>CM075871.1:16178790-16914067 GCA_038021265.1 Cyprinella venusta
AAATGACAGTGTTACCCCTTATGTTTTTTTTTCGGGGGG
This sequence comes from Cyprinella venusta, assembly GCA_038021265.1. NCBI lineage: Eukaryota > Metazoa > Chordata > Actinopteri > Cypriniformes > Leuciscidae > Cyprinella > Cyprinella venusta. The sequence continues at coordinate 16,178,830 of CM075871.1, forward strand.
TGAAAAATTAAGTTTCTCCAATCTTCTCAGAACTCTGGATTCTGATAGAGGACCACGAGACATGGACCTGGGTGCAAAAATTGAGGCTCTAGACCCTTCCAGAGCTGAGATATTGAAACTCAAAATTTTGACCAGAAAAAAAAATGACAGTGTTACCCCTTATGTTTTTTTTCGGGGGGTGAAAAATTAAGTTTCTCCAATCTTCTCAAAACTCTGGATTCTGATAGAGGGCCACGATACATGGACCTGGGTGCAAAAATTGAGGCTCTAGACCCTTCCAGAGCTGAGATATTGAAACTCAAAATTTTTACCAGAAAAAAAAAAATGACAGTGTTACCCCTTATGTTTTTTTTCGGGGGGTGAAAAATTAAGTTTCTCCAATCTTCTCAAAACTCTGGATTCTGATAGAGGGCCACGAGACATGGACCTGGGTGCAAAAATTGAGGCTCTAGACCCTTCCAGAGCTGAGATATTGAAACTCAAAATTTTGACCAGAAAAAAAAAATGACAGTGTTACCCCTTATGTTTTTTTTTTTCGGGGGGTGAAAAATTAAGTTTCTCCAATCTTCTCAAAACTCTGAATTCCGATAGAGGGCCACGAGACATGGACCTGGGTGCAAAAATTGAGGCTCTAGACCCTTCCAGAGCTGAGATATTGAAACTCAAAATTTTTACCAGAAAAAAAAAATGACAGTGTTACCCCTTATGTTTTTTTTTCGGGGGGTGAAAAATTAAGTTTCTCCAATCTTCTCAAAACTCTGGATTCTGATAGAGGGCCACGAGACATGGACCTGGGTGCAAAAATTGAGGCTCTAGACCCTTCCAGAGCTGAGATATTGAAACTCAAAATTTTGACCAGAAAAAAAAATGACAGTGTTACCCCTTATGTTTTTTTTCGGGGGGTGAAAAATTAAGTTTCTCCAATCTTCTCAAAACTCTGGATTCTGATAGAGGGCCACGATACATGGACCTGGGTGCAAAAATTGAGGCTCTAGACCCTTCCAGAGCTGAGATATTGAAACTCAAAATTTTTACCAGAAAAAAAAAAATGACAGTGTTACCCCTTATGTTTTTTTTCGGGGGGTGAAAAATTAAGTTTCTCCAATCTTCTCAAAACTCTGGATTCTGATAGAGGGCCACGAGACATGGACCTGGGTGCAAAAATTGAGGCTCTAGACCCTTCCAGAGCTGAGATATTGAAACTCAAAATTTTGACCAGAAAAAAAAAATGACAGTGTTACCCCTTATGTTTTTTTTTTTCGGGGGGTGAAAAATTAAGTTTCTCCAATCTTCTCAAAACTCTGAATTCCGATAGAGGGCCACGAGACATGGACCTGGGTGCAAAAATTGAGGCTCTAGACCCTTCCAGAGCTGAGATATTGAAACTCAAAATTTTTACCAGAAAAAAAAATGACAGTGTTACCCCTTATGTTTTTTTTTCGGGGGGTGAAAAATTAAGTTTCTCCAATCTTCTCAAAACTCTGGATTCTGATAGAGGGCCACGAGACATGGACCTGGGTGCAAAAATTGAGGCTCTAGACCCTTCCAGAGCTGAGATATTGAAACTCAAAATTTTGACCAGAAAAAAAATGACAGTGTTACCCCTTATGTTTTTTTTTCGAGGGGTGAAAAATTAAGTTTCTCCAATCTTCTCAAAACTCTGGATTCTGATAGAGGGCCACGATACATGGACCCGGGTGCAAAAATTGAGGCTCTAGACCCTTCCAGAGCTGAGATATTGAAACTCAAAATGTTTACCAGAAAAAAAAAATGACAGTGTTACCCCTTATGTTTTTTTTTTTCGGGGGGTGAAAAATTAAGTTTCTCCAATCTTCTCAAAACTCTGGATTCTGATAGAGGGCCACGAGACATGGACCTGGGTGCAAAAATTGAGGCGTTAACACTTTATTTTAAGGTGCTTGTAATAAGCAGTAATTAATAGTTAATAAGACACTTATAAGACCTTATAAGATACATATAAGCATCAATTACTTCATATAAGTGTTAATTAAAGCACAATTAACGTATTTATTGTTGCTTATAAGACAATTATAAGCCCTTATTAGAAACTTGTTAACAAGTTATTTATACCTCATGAAGCTTAATAAGATGTTTATTAACATTAATTAGACTTAATGAGTGTTATTAATTTCATAAAACACATTTATTATAGCTTATAAGATATTTATGAACACTTATTAGAAACTTGTTAAAAGTTTATGGACCACTTATCAATGTTAATAGGATGTTTAATAACAGTAATTAGACTGTAAGAGGTTTATATTAATTACATAATATTATTATGGCTAATCAACCCTTTATTATGCACTTATTAAGCATTAACAATGCACCTTTGCAGCTACCTAAAATAAAGTGGGAACAGTGTCTTATTTAAATTAATAACTCCTTTATTATTCACTTATTACCCATTAATAATGCACCTTTGCAGCTACCTAAAATAAAGTGGGGACTTATTTAAATTAATAACTCCTTTATTATGCACTTAATACCTAACATAAAGTGGAAACTGTAAGGAATGTTTGTAAAAAAAAAAATGAGTATGTTGGAAAAAATGGCGTTTTATTTATGAAGCAGGAAATCACACTGTGACATTTTTTTGTATAATAATGCATCATATCAACTTGTCGAAGTCGGAGATCCTGCGCAAATCTATGAACACAAGAAATCTTGAGTTTGTTTACATTTAATTTTTTGTTGCTATTTGAAATAATTAGTTACATAGCACACCTTAAAATACATTACCTAAATATGAACTGCATCCACTGAAAAAGTGAAAGGTGGGACCTGTGAAAAAGAGACCTATCACTGATTGACTTCATGGTCCTAGTCCCCCGATGAACTGACCTTTGGCATGACCTTAAGAGAAACACACAGTAGTTGCTTTTAAAAGCTTGTTCATTAAAACAAATATCTTTCCAAAAGATCTGTCTAAAAGTGTGTTTTTAAGCTTCATCACTAACCCATTGTGTGTTCTTCAAATGGATTATTTATTAATAATTGATCATAGTATACACAATACACTCATCTTAATAATACCGACACTGTTCCCACTTTCGTTTAGGTAGCTGCAAAGGTGCATTGTTAGTGGTTAATAAGAGTTATTAATTTAAATAAGACACTGTTCCCACTTTATTTTAGGTAGCTGCAAAGGTGCATTGTTAATCGGTAAAAAGTGCATAATAAAGGAGTTATTAATTTAGATAAACACTGTTCCCACTTTATTTTAGGTTGCTGAAAAGGTGCATTATTAATGGGTAATAAGTGCATAATAAAGGAGTTATTAATTTAAATAAGACACTGTTCCCACTTTATTTTAGGTAGCTGCAAAGGAGCATTGTTAATGCTTAATAAGTGAATAATAAAGGGTTGATTAGCCATAATAAGGCATTAATATAAACCTCTTACAGTCTAATTACTGTTATTAAACATCCTATTAACATTGATAAGTGGTCCATAAACTTTTAACAAGTTTCTAATAAGTGTTCATAAATATCTTATAATCTATAATAAATGTGTTTTATGAAATTAATAACACTCATTAAGTCTAATTAATGTTAATAAACATCTTATTAAGCTTCATGAGGTATAAATAACTTGTTAACAAGTTTCTAATAAGGGCTTATGATTGTCTTATAAGCAACAATAAATATGTTAATTGTGCTTTAACCCTTTATAGGGCACTCATTGAAATACTTGGAAATTCTAAATTTCAACCTTAGAGTGTTATTGGAGGATATTATAAGACTTCTAAACATTTTTGAGTTTTTTAAATTATTTATTTTTTTAGGTTGGAAATCAAGGGCAATGAAGTGACCATATATGGTTCCTCGCCAGTCTAGGGTAATTTTTTTTCCCTTAAAAAGTGTATATGTAAAAATATAATAAAAACACATAAACTTGTTGCAAACATAAAAATATTTATTTAGGAACATTTTAAATTATTATTAGGAACATTTTAAATTAAATTACACCTCTTGACAGAGAGGCCTATATCACTCTGGCCTGGAGTGTCTATATTGTGGGTGGGTGGGAAGGTGTCAGGGTCATGCCACATCATCATCTTCCTCCTTAGAGCCCCCATCATCACTGATGCTGGGGTGGGCTGGCACAACTGTCTCCCTCTTGTCGTAAAAGATTTGTGTATAGCTGCAAAGAACTGAGAGTACATTTTTGAGTCAATATCAAGCCCAGTTTGAGTTATTTGTTAGTAACAGTGAAGTGCAGATCTACTGAAATATAAATAATAAGAAACATAAGTGAGTGACATTAGACTGGTCTGTCATACTATATGTAAATATATAATAAGATGGGCAAAATATCATTATAAGTATTAAAAACTGTTATAAAGGTCATAGAACTTACCAAAACCACACATATTTCAATATCTAATATAGCTTGAAAATATCTATAAATGTGTTACGTTTCCCACTGGATCAATTTATAATGTTATTCAAACCTGTGATAACATCCAATGCACTAGTAAATACTACTGTCCTACATTATAATCATAGACTGTGGTTATAATGTATTATTTGAAGAAAAAATACCTTAGTATGGCGTTTCTACACGCATAGGGCGTATGTCTAAATATGGACATTCTATAATCTTACCTGAACAGGGCGTATGATCAAATATGGTCTTACCATTTTTCATGCCACAAATGTTACTATTTTCAAGAAATCTATGCAAACAACATATATGTCAACATGTTGCACAACTATTCAACAATAGAATGAGTGAGTTTCATCAACTTACCGTTTTTTGTTTTGAAGTTATCAGCGCTGATGTGGGAGTAGGTATTAGCGCATAACCTTATTTTCCAATATCTGGAACAACACTAAAGTTTTGAAATGCTCTGCGCAACTTCTGATTGGTCAGATGCCATGATGTGACTATCAGTGACGTAGCATGATCTTCGCTGATTGGCTAGGAGAAATATATGCACTCATACAACAACGCAAACTGGCTGGGGAGAGTCAGATTGAATGTGCAATTAAGTTACCAAATATGGTTCCTTGCCCCATAAAGGGTTAATTAACACTTATATGAAGTAATTGATGCTTATATGTATCTTATAAGGTCTTATAAGTGTCTTATTAACTATTAATTACTGCTTATTACAAGCACCTTAAAATAAAGTGTTACCCATAATGGCGAGAATATCAGTTTATTTCGTTCTGTTTACCATCTTATTTATGAGGATGAATTGTATATGCCAAAATTATTGCAGAACATATTTCACTTTCTTTTTAAAATATGTGTTAATTTGCATACTGTTAAGCTACAGATCGATCAAAGGGGTGTTTGTGTAGGCTGTTAATTGTAAGACTTGCTTTGTGATTAGCTTTGTGATTTGCATTAGTGGCACACAATGCACCTAGGTTTAGTGCAAAAAGTGCAATCAAATATGAACTTTTCACAGACAATTCATAGTTGTGGCGGCTCCTCAGTGGGGTGTGAAAGATTCTACCCAAAATTTGAATGTGAAAATGGTAGAATGATGATTAAATGTAAATGCAATTCTCAGTTATTAATTTCATGTCTCAGAATGTTTTTAATTTCACAACTGTAAGGGGCCTTTTGCATTTTTGCTTTGAAAAATGAAAGAATGCCAGAATGCCAGTGGAATGCCAGAAAAATGCATGGTCTGTTTAGTTTACTTTCTGTTTTTTTCAGACACTTCATTCAGAGGAGAACTGCCACTTACTGCACTGATACAATATTGGATAAGAACAAAACATTAATTGCCCTGAGCTGAATAATGACCCTATTGTCATTTGAAAAAAAAAAATTCTGCTTGTGTCATTGATTCTGTTATTTTCCTGTTTATCACTGTAGAATGTATCACCTTATAAAAATAAATATAACTAAAGGTGACATCCGACCCTGAAGTGCATGCAAAATGACAATAGACACGCTAATGGAACTGACCTCCTAGATGCTTTTGATGGGATTATGGGTTTAATGAAATAATCCTTACTCGATCACCACCGTGCTCTGTTTTTGATTTGAGAAATCATGTGGGTGTTTTGGCTCTCTCTTACCAGCCGAGTCGATGTCACGACGCTCAGCCAATTACTTTGCCATACTGTTTGTCCTACGCATCACCAAGGTGCCAACCTGCCAAAAACAAAAGGTGTGAGAATCGTGAGCCTTTGCCAAATCCTGCGTGAGTTCTTTTCTAAGCATTTTGTATTATTTATGTTGCTGTAAAGTTTTGTGCATAGTACTCACTGAGGCATAAAACATGCTAAAATTACCAACCATCTAACTGGGTGCAGATTTAAAAAGAAAACATGTTTTGAAACAGGTGGCGTTCCCAGCTGGTGACTTGGACTGGTGTTCAGTTTCTCAGTGGTTAAGAAACTGGTGTTTCTCAGTGGTTAACAAGAAATCAACACTGACCCTATTTACTTTTATTAGTATACGTTTCTGGTCTTATTTGCCCTGTTTATATTAATCTCAGGTTAAGGTCAGAAGTGGTCAGTGTTTTCCACACATGGAATTAACATGCTAAAATTTGTTAAATGCATAGCCTATGATGTTGACAATGATAACTGTTTTGAAATGTATAGTAAAAGGTCAGATAAATGGTTTATGAATTTTATTCTAAATGTGATGTTTCACGTATTAAGTGGAAGTTATTTTGGATGGTTGTGATGTGTTTGAATGTGATGTCATCCAAATAATATATGTATGCATTAATATGCACAAATATAAGTAATATTTTAAAATCATTAAAAAAGATATTTGCCTTTAACATCTTTTACTACGTTTTTTTCTTCTCTGTCATTATTATTATTATTATTTTTTTTTTTTTTAGATAAACAGTTCTTAGAACAAGACTGACTTTTGACCCCCCCGCTCAGTTGTGTCATTTTTGCAGATTGGTAGCAACTCCATCTCCACTTATTTTGACTGCTTGCGGGAATGAATTGAAAAATTGCTTTGTCATCTCATTTAAATCCTGTCCATCCACCAACCACTGATTGTTTCACCTGCCGACATCCACCTCGCTGAGACGAAAATGCCTCCAGGAAAATGAACTCAGGGGAAACCAAGCTTTTAGATTGTTCTGGCAGGGGTGAACCGGGTTGGCGGGAGGTGTGTGTAACACACTTCATTTTTCCACCACATGCTGAACTTAGCAAGTCAATCGACAAACCAGCGTGAGGGCTATTTCCAGGCTGTTGCCATGGTTTTGTTAAACAGTGGACTAATCTACTTCTTCATAAATTACAATAACTCAAAGTAACAGCTGCTGCTGGATATGATTTTTTGCTCATGTGTTCTAACCCTCAGGGATTTGGGTGAGCAATATAGAAATATATAAATATCAAACGGTATACATTTTTGAGTACAGTATATGTGTGTTGTGTCCAGTGCCACAGCAAAATAAAACATTTACTGTAGCAGTGAATGTATAATGAAACTGAAGAGAAGCCTTGATGCCAAGAAATGTTCTACTTATCTTTTCTACAGTGGTACTTGTACATGTACTTACCCTGTCAAAACGTTGCAACATTATGCACAGGCTGAGGCGTTTGGATCCATATGCAGTAATTTATTAACACAGGTGAGCCAGCAGAGAACAGCAGACATAAACTCAAAAACAGCTCACATGCAAGGGCAATCCAAAAGAAGTGGTCTTTAACTGGCAGTAGTCAGGGCAGGCGGCTGAGATTCATAAACGTGTTCACAGTCCGAGTCGTAAGCACACAAGCAAGCCAGAGAAAACAGAGCTGAGATACAATGTGGGTAAATCTAGACTTTACAAACTAGTAATGAACAGAACAGTCCAGAGAAAGGGGATCTGATCGGACACAGGTGTGAAGATGCCATGAGGGGATAATCAGGAGATAATGAGCAGGGAAGGATAATGGGAAATGCAGTCCTAGTATGCAGGAGAGAGAGATCTGATGCAACCAGGAGGAGGTGTCGCTGAGCGCTCTGTGACAATATGTGTGTCTGTGTATGTATATGTATGTATATATACTATATATATATATATATATATATATATATATTGTAGATTTCTTGGTTAATTAGTTCCCTGATTGTTCCTAGGTGTGTCTTGTTTTGCCAAATAAAAACATTTTTTTCATAATGGGATTTTTGCACTAACAAATTCTATATTATATTCCATAAAAGTTCTGTATATATTTTCAAAAAAAGAAAAAAAAAATGTCCCCCCAAGAACTAGGATTTCAGATATTGCCATATTTATGGGGACATCTTGTCGTAGTAACATAGGGTTTACACACACACACACACACACACACACACACACACACACGCACACACACAGAGAGAGAATACAGAGCAAAGAAGACTTTCTACACAGGCCGTTGATTATGAAAAAAAGAGAACAATGTACAATAAAATCTGCTATTGTACATTGCATAAATGTCATAAATGGCGTAGTGAAAGGTCAGCAACGTTGTATAAGAGATGGTTCGTGAAATTTAAATCACAGAACTATTTTCCTGAGCACCAAGGTTCAGAGACCAACACAATGAGGAACTGGGCTTCAGCAAGTGAAAATAAACCAAAATAATCTTGCATGTGGAGCTAAAACTGATTAAAAAAATGGTAACACTTTAGAATACGGTTCCTTCGTTAATGAATAACTGCACAAGAACCAACGAGTAACACGATATTAAAAATGTAGTAACTATTATTAATTAACAAGAAACTCTGATTAACAAACTATTAAGTAATAGTGCACAGATGAAAGTGGTACTTCACTATTAACTAATCAATAACTACTTTACAATAATACAATAACTTTTTTTAATACTCCCCAGTGAACTACTGAAAAAGTTTATTAACCATCTAGTAACTATCAACTAAAAAGAAACTCTGATAATGAATTAGTAAGTAAGAGTGCACAGATGAAAGTGTTACTGTAAAAAAATATTGTTGGTTTAACTTAAAAAAGTAAGTAACCTGGTTGCCTTAAAATTTTAAGTTGATTGAACTGGAAAAAGTGAGATAATGCAATGAAGGAGATCAATTTAATCATCAGAAACTCAAAATAATAAGTTATCTCAACTAAATAAATTATTTAAGTTGATTTGACAAAAGAAAAAATGTTGTGATAACAAATCTTGAAAATATATATTTTTTTTACAGTTCTGTGGGAATTACTAGTTTGAAGATCATTGGAACTAACTAGAAATGACTAAAGTGTTACTACATGAGCTAGTCATGATTTGTGCAAACAAACACTAAAGTCGTAAATTTTTTTGGTGAACTTTAGTATACTTTTAGGAAAATTATTTTTTTACACTTGAGTCATTACTAATTAGTTCCCATGGTCTTCACTTTATAATACGGTTCTAAATAATTCCCACAGAAGTATGTACTGTAGTATCACTTTCATCTGTGCACTATTACTTACTAGTTCATTAATCAGAGTTTAATGGTAGTTACTAGATTGTTAATAAACTTTTTCAGTAGTTCTCTGGGAAGCATTGAAAAAAAAAATAGTAATTATTGATTAGTTGATAGTGAAGTACCACTTTTCATCGGTGGGCTGTTACTTACTAGTCCGTTAATCAGAGTTTCTTGTTAGTTAATAATAGTTACTAGATTGTTAATATTGTGTTACTTATTGGTTCTAGTGTAGTTATTCATATTTATAAAAAAGCCATCTTGTTAGTTAATAATAGTTACTAGATTGTTAATATTGTGTTACTTATTGGTTCTAGTGTAATTATTCATATTTATAAAAAAAAAATCATCATCACAGCTTGGCTCCATTTGCCCAGACACTTCGCCTTCACCTTCTTGTCTTCCCCTCATCACAATCCTTTCATGTTTACTTATTTCCTCTCTGAAGACATTATTCCTGCTTTTAGCCTGCCAATCAAATCTACATGCCCATTACTGAATGGAGACTGGAGCGGATCACAACTAATTGTTTCTCCACACATCAGAGCGGTGATCTCGCACATTAAAGGGGTTGAACAATGCAAGGAACTGTGCTCACTTTGAGTAATAAGAATTATGCTAATAGCCAAAATGCAGAGTTTAGAGAGGACAGAGAAGAAAGAAATACGCATAATAGTGCAATTCAAAAGAAAAGGCCTGTTTTGACAACTTAATTACTTATTAATCGAAACTGCTTTAAGTCAGTCAGATACGACACAAAGAGAAGGGTGGAACTCAACAGAGTTTGAGCTAATGTCGTCTTTTGTTGTCAAAGTAGAAGTTACAATAAGACAGTAGGCCTTCTCTTGGTAACTGAGCTGTGGTGAAGGGTTTACTGCAATTGATCTAATTCAGAATTTATTCACCCTCATGTCATAGATAGTTATAATGTTTATAACTAAAACATACTATGACATAGTATTATAATAGTGAGAATTAGACCCTAGACTAAAGTGTAACCATAACAACTTTATTTTACATGGCACCAGTAAGCTTCTCTATGTGCTTACAGAGAAAACAAGAAAACAATTAAAACAAAAATAAACATGCATAATAGGAGGAAATCAAATGAAAACAATCCTAAAAATAAACTTTAAAAAGATTGAAATAAATTAAGAGACTGAGCTTACATAATATAAGCATGTAGTATATGAATGGAAAGAGCATAAAAAGGTAGTAAACTTATGTATTTTAAATCTTCAGAAGCCATTTAATAGCTAAACATATGTTGGGGAGATCTGATCACCAGCAAAGAACTGGGAAAATGAATGTTTGAGAAAGTGATTTTGTGCCTTTCTGTTCTGGTATTTATTTATTAATTAAATAAAACTAATAAAACTTGATTGTATTGCACACATCATATGGACAAATTTTATAGTGACCTTTTTGAAGATTCGAAAGATGTGTGAAAGTTCTTCATAGAGTTGTTCACTGAAAACAAATTTCTTTTTTTCTTTACTGATCACGAGTGAAGTCAGGGTTTGTAAAAGTTGGCTTTGTGTTTGGTGGAGCACAAATTGCGTGTTGGGTTGTGTCCTGGGAGTGATGTAGGGTTTCCCAGAGGGCTTTCTCTTTGGGCCGTGTAGGAAAGTGGTGATTGGTTCCACTGCATTGCAACCTACAGCAACTGACTAGGCCTCCTCTCTCGGAGTTTGTCACCAGCCGTGCGCCAAACAGATGGAGCTCACACAGCGTCATGCAGTGCCATGAGCTACCTGGCACTGAAAAGAGAATAAGAAAAGGAAGGGAGGGAGGGTAGGTGGGTGGGTGAGAGAACTGGCGAGGGCTCTTTCTGCAGTCAGTCTGACTCTATACCAGCATCTTAAAATGATCTGACATTGCTGTTGCCCAACATCTTGACCTCTTGCACAATTTCTTTCAGAAGTGGGCCAAGACTACAAATGCAACATTAAATTATGCCCCTAGAACACACCAAAACCCAATCAAGCTTGGTTTAAACATGAGCACTGATGCAAAATTTAACAAAGCTACAGAAAATTATAAAGAGTCTTCTTGATTCATAAAAAATAAAAATGTACATCCCAACAGCAACCTGGCTGAAAAACCCTGAATTTGTTTTAGAGTGCATTGTGGTTTATAAATGTGAGGTCTAGTAACCGCAGAACAGAAAAATCACCAAATGAGACCCAATGGAGTAAGAAGTCGTTCTGTAAGAAACCAAAGGAAAAAAATAAATCACCAGCAAAACAGAACACATCATTACAATATATATATAAACAAAGTGTCTATTAAATTATATATTAACATTAGCCAAAGACATAACCAAGAAACATGCAAGTCCCTCCATTTGGGTTAATCACTGTAGCTAAAGCAGGATATGCATAAAATGTATAACTCTAAAATCCAATTTGCAAATGCATCAAAATACCAGGGCATTCCAAACTTTGGAAGAGTGCAAGGATAGCAAACCAATTTGACCATGCATTTTTTTTTTTTTTTTTTTTTTTTTTTAGGTTAAGGTATTAGACAATAACAAATCCATAAAATAAAGTACAGAAAAGAGAAAAGTACCAACAACATGGAAGAAGGCCATCACCATCCCGATCTTCAAGAAAGGGAACAATCGGGAATGCCAAAACTACCGCGGCATCATGTTATCAAGATTATCGTCCAGCTAAGTTCACTATTCAGTTCTGATTCTCAATTCATACTCAGTATCTGCGTGCCTCTGTCTAATAAAACTATACACTTACTCGCGTTACGTAATTGAGTCGTTTTGTGTGTGTGTGTGTACTTGTACTTTTTTATGTAGTTTTTAAAACCTGTACTTTTACTTAAGTACGTGTTTTTTTTGTTTTTTTTTACTTTTTTGTACTTCGCTACATTTAAATTCATATCCATTGCTGAGTAAAAAATAATAATACATGGGAGAAAGAAAAAAAAAATCACAAGCTGAAGCTGAAAGCGAACCACCCACGAATTCTTATGAAGCGGATTATGGCCAGTATGGAAATACTTTAAAAAAGCGCGGTTGTCCTCGAGGACAGATATCCAATTTGCAAAAAATGTGGACACAAAGTGGCTGCAAAAGAAGGATATAGGATACTATCCCTCCTGCAGATAAAGGTATGTCCCGATTATAATTTAAGGCAGAATGATTTACGTGATGCAGAGGGAATCCCGGAACCCAATCATGAAAATGGAATTCACATAACGGAGGTGTCACATACAAACACGCAAAATAATGGATGGCTGAATGCATGGAAAGTAGAACTGTAGCCACTGCCGCCCCATATATATATACAGTGTATATATATATATATATATATATATATATATATACACACACATGAACCACTGAGCCACTGCCGCCCCTATATATATATATATATATATATATATATACAATTCTGGAATTTTGGTCAAATGCAGGCTAATTTTGTTGCATAAAAAACATACAATACACTTAAAATGATTATTCATATTTGTAAGTATGCACTATTTTAACAAGAAGACAAGGCGATGTACTGTAGCAGTTGTGCAAAACATTTTTAAAGAATACCAGTCACATAATCAACCATTCTACCCTCCGCCATGTTTAAAGTTTGTGGCCCGTACCATCTCTGGAGCTTGGGTATCAAAATTATCCCCGAGCTTCCAAGTCTTAAATATAAGTTAAGGTTCATGTTCATGTCCAATTTTTACCTTGGAAACTCCTTTTAAGATCACTCCGACACCACGTTACGGGAGCATACATTCTTGAATTTTTGGGGGAACTTTTTCATCAAACTAAAAATACACAGTAGGCTAACAATAGCTGACACCAAAGATTGATCCAACACTAAGAACTAAGTCTAGGCTATATTAATAGTTAGCAAGTATAATCTCCCTGAAGAGACAAGAAGGTACAACCAAAACCTGCTAAAAAGAGGACAGACTGTTCTAGTCTGCAAATATAAACAAAACTTGCCTTTTGACCCCATGGCCTTTACTGTACAAAAATGAGGAGAACATTCTTACCGCATTTATCAAACCACTGACTATTTCAGAAGAAATGGAAAACTAACAAACTCCCATACCTGCTAGGAAAAAGCCCAGCATGTGCAAACATTGCTGCAAGGTAAGAGAAGTCAAGGCACATGAACCTGTGGGACACAACTCTGCTGAAAGTGACCTTACCGAACAAATGCAAGAGCAGAATCCAGCATTAAGTGCAAATGCTTTGCTTATACCAAGAAAAAAAAAATCCAAATGCCTCTTAATCCCCATCTGTGAATGATAAAGCATAACACTTCTAGTTGTGGATCAAAAGGATAACTTTACTTAACTTTGTAGTTAATCCGTGCCTGGAATCAAAATGTTTTCTGAATGGTTTCATGCATATAGTTGTGTTAATAATGTCCTATGTGAACATGTTCTGCATTTATTTTCCTCGGGGTTTTTTTTCTTCTTGAAAATTGTATTTGAATGTGCGGCAACTATAGTTGCCGGTGGGCAAATATGTTGTATGCACCCCATCAATGTTAAATATGAATAGGAGGAGAACATTTGGCATCTATCTCAAAATAACTGCTTTCAACAGTTCAATCTTTATTCATAAACAAATTTATTGTGTATAATAGTCGAAGAATGTTTGATGCGAACCCAAAAAAGCGGAATCTATAGCTTATAATGTCTTGAATATAAAAACACAACAAACAACAAATCCATTTTTCTTAAACCTTGTACGCTGTTTGGGGTCTTTTTGACCCACATTTCTAACTTTCATTTATGGGGATAACATGGATAATTTGACATGGTTTAGTGTAAGATTTTTACCAATCTTTTGGAAAATACCGTTTTAAAAGTAACAAATTATCACTTTAACCAGTAGATGGCTGCAGAGCTCCACTATTTGCGATTTGCTATTTGACTAAATGAAAGACATATTTTCACAAGTTTTTCCAGTTGTATTCATACCTAGATATTATGAAATCACAATTATAACAATAAAAGTAACTTTTTGTCGAAGTTTAGGCATTTTTTGTGTTGGAAAAAAAACATCTGTTTTTCAATAATGTTACATGATTAGAATCAAATGATTTTTGTCAATGGACAAAATTCATCCTCAAAATCAGAAAGAACACAGAAATTTGAACAATATTTTTTTTTTTTTTTTACAAAATTTGTACAAAATTTGTTACAAAATTACATTTTGTTGCTTGGGGTCTCTGAGACCACAAACAGCCCGGCTGTAAACCTCAAATGAACAGCGCACAAGGGTTAAAGTGTAGAGTGCAGAACAAAGTGCAGCCATAACAGGGCATTGTATACTAAATGACAAAATGGCAAAAAAACTAAAATAACAGTGCATACAAGGGTAAAGTTATGTTATGCACTAAACAAGTCCAATAACCTAGAATTATTAACCTATTAACACAGTATACCCCATTTTCCCATGATGTATGTACTTACAAGGCATTTGCCCACCGGCAACTATAGTTGCCGCTTGGACTTTTGCCTAAGTATACAAAAAACTATAGATCTATTGTAAGATTTGTTTTGTTTAGAGGATTCTAGAGACCTTCATGATTATTTAGATATACATATGTCAACAAAAAAATACTTATTAGTAATATGAAAATTAGCTTTATTTGGGAGGGTTTGACTTCGCCAATCTTCCTGAAAGTAGGGGTAGGAAGTTGACAGCCTCATGTGACAGGAAGGAAGTGAATACCTTTTTTTTTTCTTGAAATCCTTTATTTGGTTGTTTCCTTGCATGACGTTGAGACATACAACATGGATAACATCTAGAAAAATACTTACACAAGGAAAATGACAACTATACACTGCGGCAACTATAGTTGCCGGTGGGCTTAAATGGGCTAATCGAAAATGTGTCTTTCAGTCAAACAAAGGGGCTGGTTGCTTAATGTTTTTCAGATTATTTTGTGTGAGCAGGACTCTGAGATGCAAATGAACTTTCAAAATAAATTTGAATCCCACATGGGGCAAAGACAGGGAAAAATGAAATTATAATTAGTAATGCTCAATAGTCACGTCACATGAAGTGAAAGCATCAACATTAATTCATCTCAGGATATTTCCGTTCTCCTGTGTCATGCCTGAAGCTTTCTGATGAAATTTCCCTCTATAATAATAGGACACAGGTAAACTGTACCTATTTTATAGTCTTAAAAAAGCAGAATAGTTTATGTTATAAACAGTAACATGATGTATTATGCTCAGTGTTTAAAATCTTGCAAATGTATCACTCTGCCAAATAGGCTTCACCTGAAATAAACAATTGCTTTCATTTTAAATTTTAAACAATGATTATTCTTAAACCATTTAGGATTAACTTGGCTTCCTGCATGACAGTATGAATGTGTGTGATAGTGTGATAGAGAAAAACTGCAACAATCTGTTGCTGCATCCAACGCATTCACCAAACTGTCAATTAAAAAATGATGCCCAGATGTTTAGCTCCCTTCGTTAAGTTTAATTGAGATTTCTCCATCACTTATGAGCTAAGCTCTCATGGCGCGTATCAAGCGACGTTTGCACTACACTTATCCCCAACACTTTACCAAGGTGGCAGTGTTCTAGAACACTATGTTATAGTGATATGCGCAGTTGGGCGCCATCCTGTGTTGTTTGATAATGACATTTAGACAAATTACTCTCCCATAGCTGATGGGAACCCCATTGTTGAGGTCTCATTTTTCCTTCTCACCAGAGGGAGGGTGTTTGAAAGTTTTGTCTAAACTACAATAAGAAAGTCTCACCTTGAAAAGTAAAACAAACAAAGTTAAAATGGAAGACTTAGTTTAAAGACCAAATACTGTGTCACAGCAGACATGGGGGTAGAAAATAACCAAATCTTTTTAGTTTGTCAGTCAAACTCGAAAAAAAAAAAGAGAATAATGAAATGAGAGAGAATACATTTTCTTTAAGAATTTAATTCATTAGATTATTTAAAAAACAACAATTCTAAACAATGAATTAATGATGCAATAACAGAATAATGATGTTTATTTTTTGTGTGTGTGTATTGTAGTGACTGATTCAAATCAGACACAATTATTTGTTACATTTAATAAATAATCTTCAAAACCCCTCACCCGACTACAAAACGAGGCCTCTGGTTACCATGGTTTTATGACCAAAACGAATCTGCAACACTCTCACTCCATTCCCCTATTGAAACACATATTGCCCATTAAAAAAAGACACTTCCACATGAATTCATAGAAAACCTTATATGAAAGAACATGCATATCTCAAGGACATTGTGTGTATGATTATTACTGTCTTGTATACTATCTGTTGTATCCTTTATGCATGTTTTATGACAGAACTAATCAATGTAAATGTAAACTCACCTATACCATCTTTGGTATCTACAAATTTGTATTTTGATAAATGATTGTGTATATTGTATTGTATATAGTATATTGATATTAAAATACCACGCTCCAAGACAATCATAAATCATAAACTTTCCCTCAGAAAGATACCATTGGCTCACTGACCCCAGGGAGGAGTGGTATCCTCAGAGGTTAAAGAGCCACCTGCACAGATCCCACTCACTCTACTCTGTGTCTCTTCTGGTTGATATCTGTGTTGGGCCTCATCCAGTCCCAGAGCCAATGCAGGCACGCCGGCAGGCTTAAACACATCAAGCCATATGTAACTTACTCAACTCAACAGTAACGTCGTAAGTTCATCATAATTTCTGCATTCAGTGCGTAAGAAATTGATTGCAGCTTCAACTCAATCGACTTACAGAACCATCAAGACTTTCTCCTGAGACTGCATCTGGACATTCTTCAACAGCTAAGGCATCGCAAGTGTCATACAATGCAATTACTAAACAGCAGTCTAGTATAAGCAAGGCGGTGCTTTGAAGTAAGAAACTCATGGTTCTTTCAGATCATTAAATAACTATTTTCTATAGTTTCATTCCCTGTTCTGTTCCAGTTTCATTCACTTTCACTTTTCAATTCCCATGTGTGCATGATTTGTTTGTTATGTTTGTGTAGCTCAGTTATAGCCGTGTTTAAACGTTTTGATTCTGGTCCCTGCTTGTGAATCAATGTAGTTTTTCGAGTTAATTCGATTAACTGATCCAACCAGAATATAATAATGATATCTTAATAATTAAATATTGTCTTTATTGTTATTGTTGTGATTATTTACCATTAAAAAGATTTTGGTCATGCCGCCTACCTGACTTTTAACTTCACTCCGGTAAATAATGGCTGTTCCTTGCAATCTTTTCGTGCGTGTTTAGAAATAGCAAAGGAAAACAGACTAAATCTCCTCTAAATCTCAAATCTATCTCCACTGTTATGCTGGAAATTACAGAGTGTAGTTCAAGACCTTTTGCTGAAAAACACAACCACATTACACATTTATAGCTCACACAGATTACGTGACGGAACCCTGGGGAGATAACACTCATCTGTGAGTGAGACTGTGCATGCTGACATTGGATAGGGGCTTTATCAAGCCCTAGGGGAATTGTGGGATACCGAAGGACTGAATAGATCATCGCTCAGGGGACCAGGGCTCCGGGTCTGGCTTTAATACCTGCCTGCATTGAGCAAACTCATTCGCCATTTCACTTTTCCCTGTGGACCGATGAGTGATTGCTCTCTTCTCATACCACACATACTGGTTTATGCACAGAAAGAGATGCGCAGCCTCGTGGGCTAGACGCAGTGCCGGGAGAACACACTGGCGCCGGAGAACAGTCAGACTCATGGGAGGCTGGCGTTCTTTCAAGATATGAACAAAGAGTTAGAAACCAATGCCTAAAACTGCTCTGATTCCCTAACTACCCCAAGGTGGTGCTGTGCTCTTAGCGATCTTCTCTTTTGTTGCTCATTTTTGTATTTTTGCCCACGTTTGATAATGACATGCAGTGCATGTGAGGCTGAATTTAGGGTAGGGAAAAATGAGTCACTCTGGTGAGATCGGTTTTCAATATCATGCCTGCTGACGGTGCATAAAGTATGTCAACATTGGTGACGGCTGGTGCCTTTCAGGAGTAGGGAAGTATTATGGTCAATTATCAGTGGCTAAATGTAGACTCAGATTTGAGATTTTTAACTTGGAATCTGCATCTCCTAGCTTACCAAAATATAAAGTACTACCAAAAAGTACAACTTAAAAATGAAGATCATTGATTAGGCTCTAAACTGCATTTTTGCAGTCTTTACAGTACAATATGATGCAATTGCTGATGATAGACAGGGGCTTTATCAAGCCCAGGGGCATTGTGGGATACCAAAGGACATAAGAAATCATTGCTCAGGGGACAATGGACAAGGGGCATATGGGTCTACCTTTAATACCTGCCTGCATTGAGCAAACTGTATTTTTAGATTTTAAGATTCAGGGGGTAATCTTGGCCTAATGGTTAGAGAGCCAAACTGGTAATGCAAAGGTTGTGGGTTTGATTGTCAATAACGACAGTACATGACTGAGGTGCCCTTGAGCAAGGCATCTAACCCCTTAATTGCTCAAAATTCGCCACAGCAAAAATGGCTGCCTACTGTGTGTGTGTGTGTGTGTGTTCACTACTCACTGTGTGTGTGGACAAATTCTGAGTATGGCCTTCACACATGTCACTTAGACCAAAGACACAATTACGAATGCTAAAATAAATATTACGACTGTTGATTGCACCTCAGAGCACTCTATGTATGACTGAATAACAGCTGTCCTGTTAATTTCAAAACCGTCATGCACATTACCATATCAATTAGTGGTCGTTTGTTGCAAAGTCCAGATCAATCATCATTCAGATCTTCCAGATGGGAAAAATACAGCAAATGAAAGCTTCAGTGGGCAATAAATATTCACTTGTGTTTTTCCAATGCAAATAATGCTCATAAACAGGTACCTGCCATGCCTCCCTGTGACTCCCAGCCTTTCGATGGGACTGCATCCACCAACCAACATGCAATGTCCATTATTTTACTTTTGTTGTTAATAAAGGATATTGCACAACACAGCAGATTTTATGTTGTTTAGCATTCTAAAGGTGTAAGGTAGGCTACTATTTTAAAACGATTTCACATGTGACTTACCCACTCAGAAATCAGCCTTTCTCCTGCTGAATCTTCCTAGTTGTGAATTCGAGGTTGTAACCTGTATTGAATGTGATGCAATAACAAGACCGCACATGAAGAAATGTTGGCAAGAAACGTCTTCCAAGTGTGCCCCGATTCACAAATATATATTTTTTCTTTGAGCCAGCTATTTTTAGTGAATCACAGACAGAGAAGTGTCTCATTTTCGAAGGCTGTCCTTCCGGAGGTCGCGTTTGTCCACATACGTTATCCAGGATGTCTCGTTTTAGAAAAGTATTACAATTATGCAATTTACTGTTATTTCTTGTGAGGTGTAAATTACTGTAATGTCTTTCTTTCTTTGCAATTACTTAATGAGACAGCCAGTGTAGCACGATTCATGAATATATGACTCTTAGATCTGGTTCTTTTTAGTGAATCAAAAACATGCAGTAAGACCTGTTTAGCCTGATTCAAGAACAAATGAATCTTACGAACTGGTTCTTCTTAATGAAACAATAACTTACAGCATAACCACTAGTCTGATTCACAAAATATACTTCCAATTATTTCAATTCCAATTCTTTAATGAATTGCTCAAAAGTTGCCTGTTTGATTCTGTTTGCCGAATTCTCTAGTGAATTGAATCGCTCAGAGAGGTTACTGAATGAAAGTGTCTAATTTATTAAGCTGCAAGTTTTCATTAATAAATTGTCATATAAGAAGGGAATTGTGCAAAACTAAATTCCATTGGAAACACATACAGTTGGTAAATCATGAAATAAGGTCATGAACATACTGCAAAGTCTTGACTTGACTTTAACATTTCCTAATCATACTCTACAGTACATATCTATATCCAATATAAAACGATCTTTTAAAAGAATCAATATATCAATCCATCCATCCATCCATCAATATACGTAATAGGGTTCAGGGAAGAATGAGGAAGGAACCGGATAATAATCCAAAAATAAAACTTTATTTAAACAAAATAAACAAATTACCTGCCAGCAGCCCCTCACGGACGACTGCTGGCTACCCAAAATAAAACATAAATACCGGCCAGCAGCCCCTCGCGGACGACTGCTGGCTTACCAAATAAAATATAAAACCCAAACAAAAGCAGGCCTGTTCATCTCTCGATCATCCACTCCGTCGCTCCCCCTTTATAGCTCCGCTCCTCCGTGAGAGATGCGAGACCGGTGTGCTTCACAGGTGCTGCTCATTAGCAATCGCACCACCGGCTTCGCGACTTTCTCTCACGTCCCTCGGCCGTCCTGCTCACCACAATACAGTAGAGACATTTTCTTTGACAAAGAGGAGGAAGTAGGGTATCCAAATATTGTGTGGCACTAATCATATTTATCATATATTTATCATATATAACACATGAAGAGTTCAGATGCAAAAGCCTCTAAGTGCCATTTGAAATTTTCTTCTAAAATTATAATTTTTTATCAAGCTTGTATATTTAAGTTCAGTAATTTCACTTAAATGGCAATGAAGATTACCTATTAATTGTCATTTAAGTGAAATTACTGAACTTAAATATACAAGTTTGATAAAAATGGTCATTTTAGAAGAAAATTTCAAATGGCATTTAGAGGCTTTTGCATCTGAACTCTTCACATATTAATCATATTTTTGCCAATATTTAAATGTGATATTTAATAATAATTTTAAATATATGTATATTCATTTTCAAAGAAACCTTATCCATCTTTGAACCTTTCTCACTGTATGAAGACGACCATTTAGGAAGCGATTGGTTATCTTTTGTCTGGGACAGTCCAAAATTGTACAATGTGTACTAGGCCTAATTTGCTGAAAGTTTACTTGGTCCTAAAGTTAATTTACAGTTTTTTCTTTATACATCCACTAAGAAAAATTTATATAAAATGATCAAATTATTATTTCTTGTGGTATCAGCAGGGTTATTATTAAGCAAAAGTTATATTAAAAAAGTATACAAAAGTGAATGTTTTTAATCTCAATTAATTGGGATTAATCACAGATTTTTTTATTTATTTTTTTTTGTAATCGATTAACAGCACTAAAACATTGATCTGTTAAACTGACAGTGGACGACCATTTAGGAAACGATTGGTTATCTTTCTTCTGGGACAGTCCAAAATTGTACAATGTGTACTAGGCCTATTTTGCTGAAAGTTTACTTGGTCCTAAAGTTAATTTACAGTTTTTTTTCTTTATACATCAACTAAGTAAAATTATATAAAATGATCAAATTATTATTTCTTGTGGTATCAGCAAGGTTATTATTGAGCAAAAGTTATATTAAAAAAAGCATACAAAAGTGAATAGGGCTTGAGCGTCGTGACGTCATTACTGACTTGGCGGCCATTACGCGTATGTAAACATACAGCAAGTCGAACGAGGAGAAGCAGCAGAGTTGGGATAAAGAAAATAAAAAAAAGATGTTAAAATCCCTAAAAGGATGCGGAATTTACCGGGATAGGTTTAATAGGGAAGCCAGTGACCGGTATGTGGACTAAACCGGCACTTTTAACGGTTTGGATCCATATGAAATTTCCAACAAAGAGTCGGCAAACAGTGGGAACACAGTAATCCCGACAGATTAGTAACGTTAGCTGTCAACCCTCAGGTTTTTTTCTGGGTTTCTCATGTACTTGAGCTCTTTTCCCGCTGTCTTCCCGTTTTAGTATATTCCTGTAAAGTATCCCGTATTTTAATATTCTCATAACATTAACATTAGCCCTTTAATCGGACCTGTCAGTCTCTGTTGTCCTGTTGCTAAACTGTTACCCTCTTGCTTTAAGCATCGTTTTGCTTACTAACTTAAGATTAAGTGCTTAAAACAGTTAACGTTACCAACTACACTTTTGAAACGCATAGTTAAAAGTATGTTACATGTGTGAATGGTTGTTAGACCAATGGTTGCTATAACTGTCACTAAACTAGCAGCTAGGTGGAGCGCAGTTTGCCTTTGTCCGGTTAGCGTAACGTACTGTGCTCCCACTGTTTTTTGGAAATTTCAAATGGATCCAACCCGTTAAAAGTGCCGTTTTATCCACATACCAGTCCCGGGTTTCCCTATTAAACCTATCCCGGTAAATTCCGCATCCTTTTGGGGATTTTAACATCTTTTTTTTATTTTCTTTCTCCCAACTCAGCTGCTTCTCCTCATTCGATTTGCTGGTGTGCTTACATTTGCGAAGCCTCCAACATGGCCGCCACGTCCCAGAATGCAACGCGGCACCCAAGCCCTATTAATCTCGATTTATTGGGATTTTTTTTTTTTTTTGTTATCAATTGACAGCACTAAAACATTGATCTTTTAAACTGACAACTTTTATTATTTTATGCTAAATTAACTATGGCGATGCATTTTCTAGAAGTGCCGTTAATATACTTCCGGACACTGGTCTGCATACTTTTTTTACCACTTGAACTTAAGGTGTTGTGGACCTTCGAGCTAAAATAAAAACCCTCAGTCTACATGACAGACCTTTGAAATCGCATTCTGTCTAATGAGAGGGTCAGTTTAATGTCGGTGAACATATAAAGCACTCAAATCAGTGAAAGCATGTGACCTATTTCATGTACGAACGATTCTGTCATGCACGGCCTATTGCACTTGTGGATTTAAATGATCACTTAACATGTTTCTTGATTGCATGATTGATATGACAGCCGTAAGGTGCAATGTCACCTCAGGTCAGCTTCACTTAGATGGGTGCTTAACTAGCAATGGCAAAATCTTTTGGCTTTTTTTTCTCTATACGCAAGACACATTTAGCCCTCTCACACAAAGCCCATCATCTGTGGTGCCTCGGCACGTCTCGTGTTGATTTATGAGCACATCCCAGACCTCTTTAATGTCACAGTAATGTGTCTTTTCGCTTCACAGCTCCTTTATACTCAACACAGCCACTATCAACCCTTCATGACATTTTCTGAGTCTCTAACTGACTGCCTGCTGCTCCTCACACACACGCACGTCTATACCAAATTATCACTCATATTTGATGAAGAGTGTAAAAGTGTTGATGACATTTATAAATGTCATATGGTGATATCTTTACAGTAACAAAAAAATAGATGTGCCACATGCATGCGATTAAAGTCTTCAAACAGACACTCTTTTAACCCTCTTTAACCGAGAGTTATTTATTTGTCAGAATATCCGTCAACCTAGCAGCTCAAATTGTCTATTCCTCATAACCAAAAAATCGAATCATACACTCAGTCAAATGAAAATTACTGTAATGTACGAAGACCTCCGATTGAACACCTTTTTTAAATAATTATGTAAATTTCACTCTAATCATCATTCTTTCAGCACATTACACTCCTTTGAACATCTACCATAATCATTTGACATTTATTTTAATTGGCTCCATGCTCATGTATGTGCATTTCTGTAGGATGTGTGCATTTGACATCAGTGGCATTTCTTTAACCTAACCCAAGTGAAAAAAATATATACTCTATTGTATTTGAAATATATTCCTTTTTCTGTCAAATACTAACATTTTTTTCACTATCTTTAAATATAGTAAAATATTAGCATTATACTTTTACCTATTTTCACAATACTTTTTAAAAACTTTTAACACACTTTAAAATAATTAGACTTTAGTATTTTTTTAATAATATATTTAAAAAAATATGAGAATGAGAATTCAGTTTATTTTTGAAAAATAGTGTATTTATTTGCACTTTATTAAAAAAAATATTTCAGGAATATTTTTTAACTGTGCTGGAAATGTTCATTGTGACAAGTATACTTTCATTATAGTAGCCTATACAATAGTATTTTAGTACAAAGTAAAGCTAAGTATTATTTGTTTATTAAAGCTACACTGTGTAACTCTTTTAGTTTATTCTTAGCTAAAAACTCTTTCAAAAATATGTGCTCATTAATGTATATTTACTTTGTTCAAGTAATAAAGTATTCTCGTGAGTGTATAATATGCCATTGAAAATACGGATAAGAGGTTATAATATCGTTCGCCATGTTGCCCCTCCATCTTGAAAGTACATTAGCCTAAGAGGGACATACCCATTAATTCAAGCTTCGCCTTTCGCGTTTACGTTTGAGTTAACACTCGTGGACGAGGTCGAGCTGGAAGCCAAGTTAATCTTGGACTACATTTGCCACCGTAGGAGTTAAAACGAAATCAGAATAGAGAGGAACAGAAACTAATATTCCCTGGATGGTCATATACCTTTTCACCGCTAGATGGAGGTAAAAATCACACAGTGTAGCTTTAATGTGCATTTAGAAGACAAAGTGTGCAATTTGTAGTATTTGGAATAAGCTAAAGGTATAACTGAACATTTACTTTTTACTCAAATATAATACACTTATGGTTTATTGCTTGTATGTTTCAAAGACACTCGCAATTAATTTGTAATGTAATTGAAACACAAATAAAGTACACTTTAATATCACTAATGTATTTAGTCCCTACATGCATATACTGTAAGTATACTACTTGCAGTTGTTCCAAATTAGTACACAAAAGTACACTAAATACACTCAAAGTAATGCTTTACTACAATTTTCTTATACAACTGAAATATACGAAGTGGAAAATTAGTTGTTAGCTAATCATTAACACACTCGCCGTAAACTAAATTAGTCAGTCTGCAAGTATACTTAGCATTTTTTTTTCACCAGGGTTATCAGGGTCTTGAGACCAAAGATAGCCTCCTCTAATTTTATGACAGGGTCAGAAATTTAACATGATCATCTCACAATGTGTTTGCTGCTACAACCTATGTTTACTACCAATAAAAATACAAGATGCATTGGCATATTGATCAACAAGACATGGCAATAAAACTTAAAACGACATACCCCAAGACCCATTTGCGAAATTGGCATCTTAACTTAAGTAGCACTTGAAAATCCCCAAGTGCAACGTAAGAAGACGTAGTAATGAGGTCACCTGCAGGACAACCCCGGCAGATTACACCTTTAACTTTATCCAAGTGCAATGTGATTACAATATAATATTTTGATTGTACTTTATTGTACACTTTATTACTCGTTTTTTGTTTTAATTAATATAGAAATAAAATAATTAAAAAGGGCAGAGAACAACAACAACAAAATAAATAATTGAATCTAACTCTAACAAAGTTTGAACAAACAAAATAATAAAAGATGTAATATGCTTAAAATACTGGGAAAATATAGTTAACTGAAAGAATCTGTCAATGACTTGCTCATGTGCACGAAAACCAGCCAAGTAGCTTATTTCTTGGTTGGCCATCATGTGGTCCCATGCCGTCTTTGTCCTTCTCCTCCTCCTCCACCACCTCTTCATCTTCCTCCCTGTTAAGGACACTCTCATATGGCCTGACTACAACAACAACCATTCTCAAACTGCTGCTGTTGTTGTGATGTTGTGGCTGCTGTCTGGACAACTGAAGATAGAGGCTGAGGCCTGAGAGGGTTGTTTGGAGGACTAGGAAATGGTAAGTGCTGGGAGATGGCAGATTAAACTGATAGTTCCTCTAAGCATGAAGGACCAGACTCAGGCTCAGGTTGAGTACCCCTACTCCACCATGTATGCCAATACCACCACAAATTCCATCTGAAGCACTTGTGCCAAGTACTGACAAGGCCTTTTCTTCCTCTGCTGTAGGAAAGGGAGAATCATTGGTCCCACCACCTGTTTTATTAAATGTGATGTCCCTGATCTTTTAATGCCCCTATTTGCAGTCAGTTTTGTAGCAATATATTCCCAGATTATTATTTTTTTGTTTGTTTTGTTTTGGTGTATTTGTAGGACTGCCCTTAAACCTGCTAAAAATAATATGTCTGTATAGCTCCAGCTCCACTAAAATAACATTAATCTCCTCTTTTGAATAATGTATTTTCTTCTGGGTTTCTTTTTTGGATCAGCCTTTTTCCTTGTGTCTCCACCTGTAGGTTTGTGGGTTTTTTTAGATTATTGGCCTCATAGAAAATGCACATCAGATGAAAACAATTAGGCTAAACATTTCAAAATACAAGCGTGTGCCACGACTAACAGACTATTATACAAGGTGACATTTCATCACTTAACATCCGGACAGTGACTTTAAGTGTCACTTGTGAAATGCACGTGAAATGAACACGAACGTTCGTAAAGTTGCTCGTAGAAAATGCTCGTCCTAAGTCCTAAGATCCATCGTTATCTAAAAACGCAGCCGAGGATATTTGAAGGAAATGCGATTTTAGAGAGGAATCTGATGAGTATTATGCAAGATAAACCTACCAGGCGCAATGGCACTGGCTTTAACTTGTGTAGTGTTGTAGGCATATCTAGAAGTCTGCCACAGTAAAGAATTGTGGAGGATGTAAAGTGCATACATTCAAAATGCCCTTTATTGGAAATGCAAAAACAACCAGTGAACAACTAGAAGGTTTTTAGTCAACCCTCTGTTAAAGAAGAGCATTGTTTACAGGCTGATTAGGGAAATCATTTGGTCTGCCGTACGGGCTAATTGGGAAATTTGCAGGGCTTTTTTTTAGAAGCAAAATTTTAGGCTGATTAGAATAAACTAAGAGGTTTGTTACGAATCCCAAGAGGTCAGAAATATTTGTGAGAATTGCTGGTCTAATGAAAATAAATGTAGAACTCATAATAAAAGTTATTATTTGCATAAAACGTTGGAGAGCAGAAAATATCGTCATGCTTTTAGAAGAACAGAAATACTGTGTTTGCCATTTTAGCCTGATAGTTTTAACATTTGTGGATCAAACTATTATCTTCATTGACAGACTGACAGAAAATGACAAGTCAAAACTCAATGCAAGCTCAATTTTCCAAACAATTGTCTTCTGTTGGAGCCAGAAATAAGATCATAACCTTCCAGACAGAAATCAGCTTCATTGTAGAGCTCTGTAAGAATGGAAGACATAGTAGCTTTATAAGTGGGTGGCTATTCGATTGGCAATAATATAATTTGCGAGAAGTCTTGCAACTGTCTCTGTTCAAACATGCTCAAATCTTTAGCTTTTATTTTCTTGTATTTTTTTTTTTTTTTTGTTCAAGCTGCATTGTCTTGGATTTGTGTGGTAAGAGTTTAACAAAGCTGTGCTCAATTTTGAGACTTAACACCAGTGACCTTTAGCAACACTGTTTTCAGTGAACGGAGGCCTACTCCAAGTGAAATAACTCTCATTCGATCCATTCAGTCTCCACTTTTTCATGACCCTTTTGCACAAAGTATCATATTTCCTTCACAATCTGACATAAATTTAGACAGGCAGCTTGAACAATAATACAAGCTTCAAATGCAACCAATGTAGCGTAAAGACAATGATCACAGACATAATACATCATGCACACTGGGTTAGGTTTAAATGCCTTGCCAGCCGTAAACCCCATGCAGCTCTGCTGTCACCATTCTTATTTCATAATGATAGTGCTAGCTAGGAATAGCTGAATATTCCAGGAACCAGTGGCTATAAGGTTGCAGTTGACCGGCCATTATTAAAACCCAGAAACAATCAATAAAGTCCTGTCACATTAGTTAAAGAGCATCTGTATTCCCGGCACAAACCCTGGGCATTCTCCATGCTGGAATTCTTACCTGGACACAGGATCAGTAGCTAATTATTATTTTTAAATAACCAGTGTGGAAAGGGACGTTAAACATTGTGAGTCTGAGTTATAATAATAAATGCCTGAAGCAAAATTCCAATCACATTTGCTGAGGACACTGTGGTGCGTGAAGATTCTTGCCATGGGGAACATATGTAATTACACATAACTCTCTCTGTCAAGCAGAAACACATATTCATATGCCAAATGAGATTAGTATACCATCGGCGCATAATGCTCATCATATACATCAAATTACCTATAAAAGGTCCATTATATCACTCTAACATGGAACACAGCAGCAGAGATATTGGTATGTGATGAAGGTGAAGGTATTATAAACAATCAATGCTTTTAAATCAACCAGCAGTTCTCAGAAAAAAAAACACTGTAATTTACTTCAGGAAAAATGTGCTTGTGCTGAAATTTCCATGCAATGTAAGTGCACACAGCCTATGAAAGTAAACACTGATAATGCTGCTCTATTAAAGATTAAAGCTGTTTTGGGTTTAAAAATGTTCAAAAAGGAGAGAAATGGTGAGAAATAAAGAAACAGTAAATAGCTTGTGAGGCCGCTACAAATATTACTCTGTACTACTCTCATTTCTTCAGCGAAATAATAATATAATTAACATTTAATCAGAATTCTGCAAATCATGGTTTAATTAACTTTTTTTTTTGTAAAACCATGGACCCCGTAATGTGGGAGAAATATTTCTATTAAAAAGAATTTACTATTGACTTCAAGTCACGATGTATGTATGTTTTAAAAAAACAAACAAAAGGAAATATTTCACACACAATGTTGAATACTGTAAGAATATGACTAATACTAATGAATAAACAGTTATTCATATATGGTAAGGCTTCAAATAGAAGTCCCAAACTATTTTTATTTATTTATTTTATTTTATTTTAATAAAGTTACGTTGGTATGAGACACCACAGTTATTTCAACATATGCAAAATAACACAAAAGGAAAATAACAAGGCTTTTTAGGACTATGAAAACATCTCGGTTATGTATGTAACCCTCGTTCCCTGAATACAGGGAACAGAGACATGTCGTCAGGGAGTTCCCTGATGAATTGGGATCACGCTAGGGAGCCAAATTTCTTTGAGAGAATTAAAAACGAGCCAATAAATATTGGCATGCAAGCTTTGCATTCCGCGAGCCGCCTACTAGTGCGGATATAAAAAGCGGAAGTAAACAATGCATGACGCTGTTCGCTGAGGAGCTGAAGTCCAGTCCTCCGTGAAGGTTCAGCAACATGGCGAAGGGACGACATGTCTTCATTCCCTGTACTCAGGGAACGAGGGTTACATAAGTAACCGAGACGTTCCCTTTCGTCCTGGGAACTCTAACCTGTCATCGGGGAGTTCTCTGACGAATTGGGATCTCTAACAAAACGCCATTGTGCTGGCTCCTTCCAGCGGCCAGCCAAGCTACCCAAAAGCAGTTTCACAAACTGTAGGGGCTAGCTAGGGAGTCACACTGCTATTCTGCAAGACCCGTTCAGTGGACATTGGATAACACTGGGAAAGCGTGCCCTAACCCGTCACGGGGAAGGGAACGCTACGGAAGCCAGCCGCCTGATGAACCGGGGCAACACGTTTTTATCAGGCACTCAGACAGAAGTGTCAACACACGCACGTTTTTTGTCGATGTGGTTTCATCTAACCGTGAAGGTTTGGGACCCGGTGGAGGGTTCCACACCTGTTTGCATGCAGGTGTGATGTGAATGTTTTATTAACAGTTCAGTATTGTGTATTCACCATGGTAACTGTTGTTCCCTTTCATCCTGGAAACTCCAACGTGTCGTCGGGGAGTTCCCTGATGAATTGCGATCACACTAGGGAGCCGACTGCCTTCGAGAGAATTAAAAATGAGCCAATAAATGTTGGCATGCAAGATTTGCATTCCGCGAGCTGCCTACTAGCACGGATATAAAAGCGCAAGTGTTAACACACTTATGTTATTTATTTTATTTCATGACTTACAAATTGTCTACAACGTTTGCGCTTTAGTGAAGTGATATAATAATGACAGTATAATACTTAGTATAATACTTAATTCTTATATATCTTATTAATAATAATACACCCTGCAATTGCCCTTTTACCACTTGGCACTCGACAATTTAAAAAGGTACAATAACAATGCAAATTGTGGCGGAAAAGGTTAAGAAGAATAATAGCATGATAGAAAAAAAAATGTGAAATGAAGACTGGAGTAATTGGTGCTAAAAATTCCATTCAGGAAGAAATTACATTTTTAAATATTTTAAAATATAAAATACTTATTTTAAATTGTAATATTTCACAATATGAATGTTTTAACTGTATTTTTGATCAAACAAATGCAGCTTACGTATGAGAGTTTTTTTTTGTTTTGTTTTTTTCAAAAACATAAAAATCTTAATGGTAGTTGTAATAATGGCATTTTTTAATGGTATTGTATAACACCTTGCCTTGCCAGACGAGCAAATATTCCACACAGTTTTTCAAAGCACTTCTGCAAGAACACAGCAAACATGTGCACTATGGGAATCGGTATGTACACCATTTATTTTTGTTGTTTTGTGGTTAACGTCATACATGGAGCCGTTTCTACAGAGGTTGACCTCAACTTTTATCTCCACACAGACAAAGGTCCTGGACTAGCCTTCCCGAGCCTCTTCAGATCCCCTATTAGTAATTCCCTTGTGTGGTGAAAAGCGGCCGACAGCATTCATATTTAATTGCTACAGATCAATTATTAAACTCTGGGATCTTATCCCCTTCTCTGGTGTGAAACATCTAATAGGATGGGACATATCCCCTGACTCCTTCTCTCTCCTCCTCCTTTCTTTAACCTCCTCCGCCCAAACTCTCTCCTATGGAGGAAATTGGATATGGAGCTACAAAGGATTACTACCACAGGGCTTCCTTTATGTTTTAGGCCCTGGAGCAAGGAAACCTGACCTGTGAGTCTAAACAAGCCCATTTGCTCTGGATGAAAGTGTGGTTAGAGTGCAATGAAATCTCTTCTTGTACTCGCGTTTATAGAGGATAGCAGCGAATGAGGGGACGATACCCAACGCAAACAAACGAAAACAATAAAATAAAATAAAAAACATTTTTGTTACTTGGTGAAAAAAAAAACATATCTGAAATAAATGATAATATACAAACTCACTGGCCACTTTAGGTACACCTTGCTATTACTGGGTTGGACCCGCTTTTGTCTAGCTTAGGTGTAAGGTTGTTGTCAGTAATGTTAATTTCTATGATTAACTTGACAGGGAGAATGACATAAACAAAGGTTGAGAAAAGACCCAGTGAAGTACGAGGAATACTTGAGGAAAGAAAGATAAAGAAATAAGAAATGAAGGGAAGAAGGAAAGTTGAAGAGTATCAATGAATTGTCTGACAGAGAGCAAAGACATGTCAGAAAAGCATGGAGGAAAAGACAGAAAATGCACAAAATGATAGAAAAAATACAAAAAATGTGGAGACTTCCACACTACCTAGCTCTTCCAGTGAGAGTGATCAGACACCAGTGCACACAAAAAAGGGGGGAAATGAGCAAAATTCATTAACTATAGAAAATGTCTCTCTCACACACACACACACACACACACACACACACACACACACACACACACGCACACACACACAGTTCAGTGGTTCTGGAGATTTATCTGAATGAGGAAAATTATTCTGAAATTAATGTTTTATGTAAACACACACACACACACACACACACACACAGTTCAGTGGTTTTGGAGATTTATCTGAATGACTCAAACAAAATGTTGAAAATGTGAATATAAAACAAAGTGGTTCTGAAACAGTACATTATAAGTTTTTTTTTTTTTTTTTTAGGAAGAAAAATCTGAGCATACCTCTTCTTACTTGCACCTCAAGACCCAAAGTATAGAATAGCTCTAGGTGTTCTTATAAGATATTTATTGTCAGATGTGTGTCTGCTATATGTACTGACCGCATATGCGCATCATAGTTATTTATTTATATTAACATACAATGTGGACAGTCTGATTCAGCCATGGCAAACTAAGATTTCACTACCAAATCATGACTGTCACAACCAAAATTGTGCAGTCACTACCGTAACATGGGATGTTTTGTCAATAATAAAGTATATTGTATTATCAACAAAGATGTTATGATAGTGTTTGGTTCAATGCATATCCAAACTAATGATTCCTTAACTTTGAAATCAGTACGATAAACTTTATGCCTTCTACAAAGAAAGATTGGGTTCAAAATACAACAAATCTCATAAATTACACTTAAAATATTATTAAAATTACAATCTTTATTGATGTAACCTGTGTTCTAATAAAATAGAAAAAATATATATTTATAAGGTAGATATACAACATCTATTCAACATATCCACGCCCCCAAAATGCTGTTGTAATGTAACTGAATGGCCAAAACATATAAACAGTTTTCTGGTTTTAGTTGAAAATGGATTTGAGTAAAAGGACCCTAAACGGGAGTCAATTTGTAAATTCAGATAAGCGCTGTAAATCTTTTCAATAAATATCCTTCTACCATGTTCTGGAACAGACTGTTTTCAGTTGCTAGGTGACAGTGGTGACTTTTTTTCTTCTTCTTTTTTTTCAGTTATAAAAATGAATCTCTGGAGCACAATAGGAGGGAAAGGATATGATGGGAGAGAACCATGAGAAGTCAAACTGTAATCAATTCAAGCAGTGATGGGAATGCATTTATATTAGTTCATATTTGCAAATTTGAAATAAAGAAATAAATAAATAAACAGCATTACAAAATAGCCATTATCCAAATGTCGATATCTTTAAATGTAGTCACCATATAGAGATAAGGAAACAGACCATGACTTGCATTGTTGGCTTGTTTAATTCATCAAAAGCTTAATGTCTAGAAATGGTTCACAACATGTTTTAAATGTAGTTCTGAAGGTTTAATAAAGTCCCCTTGTAAATATATTAAAATCACGCAAGTGCCTTGTCGCATTTATACCTTAAAATGTTATTATAAATGTTCAATAGTTATATATACAACAAAAATAAACAATTCTTACACAATGTAATAGTTCATCACTAATTGTAGGATGCTTTTCAGTACAGTATGTATTTCAGAAACAAAGCACAAGCAATTGTACAGAAAGTATAAGAAGTTGATGTTAACAAGACAGTGGAGATGAAAATGTTCAGCGGGCCTGGTAATGTACGAGAGCAAAAAAGTAAATCTTGTCGACCCTTTAAATAATTTATGTTGGAGATCAGAAACGATTTCTAAAGTCATGGAGGAGGAGAAGGCATTCCCAAAACTAGAAACAATTGAGTGCTGTACTCTTTGACATACAAATGAGAAGCTTCAAAGGCTTCCTTCCAGAAACTGTCAGCTACACAAGCCATCTACTATTCCCTCATGTGTACGCCACTCTCACGGAGAACTTGTGAGCTCTGAGCTCAGCAGAAACATACGCTTGGTTCTGGATGCACAGAGAAACAGGGTCAGGTCTCTCTGAGGCTTTTAACCTCATTTCTGAGGATTCAGTAAAGGCCTTAGGGGTTTATTAATATTTCGTGTCACAATATATCGCAATAAAAAAATGCACCAATATGTATCGTTGATAGTGACAATATGTATTGTGTATAACCCCTCCACCCGGGTCCAACCCGACCCACACCAAGCGGGCCTCAAACCTGGGTCTCTGGCATGAGAGTCAGGCACTCTAACAAAGACTGCAGCCTCTAGCGACTGTCGCTAGAGCGCCTATTGAGATCAGAGGAGTGAGGTTTACTTGCACTGCAACTACCAGCTGGCCTCCATAACATATAGTTCACCCAAATAAAAAATACTGTGAGAAAAAAAGTTTTTAGAGTTTTAGTGTCAGTACTACATTTAACTGCTATATAATGTTGAATATAATATTGAACAATCTGGGAATATGTGTGGGTCCTAAAAATCCCAAATGTCTTATGTTACCAGTTAAAAGTGACCTACAATATGTTAAACATGGCTGGATCCACAGAACCAGTTTTGTGAGATTCTCTCAGGCATTCACCCGCAAGATGTTTTGCTAGCAGGTTCAATGCTCTTGATGCTCATACAAACAAGCAGCATTTTTTCCTTTGGTCTGGGCTGAAAAAACCTTTACAATCCACCTTTATTAGAGCACCACTTTACACGGCTCCAAGCCTCGGCTTTAAATAAAGAATTAGCCGCTGGATCGCTCTCTCTTTTTCACTCATGGCTCAGGACTCATTACCCACAGTCTCAGGCAGTGGGTGGCTTAAGTGTTAAAATGATTTATTTTTGTAATAAATACTCAGTCTCTCTCTGTCCTCCTGCGTGTTTATGTATTCCCCTGATGTAGCTGAGCCAGATTAGAACACTTTTACTAAGGTGACTTTGATTCCAGGGGGTTGTTAATGTTTTAACAGTCTTATGTGGCTCTTCTCTCTTTCTTTTCCTATTACATGCTGTTTTGTCAGTGCTTATTCTGTGCGTCTGTTTTCACTCAAAGCAGACGAGATATGCTGCCCGGGTCACGGTACCATTTTTTATGGGCAATGGTTAATTATTTCCCTTAAAGTATGAAACCCTTCATTTTCAACAAAGGTCAGTTCTTACTGATGTTTTAGAAAATGCAAAAAAAAAAAATGTACACTGTGGCAAAGGGGAGATAATAAAATAACTGTCTACTTTCCAGTCAGTTTTATTTTGCGTTAATGGGTTTGACTGTATTTCACACTGCAATTCACAAATGCATGCAACAAATATATTATCCCTCATTTTGTACGCTCACAAAACACAAATACACACAGCTCATTTTATTTCTGTAATTTAATGCACAAATAAACACTAAACTGTTTGCATTGCACCCTGCGTTGACAATTTGTGGGGAAAAAAGTGGAAAATATGTGACTTGTTTTTCTACAATGTCATTGTTCAGGTGAATGGTAATGATGGATGCCTGTGAGCATCGTGGAAAAGTCATTGAATGGCTTTGTATTTTACACAATGCAGACAATAAAAGGCCCGTTCACACCAAGCACAGATTTCACACCACAGCTATAACGATAAAGATATGAGGAACGATATCGTTGGAATCACTTTCAGAACGATTTTTTTCCAGCTGTCCAACGATAAAACACTGACAACCAATGGGAATCCATTCTAATATAAAGGTCTCGCGCATTTAAAATGGCAGATGACATTGCAGAGAAGTTAATCGTCGAGGTACAAATAAAAATCCTCCACTGTTTGATAGGGGTGGGAAAAAAAATGATATTGCAATATATTGTTGTGCTCTCTGTTCCAATAAATAATCGATACACTAACGCCCAATATCGATATTTTATTACAACACGAAATGATTAATTTACCCGTTGTCAGTGTCACTGTCACTACCCAATATCTACCATTCAGTTTGCCGGCGGCGCTGTTCGAGTAAATAGGGGTAAAGCGGCGACAAAAGCGAAGCGAACTCCGTGAGCGACACTGGGCGAGAGAGAGACAGAGTGTGACTTTATTTAAACTTATATAAACTAATATGATTTATATTATTGGACGGTTTAAAGCTCTAACCATATTTTGTTGTTACTTGTCTTGAAGAGTGCAGTGTTATGTTTCATCGTGCAGTATTTGTCCTGAAAAGGCTACTGAGTAAATGTCTATATTACCTTAATAAATTTAAGGTCATTCCTAATTTATTTGTATTTTTAATACATTTTAATCATTAACTTTAAAAAGCACACTCTTTTTACAACTAAAATAACAGCCAAGAGTAAAAAAAAAAAACCTAATTCCCAAAAATTAAAACTGAAAAAACGGAATTTGGGAAAAAATAAAACGGATTTCATAGGGCCCTAAGACACTTCGGGTTGTACGAGACAGTCGACGGAAAGGCAAATGCATATTTCTTTGCACAATTTTGGCATTAATAAATGCATAAAATTTCCTTATTTCCTTTTCCCTTCTTTTTCTTTTCAGTCACATATATCATGATATATCGTTGATGAAATTTCTTCCAATATATTGAAAATCGTAGATATCGCGAATCGTGATATCGTTATATCGTGGACCACATATCGCCACAGAATTGAATCGTGAGGTACCTGTATCGTCCCACCCCTACTGTTTGACAAGTCAAACCCCCGTTTCAAGGATAAAAAAGATGGATATGTGGAAAGCAATCGGTCGTATCCTGGGAATAAACGGTGAGAAGTATTCACAATGAGATATTATGCAGTTTAGCATAGTGTTACAAAATTACCTCAGGTAGGCTATCCAGCGCTATTTGACAACATTGCTTAAGTTGCATCGATAAAGGTGTTGACTAGGCGATGTTTTTATCCCATCATTGCCTTCGTTAGCTAAATCCACTGTAAGATATTAGGCTTGCTAGATTCACTGTTTAGATGCGCTCCCAACTCCTCTCGTCTTTTAAGCCAAAAGCGGCTGTTTTTTCTTTTGATATTTGTTTGTAAAGTAAAGCAGCAGCAGTCATCCATTTTCGCTACTTTGAAACCTCAGTGCGGGAGCGCGTGCGGGCATGAGCGCGCACGTGTGCTTAGAATAAAAAGATCGTTATCGGTTGTTGGTGTGGACGCATGTATAGTTATCTTTATCGTTACCTTTATAGTTATCGTGCTTAGTGTGAACGGGCCTTAATGCAGCATTATTTGAATTGCATGCAATATCAATGGTGATTTCAGCCAGGAAAAAAGCCCCAGAATCAATAAACTTTTTATAAATAAGAAAGAAATTAAGAAAGAAAAAGAAGTGTTTCACAAACTAAGGTCAAATCACTTAATTTAAAGAAATGTACAAGGAATCATTAAAAAGCAGAGCTCTAGGCCTTTAAGAAAGTCGGGGTAAAAAGGACAATTTACTTTCAGTACTTTTTTCCCTCCTCTAACAGTATATTTTTTTCTCTTAAAGGGGTCATATAATGGTACATGCACTTTTACAAGTTGATTGTACTGCAATGTGTGTTTTCAGTGCCTGTACACAACCATCATTTAATGATAAAAACCCATCCAGTGGTTTTGTGTTAATCTTCTTATTTGTTTTCCCCTGTCTCAAATCGAGCCGTTCGATCGTGTGACATCACACGGTCGCACGCCCCTCCCGCGGTTGTTGATTGACAGTAGTGTTTCAACACACCCGCCCGCCCTGAGCCAGCATAGACTATAGTCCATCATTGTTGATACTGGAGCAGAATGGCATCTAAGCGATTGTGTTGTTCTGTTCTTGGGTGCAATAATAAACACAGAAATCATTCTGATGTTCCTAAATTTGAACCGCTGAAGACGTAGTGGCTGAGTTTTGTTTACGAAGGGAGTATTCCCCCACGATCAACGTCAATACTTTCTTGTTTGCGCGAATCATTTCTCACCAGACTGCTTTATAAACGAGGATCAATATAAAGCTGGTTTTGCTAAGAAGCTGCTACTGAAAAAAAAAATATATCAGTACCAACTGTTTATGTTTCCTCTGCACCTAAAGTTTTATTAATCTTTATATTAATCTTTGCAAAATCGCAAAATTCTTCTTCAGTTTAAATGGCGGTTGACAACAATCTATTGTATTACCGCCACCGCTGGACTGGAGTGTATAGCAGGATATATATATATTTTCTACATAACTAAATTCTTTTTAAAAGCCCTGTATTTTTTAAAAACAAAAAAAAAATAAAAATCTTCTCAGCATTTCTTTGTAAAATCTGACTGTATTCAAATCTAATTTCATTGGCTTCTACTTGAGCAATAAGCCTCTACCTATCTTGATTATATTTAACACAATGAATCAAAACATGCTCCACTGTTTCAGGGGAAGGTCTTGTACAATGCCCACAGTTGCCATCAACATGTTTTCCCATTAAAAATAATGTACTATTAAGTCTGGTATACCCAATTCTCAACCTGGACAATACCACTTCCTCATGTCTAGGTCTTGTTGAACCTGCAACCTTTTTAACTTCAGGCTGTATCCTAAAAAGATGTCTCCCAAATGATTCATTATCCCAGCAGAATTGCCATTTATCATAAATTGTTGACTTAATAATACTCTTAACCTCTGCTTTACTATATTTTATATCCACATCAATGTAGTCTTTTCTTGCTGCTTTCTTGGCATATATATCAGCCAACTCATTCCCCTCCACCCCTATGTGGGCTGGAACCCATAAAAATGAAAATTTTAATCCCGCCTTTTGCAATCCACTTGCTAACTGTAAAATTTCTAAAAGAATGTCTTTCCTAGATCCTGATTGTGAATTCTTGATACTTAAAAGAGCAGAACTAGAGTCAGATGCTATAACTATTCTATTACCCCTATTACTTTCTACCCATAACAGGGCAAACCATATAGCTACAAGCAGGGTGCGAACTACGGGGGAGCTAGGGGGAGCTCGGCTCCCCTTAATATGGCATGGGCTCCCCTGAAAACGTGATTCGTGAAATTTTGGGGGGTCTCAAAAAATATTGACAATGTTTAATTTTGACTTGCAATTTCAGTTTTGTGTAATGTGATCATCGTGGAGTATTGTGTAAAATATCAAAAAATAATTTTAATTCATGCATGACAGCGATTTAAACCTAATTCACTTCAATAAAGATAACTTTACATGCTATTCTTGTCATGAGCATCAAGGTATGGTGGCGCTGCAGTGTAAATTCCAATCATGTTTAATACACGTTAACTCAAAGATTTGTAGAAAAAATATAAACGTTGGAGGCCATTGATCTGCGCAAAGTCCTTGAAATCCGTCTGTGTTAAGGTAAGGCATGTTATTCCCAATTATATGTTGTGGCTGGGGTTGTTATAGATATGCTTGAACATTCTCTCGAGTTCAAATTTTTCTACTTGCGCGGAAGACATTCGCGGCAAAGAGTCACCCAATTCGCGCCATACACAACGCCCTGCACGAATGATGCGTCTATTCGCGTCTTTGCATTGACTTTATATGTAATCTACTCGCGTAAAGAAATTAAATGCGCGCTCGGCATGAAAAGCGCTTAAATCCTCTGCATGCTCAAGTGCACGAACACCCCCAGCACCCCACCCCCCCAAAAAAAAAGGGCTCCCCCAAATGACAGGGTATAGTTCGAACACTGGCTACAAGCTCTGCCGTAAATACAGCCAAATCATCATTTAGTCTTTTACCTACAGCCAGCCCCAATTCAGGAACCACATGCGCCACTCCTACCCTTTTATCAGTTCTTTTCGAATCATTCTCTCTCCAAAACCTTCAACTGTTGTCAAGGCAACACTCCATGTGCATTCACGCCCGCAGAACAGAGGGGCGGGGCTTATTATTTAAAGGCATATGCACTCAAACGGTTTGATGAACAGAGCTGATTTTCACCAGATAAAATGGTGTTTTCTTAAAATACTAATGAGAATTTTTAATAAAAGTATTTTACAAAGTTTTCATTTAGACCCTAAACATTCATATTAACTTGTACAAAAATGACATTATATGACCCATTTAAAATTAATAAGTTCAAAGCTTTCGATGTGAAATTTTCCCAGCACTTGGAAAACTATACAGCCTTCATAGTGTATTAGTTAAATGTACTTTAAAACGTAATTTTATCCATCAAAATTTAATCGGATGGTGTAAAGAAACAAACTCCATTTATTCGAGCAAAACCTGATGTCATCTCAGCGGCACCACCCACGACCCACCCTAACTCTTTACATCCATTTGCCCTTTCACAACATATTTCCCTGTCTTACATTGTAGTGTACACAGAGTGTGCCTGTAAGGAAAACACTCATTGTGCTGACCTCTCTACCTTTGCCAAGGACCCGTGAGATTAAACCAGTTCTGTGCATGCAGCGGCCCTCCCTCTCTCACCATCACGAATAGTCTCGGTCACTCAACTCATTGGCCCCTGAGTCGGAAGAATTATAAATTCAGGTTATCCCTCAGAATGAAGTAGATAAGGGTCTGTGTCCAGAGCTTATCCTTAATTTATGCAGATACTCTCGGAATCCAACGTTAAGAGCTGGATTTGGCTCCAAAGTAGTCCAATTAGATGGTCTATTCAGCCTCATCATACTTATAATTCAAATTGTTTTGGCTGAGTGAGGTTTATGCAATACAGGTAATGATGAGCGGGAGAATCTATCAGCATTCCCCTATTGAGTGTTTAATATTTATGACGAGTCAAGATGTCTTTTCAAGCTGAATACAAATGCTTTTCTGAGTGTGCAAATCAGCTGAAAATTCTCAATTTCTGCCCCTAAAGTGTTTTTGTCATTCATGTCTTTCCTCTCCTCCAGCAAGACCATTATGTAAACTAGATTGAAAAACAACATCAACATCGAAGATATGAGTCCACACTTCACTGGGTTAAATCTTATATTTTCTGATAAATGTTGCATGAGTTGGGTAAGAAATACCTGATTGACATGCCTGGCCTTTGCTTTTAGGAACCCTTGAGTGCTTTGCGGTTTGTTTTGTGTTCGCTCTTTTTAAATGAACCTGCTTACGTTGTCTCGCAAAAATCAGTACGTGTTTATGTGCCCGACCATGCGCGTGTCCGATCTTCTGCTGGACTCTGTTCAGGCTTGTAAAGGAAGGACAACACAGTGGGGAGAGTGATTTGATTGCCTGTCGGTTTGAAATAAAAATATATACATTGAGAAACACGGAACCAACATCCAATCAGACAGCTGTAAATTGTCCCACAGATCAAAGTGAAAAAGGCACGTGTACAGCATCAATAATTCACCGGACTTCGACAGCACAACAAAAAGAGACAACATAACAAAAAAGATTACCAAAAATTGTCAAACATCAACAAGTCAAGAGGAGAAAACTACAGTGTTTTCCTGAATATCCTTTAAATTGAACTTCCTTGGTAAAATGGCAGACATTTTAGCTATAGCACCTTTCGGTGAAATTTAGCTAAATTGAAATGTATTTTTGTTAATGCAGTTCCATAATGATGGGCCATGGAGTTCAGAAGAAACAGGCCAATACAAGATACAACCTGGAATGATAGTCTATGGTGAGACACCTGAATTTAGTTGTTAAATGTCCAGCCCAAAACACACAGTGGAAGAGAGACATGCTTCACTTATTGTGTTAAACTAATGACAGGAACTTCTGTAACCTAGATCTCTCAGCTGTGAAATTACAGCTCTGTTTTACCAGGTCCATATAATGAACACAATAATAGTGAGGGAGGGACAAGATGAGTTTATAAAAAATAAAAAAGGAAAACAGAGAGATGTGTACAGAGACTGCTAGCCCTGTTAAGGACATGTTTAACTAAAATGTGTATAAGAGTGTGCATTTCTTCTACAGATACTTTTACAAAATAAATAAATAAATAAATAAATAATAAAACATAAAAAATAAGCATTTTAACTTATCTTTGTTTTATGAAATTTATATTAAAAGATGTAGTATTTTTTTCATACTATGGAAGTCCATGGGATCTATCAACTGTTTGGTTATCAGAATTCGTTAAAAATTGTGTTCAGCAGAATAAAGAGGTTCACAGAGGTTTGATTCAACTTGAGAGTGTGTAAATGATAACAAAAAAAAAAAACATTTTAGAGGGAACTATCCCTTTTACAGCATGAAACTTAAAGAGGCTACATGCGATTTCCTGAAATTTAAACTCGCGACTGACCCCTGTGGGCAAAAAACAGAACTGCTCTTCCTTTCTGCTCGCTCTCGCAGCGCGCGCTCGTACGTGCACACTTAACAAGTCATCTGGAGCAAGGAGGTCAACATTATGTTTACAGAGGTAAGACCAGTTAAACACGTATATTGTTTGAGATAAGAGTTCTGTTTGCGAGTGTAGGCCACTTGCTGACTAGCAGTTGTGGGCTGGCAGAGTGATCTGACTGAGGGTTTTCACCGACGTCACGTTCTGGGCGGTAACCCGGATGAGCGGCCATTATGGAGGCACTCGGATGTAAACAACAGCATCGACTGCACTGTTAATGTACAACTGAACCCATTGTTACAAAAAAAATCCGTGGTAGATGCGAACTCATATAGAGAAGGACCTTATTCATTTGCATAAAGATGGGCATCGGCCAGCTTTTTGACGCGCTGCATTTTTTCAAATGTTGCGCCGCCTGGATGCTTAGTTTGCGGAATATACACAACATGAACGCGCTTGACGTCACATCCGTGGGAAAATTCGGACCCGACAGAAAATAAGAAAAATAGGATACAGGCTTATAGGTGCACCCACTATGACCCGACAAGGTGTCAGTATGCTCATCCGGAGATGTTTGGGTCATAAATGGTAAAATAAAAAGGCTATTGTTATGTTTATTTTGGGGAAAAAGCTGCATATAGCCTCTTTAATGTATGCCTCAGTAAAAACCTCCATGATAGATTTAACAGACAGTCTCAATGTACCTCACTCACTCTCGTGCCCTCCTTTGACTGATTTGAACTTGCGTGTGGCATTTCAATATCTTCCACCTCTAACCCTTTGGCACAGTTCCAGATGTGTGGCAAAATATGGATGAGATGAGATCGCGAGCAGCAGGGAACATGTTGGAACATGCATCCATATCCTCATTTATGGAACATGTTCTAGATATACAGCTGAGAATCAAAATAAATGAACAATAAATGAACAAATAAATGTGCATCATGTTTCTAGCTCAAAAAATCATTGAGCACACAAATCAAGAGACAATAGATGAGGAAAAAGGCACAAAAACAATGCTAAACTTTAGCTTGATTTACCTGGTATTTATTTACCTCAATTACCTGGTCAAATTGAGTAGCCTACTGTATATGGCAACTTGCCATTTATAATCTGTATGGTTTTTTTTTGTTGTTGTTTGTTTTTTTGTTTGTTTTTTTGTTCAGTGGACCACGTATATTGTGGAATATCAATAATGCTCATTTTAAAAAGTGAGACTGTTGAGATCCAAAAAAATAACATCTTATATATAAACATATAACATATTCAAAACATATCTATAAAAAGGTACATATGTCCATATGTTACTGTATACCTTGTTTTGAAGCCATATGAAAATGTCCAAATAGTGTTATTGACCTTATAAATTTCCCTCTCCACCACAGTGCTTAAATCTTATTAGATTTAAGAAACATTAAATAAACATTAATGTAAATAAACATTAATTTATATACATTATATATATATATATATATATATATATATATATATATATATATATATATATATATATACACACATCATTTCCCCTGATAATCCATTGAAGTAAAAAAGTTAATTTTTGGCTGATCTATCTCTTAAAGTTACATGGACAGTCTCTGTGTAGTACCCTGTTGCACACAGTCCGATAATACAGATAGTTACCAGCCCCATCTTTAATGGCTAGGCTACAACACCACAGACAAATAAATCCTATTCTTGCACACTTTCATTAGGAACACTTTGTCTTCATTCTTCTACAGCTATACGAGTTTGTAGCTCAGCCAATGGCAGAGAGCTGTTTGGTTGTGAGTGATGACCTAGGTGATGTACAGGGACAGAAGGTCATTCATCCCATGGAGGGTGAACTCGCCAGTGGTGTAAACCATCCTCTTTTTCCCATCTTTTTTTTAGGTTGCTTATTACGTGTTGAGTGACAGGAAGCGTCTCCCTGAGGTCATGGACAAACTTAAACAATAAAACTCTCAACACAGTGTGTTTGTGCAGCTGGTGAGGGCAAACAAGAGACCTTGGAACAGGGAGAAAGTGTGTGTGTGTGTGTGTGTGTATATGTGTGTCTGTGTGTGTGATAGACAGATATATATCAAAGTTAATGAAAAAGTACACAACTGCAATGTTCCCTCCGCTTACCTGAGCTCAATCACATGGCTCAAATGCTGATCTCACTACACATTATTGGTTTGAGCGCGAGCTGTCCATCAAGGCGTTGGCAGATACAGTACTACAGAAATGAGGGAAATACCCAGTTTGATCATCCCTAATTTCACACTGTTTCCAGCACCTGCTTGTGCTTGCTTAAGGTACACAGACATATCCAGATGTCAAATGCAAAAATCACAGAGGAAAATATATATATATATATAAAAAATCCGGAGACAGGTGAAATTATGTCTGACATTACAATGATAAATATTCCTGAAAGTTATTTAGACTAATCTTGACATCATCTATAATGAAATAAATTGAAATAAATATCTATATTTAAACGTAATTAATATTTAAAGCAGCAGTCCGGCATTTTTCCTCTTTGTCGCCATGTCTGTCTGAAATCTGCAATTGCAGTCATTCATGGAATTATCAACTTTACGCGAGTTGTACTTCAACACCCTCGACACGGCACAGTGCGGATGAACACAATGTTTGAGGAGAGTGTGCTGTACAGTTGTCAGTCACCGCGCCGATGTGGATACTCGCATTCAG
The DNA here is from genome assembly GCA_038021265.1 of Cyprinella venusta. NCBI lineage: Eukaryota > Metazoa > Chordata > Actinopteri > Cypriniformes > Leuciscidae > Cyprinella > Cyprinella venusta. Next base: position 16,223,293 of record CM075871.1, read on the forward strand.
AATTACAGATTATTATTTTTGGAGGTATGACCAACATAAGCATTTTCACTGGAAAATGTCATCTGAACTAGTAAGAAACATTCACTTTTGAATTTTTTATAGCCACTTTTTGAAGTGAATCTGTTGTTACAGGAGATTGTTGTTTGAACCTTTCTGGATCTGCTATCAAATTGATAAGATGAACCCTCCAGCACCCTGTAGAGGGTATAGAGCTGGTCCAGTGTTCTACGGCCTGAACCGCAATGAATAAAAACCGCAATGCTCCGCCTGAATCCAAGGTTCCACTATCGTCCATATTCTCCTCTCCAGTACCCTGGTATAGACAGGGAGGTTAAGTGTGATCCACCTGTAGTTGGAACACACCCTCCGGTCCCTCTTCTTATAAAGAGGGACCACCACCCCCATCTCCCATCCCAGAGGCACTGTCCCCGACCGCCACGCGATGCTGCAGAGGTGTGTCAGCCAAGACAGCCCCACAACGTCTAGCAGCGTCTTACATCATCAGACTCACTGAACGCAGCTTTACAACAGAACCGGAAGAGAATACAACATTTGGATAAAAATGTATTTTCAATGCTTCCAAAAATTCTAACTAACCCACTGATGTCACATGTTTTTATTTCCTTTCTGGACAAGAACAGCATATCGTACATACATTTTCAATGGAGGGACAAAAAGCTCTCCGACTAAATCTGTCGGAAGATAAACGGAGTTCTTACGGGCTTGGAACTACATGAGGGTGATTCATTAATGACATAATTTTCATTTTTGGGTGAACTAACCCTTTAACACCTTTGTGCATTTAGGAATTCCAAATGTCCCTTTTGGCCAGAACGTTTTCAAATGTCTGTTCAATTTCAACTCTATGTATAAAATTAAGCTACTGGTAACCATTCCACTTTATCCAACAACTCACAGCACTCGAAACACTTTAGGACAAGCACTGCTACTATGTTAGCTTGGACTGGCTAATGAGAAGCAGAATTCATCACTTTGATGTCTATAACATGCTTCAAACATAACTCAAACACATTACAGATTAATGGTCACCAGCCCAGAGGGGAGGCCGGTTAAGGGGCTGGTGTCCCGGATTCAGAAATAGAACTGATAACTTTTCCAAGAATACATGAAGGCTTTAGTGTTACATTGTATACTGTCACTGTTTATAATCTCATTTCAGAATTTGCTTGCCCTACAGCATTAAATCAAATTCATTGATTTACATGAATGCATTGACAAGATGCTCTATTGAAAGCTACTGGCAGATCATTTACATTGGTATAAAACTAACGGGTTGCTCATCAGTTGAGCTACAGGAACTCATTTGGTATTATTTGAACCAAATTATGTCTTAGCTTAAAAGTCGATTGTGTACATTAATTCATGGGTAGAGTACATTGCTGCAAAATTCAATCACCTGTTAGATTTTGAGGTCTCCTTTGTTTCCCATGGAGATATTGATTGCCTGCTAAAGTTCTTCTTGAAGATTTTCACAGATTGAAAACTTAAATCAGTCTGTGAAAGCAATTCATATTAACTAGTGGAAGTAGCTACACTACATTTTACTATGGCATTTTAACTATAAAAAAATGGCTGTAAAATAACAGTAATCTACTGGCAGCTGTGGTCCGATATCGTGGGTGCTCCGGGGCCACATGTGCCAGACTGCCAGTAGGCTATGTTAAAATTTAAAAAAAAAATAAAATTAAACATTGCAGTTGGTGCTCTGTGATGCATCTGTCACACCATGATTGGTCATGTCGATGTCAGTCGCCTGCTCCATATCCTATCCACCAATCACAGCGTTTCTCGGATAAAAACGTCCTCTGTTTTATGTGCTTACTGTATTGTATACACTTATGATCGTATCATTATGGAAACACGTTCATGAACAATATAAGTTATTACGTTGTATAGGATCCCGTTTGAACCCTAGAGCAGACCGGAGATCTCTCCATTTGTTGAAAGCCTTCCCGATGTTGACTCTCATCTTATTTTGACACCTGGCACTAGACAAAAGTTTTATTTTCTTTGTCTTACGTGGAGTTTGCGTTGGGGTTTGGAATGAACTACAAGCCGGTCTCTTTGAATCTATCTTCTACTTTTGTCGAAAGGTTTGTCACTCGAGTTGTCTTCTCTGATACAGAGAATGGCGGCTAATACACAAACCTGCCAGACATAGCCATGGGAGTGTGAACGCGCATGACGTCATGCCCAGTCTCAAATTCAAGCCTGAATCCGTCTTATTTATTTTACCGTACAGGATTATAGAGGCAACTGCAGTGACCAGAGAAGGGCTCATTCAGCCCATCAGGCAATTGTTTAAGCATGTATGGGTCAGAAAAACTGGTATTTTTTAACATGAAATGCAGCATAATGCACATTTAAAATTCGAACACATTATTCTCTATGAGTGTAACTTATGCTGCGTTCCAGACAACCTGTAACCTGTGTTTTTCCAACCTTATTCCCGTGAAAGTGCACTGGAGCAGCAGTCAAACCCGTGACTTCCCAACCATAAGCTTGTAATAGATCGATGTACTCCCATTTACGAGCTCTGACATCACATTGCCCACAAAACCATACAAAACAACAGTGGCAGCTCCTACGGATGCAGTGTTTCTGCAGGCGGTACATGGTGAGAATACACTTTAGGACAACATACATTACTAGTTTTTAGTCCATTGAGTGCAAGGAATAATACCAAATACATTTCCGAATATACAAATAAAGTAAAATAAAAGGTATAACTGCTTATCTTGCCTTATGTGCCATTTTTCCTCCTCCATTTCCCTCAAATAAACAAGGAGTAAGAACCTTTGGTGACAGAAATTATTACAAATGTGCATAAGCCCCGTAACGTCCGCCATGCTGGTTTGTTTACATCTAGCTACCACAATTCCTTGCGCTCAGGTAGTTTTTTTATGAAGCCAATATCAAAGCCAAAGTCAATATCATAACGACTGGGTACATAATATTGAAACTACATCACAAAATTAACACATACATGGATAAAAATTAGGGATTATGGATAGAAATTAGGGATTAAAATAGCAATTAATTTATAAATATGGTTAAAAGCATATATTTCATGATATTAATAAAGCTATAAAAGCATTTATTTTGTACTTTAAAATGTAGACTAAATTACGGATTTATTGTTATTGAGCTGCTGTATAATACTTACAACTTTTAATTGAATGTTTAATATTTACCAACTAAAATGTTCATGTTTTAAATAGTCCATTAACTTAAAGCTATGGTCTACGATTTCAAAGATTGTTCATTATTAATATCCTCGTTTAGATGCTGGTCATAGTTCTATAGTACAATCATAACAATATGCTCATGCTGCTCATGCTGCCGGTCGGCATTGGAATGTTAGCCGTTTAGCATCGTCTATCACGGGTCAAAGAAATTATATTTCTTAAAGTGCTTGAATTTATTTCAGTAGGCCTAGCATGTTTCTGTTCGAGCTAATCGGAGTACTCACAACCTTAGCAATACTACAGTAGTGTTATACTAATGGTGATGGGGAGTTTAGAACATTTCATGTGTTGCTAATCTTGTGTTGGTATGAACTCAAACGTGACATTGAATTGTTGATGAAGCAACTATAAGTTCAAGTGTCAAAAGGCAATTTTACATATGATGTGTCATTAGTGAGGTCATTAGATTGATAGATTGTTTACTACCGGTGATCACAGCTTGACTGAGTGACGTTATTCAGTTCGTTTCCCGGTGGGAGGGATCAGATAGCATAGAGGGGCAGGATGAGTTTTTTTTAAAACTTCCCAACAATCTCAGGCTTTCTCGGCCGATTTTGAACATCATAGACAATAGCTTCAAGGTACTGATGTATTTGTAGTGCTGTGCAAAAGTTAAATTAAGTCATGTTAAACCTGCCAACTTATGCACTTTATTGGGTTTCCTTGCACTGTATGCATGTTTATGTCTTTAAAAGTTTTTTTACCTACATGAATTCTAATAAATGGGTGGAAATAATTAACAAGGCCTAATCTTTGAGTGGAATCCAGTTGACAACTTCAAATAGTAAGAACCTATCTCTTTCAAGTGTGGAGAAACGCACAGTCAAACAAACGCTCACAGTGATTCCACTAAAGAGGCGGAAGTGTTTGTGATATAAAAGAGAGGAAAAAGAATCATTGAGGGAAACTCCTGAGTCATTACCTTACTAAAGAGGTAAACATCAGAACTGAACAGCAACATGTGTTAATGATGCAAGCACACCCTTATTAAAAACCAAAATAATTTAACGTGCAATAAAATAAACGTGCAAAAAAGCTTCCTGCAGATTCCTTAGCTCAACTGAACTATGTCCAGGCTTGAGTTGCATGCATTGGGTTCTTTTTTCAATACTTTTGTGTCTCTGACTCTGTCTCTGTGATTCTAGGTCCAGCTGAAACACTCGAGCAGAATTAGCCTGGCTGCGGATTCTTGGAAATCCACCAGGAGCCAAAATAGAACAACTGGCAGGAACACTGGGCAGATATGCTTTTGCTCTCCTCAGTGTGATGAACTTGCCTGGTGGGACCATCCAGGTGGGGCACTTTTAGTAGAAGCCAAACAGATGACCGCAGTAGTACCTCAGGAGTGCCAACAGGATGCCAGTAAGAAAAAATAACCCATCAGGGATAAATAATGGGCATCACCACCATGCAAATACCTGCCACAGTGAATCACTGGGGATCAGTGCATCCTCCAAGCATAATCTCTCGAACGCCAAATCAAATGGCTCACAGCAGTAATTTACCTCTCTCCAGCTGTTCTGAATGAATCAGGACACATACAAAGGCGATTGAGACATCTCTGCACTGTTGAGGGTTATAAAACGGCAAAGATCGCAGATGAGACGATTATTGAACAGGACACGTATGATGACCCACATGTGGTGTATTTGTAAGTACTGGGAAACACTGAGCATGACGACAATATGCTGTAACCAAGTCTTGCCTAAAGCAACTGCAGCCTACAGCGATACACATTACTATGGGGGTCCCACTCCCCACATGGAGGAGAAAGTGTCTCAACCATACAAACATCACATTGAGTCTGTAGTCTCAGGACTTAGGAGAACATGTTTGTAAATGGAGATGTAACAAAGACAAAAACAGTTATTAATTGAGAACCTCACTGCCTGAGCCAGTGATTGGCTGCCTCATATAGTAATCTACAATGTTAAACAATAAGAGTATGACATGTTTTTGCAGGGTTTTTGGTTAAATGTCTAAAATAGGGTCTCTGGTTAACAAGACTGAAAGAGTTGTTGGACGTTTAGCTAAAATTGTGGTCATTTGTGAAGATTATCTTGATTGTTTTAAGAATTATTATTATTTTTTTGGTTACAGTACTGATTTTCTGCACTGATCTTAATGCCAATGGAAGAAATCCTAAATCCTAATCCTATCCGTTTTTGTCGAGGGAAAAAGAGTGATGCTAACTTCCTGGTTTGCCTGCAAAAAACACGTCATCATCACAGCGCTCTTTTGCGGTCTAGGAGAAACAATTGATATATTAAAGTCAATCTGACTTTCTGTTTTGCAACTCATGCATTTACAAGTTAAACATTTAAATTTGGTTTCCTAAAATTAAGCCTTGGTGAATATTTGCCTACTGGTTAACATTATTCACTAGTCTTTGCGCCTAAGCGATCTGCTGGGACAAAACAATGCAAAGAAGTTTTCGGATCAATTTTTATTTTAATTTTTTGGGAAATAAATCATTCCTATGACTAATAATTACCTTAGAAAATCTTGGTATATAGCAATGGATACAATGACAAGCTGTAAAAGAAGAGGGAAGATGGGAATAAAATGAGCCAAATGCATACCAACAGACCAGAAGTCTCAGACTCAGAGGAGAATTCAGCCTAATTATATTTTGCAGGGTGGCTGAACAGACCAGGCCTAGTTAGCACTGCACCACTGAAGACCACAGCTACATTAACAAGAGCTGCCCTGCCTGGGACAAGTGATAATTATCATCACTAAGCCCTGAGAGAGTGACAAGGACTAGCTGCTCTCTGGGGCACGTCTCTAATGTGGTAGAGAGGATGATCGTGAGCGATAATTATGGGAGTGAGAGAGCGCTATCAGCCCTGTATCTGGCCAGCATTTTATCAGAGCACGCATGAAACTCAGGAGGATTGCTTGGACACTTGTTGTAAAATTGAACGTGTAACAAAGCTCCAATTTCTGGGAGCCACGGCCAGATTTTTTCAAGAGGTGGTAAGAGGCTGATAAACATCTAGCAGGTCCTTCCAAGAGAAATGACCATAAGCAAAAGCCAAAAAAAAAAAAAGTACAAAATTTTTCCAGTAGCCTATGTGTTTTAACACATTGGACACAATTTAAAAGTCACAATTTTTAAATGATGGAAACAATTAAAACAAAGCACTGATGGTTCCAGGACCCTCTTGGAACTGCTCTGTTTTTATATTCTTCCTTCTTCCGCTCTTGAGTCTATAACAGCCCATAGAACCGTTTGAGGGAATGTTGTGATATTTGGCACAGAGACAGTCTTAAGGTTAACCATAGCAATTTTGGAGTCTCTAACACAATCTCACTAGCACCATCAACTGTACAAATATCACGTTAAAGCTAATAACTTTTGAACAGTAAATTTCCCACCATTCAAAATTTTTAGAAAAACCTAATTTTTGGAACTCCTACTAGATCATTGGTCTGGTTTTTACGAAGATTGAACCAGACCATCTTCAGAACATGCCGACAAAAAGTCATGGAATTAAAGTTGATTAGCCAACCGTTCAACACTGAGACGGCGTTTCAGTGCTCTCCAAAGTGGATAAAATTGAAAACGCCTATTGGTTAACTGGTTAACATTATTCACACACACACACACATATACATATATATATATATATATATATATATATATATATATAAGCAAAGTTAAACATATAACATTTACTATAAAACCAATATAATTAATGCATCACACACACTGAATTTAGCTTCAAATATTTTATCTTCAACATGTTTCGTATAATTGTTATTATAGTAATAGTAATAATTCCAAATTTAATTTTGATAATCATAAATACATCCTATAATAAATTATATGAATAGTATTTATATTATAATCTAATTGTATTATAAAGGTAATCATTTCTGAGGGAAAATAAATAAGGTTCAGGTCAATATAAACTCTACTTTTTTTTGTTTGGTATTGTAAATTGACTTCGACTTGACACTTAGCAGAACTCAACTTGACTTGCTTGAAGTGAACCACTGACTTGACTTGACTTGGTTGTGTGTATCTGTGACTTAGACTTGCTTAAGACTTGATGGTAGGGACTAGAGACTTGCTTGTGACTTGAACATGTGTGACTTATTCCCATCTCTGATTCTGGTTTCCTTTTGATATTAGTATCATAATGACAAACATAGGTATAAATGTTTAATTTTAAATATGAGTTTAGTTATGAGTTTTAATTACTAAAATTATGAGTTTTTACAGATCTTTCTTTTTTTTCTTTTTTTTTTTTTGGGTGCTGCACAAGTTTACATCCTCATGTAAGCCAACACTCAGTCCCTCACTGAGCAATGAGTAAGATGAGCGCTTTCTGTCCATTATTTTCTTCTTGTAACATAAATTAAGTGTCTGAGTGGTTTGAAATATTTATAAAACATATGACTCAAAGTCTGTCGTAACATTAATAGAAATGCTTACTTAAATTACAACCCAAGCACATTTTTCTTAATTAATGAGTTCAAGACATATTGCATAACAGGAACGAGCCTCAGTGGCTCATTACTATCTTAAAGAACACCACAGACACAGTGTTATCACCATGGAAACATCTCAGAGTAAAACTGAGAGTTGTGAAAAAAATGATAAACCGGTGTTTTGCCAGATGAGAAGTTCATCTATGCATCACCTTTTTACATTTAATTCATTTTATAACTGTATCACATACCTCCTTTAATTTCTTTTATACTTGTTTTAATTTTCCTTTCTTTTATTTTGTGGTTATTTTAATTCCTTTCTGTAAAGCACTTTGAATTGCCATAGCGTATGAAATGTGCTATTTAAACAAACTTGCCTTGCCTTGGTCTAAGTGATTTTAATTTAATCTACACTTATTTTATAATTACCAATCTCTCCTACTTTGATCTGTCTTTCTCTTTCCTGCCATTACTATTCCATCAAACATCACCAGACTTAAAGTTCCCCATCAGGAGGAAGACGTAAGGTAATTACAGTAACCTAGCAATAAGACGAAAAGAAAAAAAGCGCTATAAAAAGATGAACAGGTGAAGGACAGAAGAGAAGGATGAGAATTTGAAACTATTTTAGCGATATTTATAGCAGAGACCACTTAGAAGAAAACGTTGCAAAGATTACCAGATCTTACACATACAATTTCCTGATCACAGCAATTGGGGGAAAAACAAAATAAAACAAACAAAAAAAATGAATATAGTAATAAAACTAAAATGAAAGCTTTGGTATAAAGTTCTGACATGAAGACTAAATGTTATGTCGACTCATTACAGTACTTCTAATCTATGCAATCACTATCTAATACCTAGAGAATAAAAGATTGTTATATGTTTGGGACAAACACTAAAAATGACCAGGGGGAATATCTAATATTCTGTGGCCTAAGTGGATGGGTTTCACCTCATTTAGTTTGCCTGGTGTGAATTGATGTTGCTCTGGTTGATCATGTTTCATGATTAGTTATTAAAATTATATTCTTTGTATCTGAACTAACAGGAACATCCCCAAGTTTCCCTACAGCCAAGAACAGGAAAACTAATTCTTAAGGCCACAGGTTGGTTTTTCCTCAAAGTCTATAAAGTAGGATGGAGATCGCATGATCAAGCTCGCAGGACAATCAGATGAGTCGATCATAAATTAATCCCCACAAATGAGCTAATTAATTGTTACCTGTTTTTAAAAGTGATAAAACTCACAGCGCTAAGAGATCCAGTAAAGAAAACATTAATTCGCCACTGAAGTAATAACATCACTGATAAGTCTAGTGAGAAGCATTCACATTTCTCGGTTATTAATCGTAGATCTCTATTAGATCAAACAGCGCTGACGTGGAAACCAGGAGAAACATTGTGCCGTGAATGAACTAATAATACTTTACGTCCAGCAACATTCACCATGAAATTAACCAGTTTGGCTGGAATAGTAAAATGAACACATATCTTTTTCCGGCACTTCAAAAGTAAAATAATATATAAATAAAATGTTATTAAGGTTATATTTAATGTGATGACCAAAACATTATTTGTTCATCCTTCAAAGATATCTCCCATTTATATACCTGACAGTTTCAAGATGTAGGAAAACTTGTTTAAAATATTTTTTTTTTCTTTCAACAAATAGGAAATTTCTCCCCTAGTGTAGACTGATATTTTTCTATTGTCTGGACTCCTTTATTAAGGTAGTATGGATATATAAACAGACATTTCAGTATTAAATTAATTTTTTGAGAATTGTATCATTTATAAGTTTTGACTGCAAATGTCACATCCATAATGCTGGAATTGCCCAATTTGAAATAATTTATAGTCAACTAGCTGTTTAAAAAGCTGTTTACAACAAAACAATTTAGCTGTTTTCATGAATACAAAAGTTGGATGACCCTCCTCTCAACAGAGAATAAAAAGACATGACGATAAATACCAAACGCTCCCTTATTCATTCAGAAAGAAAAATAGTGTCCTTAAAGGTTGGAGTTTCTCATTTTTTTTTAAATTAAGGCATTAAGATCAATTTCCAAAAGATGAATTTTCTTAATCCTCTTTTTAGACAACTTTAGCATGGACGTGTTCACTTATGCAAAGCACTGTATGCCCTGATGTGATATAAACCCACTATAACTACTGAACAACATAATGATGAATGATCCTTTGTGGTAATTCTCAGATTGAATAGTCATCAACAATGGCCTGCAGATGTGATTAGAATGCTGAACTGTGATTGTGTGCAAAGACTACGAAATACGATTAGATGCCGCTTGTAACGAGCTTCTGAAAAGGTTAAAGAAATCAATCAAAAATGCAACAAGCCACACTAAGAGACTGTCAGCTACTCAGAGCTGTGGGATAACAACTGTATAACTTGTTTTCCTTGGAATTACTTTCATTTTCACAGTTTTGGTGGCAATGAAAAAAATATCACACAGCTAAACAAGTGAGGCAAGTTTAAACAACAGGTTTCTGTCTCCAAATCACTCTCAGGAAGTTGAAGAGAGCCAAGGGAGTAAAACCTCAGACTATCTGATATATTGATGTAAAAAAAAAAATTGAAAGGGTAGCTAAAGGCCCATGGTGTGAATTACGTTTATTTTTTTCTGCATAACAATAATTGAAATTTGATTACTGAATAAATGCAATTCCTCTTTATTTCAAAAGAAGGCAATGTCTGGTATACAATGATGAAGTGACGTTTCACTCACAGTTACCGCAGACAGAAAAAAAGGATGTATCATCAGCAAAACTTGAAATGGCTCAGCGATTGTGAGCCAGATGCTGAATATACTGGGAAACGACTGCAGCGTGATCATGAGAATACATGTGCATTGTTACGTAAAGTGTAGTTTTATCATACGTACATTTATTTACACATGCAGAAAGATAGACTCACCTAAAGGATTATTAGGAACACCAGTTCAATGTCTCATTAATGCTATTATCTAATCAACCAATCACATGGCAGTTGCTTCAATGCATTTAGGGGTGTGGTCCTGGTCAAGACAATCTCCTGAACTCAAAACTGAATGTCAGAATGGGAAAGAAAGGTGATTTAAGCAATTTTGAGAGAGGCATGGTTGTTGTCGCCAGATGGGCCAGTCTGAGTATTTCTATCTCTATCTGCTCAGTTACTGGGATTTTCATGCACAACCATTTCTAGGGATTACAAAGAATGGTGTAAAAAGGGAAAAACATCCAGTATGTGGCAGTCCTGTGGGCGAAAATGCCGTGTTGATGCCAGAGGTCAGAGGAGAATGGGCCGATTCAAGCTGATTCAAGCTGATAGAAGAGCAACTTTTACTGAAATAACCACTTGTTACTACCAAGGTATGCAGCAAAGCATTTGTGAAGCCACAACATGCACACATTTGAGGTTGATGGGCTACAACAGCAGACCCCACCGGGTACCACTTATCTCCTCCACAAATAGGAAAAAAGGCTACTTTTTTCAAGAGATCACCAAAATTGGACAGTTGAAGACTGGAAAAATATTACCTGGTCTGATGAGTCTCGATTTCTGTTGAGACATTCAGATGGTAGAGTCAGAATTTGGCGTAAACAGAATGAGAACATGGATCCATCTTGCACTGTTACCACTGTGCAGGCTGGTGGTGGTGGTGTAATGGTGTGGGGGATGTTTTCTTGGCACACCTTAGGCCCCTTTCAGTGAACTGAAACAGTGAAGGACTCACTTTTCTCCTCTCTAACCAGCAGTTAATACAAACAAACCCTTAGAAATTTGTTGATGTTAAAACAGCAGTTCAGAGCTCAAAGCTCGAAATCACCGCTGCACTCCCGCTGTAGAACACCAGCCCTGGGAGAGTCTTCCTGAAGAACACCAACACACTCGCTCGTTGTAAACAACAGCTCTCTTCAGAGACATCAATTCGATTGGCTCCGAAGCGAAAGGCAACTTGTGCCTGCATGAGACCGTTTGAGACCGAACCGGGTGTAGTAGTACGCAGCCTGAACATAATAAGAAAATAGTTCAGGATGAATTAAAAGCTATGCTGGATTAAAAGACTTACATATTTCAATAGTTTTTAAAGTCTTCTTGGTACACGAGTTAGAAATAATCCCAAAGTAATGTTGTACTTGCAAGTGTTTCAAGCTAAGACGTATGGTGACGGTGATGTAACGACGTCGTTCCCTGGGCGCTCTAGTCAGTGGAAAAACAAACAGGTTCTTAAAGGGTTTGCAAGTTGAACCCACTCCAAACCAACTTTGAACCAGCACCAGTTCCGAACCAGTTCTTTTTTGGTAGAAAAGGGGTAACACTGTGGGAATTCCTTACCCATGCCTGTTCCATTACACACCTCTGGAGAGGAGCTACTTTGTGAATCCCTCTTCAGTGGCTGTTCCATCACTCACCTATGGTTGTCCGTAGAGGAATCGCTGTGTGAACCCTGTACCAGTGTCCGCCCCATTACCTCAGGATGTCCAAAGAGGAACTGCTTTGTGAATCCCTTTCTAGTGTCTGCTCCACTATTCACCACTGGCTGTCCAAAGAGGTTTCTAATAATAATTCATTACATTTATATAGCGCTTTCCTGGACACTCAAAGCACTTCACATAGAGGGGGGAATTTCCTCAACCACAACCAGTGTGCAGCATCCACCTGGATGATGCGACGGCAGCCATATTGCGCCAGAACGCCCACCACACACCAGCTTACTGGTGGAGAGGAGACAGAGTGATGAAGCCAACTGGTATATATATTGGGATGATTAGGAGGCCATGATGTACAGAGGCTACTGGGCAAATTTGGCCAAAATGCCGGGGTCACACCCCTACTCTTTCAAAAGACATCATCCGAATGACGGATTCGCTGTGTGGACTTTCTACGCAGCCAGACAAAGCAGAGAGTCGGATCGGCCTGTGTTTTTAGTTTGGGATTTAGCCTATCTTAATTCAATAAAATATGTTTTATACCGAATACCTTGTCTGGTCTCGTGGTGTCTCTGGATAACTCCTCAAGGTGGTACGCTTTGTAGGGGTGGTGTGTGACACGGGGGTCACCCCGACCTGTGACATGCACACAGTGCATTTTTCTGTTCTGTTTTTGGGTCAAATAAAAGTGTACAAGTCCCAGTCACGCCAACCCTGTCTTCTTCCAACACACCTACACTGAACCTTCACTACAGTTACCAAAAAACTTCTCCGCACACACACACACACTGAAATTTTACGGTCTCACTCCAGCCAAAGTCCCAAAGTTGGCAACACTGATGAATGTTATTTTTTCTGTTTGGCTGGTCAGTATAAAGTGTGTGATCCAATACAGAAGCACAAACTGAGGAAGGATCCTGTCACAAATAAGAAAGCAATGTTCCACATGAAACAAGGCCTATGTTTTCTATATGACAAGGTATGTGAGGATGTAAGTGCAGACACAGACACACACTTCAGATATATGTACAGACAAGTAGGATTTGTGTTTCAGGCTAGATAGCAGATTCTCTCCACTGACTCAGATAAAGAGGAAGAAAGAGAGTGAGGGAGAGAAATGTCACACAGGAAAACACAAATCCTTGAAGCAGGAAACAACTGTTATGTGCTAATAGTAGATAAGACACATGCTATCAACAAACCTGCAATGTCATCTTGCTATTTTCATCTCCTAAAGGGGATACATCTGACAAAACCAGCCAAGAACATGTCCAGGTCTTTCACCCCAAAATCAAAATAATTTATAGTAATAATAATAATCAATGTTTAAAGAAATGAAAGCCTATTTTTAGAAACTTTTTTTTGCATTGTGACATTTTTGTTAAAACAATTAAGCACAGGTATAGGTATCATCTTAGCAAAATTGAGCTGTAAGTAATTTGCAGATAAAATATGACTTGAACATGATCTCCTTTTTTAACATGTAAATGAATCAACAAAGAACATTAAGTTGAAAAATTAAATTCCAGATTGTATAACCCTCCAAAATCGGATTGGATAAGCCACATTCAAAGTTTTTAACATTCAAAAATATTATGTTTAAAAATAAATGAATGGAAACTTATGATTACGATTGAATTATAGTGTTATCCACTTAAAAATGAGTGTCATTACTGACTTAAAATATTTGTGATTTAAATCTGTGGTAAAATCACTGTAAAGCACGGCATAGAGTGGGTTATCGATACATTTAATCAAAAAAAAATAAGAGGAAGTCCTATTTTGTGAATGTATTTGAGCAGCAGATTTGATCTCCATTGCCCATGGACACAGAATGAGAGTTGTGGGTATAACATCTGCCTATCTCCAATACAAAAATAACCAGCAATTTGGGGCAGCAGGGTAATTCTGAGATGCATAATTTTGCGAGAGAACAGTTCGGCGCAAGTACCTGGACACGGCTGACCTGAACACGACAGACAAAGCAGCTTCACTGTCCAGAAAGGCCAGACTAGTACTTTTAGAACAGACTCTTTCTGTGTGCAAAGTTGCTAGAGAAAGCAAATGCGATTTTTGTACTTTTCTACACTGTAATCTGCTGAAGGGGCAGAATCAGCGATTCCAAATGCTCAAGCAAAGCAATCAAGTAGGCAACCGTGTTATCAGGCTCAAACTGGCCTCACTGGGGGCGGCACCACAGGATGTTTGGCATAATTGGACTCCACTGGGAGCCATCCTACAGACGCTCTCCACAACATCACTGCATCAGTCACTGGAGCTGCTTGATTGGCCGATCAACATGTAAATTTTACTCTGGATGAAAGCCAGATGACTTTATGGAGTCTAATTCTGTTTGACCCTGGAACACAGACATGATGGAAAGACCACAATAACGTGACCACATTACGTTATGACTGTGTATCACGCACAGGTCTAGATAGTCACAACTGACAAATTAGTCCTGTTGCTACTCGTTACATTGAAAAAGAGTTTCTTTATTGGCATGGATGGTTCCATGTTTTAGCTCTGTCAAGAGCTTGGTGTGCACTGGAGGAGAAGGGCAGGAGTGGTTGAATGAGAGAGCCCTGTGCGCGTCATGATGTTTCCGCCAGCCGCTGATAAGCTGTGTTTCAATGTTGTTTGTTTCAGGTATTTGTGGGTCTATGGTTGTTAATGTCTGTCGATAGTATCTGTTGCCATCTGACAAATGAGTTGTGTGCTAATAATAAATTGTTAAACTGCTATATCTAGCCTTACGTGTCTATGTTGCTTACCCCCTCCTTTAACGAGCATTTCAATAGTGGGGTTCGTAACAATGGATAAAGCTTAAAGTATTACCAACTCTTTATTACCACATTCAATTTTATGGAAAAGAACCATCATTTCAGAAAAAAAAATTGCAAGAAATACAAAACTACAATTTGAAGCCAGACTAGGCATCATATGACTGTAAGATAAAAAAAAAAAACCTGTCTACCCACTTGTTTGTGAGAAAGGTTTGTGAATTCTTAACTAATTTCTGTATCCAATACGCTGTCACGTCATGTGACAAAAGAACGAATGACTCAAGGTGAACTAATAATTTCTCTTTTCAGTACAGATAGCATAGCCTCTTTGGGGCTGTCAGAGGATGAACAAACGACTCGGACCCGAACCTGAAGCCTCGAAAGGTAAACTAATTATTTCTGTTTCCTGTACAGATTATAAGATGTTGCGTATGCGCTATCAACACAAAATTAATGAATCACTCTCTGAGACAACTCAGCATTCAAAATGAACAAACCTTTCATAATCGACCCATCACTGATGAGAACACACAAATGATCACATAAAAACCATCTTTCAACACCCATATGTTTGCATGGCTCCAACTATTAAGCCATCGGAGCCTTTGTTAAGCCCCGCCTCACTGAACAATTCTGCCTCAGCAACTGTTGCCATCTGCTTTCCTATTGGAGCTAGACATAAAGGTAACACTTTACTTGACGGGGTGTGCATAAGACTGACATGACACCTTCATAATCATGACATGACATATGTCATGAATATGAAGGAGGTTTCATGCGTGTTTATGACAACTGTCACCAGAGGTTTTTTCCTAAAATGTTCAATTGACATCTTAATTTCAAAAGGCTATCTTAAAAGTGAAAAAAAGATAGATACTTTCTGTAAATTAGATAAATATTAAAGATGACCCAAAATTTATGTAGGGCTTACATTTTCCATTTAATTTGCATATTATGATGTTGTATGGTGGAAGCAATCTTGGATTACAGAATTTGTGAAAAGTCACGTTTAAATGATAAAATGCAGCACTTGTTTCCCCCCAAAATTCTTTCCCTTCTGTATGCTGTATTGCATAATACTGAATGCTCAGTTATATAGTAAGTAGTAAACAAACTGTGGGAATTATTACTAATAAATGGTAGAACAAACCATATGCATGTAGTGTTAACTCGTATCAGTTGAACAATGCATGCTAATCCAGACCAAAAAACAATATATGGTCAGAGGCTAGCGGTTTAAAAATAAGCCGTTGATCAAGATCAGCCAGTATTTTCCAGTCCCTAGCAGCTTCCAGTTGTCCTGGGCGAGAATTGGTTTTAACACCTTTTCCTGGTGGTTGCTTAACTGGGCGGCAGAATATTGTCTTCTGTGTGCAATGTTTTGCTAGAACAGGTGGCAAAATATGACCTTGTTTGAGATGCATAAAACCTCCATCATATTCATGAAGTGTCATGTCATGATTATGAAGGTGTCGTGTCAGTCTTATGGACAACCCTTCAAGTAAAGTGTTACCATAACCCACAGCAAATCTACACAGCTGGAGCCATAGAGGGTGGGGTATTTCTGAAAGTGCGCTGATTAAGTTTATTAAGGTTGAGCAGAGAGCTCATTTGCTTCTGATACAGAATGGTGTGATTGCAAGCAGATTAAGTTAAGTACCTGCAACATCTAGGATTTCATGACAGAACTACGCATTTTTAAAGGAATTTTAAGGAAAGTACGTGCATTTGTTGTCAAATGAAGAGTTCAGATGCAAAAGCCTCTAAATGCCATTTGAAATTTTCTTCTAAAATTATCATTTTTATCAAGCCTGTATATTTAATTTCAGTAATTTCACTTAAATGGCAATGAACATTACCTATTAATTGTCATTTAAGTGAAATTACTGAACTTAAATATACAAGCTTGATAAAAATGATCATTTTAGAAGAAAATTTCAAATGGCATTTAGAGGCTTTTGCATCTGAACTCTTCAAATGTTGTTTCCGCGTTATTTGATAGTGACACACGCAAAGATACCTTTTCCTGTTTTTAACATGAACATTACTTAACACATTATTAATAACAATTTAAAGTAATTTAACAGTTTATTTAAACGAACAATGTCAGAAAAAAAAAATCTGAAATGTCACAATTGATTCCAGCCCACTTTAGAATAATATCAGATCAATTTGTACCACTTTATGGGAACATTAGCCTGTATGAATAAACTAAAGTTTCTTTTTTGTTTCCTTAACCTGTGGTCAACTGTGCAAGAGACCCTATCTCAAAACATCCTCCCCTTTCTCAATTCAGCTCATGCTAATTCAGTCGAGCAGCACTGAGGCAGATAATTAAACAGTTTTAATTGTGTTTGCCGACGGATCTTCTTGGAAGAGCTGTGCAATTGACAAACTGACTTGAAGACCTTTCAATGTCATGTACTTGTGAAAATTTCCTGTCTGACACAATGACACTGTGCACATGCAGAGAATCAATAAAACAGAAATGAATGGCAGTAGCAGTAACACTAATAAAAATGTATTATTTTTATTTATTTATTTTAAATAAGCATGCATTTTTGGCTATTTCTTAAATGTATTTTGAAACGCGTCAAAACATATTATTTTACAACACAAATATAACATAAAAGGTAAAAACAGCTCCTTATTCACTCAGTCTGGCAGGGAATAATATCCTAATTGTTTGGGAAGTTAAATGTCTCATCCAAGATTGTGTACCTTAATAAGTGGCAAAAAAAGCCATTGCAACATTACTGATGGGATTTCCAGAATTATCACCACATCATCCTAAAGTAGACTTTATTTGCAAGAAAAAAAAAAATGATGGCTCATGATAAATAATGACTTTATGCCTTGATGACACAGAACCATTTTTAAACCAAAACCTCCACAATTACTTTGAAGTAAAGAAATACTGTAAACAAATTAGTTAATAAGTTAAAGCAACACATTCTATTCTAAGAAATTATCTTAAAAAAACAATTAATGTCAGGGTATTAAATTAAAGTACTTTATTTGCATTCATAAAAGCTATAGACTTTTAGGGATTAACATGGGAAACACTCATACTGTACATTTACAATACCAGCAGCTGGCATTTACCCGAGATGAATTTTATATTGCTCTGTCAAAACTTAAGGGACTTTATCAACATCTCCGTTAAGATTCATTAAAGTACTCTTTAGGAAAAATAAAAGTGATACAAATGTGATACAATATCCAGAGCTAAACCACTAGCTATTAATAATTTGGTCAGTGATGACTGTAGAACTGGGTGAAGAAAATAAAAAAAAGAATGGAAAAAAAAAATCTATGAAAAATCTATGAAGTCAAAAAAATGTAAATGGATTTCCAAGGAATGAATAGACTAATGCAACTTCGGTGAAACGGGAAGTGTCATTGGCGAAATGGGTTTGTGCACAATGGACCTGTTCTGAAATTCATGTCAGTAATAGCAAAGAAAAGCATGCATTTAGACTGGTTCTGCAAATCATCCCATGTACATCTCACAGCAACAATAGCAGGACAGATAGTCTTCTGAATTAAGATAACACAGACATCACACTCATCTCCAGAAAAAAAAAAATGAAATATGCACACTCTCTTTCTCTCACACACACACACTGTAAATTCCCTTTTCTCTCTGAAGTCCATGGCAAATATAGAGAGTTGAAAATCACTTAGCTTGTCAACAACATGTCAAGGTCATATTTCACTCCAAATTCAAACGGTTAAAAAAAAAAAAAGATTGTACAGAACAGACCAATACATTTTTTAAAGATATTTTTCCATTGCACACGAGTTTCTAAAGTGTTCTCATAATTGTAATGGGAAATGTTTGTTTTAAGTAAAAAAAATTCTATTTACATCTAAAGTATTTGTCTATACAAAAGTTCAAAAACAATGTGAATAATTGTCAAGAATATAGTTACAATTCAAACCTGTTATTCCTAGAAACAGGCTTATTTTTTAAAGCAGATTCACTTTTGATTTAACATTCTTGTAAAGCGTAAAAAAGATAGATAGATAGATAGATAGATAGATAGATAGATAGATAGATAGATAGATAGATAGATAGATAGATAGATAGATAGATAGATAGATAGATAGATAGATAGATAGATAGATAGATAGATAGATAGATAGATAGATAGAAGCCTATTGATCATTATGCATTCACCTCAAGACTGCTGACCGCCTTGATAAACAGCTTATTCCATTTAAAAACAGCATCCATTTTCTTGATTTCTTAATGGTAGTAGCAAAGGAAAAAAGTACACATATACATTTTTAAAAATCACAGATAATGATCACTTATAATTCATTTTAATGTGACTGCTACATTTTGTCCTTCTCTTAGATAATTAAAGCCTCTTGTGACAATAACACGTCATTATAACTCCCAGGTGATCTTAAATAAAGCCAGTGTGTGATTCATGTCTAAGAGCTCATATGTGTGAGTCTGTAAATGCCACACTGCCCACCCAGCGTGTCACATGGAGCAGCAGTGACGTGATAGACAGGTGTGACATTTACCCTTATAATTTCTTCCACCCCTCTCCCATCCGTCTATGTCCGTGTCACACACCTCTACTGCATCTGTAAGCTCTGAACTCTGTATTCATGCTTCCATTGCACAATGTAGTTTATACAACATCACACAATTGATTAAAACTAATAATCCGCAAGGCAACTAATTATCTGCTGTGGCTTTTTAAAGGTTCCTGGAATTGTGAGTTTAATTAATAATAATTTTATTTATAACTGTTTTCTATTTTAATACGTTTTCCTATGATGGAATTTATATGAATTTGCTGATATATAACGGTCACACACACACACATATATATATATATATATATATATATATATATATATATATATATATATATATATATATATATATATATATTTATTTATATTGTCACATGCTGTCATATATACATAAATATATATATATATGACAGTTATATATTGAAAAATATGGTAATATTACACATAATATTTAGTTATTAAGGATTGATTTCTTTCATGGAATCTACATAAATAAATCATGTAAAATCCCCTGAATTATTTAGTCTATGATACAATGAATTTAATATTTTTAGTGAAATACACTTTTTTTTTTATTTTAAGTTGATGCTCAAACGTATGGAAATAACCTGTTTATATTTTACTCTGAGTTATATTGCATTATTAAGACTGTATGCTGCTACCACAGCACATATAATCAAACTTGTTACTGCACTAGCATTATAACAAAGTTTTTGCTCAACAAACAAAGCAACCTGCTTCAGAGTATCAATACATAGTTATTCACAATCACAACCTTACTATGCCCTACTCTTCTGCACAAACGATCAAAACTACAACATAATGAGAACTCTTTCAAATATCAAACATAACTGAATATTAAACATTACCAGAGGTTTCCCTTTACTCAAATAGATAAAATGACACTTAATTTCAATATTTCCTCTCCATTACCAGGCATGTGCTAAGCATGCTCGGAACTAACAATGGTGTCTCTAAATAAAACCACATAATTGAGCGAATTCAATTAAAATAATTTGGTTGACCTTTTTCCTTAATTTTATCAGCATAATCAGTTCAAGCCTCGAAATTGTGTTTGTTTCCTTAAAATTAGGAAATTGGTTTTATTAGTGAAATGTTCTCAGTATTTTCTATACAACACTGAACCACAATTTTCGTATATACACACAATATTTTTAGTTCTCAGCTTTATTTATAATGAAAATTACAAGACTGCATGATTTATTGTTTTACACTGTTGTAATCAAAATTATTCAACCCCCATTGCAAATCAGGTTTATTGCCAAAATGTACAGACTTTGTTGTTTGCGATCAACAAATTAAACAAAAGTAATTGAAATAGCTCATCACAACAAATGTTTCATGTGGTTTCTCCAATTTCAACTGAAAATGCAACTTTTAATGACTTCTATATATAGCATGCTGGGGGTGAGTTTAAAGTGGGCAAACATCCCTCACAGTTTCAGCAGAAATGTAAAAGGCTTTTAAATGAGGGGGGGTGCATTGTTGATGCCGTTAGCATGCTTTCTTGCTTGCAGTTCAGAGCCTGTTGTTAATATGTGTGGCATCATAAATTCCACCAGGTGCCAGGTACTTGAATATTTCAGCCTAACAACGAACTGTCTTGCCAAGGAGATAAAAGCCAAGACAGTGGCATTCATCCATACATAGTTGTCAACAGAAAAGTACAAAATCAATGTCAAAGTGAACTAACTGAATAGAACTGCAATGGATAGAGTTAGACAATTAGCTGTAAAGTATCATACTCGATAAAACTCCTAAGCGGTGAGCAGCCGCCAGTCACAAGAAGTAAGCAAAGGAGAACGTCCTCCTCTCAGTTCTCGCGCATGCGCCAATAAGGAAGTAATGGGATAGTCGAATAAAGTCGTTATTTATGTTTTTTTTTCGCACAAAAAGTATTCTCGTCGCTTGATAAACTTATAATTGAGCCGCTGTAGGCACATGGAATATTTAAACCTTTTCTTTAAAGGAGAACTCCGGCGAACAATGAACCTTTGGTCTAATAAAACATCGGTACCTCGTTAATCGTTCTCTGAGGATTGTTTTCATGATAATCGAATGTAAAGAGTTTTATCTCTAAAAACTGTTTAGCGTATAATGCTAGTACTGGGGGCATTGACCAACTAAAATGAAATCGCTAGTTTATACCACTAACAAGGCTTAAAATAGCCCCGCATTAACGCAGGAACATAACAAGGCTCCATACATGCAAAACGAAGCATTGACAACTTTGTAAGTGTACAGACCGTTTATTAAGAACATAAGTTATAAAGACCGTTTACTTCGTGTATACATTCAGAAGCCATCTTAGGAAATAGTCTCGATAAGTCGATCCCCGAACGTCGTTCATACAGTTCAGAAGTTCGTTGAACTTCATACAGTTCAGCTCACTCATCACGACGTTCGGGGATCGACTTATCGAGACTATTTCCTAAGATGGCTTCTGAATGTATACACGAAGTAAACGGTCTTCATAACTTATGTTCTTATTAAACGGTCTGTACACTTACAAAGTTGTCAATGCTTCGTTTTGCATGTATGGAGCCTTGTTATGTTCCTGCGTTAATGCGGGGCTATTTTAAGCCTTGTTAGTGGTATAAACTAGCGATTTCGTTTCAGTTGGTCAGTGCCCCCAGTACTAGCATTATACGCTAAACAGTTTTTAGAGATAAAACTCTTTACACTCGATTATCATGAAAACAATCGTCAGAGAACGATTAACGAGGTTCCGATGTTTTATTAGAACAAAGGTTTATTGTTCGCCGGAGTTCTCCTTTAATGACTTTATGGGCCGTCAAGAGCCAGTCCCTTAGGCAGTCTATGGAAGACTGATCCAGCTCTCAGATTAAATCAAAAATATCTTTATTTGTGTTCCGAAGATGAACGAAGGTCTTACGGGGTTGGAACAGCATGGGGGTGAGTAAATAATGACTTAATTTTCATTTTTGGGTGAACTAACCCTTTAAGTTCTTTCTTATTCTTGTGGAATATAGGTCATCATTATACGTCTTTGTTATTGTAAGAGGTTAACGACCCAAGGTGGCGAAAAATACCTGCATATTGTACCTTTAACACAAAACAAAACGTTCAAAGCCGCTCATTCCCATACAACAAAAATGTGTAGTGACCACATCTGTGATGCTCAGAATATGGACCGTAATCGAAAAATGATGTGCATGTCAGCATTGGTCATTGTCTGTCTCTCTAAATCAGAAACTTAGTACATTTGTTCAAGCAATATGAACACAAAGACTGTGTGGGTGGCGTGCTGATCTGTTTCAGCTATTGTGGATTGTTTCATAATTTTATTTGGCGCTCTGTTGACAGAGTTCTGGCAGCTTTGAATGCGATGAACAAAGAAGCAGTGCAGCAATTTGAGTGAGATACATGAAACACAAAGCGAGACAGATCCAGAGAGGAACATTTGGAAAATGAGAATTCTGCTCATATGACTTTTAGGGACTTGGCTGCACCCGGAGGAAATGGTGAGGGGCTTGAAAAATCCAGAGCGTCACTCTCAATTCCACTCAATTCCTTCCGAATGCGCACTGCTTCTGTAATTTCGCATGATTTATTTACTTCTTGCCAGAGGGTGAGGCAGAATGCTCAAAGATTAATCCACAAATCCTACATCTTAAAACAGATACCAGCTTCATCGCACAGAAAGAGTCAATTGTTAAATGAATTTTATTATATATATATATATATATATATATATATATATATATATATATTTGTTTGTTTGTTTGTTTGTTTATTTTTGTTTTTAAGGGATTTCACAAAGAATGTGCATCACATGAGCTAAATTTACTAGTGTAGACTAGGATTTCCTTCAAATATGTAGTTTGAGCAACCTTTGACCTCCATCTTCATTCTGAACTCAATTTAACACCCCAAAATGAACAAAGACCCTTGAGAAAACAGCATATGTGAGAGTCAATTGTTTGATCCAACCTCTAGCTGGGAATCAAAAGATATACAAACCTGCAATATGTCTCTGAAAAATCTTATTTTTGGGCATTATTATATATTTTTGTTTGACAAGTTTTCGCTCTCGTTCACAACTGAAACGTCTTAAATTGCTGAACCCCAATTGCACCATTCCAACAGAGAATAAAACTAAACATGCACCAATCTGACAATAAAAATAAATACATAAAATAATAATAATTATTATAATTGCGACTAAAAATCCAACATACGTCTCATATTTTTTTTTTTTTTTTGAAATTCCGAAAATACAATTTCTAAGGCAGTGAATCCTATGTGAATTATGCTTGTCAACAATTTCCAATTATAGTGTAAAATGTTGCAATCCAGTTACGTTTGTGTCCTCTGTATTATTTCGATTTTTTTTACTTGCAAATTTCACTACAAATAAAACTGTTGTAAAAGGACTTAAAAAAATGTTTAAATAAAATATTGTTTAAACTACAAATGTTTGCTCTTAATATATTACATTATACAGAAACCACAATAAATTTTATATTACAAATTAAATCACGCAAGATCATTCTGTTAAAAAACAACAACAAAAAAAAACTAGGCCTATATGATATTACTATGATAATTATATGATTTATAATTTATAATTAACAAACCATGATCTAATCAAAAACGTTATTAATCCCTTAACGCCCACTGTCGCAAATATGCAACAAACCGTTTGACTCAGTCAACCCGCCGAGATAAAGTCTGCATTCCCCCAATGTCGGTTAGTGCATATTCGCTATACGGACCTAGGACCTTCGACAAGCACTTGTTTCAAAGTGACGGACTTATTTCCTGTTTACGCACGAGGATTACTCCGGTCAGGAACATTTGCAACATACCAAATTGAACATTATGCCCGCTGTTGCAGATTTGCAACATACCAAATTGACCCCAAATTGACAATTAATGCCCGCTGTTACAGATTTGCAACATTCCAAATTGACCAAAATTTATATTTATTTGTTGTGCAAAAGTGAAATTGATAATCTCAATATTATTTACCATCTACTTAAAGGCAAAAATACACTTAAAACATTTTTTATATATATACAGCTATATAAATTCAGAAGTTAAGGGGTTAAGGGGTTAAAAAAAAAAGCACTTTGCGCCTGTTAAAAAGAACCATGTATCTTCTCTTGGGATGAGAGTTATTACAGGTCACCATTGCTGTTCACTAATTGATTGCAACGTATAGTGGAATGCTGAGAAAATCAACAACAGTCAAATCAATTAGCAAAAAGTGGCAAGTGGTTTCCTTCGCCTCTCACATGAAAGCTAGCTAATCCATTTGGATGATGAATCTATTGTTTACACTGCTCAAAGACATCTTTGCTGGATTAAAAATGTGTAAAAACAAATCTAATTAACCTTTTAAAGTGTTTTCAAATCAGAACCCATTCACCATATTCTGCTTTATTTTCTCCCTCTCATTCTCTCATCCTCCTTCCATGTCCCTTTTTGTTTCTTTCCCCGGGCTCCAATGCATCCGCATATTGCCTTTAGACTGCCTATTCTCTCTTATGCACCATTTGAAATGAGTTCTTCAAAGTTGCAGCCTAATCTATTCTTTATTAGCTTCCTTAAAGTAATTACTCCTCCAGGGCCGAGCCACCACACTAAAAAGGAAATGAAGGAGAAGCCAGAGCACCGGGATCTTTTCCGGTGTGTTCTCTGACGCTATCACTCTGCTCTTTGACACGGCTGATTTGAAAGTGCCGTTATTAAGGCAGTCCTGAGCACACTTCTTCTTTCATGTTTAGGTGTCGACTTAGTTTAAGACGATGTTGCCCTTGTCAGACTTCATTGGGCGACTTCAAACCAATTCTCAAGTTTTTATTTTCTTCTGTTGTAACCAGATTTTAAAGCTGTTAAAGTTATGTTATTTGAAAGCACACTTTTCGTTGAATTCCTCTAGACCTCCTCTCCTTGAGACTCCTCAGAGCTATGATTACTGCATTATATCAACCAAGCCTGTTATTATTTCTTCTCCAAAATGATTGTGATTTTTACATTTTCTGGAAACGCGAGCGGTGCTTAATTGAAAACCACAGTGCTCTAAACATTTGTTAAGCATGAGTAAACAGTTAACCTATCATTTATAAAGCCTTAATAGACATTAATAAGCAGTTTATAAATACAGCTATAAATGCTTTTTTCTTGATTTAAAAGCATATCTATAATGCGTTCAACAATTGTATTTTCATACTTTGTTAATGATAAATTAATAATTTCTAAATGAAGTTATGAAGTTAAATCTCCTTTATAAATGCTTTACAAGGCATGAATAGTCCTCACTTTAGATGAGCTCACAAACATAGTTAACTGACCACTACTAAATGCTTTAAACTACTACATTTACTGTAGTGATCTTATGAATGAATGACAACTATTAAATAACTGGTTTGTAAATAATGCTATACTTCATTTAGAAATGATTAATTGATCATTAACAAAGTATGAAAATACAATTATTAAACGTAATTGTATTTTCAATTATGTAATTAAACCTGAAGACTTCAGCAATGCAACAGCAATAACGAACCCTGATTAAAAAAAAAAAAAAAGATACACCAGATTCTCCTTGTCTTTGCTTCTGAGTTTCCTACACTTTAGAAGAAAACAATGTCCATTCAAAAGATAGAATAGATGTTTTGCCAGTTTTTGGAGGCATGAAAAGGACTTACACATTAGTGACACAGTTCAGTATAGTCATTCGTCACATGCTCCTGTCATTTCCTGCAGCCAATCAGCATTGTCATGATGTCATTTCCTGCGGCTGTAGACGCATGAATCACTTGACATTTACAGCTCAAATTATAGGCTCAAAACAACCTAGATGCAGAACTGAGGGCTAATGGCACAAAAAAAGTTATGTGGTAAATGTTTACTTTTTTATGCATAAATTACAAACAGTCATACAGCTCAAACATAATTTCACACATATAAACACAAACTTTTGTTGAAAAAATTAATCAATTTGACAGCACTATTGCAATTTTGCTGATACAGAGCCACATCGCATGTGATATTGTGTTTATACAACAGTTTGATAGCACGTGTATTTAAATAAGAAACAACAACTGTAAAATCCCTCCTTTGTGTGGAACTACTTCCTTCCGCCACGGATACAAAAATCAAGCTAACAGTTTAACAGTTAAGCCCAAAAAAATATTCCAAAACTTCACTTTAGAACTAAGTAACACAGAGTTGCTTCATTGCAGCTGAAGACTAAAATTTACTGTTTAATTTATTTTTTTGGTATTATTTTTCTTTATTAATTTTGATCATTTCCATAACAGGAGAGGAGCTGGGAACAAGATAAACATAGTTGTATGTTGTAACATGTTCTACCCTAACATGCAATGTAATGTTCTACTGATGATGATACAGCAAACGTGTACAGTTGGCATATTCTTTACAAGGAAAGGAATGTTGTTCAGCTGATACAAATGTACCTCAAATATACACAGAAGGATAGTTTTTTTTTTAACATGGAAAGTGGATTGTGCCATGTGTAAGCATGAGGTATACGTTCCATTGTAAGCATAAGCAACATGTTTTTTCTACCTTACAAGGCGTTTATAATCCCTCAGTGGTGTCTATAAGCTCCATCCTTATAGTGTAACAGTAGAGAAACACAAAGGCATGATGGGGTGAGGGGACAGAGAAATTGGGAACAGAGAAATCTGGAATGAAGACCATCTCATGTAACCTTGTTTTTTTCCATGCCTGTTTCTCTCATATGTCTGAAACATGTAAAAGTAAATAATCTTTACAAAGTAACTGGTGTAGTTTTCGTGATTCAACCATAACACGGGAACTCTTAATTTTTAAAATCTACAGCAGCTTGTATTGTAATACGTACATGGAGTATTATGAGAGAGAGAGATTGATTAAGCGAGTACATTCTGCATCTAGCTGACATTCTTTAAGTCAATCTTAAATTCACAATCACAAAATCAGCTTCAATGTCCGAAAATTTCGAATTCCTTTGAGAACTATTCGTCAAAGAATATTGAGAAAAAAAACAAACAAAAAAAAAAAACGTATTGTTTCCACAACATATATTAAGAAACAGTTATTTTTAGGTGTAATGACATTTCACAATATTACAATTTTTATAACTGTATTTCTAATCAAGTAAATTCAACTGTGGTGAGCAAAGGAGACTTTCAAGAAAAAAAAAAATCTTGATTCTTGACTCCAAACTTTTGAAAAGTAATAATAGGCTAATAATAATAATAACGACAATCATATGTTTTATTTATATTATCACCTTTCCAGGGCTCAAGGACACTTTGCAATGAACAAGCAACAATAATGGCAATGGACAATGATAAACAAAATAACAGTAGGTAGATGGACATACATTGAGTAATTACCTTTACATTTTAGATGTTGTCCACATTTGAAATTTTAGCACATACAAGCAAGTAAACATTATGTTAAAAATACCTAATGAGATTTTGCTGATTTAGTGGTACAGGTGCATCATCCAGAGAGTTTATTAGTGGTGCTTGCCAAGGTGCAGGTGAAACTCGAAAAATTAGAATATCTTGCAAAAGTTCATTTATTTCAGTAATTCAACTTAAAAGGTGAAACTTATAGACTCATTACATGCAAAGCGAGATATTTCATGCCTTTACTTGTTATAATTTGATGATTGTGGCTTACAGCTATGAAAACCTTTTCACAATATATAATTTTGAATTTGGGCTGTTCATTAGCTGTAAGCCATAATCATTGAAATCATTACAAATAAAGGCTTGAAATATCTCACTTTGCATGTAATGAGTCTATATAATATATTAGTTTCCGCTTTTAAGAAGCATTACTGAAATAAAGGAACTTTTGTATGACATTCTAATTTTTCAAAACTTTTTACCTTGACAAGCACCACTAATAAAATCTCTGGATGGAAAAAAAGAGAAAAAGACAGACTAAATAATAAAGATTTAACATAATTAACTCTATAATTTCAAATGGAATGATGATTTTGTATTTACTTTATTCTGTCTTCAACTGTAGGGTGCTTATTGAAATACAAGAACCATCTCTAAACCAGATCAAGGACACAAGTGCAGATCTACTGGCCCAAGCAGTCATTTCAGGACTCTTGTTATTGTTTTAACTCTTGAACCAATATAAACTGTGCTCCCCTTCAAATGACATTTGACCCAAACCTGTTAATCGCTGCAGAAAATGATCTGGAAAGAAGTTTAATAACAGAAACAACTGGACTAAAACAAGTTCTATTCATAGACAGTGATAAAAATGAAGATATGGTAGTTCACCGAAAGGTCTAATTGAAAGTGAAATGAGAAGGAAAGATTTTAAATGCTGAGAATAGTGTAGAAGTATTTGAACACCCTGGTATTTTGCAAGTTCTCCCACTTAGAAATCATTGCACGGTCTGAAATTGTCATCGTAGGTGCATGTCCACTATGAGAGACATAATTAAAAAAAAAAAAAAACACAATGTATGTAATCAATGTAATCACAATGTATGATTTTATTCATTTGTATGATACAGCTGCAAATAAATATTTGAACACCTCATCAACAGAGAGTCTTTGTTTGCAATTACATTGGTCATAGATCTCATTCCCCATTGACTACAATAGTAGGAAAAATACATACTATGGTAGTCAATGGGGAATGAGATCTGTTTGATTAAAACATTCTTCCAAATATCTTCCTTTGTGTTCAGCAGAACAAATAAACACATACAGGTTTGGAACAACATGTGGGTAAATACTGACAGAATTTTCATTTTTGGGTGAACAAACCCTTTAAATCATATATTGTGATTTCTGGATTTTATTTTTTAGATTATGTCTCTCATGGACATGCACCTACGATGACAATTTCAGACCCCTCCATGATTTCTAAGTGGGAGAACTTGCAAAATAGCAGAGTGTTCAATTACTTATTTTCCTCACTGTACAAGCTTTACATTTCGGCAAAAATAACTAAAAATAAAAGTAAAAATATTCCTTCAAGAAGCTTCTGGTTAACACAAGCAGAACCTGGATATCTTTGCAACATCACAATCGATAAGAGCATTCATCAGTCTGCGTGAGGCGATGTGAGTACACAGTTCCTTTCAATGTACTTTCATCCAGTATAAACTTGACAGAGCAGAAGTATTGACTACTTCACATGGGATAAATCTTAGCTGCAACGGCTCACAGCTTTTAACCAAACAAAACAAATGATTGATGGACACTGCTGGTAATGAGGTTAATGAAGAAAGTTACAGCTGAAGCTTTGCCAACTTCGCTGCTATCTCCACCTGTACTTTGAATTCATGGATTCTCTGACTTTTGTGCTGCTTATGGATGTTCACATGAACGAAATCTGAACAAGGAAGAATGCTTTTTTTAAAAAATATTTTTTTTTTATTTGTCTGGCCATTGGAACGAACCAAAAAAAAAAATTCATTGATGATGATCTGGGATTTTATTTTCATTAGAACTTTGCCATTGATGCTAATGCATTAAAGAGGAGGGGCTCCCATGTTCCATGATGGCGGCTCTATTGATGCATTCATTCCAATGAATTGCCGTAGCTGAGACGACACCATAAGTATATCTATGAGGAAGCTTAAAGTAAATAGGGAATGGAGCATTATAAGTAACTGATTTCAAATGCTCTTCAGAAGCATGCTTCTAACCTAGTACATTGCTATGACTATGCTATTGACAGCTTGCTTTTGAAAATCTGAAAACCTTAAAAAGTATGGCCGGTAAAAAAAAATGTCATGCTAATAGCCACCTCCAGGTGGATTATCAATGCTGGAAACCGAAGGAATTTTACTAAAATTTCCAAAATTTCAAATAAATTACAAAGCACATTTGCATTTTTTGCTGGAAAATCTTTGACATTGCACTTTCAGTGAATTTAAGGTCTGGACTCAGAGTTGCCATTTCATGTGTGAAAATGATTATTCCTGCTCCCTCATAATGATTCTTTTACAATTTGAGCCTGGTGAATCTTGTCATCCTGGAATATGTGTCAGGGTTCTGTCACTTCTGTCTGGTTTTATCTTAGTGGCTGACAGAGCTCCGACATTCCCGGTTTGTCATGTGCTTGTGTTCTAGTTCTGTTTATTGTGAGCACATGGCTTGTCACGTGTTTCCCTTGTGACATGTGTTCTCCTGTCTATTGTCTAGCCCCTCCGATCTTGTTATCTGATTATTGGTTAATTTGTCCCACCTGTCCTGCTCGTTACCCTCCTTTGTTTGTTCCCCTATTTAGCCTCCCTGTGTTTGTAGTCCTGTGCTGGTTCATTGTCAATGTTTCCTGGTTTGGCCTAAATCCTTTCATGTCTTTATTTTGTATTATTTAATAAACATCACCTCAACCTGCTTTTGTATCCTCATCTTGTTCAACCATACCATGACAATATGTCAATGATGTGTCTTATGATAAGAAATGAAAAGCTGCACATTCCATCAATTAGGGTTGGAAGAACTGTTGCCAAACCTAACCCCTAGAATCCACTGGATCCGTCTACGGCGTGGAACGTCAGTGTCGCGGATGCCGGAGATAATCGCGGCCATTATAGTCAACGCTCTTAAGTCCACCAGACGCTGCGCGTCTCAGAAGCGTCTCTCCGCTCCGCAAAGAATAGGTAGCAGGTCTATTTTCACCGCTTGCCGCGTAAAGCAGCCCAGTCTGCACATGCGCATAACCAGTAAGTACACCGGGCAGGAAGTCAGACACAGAACGGCAGACAGGATCCAGACGATTTTCAAAATAAAAGACCCTGTGGAGACTCTGCATCCCTACAGTTTGGACAACAGTGCCTCTGATTGGATATTACTCGTTGCATTTACTGTTTGGCTTGGGCAGCCAATCAGAGTGGGTGGTGTACTGAACGCATACTTTGAATATAGTTGGTCAAAAATGAAGAAGTCACCAATGCTCCGCTGCTGAAACGCGTCCGAGACGCTTCCAGTGGACTTTGACGCCGAGCTAGGGACGCATCAAAAACGTGGCGCTGAAGTTCCGCGCCATCCAGTGGATTCGAGGGGTTAGACTCATTTAGATTTATTGCATTTGCCTATTTAAATCCCTTTTCCCTTTCTTTTTTTGGTGGCAAGTATAGTACAGTTTGTATGGTTTTTCTGACTATCACTTCTACTAGCAAACTTGGCATACTAGCAAACTACTCTTAAAAATCATAATGACCTTCTAGCAAAGCATTTCTGGGATTATCTTATTTGCAAAGGACAGTTGAAGTGCTGGCTTAGATTTAAAGTGAAATGAGGCATCTAATAAATAAAAATAATAGCTGCTGTTCCCAAAGGCCTTCACATTTGGAGCACACCTATGATGCCTCGGCAAGGAGCTCACTAGGGTGTTGGAACAGAGCTGATGAATCACAAGTCAGTCAAACTGTCAGGGGAGTTTAAGGTCAGGGAGAGAAAGTCCTGAAGAACAGTGTTGATATTACATTACACGGGTCAAGGAGGAGGCCAAAAGATGAACAGTAAGCTCCAGCTCTACTCTCCAGTCTAATTAACTGCTGAACACTTGTCATATCTTGATCCAGAACTTGGTAGAAATCCAGTTATTCACACATTGACCAACTACAGTCTGATATAATTGTGTGTATGACTTGTGTGTGCGACACATGAGCATATCAGAATGGAGATATGAGCAATATTTGCAGACATCCCAGCATGCAAGAATTGATTTCAAGGAGATCAGTGACTGAATTGTTGACGGGGGTTTATTTATTTTTTTAAGTTTAGCCATTTTATTTCCACATTTGTTGTGAGATGGATTCTAGCACAAATAAAGGGGATATAATTTTAATAACTCGTCATGATTATGTCCAGGAATCACATACACAGATTAAAATTATCTGTAAAGGCAATACGTTGCCAATGTATCAGTATGGACACTTAAATACAACGGGTTATAATCTATCCATACAGATAGGCAAAAATAGATCAATTGTATATATCATTAATCAATCACAAAGAATTGTAATTAAATATTAATATGTCAATTGTCTAGGATAGATCGATTCTAAGGATAAACCTCATGGAATTAATTTATTATCGAATAATCTGTTCTGTCCGGCAAACTGTTCATACGATCTTTCATCAATCCTCAAGAGAAATTATCCTTATAGACTTGCAAGAAAGGGTATCTTAATTTTCCTAACTTTCCTGTTTTATAAAAATACCAATTAAAGTATCAACAAATTTTAAAGAGACCCCAGACCGGAACCATAGGGGGTTGAGGAGGGTTTAGCCTCTAAGGAAGCGGATGATGATATCGTTCCTCCCCAATGACTGGCCATGCAAGGGTTTTGTAAAAACTGCTATGGCTGTAACACACACTTTGATCGTGGAGGGGGACCTGCCCTCGCCCAGAAGCTCGTGTAGGAAGGAGAGAATCTGCGAAATGCCACAGCGCACCAAACCTAGTTCCTCCAAAGCGGTGCTACGTGAAGCACGTAGCATTTGTCCTCCCTGATTTGCTTGATCACCTGTAGCAGCAGTGCGATCGGGAGAAACGCATAGAGCGAGTGACAAGGCCAAAAGTTTTTTTTTTTTTTTTGTGAAAAATACTGGGCAGTGCACATTCTCTGATGACACAAAGAGATCGATTTCCGCTCTGCCAAAGCTTTCCCACAGTAGTTTGACTACCTGAGGGTGCAGTGACCATTCCCCTGGGGGAACGTTGTTTCTGGACAGCATGTCCGGACCCACGTTCGGGCACGTGCGCTGCTGTTAGCAAGCACAGGTTGTGCTGAGACCACACGAGGAGGTGTTCTGCCAGAGCATCTGAGACCACCCTGGCGGTTTATTTCTGGGCTGTCCACAGGCCCATGCTCGAAGCAGGACCCGCGTTTTCAGCCAGTGCTGGAGAGGGCGCACGTGAAGTAGGCCCAGCTGAATCAATGCAGAGGCCGAAGCCTCTGAAAGTTCCTTGAGAAGGAGAATACTGCCGGCCTTAAACGATGCCCGCTGAGCATAGTATCCACAGCACACGCTGTGACGTCAGCCTCGCTGTTATTGATACAAAGTCTAAGTCTGTTCCCAGAAAAGAAATTTTCAGGCTAGGAGACAGCGAGCTCCTGGTCCAGTTGACTTGGAGACCCAAGTTTTGCAAATGGTTTAGCAATAAATTCTTGTGCGCTATCAGTTCTGACTGGGCTAGAATAAGCCAGTCATCCAGAAAGTGAAGTATGCGCATCCTCCGAAGTCTCAGGGGGGAGAGCGTCGTGTCCATACATCTCATGAAAGTACGGGGTGCTAAAGACAGACCAAAGGTCAGGATGGTGTACTGATAGCTTTGAGCCTTGAAGGCGAATCGCACTGTGAGGGGGTATTTATTTGACTCTGAAAGTATGCATCCTTTAGATCCACTGAAATAAACCAGTCCCTCGGGCAAATTTTCAGGCTAGGAGACAGCAAGCTCCTGGTCTAGTTGACTTGGAGACCCAAGTTTTGCAAATGGTTTAGCAATAAATCCTTCTGTGCTATCAGTTCTGACTGGGCTAGAATAAGCCAGTCATCCAGAAAGTTAAGTATGCGCATCCCCCGAAGTCTCAGGGGGGAGAGCGTCGTGTCCATACATCTCATGAAAGTACGGGGTGCTAAAGACAGACCAAAGGTCAGGATGGTGAACTGATAGCTTTGACCCTTGAAGGCGAATCACACTGTGAAGACATATTATTTGACTCTGAAAGTATGCATCCTTTAGATCCACTGAAATAAACCAGTCCCTCGGGCAAATTTGAGCAAGGATTTGTCTGGTTGTGAGCATTCTGAATGATCTTTTCAAAAGGTCCTTTTTCAAGTGCCTGAGATCTAGAATAGGTCTGAGACCGCCATCCTTTTTGGGGACCAGGAAATACCTGCTGTAGAAACCTGGTTGGCTCTGTATCAGAGGGACGGTTTCTATAGCCCCTTTGTTTAGCAGATTCGCTATTTCAGCACGAAGCAGATGTACTACATGTTTCACTGTAGCTTCGACCCTGGCTTAAAAGAGTGTGGGTCTGTGAATGAACTGCAGCGAATAGCATTTCATTATAGTGCTCAATACCCATTGTGACACCCGGGATCATTTCCCATGCTTTCAAGCACAAAGCTTGAGAGAGAATGGCATTCGGGCTCTGGCCGCTGTGTGTGTGCAATACACAGCGTGCAGCGTCTGCCAGAGGGCGCATGCTTAGAGAAGCGTGCTCGCTCTCTGCACACAGAACACACTTTGTGTTTATTAGCAAAGACTCTGAGTGTGGGAGGGCCAATAGTGTTTAATAGTAGTGGCGAGCACTGTGCAGTGCAGTGAAGTGCAGAGTGCGTGTCACTGAGCAGGCTGTACTCGTGTAGGGGTGGGCACAGTTCCTACATTTATAACACCTTCGGCATGAGCTGGACAAACATACATAATGCTCTTTTTGAGATTTATCTGGGTGGCCATGAAAACGGCTTTTGGGTACATGTGGTTGCGCCGTGGCGGGACTCAGCCATCTTTGTTTTCTCTGGACCATCAGGAAATCTTGGAATAGGGATGTGATTGTGCAAGTAAAAAAAAAAAATGCAGGACATTTAAGACCCAGCGTAAAGCAATCTTTTTTTTTAACTTTTTAAAAACACGAATCAGCCATTTACTGCATGAACTACCAAGAACTGTGATGAGTGAAACGCATAGAAATATGTAACAGCTATAATTTATTTCTAGTAATACAAAACAGGACATCTTAACTTATATTTGGGGAAAATGTAAGGGCAGTAACTGTTCTGTAGTTCTGTAAAGAAAACAACTGTGTTTCCAATACCGATCAATCTTATTCAGTAAAAAAAAAAAATTCCACTGAAACTTCTACAATAGGAATAGGCAACATAAAATATTTTTGTGTTTTGGTAAACTGCACATCATATTCTGGCTACACAGATAAAACAAATTAAAAATCATTTTTACTCATTAAAAAATTAAGACTACATAATCTTATCAGCATGATGAATAAATTATTTTAACTGGAATAAACTGTACACAGAAAGGGAGCAGAGAATGTGACCGATCGAGCTTTGCGTGCGCTTCATAAATGACATTTTACGGGCGTCCTCAGACGTGTTGTCCCCATCAGACTCAGATGCACAGTGGCGTCCCCGGCAGGAATCGTCCCGCTGATAGGGCTTTTTCAACAGCACAAGCTTCTCTGACAGCGGACAGCGTCAAAGAGACCGCCGACCACAACCTGGCAGAAAATGGCGCCTTCCAGCTCCAGACAACTCCTCGTGGAATTCTGTCAGGGAGGGAGTGGGCCTTGTGTGAGGCATCGAGCGTCGCCCAGGCAGGAAACTGCCGTTAAGCCTGCTGGGCACGGGTTGCCGTTAAGCCTGCTGGGCACAGTTCGGCATCGAAGCTAGCCCGCACGTCACTCGACTCTTGCTGGGAAGGGGCAGGGTCCAGATCGGGGCCTGACCATCCTTGACTCTCTGAGGCGACAAGGGAACAGGCGTCCTCAGACGTGTTGTCCCCTTCAGACTCGAGATGTATGGCGGCGTCACAGGCAGGAATCGTCCTGCTGATAGGGCTTTGTTGATGGCACAGGCTTCTCCGGACACCAGTTACGTGATGTGAACACTTTGCTGAAGAGATGAAAAATCAAAGAACACCCTATCTGGACTCTGCTTATATAGACATAAGCCACGCCCTTTCTGGCGGGACGTAATGCTACGTGCGAGGGCGCCCACGCCCTCATTGGTGCTTACGTCACCTACAGTCCCACGATAGGTTGCAGCAGAGCAACCAATAGGTGTGCGAGCTGCCTCGCCTAAGTAAGTTCTGTGTTCAGCAATGCGTTTTAAATTAATGTAAAATTAAGGATAATTTTTTGGCTTCAGCATTCTCGAGAAAAGGTATTTTCCTGTAGGACAAGCTTCCTGTAGGACAAGCTTTGAGCTTGCTTACGCAACTCGAGAGTACAGCACATTTTAGAGTGGCCTTTTATTGTAGCCAGCCTAAGGCGCACCTGTGCAATAATCATGCTGTCTAATCAGCATCTTGATATGCCACACCTGTGAGGTGTTGAATATATATATATATACACATATATATATATATATATATATATATATTATGGATTTTCATCTTGATTATTTTAGTATTCAGTGTCACATAATCCTTCAGAAATTATTCCAACATGCTGATTTGCTGCTCAGGAAACTCAATATATTATGCTCAAAAATCTCAACATATTATGTGCTCAAAATGGAAAATATAGTTTTGGATATTTTTAAATATTTTTATACATTTTTTTTATTTTTTATTCTGGATTTATCATCATCATCATCATTATTATCATCATTTCAGTTGCCAGTGTCACGTGATAATACAGAAATCATTCTAATTTGCTGCTTGGGAAACAAAAGCTCAACACATTGTGTGCTCAAAATGGAAAAGACAATTCTGGATATTTTGCAATATGAAGACCTCTGATGCAAAAGCATGTAAAAGTCACCTCTGTCAAAAATGAGAACATTGAAATAACATTGAGTGAATGCTCTCCGCTCATAGTATACGTTCATCAAATGCTTTCACTTCAAACTCACTAAATCCCAAACTCAGCCCATTCAGAAATGTCAGTACTTAGGTAGAAACAAATTCATAGGAGCCAAATAAAAATGTCAGTATTAAACAAAATAATACTGAACAAAAACTTTAGACTGACTTAGAGGCTTCTAAAATCGTCATATATATATACAGTATATATATATATATATATATATATATATATATATATATATATATATATATATATACACACACACACACACACACACACACACACACACAGGGGTGCAACTACCAAGTGTCAGAGGGGTATGCATATAGCGCATACCCACTTTTTGCACCACTGTACATGCATGTGTGTATATATATATATATATATATATATATAAAACAAATGAAAGAAAGGTAATATGCTTGTTTAAGATACAAAATATAAAATTGCCCTGTGTAATTCACAGCAATAGCACAGATAATGGTGGCTCTGGAGATGCATTTACACAGAAACAAACCTCAACTAAACCTTTAACACCATTCTATTTCTGTCCTGCAGGCACTGCTCTTTCCTACAGGAAATGCATCTGAA
The DNA here is from genome assembly GCA_038021265.1 of Cyprinella venusta. Classification (NCBI taxonomy): domain Eukaryota; kingdom Metazoa; phylum Chordata; class Actinopteri; order Cypriniformes; family Leuciscidae; genus Cyprinella; species Cyprinella venusta. The sequence goes on from CM075871.1 coordinate 16,260,924, forward strand.
TTAAGCTGAAATTCTGATCACAACACATTTTTGCCTCTCTAGCTTCGGGACTTGCCGATGAGAGATGAACTGTCTAAAAACACAGCGGTGAAATGTCACATCTCAGTGCGGGGACATACCAAAGTGAATAAATTCATACTTACAACACCAGAAACAATAGCTACCCAATACTGCCATCCCAACCATGAACCAACGCTGACAGCTTCAGAAGTGTAAATGAAATGAACACAACTAGCAAAGAAAAACCCAGCCCCAACAAGTCACTTGTTGGCAAACAGACAAAGCACACTTGAAATTATACAAGAAATGGAATTCTGGCAAGCAGGATTCATTGAATTTAGACATTATAATTATTGCTCCAGCATGCTGTGGCAAGAGTCTGTGTTATTCACCATGGGAATGTCAAGGTGAAGGAATCACACAACAAACAGCATTCTCATTATATTCTTAGAATGTACCTTTTTATTTACTAATGTAGTAGAATGACTACCACCTGCAGGTGATAAAAAAAATATTCACAGTCTCGTCTTTGCTTTCAATGTTTTTGCTAATGCTTTGAAGTGAAGGTGAAGCATTTTTGGAATGGCTAAAATACTGTTATAGGTATTTTTATATAATATAATAATATAAGAGTAACCCTTGCAAAAAATAAATATAAAACAAAAGCGACTACACCACCTAGGTTACCTCTCCACCCAGGAAAGTATAAAAATAAAAAAAAGCAAATACACTCTCCTTTTCAGCTAAGTCTCAATATCACAGGTCAAATAATTCACATGCGGATATACCTGGCAAATGCAGTTTTAAAACCAAAGAAAGAAAAGTAAAAGGAAAAAATATATTTACATTCAAACAGACATAATATTCAACATCACAATTAATATTTTCTGCTTTTTTTCTACCAAACTACTTGCGTATATAACACACATGCCCAATAATTCAACAACCGTTATGCGGATGTTCAGACCGGTTATGCCTGGCTCACACTACATAGTTTTAAAATCTAACTTAACTGTAGATTTTGAAATCTACATATATATGGACTGACCGACAGCCTGTCTATAATATGCAGAGATGAGCAATGCCGAGTGGTAAAATATCAGCAAAAAGCCTTGTAAAGTGAGATTCGAGGATCGAAACTAACTGTTATAACATTGGCCTAAAAAGCTTATTGTCAGATTTATGTTCTGTCACTATATTATGTGGACCCTTATTTTGACATTCTTATTTCAAATGTTAACTACACTTCAATGCGCTTTTTAGTTTCATTTTCATTACTGAACATATACTCATCTTCGTGCCTGCTGACCACAGTGCAACACTTATTTATTTAGCAATAAATAAATAAAGATAATACCGCATATTGCACTGTTGAGTCACTCAAAATTGCAACAATGGAAATTCCTTCACCACCAACGCATTCTCACCCCAAGGCGTCACCTTTTGACCATGACACGATTCTACGGCGTCATCTAACTGACGCTAAAGGAAAACCGTCAGTTAGATGACGCGGGCAGGTTTAGATCTGGGGTAGGGTTACATGCGATCCTATGGCATCATCTAACTGACGCTAAAGGGTGCCTAAAGCATCAAATATTGAAGCATGGTCAAAATGCTTCCCAAAGCGTCAGTTAGGTGATGCCTTGGGGGTGAGAATGGGCTTTTACCACACAGCCCTACTTGTTTCTTATTGGCTAGACATGCACCGGTAATCACAATCTTGCTCATCCTGATATCAAACATGTTTGTTTGGCCAATTAGTGTGATAGCAGATCAGGAGGTGCAAGATTTGATCTGTGAAAGCCATTACCAGATAATCTGCGCCGAACATCGGAACCGATCGTGATAATCAACAAGATTTTTCCTCCAATTCTCGTGAAGAGAAAAATCGAGCATAAATCAGCCTAAAACTCCAGTAGTGTGAGCCAGGCATTAGGGCAGAAATTGTGAAAGTGCTTGGTCACTACAGCGGTTTGAAACCGTGAACGTCCACTCACTGCAGCCAGCCGTACAAACAGGACAAAACAGCAACGCCAACAAGTACAAAGCCCATAAAGAAAACAGCAGCTAGTGCTCAGAGCCACACCTGCAATAATAGAATAACAGCACAAATAGTGGATTAATTTCAAAAGAGCTCCCTCTTCACAAAATAAGAAAACCCCAATAAATTGTCTTACCTCATAGGTGAAAGATCGATTACAGTAAACTTATGCAACCTACGCTTGCCACTTCACACAAACATCCCAGGGAATATCACCATTTAGCCTTCTGCTACACGCAGCACGGAGAAGAATGACAACAGCGCCTTTAGACAAACTTTTTATAAAGCCAGCGGACCCAAACAAACCTCCCTAATTGAGCCACACAGATGTGCTCAATGTCGTGCCATGGCTCAATGCCAATGGATGTGTCTTCCCATTAAGAAACTACTTCTAATGAGCCAAGAGTCAAAACAACTTATAAACTCTCAACCGGTCACACAAGGTTTTATTTTTATGCAAATGACACTGTTATTTTTATTGTATGGCCCCTTCCATGACCATGCAGCAATCTTTGGGCTATTTATAATCTGCCTTTGGCATTATTCAAGCAAGAATTTTTGTTTTTAAGATAGTTTTAAATGTTGAGACAAAAAGGCTTTTTTATTCTAAAACTGCATTAGATAGCTCCTCTGCTTTCAGACTTCTTAAGGGAATTTGATGTTTCCATAAAAAAGTTGTGAATTTAAAGGTTATATCAGCGATTGTGAGTGACATCCCTTCTGTTTATGTTTGAAGCGAGATCCCAAACAAACCAAGTTAGCTCGCCCCTCCCTCTCGTTTTGTGCATCATGAAAAACTCACACACTAAATCACTACAATCTGATATTCACTAGAGCTATCCAAGTTTTAGTCGAGCTTCACTCATATTTTTTAAAGAATGATTTGCACTTCCAGGAGCAATAAATATTATATATTTATATAAAATAGATTTATAATTAGATATATATTTTAATCTCACATCATGTGTCCTCCTCACTGTTCATAATTGTGTTAAATTAAAAAGAGGTAATTTTTATACTAATAATGTAGTCAAATGTCATGCAGTCATACGGAATTCACTTAAAATTATTTAAGACAATTGCATTTAAAATTCTTAAAAATGTTTAAAAATGATAAAATATTTCATTTGGCTTATTTTTTAAATCTTAAAGGTGCCATCTTGCACATAAAATCAAATCATATTCCATAACAGATGGGGGCAGTATACCTCCAGAAAGTGAGTTGTGCCGCACGCACTCTCACGTCTTCAAACAACACAAACGAACGCTGTTTTCCTCTCTCTTTCTCGCACATATTATTCAATTTATTTGACACGATAGTAAAAGGTTGGAAGACCGCAGTTTCATGTGGAGCATTTCGAGATTTTTAGAGATCAGAGACTCAAAGAACAACATCTCAACACTAAATGATAAACCATCTCATAGACGCCTGTCTCAAAAACAAGCTAGTGCATGTCGACGATATGGGAAAATAAAAGCCTGGGCTATTATTTTAAGTTTACGGCATTCATTTTGTTCATATTACTCTTTTATTGTTAGTTTGAATTAATTTGACAGACAGCATTCGCTGATGTTGATCAAGCTAGCGCCATTCAGAGCTGCCAACTTTCACAAATTCACCGCGAGACACATGCAATTGACACTTAGCAAGCAGATTAACTCTCAGATTCTGCCAATTTTATTACGCAATTCAAACAATAAATACCGTTTTGGCGCTTGTACATGTTACACCACAGATCCCTAGCGCACGTGAACCGATCATCTCTTCTAGCTAATGGAAAAAGAACATGAACACTGTTGAAAGATACAGTATGCTACAAATTACCAAAATGTATTCCTCATGCATAATGTCGACCAAACATTTTTTGAACTCTTACCTGAACTGAAATGTAGTAGTGGGCTGTATTTCCACACGATTGACATCAGGTTCAAGTACACACACACAAGCCGGCGCGACTTACTTGTGTACTGCAGTTTGGCTGGTGGTAATGTTGCCCGCCCGCATACCGCCTCCCATGGCCGAAACTGGTATTACGACACCTGCCGGGCCGGGGCTAGTAATTTAGCATGCTAATTTAGGTTTATATCTCGGCGGCACTATAACTTGTCAGTTTTTTAATGACATCATTGCACTTATTTCTTCTCATTCTTTTGATGCGTGTAGCTCTTTTTTTGATATTTTTACCTCAATTATTACATATGGCACCTTTAAGATAAGCATATTATCTTAAGACTTGAATTATTATTAAAGTATCAGTAAAATAGACCTTTCAGAAAAGTCATTAGTATCTAAAACAAATTGAAATGTACTCCTACCTTCTCTCTGTCTGAGTCCAGTGAAGAGCCGGCTAAAGCCGTGAAGTGTACTCACCTCCCTTCTCTCTGTTTGAGTCCAGTGAAGAGCCGGCTATAGCTGGGATGTGTACTCGCCTCCCTTCTCTCTGTCCGAATCCAGTGAAGAGCCAGCTAAAGCCGTGATTTGTACTCACCTACCTTCTCTCTGTTTGAGTCCAGTGAAGAGCTGGATAAAGCTGTGAAGTGTACTCGCCTCCCTTCTCTCTGTCCGAGTCCAGTGAAGAGCCGGCTAAAGCCGTGAAGCGCACTCACTTCCCTTCTCTATGCTTGATTCCTGTGAATAGCCGGCTAAAGCCGTGAAGTGTTGTCACGATCCACACGAAAAGTGGAGAGGTGGACTCAAGTGCAGTGAAGGGATGATTTATTAACAAAATACAAAGCAAAAACCCACAAGGGGGAAAATATAATAAATGAAACATAACACAGCACTGAACTAGAAGAACAAATACTGACTAAGAACATGGCGACCATCACAGAGAAACAGGGGTAGCATAAGACAACGATCTGACAAAGACAGCAAACAAGAGGAGACTTAAATAGGGAACAAATCAAGAGGGAACAGGTGGAAGAACTCAAACACTAATCAGGTAATGAGGGGGAGGGATCAAACAATGACTAGAGCACATGGCCCAACATAACAAAGACACTCATGTGCAATACAAGACAGGACAGACACGTGACAAGTGTACTCACCTCCCTTCTCTCTGGCTGAGTCCAGTGAAGAGCCGCTAAAGCTATGAAGTGTACTCACCTCCCTTCTATCGACCTTGTTATACTTCCCATTGTTTATCCTGCAGTTTAGCTCCTCGCTGGCGTGCCTGTCAGGGGTGCCGGCTGGTCACTAAGAGCCCACCCCAACCTTTGACATTTGTCATCACAGGAATAATTTACTTATTTAAATGTATTAAAAATAGAAAACAGTAATTGTGAATTGTAATACTATTTCATAATATTACTGTTTTACTGTATTGTTAATTAAATTAATGCATGAGAACTGGGCCTGGCCAGAAATAAATATGAATTTAATGCATAAGTCCTGGGCCAGGCCAGAAATAAATATGAAATTAATGCATGAAAGGTACTGTAAAGTAATCATACACAATATACACTATACATTACGTCTATATGCATTTGTTTTGTTTTGTGTTGCATCATTTTCTAAAATATCTCTTGAACAGGAGAACAGAAAATTAGGGAATAGTGGGTCATGTGCAAATGGTTCAGAGAAACACTAGATGAATATAAAATAAGCTCCACGTCTCTCCCTTCCATTTTCTGGTGTTCATATGCAGATCATTGTGTATTATTTTTGTTTCCAGAGGGATCGTGACTAGTGTGTCACCCCACGCCTGTCAAACCAGGTCAAGATTCCAGTGGTTTACAGACAAAAATGAAGAGAATGAAGAACAGAACTCGTAGTAATCCTAGAACGTTTATTTTATTTGGACTATTCCTGCTCCATTTGCTATGTTAAGAATTAAGTATCATGACACCCTGTCACAAATCAGATCTACAATTGGTTTGGGAGATTAAACAGGGCAAATGGAGTTTCCTGAAGTCAAATGTTCAAATACATCTATAGTTTCCTTTAAAATAATAAATAGAACAACACAAGTAATGGATCTGAGATGTTTAGCGCCATCACATCAGATTTCCTCTTGTGGTGGTATAGCTCATTGTCTTCGCTAATTATTATATTTAAGTCGTAAGCCATTTAGCTGTCACCATAAAGGGTGATAGATCTTTGCTTGGAGCGCCATTGTCAGCATCACTGAATTTTTTTGTTTTTTTCTTTCAATAACTGGGGCTTAATGGCAGGGTCATACTATCAGAAGAAAACTTCAGATATAACAGATAACAGATATAAACTGGCAAGACTGCAACAGCAAAGCTTTAAAATATGCATAATCTGTAGGGATACTTGCGATACTTCATATTCTGATACAGGGAATATAATTTTAATAACGAATCATGAAACATGATCGGGAATCACCTACAAATTCTAAAATTAACCGTAAGGGAGTAAGTTGCCAATGTTCTTTATGAACGACTGAATGCCACGAACAATTGTACTATTAATAATCAATCACAATGAAGTATAATTAATGTCATTAATATTAATGTCAATTGTCTAAAATATTTCAGGAGACGCTATTCCTCTGGCCACGAGGATTAACTTTCCTGTTCTATAATGATATATTTAAGTATCAACAAATTAAAACGTTGTAGCTTGATCGCAACATTAAAGGGACTTTGAAATGCGCACGAGACAGTCAATCAAATGAATAAAATGGCTTTGATAAAGGAAAACTACGTATACAGGTAAACTAAAATTACATGGAATACATGTATATACAACAGATTAAAACAGCAAAACACTGAAAGAAAATTAAAGCGACAGAAAAAGGAAGTGGTCAACAGTATGGCAAATTCAGAGATAGGAACCTTGAGACAGAGAGACACCAAGATATTGAAACAAACACTTTAAAGCTTGATAACACAAATACTTGCATATATGGTTCTCTTATGTTGCTGAACAAGGCTGCGTGAGGGAGCGTCCTTGTGTGTCCGTGGTTCTTGGTCCGTGGGTGTGCAGAGGAGTGTCCATCGACTGCACACTTCAGAATCTCACCAGAAGTAGTAAGTCATCCAGGTACTTTATGCCTACTCTTTCATGAATACTGTGAATTCGGACTCTACTTTCATTCTGTGAATTTCATTCTACTTTTGTCACATACTTTTTTTTGCTAGGGAACCTAACTTTAGAAATAGTGAAGCCTGATTCACTTAACATAATTGCCCCGAGAGCACCATTCCTCAGAATCTTTCGATTAAATGAGCAAAGCTCACCAAAGACATGAGCCTCTAACATGGGAACAGAGGTTAAATAAACTGGAGATGTTCACTTTCGAGATGGTCTCTCGATGTTACATAAAGCTTTAGCTGATGCTTTGGGGAATCTGTAGCTACATTCCTGCCATGTAACTGCGATAGGCACTCAGCATAAGAGGAGACATTCATTTGTACATACTGTTAGTAGCATAAGCAGCACATACCTGACAACAGCTTCTCTAGCTAGACAAGCAGTTGTGGAGCTTGCCAGGTTTCAAGTTGGCTTGGTAGTAGCAGCTCCGGCGCTGCCTTTTACTGAAGATGAGATACATAATTGGTTTGGTGATTAGAGCAAATGGAGTTTCCTGAAATAAAATACTCATATGGCTTACATTTCTTTTAAAATAATAAATAGAACAACACAGGCCAACATACAAAAACAATTTTCACTCAGAAATTGTTAGTAAATTGCACTATTAGAAACACATTCAATTAAATGTATTCATTATTCATATTTCATCAATAATATTGAGTGCAGGGTCATTACACTCTTTAGGGGCATTTATGGGATTTTTATTATTATTATTATTACCCCATCACACATATTCCTAGAACTACTGTTTCAAACAGCTGGTCTGAAGAGAGAGATGATATGGGTAGGGGAACACCAGGAGTCATAAATTGAGAAAGTTTATTAAAGATAGTTTTCTCCACATATTTCAAGGTTTAAGGACCTAAATCTGAGCATACTTTGCAACACAGACACACATTATTGATTTAAAAGCAAATGTAAAATAAGTCAATGGAACTTCTAATAGGTTAAGGTACCAGATAATTGTGCCAAACATTCCAAACAAGCCCTGAAATTGCTCCATTACAAAGAACAACATTCTTCCTCCTTCAAGGTTGAATTTTGTGGATCTACCTAAAACATGAGCTGCATTCAGGTGGAACAAAATCACAAAATAGAACAATATTTGTTCTTATCCATAGGTTGATATCCATAGACTGTAAAAAATATGGACAAAGCGTCTGTGATGTCACCTATAGACTTTCTAAAGGACAGTTCTGAGGCTGTTTATAGACGTATGGGTGGCGCCATACTGGGAAATCTTGGGAAATACAAAATACAAATGTTCAGAAAGGATACAGTGGTGGTATGATGTGTTGTGTCAGATCATGGCCAAGACGTCAAATTCCACTCGGTTAATTTGAAGTTAACCGCCCTTATTTGTCATACATTTTGTATCTAAATACGAGTTAGAAAAAAAAAAAAATCACCCCCCTCACAGTTGTCAGGCACTAGGAACCTATCGAAAAATACAATAAAAGTCCATGGGACCAAACTGTAAACATATGAATTTATGCTGTGAAAACGAACATTTTAACATGACGTCTATGGATGTTTGCTCTCTTTTGGGACCGGCCTCAAGCGGATTTATGTATTGCATATGTATTGCAGTTTTTCCCACTTCTGGGTAGGCTTCATTTTTCAGATTAGAATGTTACCGTTTGTTGATATCTCAAAAAATGAGCTTTCTGTAAGATTTTGTTTGGGCGCAGTACCAAACTTTTTCACTAGGTCACAACCAGACTCCATTACTGCCCATATAAGGGCTCCTCCATTTCCTCATATGTGTTTTAAATTATCTATTATAAATTACTATTTTCATACGTCTATTCTATTTTCATACTATTTTCATACGTCTCTTCCACCATCCTTACCTGCTTACTTTGCTCCAGAGGCTATCCGGCCACATCCCAAAGCAGGGCCCAGAAAAAAGTACCACCAAAGGCAGAAAACGGCGCTCCACTGCCATTCTGACTGACACGCCAGAAAAGATGGCACTGGAGATTGAGAACAAAATTCTTCTCAAGAAGCCAAAAAAAAAAAAAGAATTGGAGAGAAAAAAAAAATACAAAAAAGTTGCAAAAAAGGGGGGAAGGAAGAGCAAAAAACTGAAGAATGTAATGCCTGGATCAGAATCAGACAAATCCTGTATCGTTTGTTTCGAGAGTTATTCAAGGTCGAGGGAAGTCTGGTTACAGTGCTGGAGCTGTAAATCATGGGCACACCAGGATTGCAGCCCTGGATGCAAGTGAAAATGAAATGAAAATGAAAGTGATTGACGTAAAGTTACTGTTGGCAAAGTAGATGGAAGATGCCGCTATATTGTTGATGTTTTACCTTTTATTATTAAATGAAAAATGATAATATAAAAGATTTTAAAAAATGTTTTACATGACAATTGGCTAAATAAAAGTTAATTGCCACACAAATTGTTCCATTCTTCCTATGTCATTAAAAGCCTACTAATATTTGACATCTGCACCACATTATCACACTAAATGCGTCTTTATAGCACGCATGTGTATTGTCGTGTAATTTATACGCTAAAGTGAGTTTTTAAGTGCACATAATACGCATTTGTTGGTTAGGGTAGGTATAGGTGTAGAGTGCGTGTGTATTATACGTTTGGGTAGAATTAGTGGTGTGGGGTGCGTGTGTATTACACGCAAATGAACTGCGTATCAAATACATGCGAAAAACTGCATCTCATATGCATGTAAAAAACATGCATATACTCTATTTTGTGTATAAATTACATGACAATACATGATGCGTGTTATAGAGACACATTTACGTGATAAGGCCTAGTCATCTAGCCAAATCTATAATTGTCATCTAATCAAAGCTGATGAATAAATAACACTTACATTTTTTTAACGTTAGTTAGGGTAGACAGAGTATGGTAGAGACACTTTTTGCTTTTTCATCGTTCAACTAGACGCTTACCAAATTGATTTTCACATGATGTTTAATTTGCTGTGTATTAAAATATAATAAATCAATAATATCCATAAGTAGTTTACATATGCAAAATTAATTATTAGCATTATGAGTAACTTTATGAGTCAAATGTGCTATAAGGAAAGACTAACAAACTAATATGAGCAAACTGAGTAACTGTGTCTGTATTTAGCTGCCGTTACCTCAAATTGCCTGTCATCTCTCTCAGGAACACTTGTGAAGAAATTCACTCAGCTTTATCCCTCAAGGTAAACCGTTTTTTTTTAAATCACTTTTCATACATTTTGTATGCCAGTTGTATTTGCCCCGTTCACTCTTTACAAGTACAAAATGTCACGGCTGGAAATAACAACCGTCACAGCAACACGCACTAACGTCTGGTTATCAAAACATTGTCCTTCCAGTAAAGCTTCCGGTTGACAGACTAAATGAGTTAAATAATCCAAGAGCAGAGGTTTTAGAAATGTCAGACAAAGAAAACACAGGAATGTACTGAAAGAATACTGTATACCTAATTTACACAATAAACACTCAGGGGAAAGGTCAAGTGTGTTAACAACTTCACAAATGCATTTGACAGTTGTATATGCATTAAGAGGTTTGATCTACTCCCACAGAGGTCTCAACCTTTGACTGGCTATTCATGCAAATCAGCATGGCATTGATCTTGTCTTGTCTTGTTCCATAGAAACACCCAACCTCCAACAGTTGTTGTTTTGATGTTGTAAATTATACAAGTACAGATATATGAAAGTATGCTCATAACAGATTTAGTAAAAAAAAAAAGAAAAAAAAAAAGAAAAAAGAAAAGGACAGGTAATCTTTGCAGCCATTCCATTAAAATTCAGAAGCAGTTTCTTTCTTTTCCTTTTTACCTCTTCTTGCTTTGTGAGTTTGATGTATTTATTTAGGCACATCTATCTCACTCTTTGTTACTGACAGCGCAACACTCACTGAACCTGACAAGTTTAAGTTGGGGACACCCCATATTTTTCCACTTCCTTTCTCATAACAGTCTTTCTGCTGTGACAGTGTGTTGTTTTGTTATTCTCAGCCAACTGAACAGCTGCATCTGTTCTCCTCTGCCTTGTTTGTAGAAAGGCTGTAAAACCTATAACCCTATAATATTAAACTTCAGCCCACAATTTAACCAATCGCCGCTTGTGCTACAGACATGAAAAAAAAAAGACATGAAAAATCAACAACAACAAAAAAGAGCCGTATAGACACCAGCATACGAGAATTCACTTTTGGATGAACACACTTGAGTTGGGTGATAAGCAACCACCCAGAACACTCTAGTAATCAACAAACTAAAAACAAGGCACAAGGCTAGCATGTAGCAATGGACTAAAAATACTCCAAACACAAACCAGACATTATTTCTTATGCAACCACCACTAGAGCAGCTGCATGGCAACAAGTCTAAACTATTCAGAATATTTGAGGGTCCTTATAGCAACAAGTCTAAACTATTCAGAATATTTGAGGATCCTTATAGCACCCATTAGGAACCACCCTTAGCAACAATGTAGCAACCACCCAGAAATCAATGACAATGACTGCGTTTACATGCAGCCAATAACCCGTTCAAAACCGGGATATTAGCAATAACCGGTCGCGAACGGCCATGTAAACACCCGAAAAATGCTCATATCCTGGATTTTAAAAACCGGGATATTATACCTGGGGTGCCCCTTTTCTAACCTGAATTTTTGGTCATGTAAACGCGTATCGGCATATCCCCATAGTGATTTGTGTTCTGCACATGTTCTATTCGCAAGGAATCTTGATCTTTTGAGTAGAGAAACTTCCCGGTGCATACAAAAATCTGCGTGCTGTATACCGGAAGTAAACATGGCGAGACCAAGCGAGACACAGCACATCATACTTTTGGAGCGAGCTCAGTAACGTTACCAGCATCTAAGCGCAAACAAAGGCGATCGCTATCTGCCACAAACTATTCATTATCCGCATGCTGCTGTTGTTGTTGTCTTAGGATACAGGAAGAAGAATCAGAAATGGCGCATTTTGCGTCTTAAGGTTGCCCATATGTCTAGACGCTAACCGCGCGTCGCCATTAACATCGGGATATTGCAATTCCATGTATACAGGAGAAACTCTCTCTGCTCACGCATGTAAACAGGTTATTCCTAATGTATCAGAAACCCGAATAGTGACCTTAACCCGACCATAACCCGAAAATTGGCTGCATGTAAACGTAGTCAATGACACAGCAATACTTTGGTAACCACTTACAACAATATTACAAATTCAAAGACTCAAGAAAACATTTAGCAACACCATGGAAACCACCAAGAACATATGATGTGTTAAAAATAAATAACACTTATGAAACCACAACACCATAAACAGCCTAGAAACATAAATAAGAAATCAGTTTAAAACACTCAAAACAGCCCAGCAACCTTAAACAGTAGTAATGCGCTCAATCCATTCAGAACACAAGAAAGTACAATTCAGCGCACTTAGTAAACACCCACAAAACCCTAGCAACCACCCTCAAAACCCTGGAAAATTTATATAAATGCACAAAGAACCTACGGTGGCCGAGAGAGCTCAACATGCTGCAACTGAAGAAAAAAAACGCCGGAAAATTAAGAAAACATCTTCATCGTTTTGACAACATGTGTGCTGCGAATCCTGACAATGCAACCAGAAACACGCTGCAAATTACTCACTACATAACCAAATACAGAAACATGTTGCAAACACCTTCCATGCAACAAAAAAATGCTCATAACACAAATACTCATAACACAACCAAACACAAAAACGTACTGCAATTACTCACAAGGCTCATACTGTATGATCAACATGTTAAAATAAACAAAGAGCTCACCTTTCAGGCCATTGACGACACCTCTGACAAGTAGGCATTGCACAATAAACATGCCCCAGTCAGGTTCGTCACTTGTTGGGGTCCCTTTGAAACATTTCCGTGCTTCCGAACGTGTTTCTGTATTTTGTTGAATTGTGAGTATTTGTGTGTTATAATATAGGCTAAGTGTTGTCAAACTGATGAATGTTTTGCTAAATTTTTTTTTGCATTATATTTATCAGCTGCAGCACGATGAGCTCTTTTAGCCACGATATACAACACCCTCGCAACAAGTAACTCTGTCTACATAAATACTCAGAACACCTTGGAAACCTCATACTGGCAACAACCTACACCACCCTGAAAGTTGGCTGCAACTTTATTAAGCTCCACTTGCATTTTCTTCAGAAAATAAATTTGGTTCTGAGTTATGTCTGGCTCCAGCACCTGTCCCTGCCATGTCGCCTGCATGGGTTCGTTTGGGGATGATTCCTCGCTCTTCAGCCAGCCGTCTGCTTGTGCTAGGACTAGAGAACTTTTACCACATGATGATTGTAAAACTTTAAAGAGCTCTCCAGGGACCGGGCCATTTCCTCTGTCCTCACAGTATGTGCACAGCGGCCTGTTATTCCACGGCTTTCAGCAAAGCTCCACCGTATCCACCAGTTCTCCCTCAGGAGAAAGAATACAATGAATAAGGCCTTGCAGGGAAGAAGAAATTAGATGGTGGGCAGCCCTATGTGTGTGTGTGTGAGTTTTGATGTAGCGATAAATATGAGAAACATCTTACAATGGTGCTAAGAGATTACACATTAACCACCGATTTACACAACGCAGACACTGAGGGCCATAAACACGTACATTTGCTAATGAAATGTGGTACATTGTCATATCCCTATCCATATAAACTATTAACAGTCCCTCCAGAAAAAACGTGATTTTTTTTTTCAAATACGCCGCACTTTCCCCGCATAAATTGCAGATTTCCGTGCAAAATATGCAGGGCTTGCATGGTTTCATAATCCTCGCATTTTCGTTGCAAAAAAGTCAGATATATCTTGACAGAAAGTTGAAAAATGTTGCGTTTTCTTAAGAGCAGCCATTTCCCCCTGTTGCCATGGGAACGTTATGAAGTGACGTAATTATGCGACGTGAACATCATCGAAAAGCTGTAAAACAGGAGCACACTTTATTTCTTTATAGTTCATTTATTCATTTTTTTTTACATAAGTTGTAGCATATTCCTTTTGTAAAGCAACAGAACTACCAAGACTCAACAATGTTTTGTCTTGTAACACGTTGTGTCGGGAAGAAAAATAGGGATAGCTCACAGCTGAAGTTATTGCAGAGGCCAGACAGACTGGCATCTCATAACTCGCACTTTATTCCCCAATCGACCTAGTGTAACTGTCTGACGTTCTACCCTCCACATCGTTACTTAATAAACAATAAGATAAAAAAGTAGCATCAAAAAGAAATTAAGAAATGGACAATAATACATTTCTTTAAGGATTCTTTAATAATTAAAAGACAGCTCAAAGGATCAACATTTATTTGAAAAATGAATCAAAATGATAAATGTCTTTTGCTGTCACTTTTGATGGATTTAATGCAAAATAATAATATTATTAATAATAATACTAACACTACTAATAATAAAAATAAATAAATACTCTTACTGATCCTAAACGGTTGAATGGGAGTTTCAAAATGAACTTTACAACTGTCAATTGCTAACTAAGCTAATGGATAACTCTAGATCTTTATGAACATCTTGTCCAGGTTGAGAGAGGTAGTGCAGGTAGTTCCGACAGTAGTGCGCTTCAGTTCTGTGTTTACTTCTCGGCACAGTACTACTAACTGGAGCAAAGTAAAATTCCGCCACTGCTGAGAAACTAGTTCCTGTAAATGTATTGCGATCATTGAGATGCAAGAGTAGTTTGATTTTTAACATTATTCTTTTTACAGACATTTACATCTATAGTCTGGCGTTATAATTTATTTGCTTTTGGTGTACTGTGGAGTGGGTAAAACTGTTTTAATGGCAGGCTAGCAGTTACCGTTGACTCGCACTAGCCTAGCACGGGCGAACTATGCAACTAGAAGGACTGGATGAAAATTTTTGAAAACTGTCTCCACTTATAAATAACACTAATGCTAAGATTATCAGGGTATTATTACTAAGAAAAGACTAAGATTACACGATTTTAGCACGATTTTGGCACAATCCATTTTACATAGGGTGTCGTGTGGATTCGTAAACAACAACGGGCGTCGGGACTCAAGATTTGATTGTATCATCTCGTATAATGTGTCATAGTGGGCGACAACCTACGTCATATCTGCGATGCTTCACGACATCACGACAAAAAGACTAGCATGTTTTTGTTTTTTTAACGGTCATCCACGACGGTTCTGTCACATGTATGAGGTTGACCAATAGGAGCACAAGCTTTTCCGAACACAACTTTCAAAAATGGCGAAATGAAAGACAATGGTACTAAAAGAAAAAAATATATAAGAAAACAATATTTTACCTCAAGTTCTCTTTGGAGGATTGACAGCCCATACTGTCCTCTTCGAGCAATCCAGGAACTTGTCCATTTTCGGGTTTTCTTTCTTTTTTTACTTTTTTTTTTCTGAACACAGGACAGCCAATACAACACTCACCGCTTCATCCATTGTTTGTTTACCTTCGTTTACGGAAGTCACTCGCTACTAGTTTCGCCTTCTCAATGACATCACGTGCCTCATTAAAGATGGCATGTGATGACTGGTCAGGAAGCAACGTGTAGTCTGACATGTTTCTCATCCACGACAAGACAAGATTTTAGGAGTCAAAATCGTGTAATCTGACATAGTGACTATCGTAACAGACAAAAAAAAATCGTGTAATCTGAACCAGGCATAAGGCTAACTTGGAAATGAGGCCTGATGTCCAAGATCCTGAACCACCCCTTTTAAGCATAATGGTATTTTATTATTATTATTATTTATTCCCCCCACTCCCCCACCCCATAGGAATGATCCTGCTAATTTACTTCGGCAATGTAGCTAGAGTGTTGCTCGATCAAAGCTCATCCTCAGCTAGTCTTTGACGGAGTGTTTCCCTGCCTTCACCTCTCCACACCATCTGATTATCACCTGCTGTTCACTGAGCCATGAGTGATAGAGAGGAACTCTCAGCATCACGTCCGCAGGGACGTCCCGACACCCTTGCTAGCTCTACACAGCTACCAGCCATCAGCAGATGGCCATGCCACCTGCCATACTCCATCAACAAAAGGTCCAATTATCCCATAAGCCCCTGCACTCACCTTGATATCCCACAATCCCTCTTTCCCACACCTGTCCACTCACATTACAGCCCTCACTATTCATCATACTGGAGTTTATTTCCTCAGAATGTGGGTACAAGAACACACGTTTGCTTTGATGGTAAACTGTTTTGATCAAGTTTTGTTACATAGTTCTTCATACTCTGCAAAACTTACCTAGTTGATCTAAAACAATCCCAAATAAATGTATGTAATTTTGCCATCATATCAGTTGTTTTGCTCTAAATTAAACGCACAGTATGCGATTTTTGGCCACCAGGGGTTACTCATTTAAAATAATAACAAAAGACGTACTTTGATGACGTCGGAAAAGAGCGTGGGCTCACGGGAGTTGTTGTCGCTGTCAATGACAACCAGCTCAGCTCATGACATGACATCATCGTTTCACAAAATATATGGATATGGCATCTCTCTGTAGATTTAGCTTGTCAAGAAGCTTTAAATGCAACCCCAATGTTTACCTGTGTCATGCTTCTCCTGTCCCAAACCCTTCTCGGGTCATATTTTTCACCCGTACGTTTGAGCTTTACTGAACTGGCTGTAGCAGCAGAACGTGAGGCAAAGCGTAATCGTGGTTCATAACTATAATACAGACGAATATAAATATTTATATTACGCTTCTTCCATGAATGACCTTTTTTATAACATTTTTCATATAGGCCTATAGGGCGCACCGAATTATAAAGCACATAAGATACTGCAGTCAAACATTTGACTGGGTTGCGTTATGCATCCACTATGTGCTAAAGGCTAAAGGGAATGTAGTGAGTGTGTGGCGCCAGAGGTGAGGCATTTATTTAGTAAGCATGAGCGCGCTGAAGCGGGCACGTACATTTGCAGCCTGACTCATACGAGTATTCAATGTGCGCGGCTTGCTAACAGCAACAGTTGGCTGTTTTGAATGAGTCGACCCGTGAACGGGGAGCGCTTTATGCGCGAGCAGCACCAGGGACAGTGTGCCTGTTAAGACTGAGCGCTCGTGAGCAGGCACGTGATTTACACACATAAAAATACGTACTACTTTTTTTTCTTCGTCATTTTCTTTGCTTTATTGGCAGTAGTCCAGTGTTCCCCTTTGTGTTTGGTGGGTTTCGCCGGGTTCCGCAAGGAAGTTAGAGAAAATAGAGGAGTCAAAGGTTATATGACGCCATAGACGGGCGACGAAACGGAAATAAAGAAACGTCCCGTGTCTTCGGATTAAACTGTAAATTTCTCCGTATTTGAAAGTTGGTGGAAACTGTCGGGATAATGTAAGTACAAATCTAATAGAAATATATAACATAGATACAGTTATTTTTGTTATTTTTAAAGCAGAAAAATACATATTGTGGCTTTAAAGTGCTGCCAACATAGATCACATGACAAATCCTATAGAAATTTCACGACGTCGTCTTTTTGTCTAATGACTGTACCTAACATTTGTCATTCGCGGTCAAAACACTGTAGTGTAAACAGTTTAATGTCGGGATATTCAGTGCCCATAGCCTGAAAACCAAAAGCCAACTAAACCCAACCAACCCCGTGACGTCACATGTTAGAATACTGCACAATGGCGGTGCCCTGGTGGCGAAAGATATAAAGTTTTTTCTTTTTTTTTATTTGATACGTTTACATTTGTCATGATTCTTATTTAATTGTTGACTAGTGGAAATCCATCTTGTAAATCATGTAAACTTGATTGACTGTTTCATTTCCCAATGCCACAGCCTACCTGAGCATTGTCTCTGACCATGCCCATCCCTTATGGCCACCATGTACCCTTCCTCTGATGAGTTCACTGTACTAATTTTAGTATAGTGAACTCATGTACTAATTGTATGTACTAACATGTAGCCCCATGTACAAACATGCACCCCCACAGTCACCAGATCTCAACCCAGTAGAGCATCTTTGGGATGTGGTGGAATGGAAGATTCGTGCCCTGGATGTGCATCCCACAAATCTCCATCAACTGCAAGATGCTATCCTATTAATATGCGCCAAAAGAATGCTTTCAGCACCTTGTTGAATCAATGCCACGTAGAATTAAGGCAGTTCTGAAGGTGAAAGGGGATCAAACACAGTATTAGTAAGGTGTTGCTAATAATCCTTTAGGTGATTGTATATTTCAGAACTGGAAGAGCACCTTTAACCTCAGTTAATTAGAAAAGCAAGCTGGTTATTGGCCAATGCCGATAATTTCTAAATAACCAATGTTAACCAATAACCATGTTGCTTGATATATTGGTATCCATGTCACTACATGTTAAATAGCTGATGATGACTCACCCTATGAAGTCTACTGTATAAAATTTGATGTAAAAAAAAGAGTTTACGCCCTTTGCTTGTAAATCAACATGATCAAAACGTTTTTTTCTTGTTTGTTTGTTAGTTTGTTTGTTTTTCCAGGCTGTGATATATTTTCTAATTTTTTAAAAAGTAACAAGTATAAAGTAAAAAAATTGAGTATCAAATAGAACAGGCTTAAGAAATGTTTATATGTTGATCTCTCAAAATAATTGTACTGCATCATTGCATGTTTTGACCCCCACAATAAAATCTACAGAACTTTGATTACAAGTATAAGAATTTAAATGTCATCTACTAAGACACATAATTAAGATGGAGTGACAGTGGACATGACCTTATTTCAGTGACATTTTTTTTTCACAAACCACGCGATAAACTCAAAACTTATAACTTTTACATACATGTTGCTGACATATTAGTGTAGCCGAGTTTGTGCTGAATACAGTGTAATCAGACTCTTGCCTTGAAAACGTCACAAGGATCAGAATAAAAAAGCATAAATGTCAGAGAATGTCAGAACTCCTCCAGGACCCAGAAAGCACCTCAGAGAGTTAAATTCTATATAAAATCATATTCAACCATTTTTTTTTAGATCTAGTCAAAATGTTTAATAAACAATTCCATAAAAAAAATACATATTCATATTTCTGTAATATTTCATGCTTTGCATGGTTAATATTTGCGTTTGAATAACACAGATGAAAGTAACGCACATTTTGCTCAAATTCAGGAAGCATCATCTCTTATTCTGCTAAACGCAGAAGTAACACTAATTATATGGTATAAATGTCACATTGTAAATGCGGAGAGAGAAGGCATGTGGTAATGGAACCTGGTTTTGAAGAAGAATGAAAGAAGTCATTAGCGGATAATGATTTTAATTACACTCTCTTTGTCAGCTACGGCATGCGCGCGACGCGGCGCTTGACAAGAGGTTCCCCCTCCGCATAATTACAGAGTGATTGACATCCTCAATAAACAGGCTCTGAATGACACCAATGGCGCGCAGTTGCCAAGAGCAACAGGTTGATCGAGGAACTGGAAAATACACGTTTGTGATTAGAGGCTAACGGTGCGCAAGAAACGCCATTTTTATTAGACTCTGCAAGGTATTATTTTGTGGATTTAGTATTAGAACAGCCTGTGTAGATGTAGATTTTTCCAAATGTCTCATTGCCCAGAGGACAACTTCATTGCTAAGAGGTTGCTCTTTCATATTTAGAAGACTTTGTGAAGTTTTATGCTCCAGATTTCTCCTATGGTAAATGGACTGCATTTATATAGCGCTTTCATAGACCTCATGGCCACCAAAACGCTTTACATATTGCCTCACATTCACCCATTCACACACACATTCATACACCGACGGCAGTGTCATCCATGCAAGGCGCCAGCCAGCTCGTCAGGAGCAGCTGGGGTTAGGTGTCTTGCTCATGGACACCTCGACACTTGGTCAGGTGGAACCGAGGATTGAACTACAAACCTTCCGGTTTGTAGACAACCAACATGAACCACTGAGCCACTGCGCCCCAAATTATGTCCTAAAATTACTTAGGACAAAAAGCATACACACATGATGAGGCAATGAACATAGGTCTACTATATTAAATGTGGACCATTTAACATCATTTAATCTTGATTTTTTTTTTTTTTTGATTTTTTTTTTGCAATGTCTGTAACTAATTGCATTAGTTACTTTTTATAGAAAGTAATATGTACATTACTTTTGCATTCCTTTTTTCCTCATCTGGGCTTGGCCAGGATTACTTTTGTGTGTGTGTGTGTGTGTGTTTGTTTGTGTTTTATTTATTTTTTTAAAAAACAAGATACTGAAGCACAAATGTGATGTTTATCAAAAGTAATTTTTGTGTATTTGAATTTGATAATCGAAGGTCACCATTAATACATTGCTTTATAACATGAGATTAAATGCATTATTTGTATTGTTTCATATGTAATGTTTGTGTAATATTCACTTTCATTTCATTGTACTCATTTTGAGGACTGCTGTATCTATTTTTGTATACAGCGAACACAACGCCTCCCCACCACACTCCAGATTGCTCCCATGGGAACAGGAGAGGTCAGTCAATAAATAAAAAAAACAAAATAACTTGCTATTAACTTAGTGTTCTCTACTGGCAAATCCAAGCACCAATTGAGATGTTATGGAGATTTTTTTTTTTTCGGTACTCAAAAGAGCACATGAAAAAGTAGCAAAAGTCTCCATTAATAAAATGAAACATTAAAGATATGATTTGACTTAAGGATCTAATTTTCTCTGTCTCTACTTTTCATGTGAAACATGTGGATTTTAGTTAGTGGACAGGTTAGCTAAGGCGACCTGTTAGTTCACAGCAGCAACCAGATTTTTGGAAGTTTATGTAACATCAGGGTCCATTTCACAGATGACAAACACATCTGCTGATGGAAGCCACCTGGGACACCGGGCCAGACAGTGGCTCTGGCCCTCTGTTCATAAAAGCCTGTCACTGCAAACTGATTTAGACACAGACACTCGTGGCCTGAAAAGACCTACATTTAAATTAGGGATTACAAACAACTGTAATGATTTCTAAATCTACTGGCTATGAGAAAAGTAGTTAATCTAGTATTTAATCTGATGGGACATTTTGAAAACATTTCCGCGGATCACAGGAGGCATGCAGCAGGAATATGCATAACATCATCTGTTGAATGATAAAACATTTATTTGAATGCATTTTAAAATCCTTTATGGAAAGACCATTTCAATAAAGGCTGATTTTTAATTAAACAGAATATCATTTTGACTGACAAGTGCTTAACTTATTTTTTTTTTCACCACTCATAATTACACATAAAATAGAGATGAAAAGAGATCGTTATTTGATATATTATTATTATTAGATTGTATTTTAGCTTGTTGTTTTTTTCAGGGTAGATTGACTGTAGTTGAACTTTAAAATTACTATTGGTTTATAAGCAATGTATAGTTTCAAATCAGCTTCCCCAGCAATTCTATTTAAGACCACAAACAGATTCCCATAATTTAATATTTGATTTGAGTTTTCCATTTAATCTGGCTGTGGAGAGAGGCATTTAGTAACTTTCTTGGAATCCATTTTTTATCCATTTCCACATAAATTCTACCCGAAGAGCATCTCAATTATCATTAACAATTTATTGAGACTAAAAGGGTCTTCTTATATCACAAGTAACTTAAAACATAGGTTCAGTGAATCAGTAATGTTTCCATCTTATCATTCTAAGAAAAAGTAATTTTCTCCATGTGTTAATAGTTTTCATTTTCCCCCATACAGCAAAAGAGCGCATGCTGGGTTTCAGAGGTGACATTCCATTAATTTCAAAAAGACAAAATATATACTTTTCAAGACTACGTTCTTAGAGGGCTATGCTTCAAGCCACAAGTCACTGATTTCAATTCTTTTTTAAAACAAACAGCTTACAGGCGAAACTCGAACTAGAATATCGTGCAAAAGTTAATTTATTTCAGTGATTCAACTTGAAAGGTGAAACTAATATATTATATAGGCTCATTATATGCAAATATATTTCAAGCCTTTATTTGTTATAATTTTGACAGCTTATGAAAACCCCAAATTCAAAATTAGAATATTGTGAAAAAGCTTTTCATAAGCTGTAAACCATAATCATTAAAAGTATAACAAATAAAGGTTTGAAATATCTAAAATTAACGTGTGAGAATAAACACAAAGCGCACGTGATCGTTGTCATATGGTGAATCCGGCAAATCGTGGAACAGTTGTGTCGTCATCAAAGCTTGTGCAACTGCTCTTTAGAAGCTGCGCTGGCTGAGTTATCCGGCTACTTTTGAAACGCTCTTGCGGTACTTTGATGGCATACGTCACAATTTACACAGTTTTAGTTTCCATTCTCATTGTGTTTCCATGCACAACAATGTTAGTGAGTAAATCTGGTGAAATTGCCACTATAACAGAGCAGTGTGATGTGTTAGACATAGGGCTACCACATTTTTAAATTACTATTATTTGAAGTTAACATAATAAAATATGTAGATCTACACACACACACACACACAAAAACTTGATTAAAAAAAAAATCCAGCGTTATGGGCGTGACATTTGCAGTCAAAACTTGAAATATCAATTCTCAAAAAATGCATTTAAAATTAAACGTCTGTTTATATATTCATACTCCCATATTAAAGGAGTCCAGACCACTGATCTATATAGAATGACTTATATTATTTATGTCATTATGTAGATCAGTGGTCCAGATTAGAAAAATATCAGTCTACACATTTATACACGCTTTATATTTAATATGAGGGTAATTCTGCAAGTCATGATGAGAAACTTTCTCATGACATAGTTTCTCATTATATTGAGAAAGTTTCTCTTAATAACGAGAAACCTTCTCATAATAATGACTTGACATAATGAGAAACTTTCTCGTAATAATGACTTAACATCTCGTTATAATGAGAAACTTTCTCGTAATAATGACTTAAACCTTTTAAGTCATGTGTTAGAATTGAGGTAAAAATATCCAAAAAATGAGCTACATGCCTCAAAAGAATAAGAAGAAATAAGGGTGATGATGTCATAAAAAACTGACATAGTGCTGCAGAGATATCAACCTGAATTAGCATGCTAAATTACTAGCCACAGCCCGACAGGTGTTATGATACCAGTTTGGGCCAGTATGCGGGCAACATAACCACCACCCCAACTGCAATACACGAATAACTCGCACGGTTTGTGGGCATACTTGAATCTGATGTCAATCGTGTAGAAAGTACAACCAACTAATAGGCTACATTTCAGTTCTGGGAAGAGAGAGGAAGAATGGTTGAAGCCCTAGGCAAGAGACCAGTACCACCACCACCACCACAACCACCCGCTGCAGGGAAAAAAACACGCTCGGAATCACAAATAAAACTGGATAAAAAAAAGAGCAGAAATAACAATACAATCTCTATGATAATTCAAATAGTGGGAACAAATGTGTGCTAATGTTGTACACGACTGTGCACGAGCTGTGCATGCGAGCATGGCTACTGCTGCATACGCCGTCGAGCCGAGATGTAAACAACAGAGCGCATGTGCGCGACATGAGATACGAGCATGCATTCGAGATAAGGAAAAATATAACTATTAAACAATGACATCAATATACATGGATGCTAGTAATGTCACAGCAGTAGAATATAACTAAGTAAACCACTTTAACCACACATGTAAACATACAGGCGAATCAGGGATTACTGAGAAACAAATGTGATTACTTACAGTGTGATGCACGCACACGCAAAATCAATAAAACTCCTCCGATTTGGCTAATACACTGTATCTCACTCTAAAACTATATACACTTATTCAGCCGATCTACTTTTCCCTTCATTAACCGTCTACTCTCTTAACCTTCACTTCGCGAACTCCGGTGGAAAGTTTTGGAACAGTCAATTTCTCACTGAATGACAGGGGTGACTGGGAGAGTCCATGCGCCAAAGGGGAGCACTTTCTACAGTGTCTTTTGTGTTTTTTTTTTTTTTTTTTTTTTTTTTTGTTTTTTTTGTTTTTTTACTATTAACTAGTAGCTAGATCAATTGATGTGGACTAGGGATCTGTCGTGTAACAGGCAAAATGGTATTTATTGCTTGGATTGCGTAATAAAATTGAGAGAATCCGAGAGCTGAGATTTTTTGTATCGTAACTAACCTGCTCTGTCTAGTCTGTCAGTCTTTGTGTCAACCAACATTGGAGTTAAAATGTCCTCTATTAGGGGTTGGCTTGGCTTCAGCTCTAGGGTTAGAGACTATGCCATTTCTCGTTTGTTACTCTGGAGTAGACCAACTCACCTTTTGGAGGTATACTGCCCCATCTGGTATTGAATGTGGAGTATGAATTGATTTTTTGGCGGACATTACACAAGGCACCCTTTAACATCTCATAATAATAAGAAACTTTCTCATTATAATGACTTAACATCTCATAATGATGAGAAACTTTTTCGTACTTAATGACTTATTTTCTCGCACTTCTACCCATGCTCAAATCAGCAGAGCAGAAGGGAGTGCCAAGCTAGCAGCATCCACTGGTCAAAACCGTGTAAATGCATCACAGCAAACATGGCACATTCCGCAGTGAATAGCATTAATAAATTATCAATATATGAGATGGGCTTCCATTCCTAGTCTTTTATGCATTTGTAATATTAATTTGTATTTGTGTGTATTACAAGCAGCAACACAGAAGGGTGATCCATGTATTTTTCCTTTCCAAATCTGTCCTTCTGTAAATCTGTACAAACATATCTTCTAACAGTTTTGTTTTTGCATATGGGTCTGTTCATCCAGAACGCGCTTTTTCAATGCACTGCACTGCTTTTTCATTGCTTTTTGCAGCGTATCGTATATGACACGACGTATTAAACACGCAGCCCTCAATTGAAAAGGAGTTCAGCGTTTAGAAACACATCTCAAGACCTTGCGTTTTTCCCCATTCCACTCACTGCCCACTTATGTGTAAATGTCTCCTAAGTCAGAAACATCTTAAAGGTGATTTCTGTAGCCTGTTGAAATCTTTCTTTTATGGTTGAAATCTTCCACCTGCACATCAAATATCCTAGACGCTACTGCAAACATACCCATATATTTTATGAAGATGTTACACTGAAGGGTTAGGCTATCTATGGCTATCTGAACATCTTTGCCAAGCGCAAACCAGTACAGAAGTAATCAATAAATTATCGGCGAGGGTCATGCCCTCTTTTCAAAATCATTTTGGAGGGTAATAGAAAAAAAATATTGCTGGCAAAGGGAGGGTCAAGTCTTTTTTTGACTACAGATCGCATTCCACCTGGATGATGCGACGGCAGCCATATTGCGCCAGAACGCTCACCACACACCAGCTTACTGGTGGAGAGGAGACAGTGATGAAGCCAATTGGTATATATGGGGATGATTAGGAGGCCATGATGGACAGAGGCCACTGGGCAAATATGGCCAGGATGCCGGGGTTACACCCCTACTCTTTCGAGAGACATCCTGGGATTTATAATGACCACAGAGAGTCAGGACCTCGGTTTAACGTCTCATCCGAAGGACGGTGCTCTTTGACAGTATAGTATCCCCATTACTATACTGGGGCATTAGGACCCACACAGGCCACAGGGTGAGCACCCCCTGCAACCCTCTGCATCCTAATCCAGAGACTGTTCACGTAACCGCCTCCGAGCCAATGTCTACGGACAAGATGGCCGATTCAGAGACTGTTCACGTTACTTCTGCCAATCTAGAGACTTTTCATGACTTATCAATATTCAAGAGAGATCTACCAATCAGAGAAGTTAACATGCAAATAGAAAACAATACACAATTTGCATTGGAAACGATGTGCAAGTCAGTTTGAAAGACTGATTGAAAGACTGAACAGACGATGGATGGATGGATGGATGGATGGATGGATGGATGGATGGATGGATGGATGGATGGAGCCTAAAATGTCCGATAAACTTGATTTAAGTCCTGATGTCCTCAGTAGTTGAAATGTATGAAATTAATGCCCCTTTTTGTAAAAGAAAGTCCAATTTTGATTATAGACCCCATACCATTTTCCTGAGATGTTGATATGACGAACAATTATAAAATTATGACGAACAATTATAAAATTAGTCAAAAAATTAGATTTAAATGATGATTACAAAAATAGTATCATAGGGCCATAAGAGTGAAAAGCCCTGAATGTGCTCTTTGCAGGACACACAGAATTCACTAAAATATAATGTCCACTAGTGTCTCAAGAATAAATATATATGGCCACTGAAAAATTGGGTAAAATAAACCCAATTTGTAATGCAACAATAATGCATTAAATGATGCTTTTAACCTATATTAACGGTGAGCAGAGGGAAATGTTTTTGGTAATGAGCATTCAAGTCTATTTGTGTAATTATAGAGGGACAAAAAGAGTGGTTTTATCTGATGTTAGGCTTTCAAAATAATCACAGATAGAGTTATTTACCATTCTTCTGTCTGTCTGGGAAGTGCACGACACCTGACCGACTTCATGGAGAGGCTGTCCTTAATGGATTTCCATTAAGAAAAGCTTTGATGAGCTTTTTTTTTTTGCTGAAATTAAAATGCCCAATCTCCCCCGTTTGAGGTCTCTAGTCCTTCATGGAATGAGTGAGAATTAGGGCTGTATGATTAATCGTAATTGATTTTCGATTTTAGCTTCCAATGATTATGAGAACTAAATAATCGATGTGAAATATTTATTGTGTATTGTTCCTTTCCTTCATAGCAGTGCACTTTTGTTCCTTCCGAAAAAGCCCAAACTTGACATCCATATCATCCAAATAAGAGAATGTTTTAAAATGCAGTGTATTGTTGCTGAACTGTGGGATGTGCTTGATATTAAAAAAAGTGTTATTAAAGCAAATTAACCATCGAAAGAGATACTGTTCCCTAGATGGCCTCCTGTGCACACGCTCGGAGAAGGGGGGGGGAAGTATCCTTGTAAACACAAATCGGTTTTGTCTTAAGTGGATGTAAACACTGAGAAAGAGTGCGTGTGTAACAGAATATTGGGTCAGTGCATTAACTTTTAAAATGAAAAGTTCACTCTCCTCCATTACACCGCAGCCAATTGGAATTTCTGTTGAACGTGCTGGTCCCTCTGTAATGGACCGATCAGCTGTTTCAATTGGGGTTCCCCCAGAGGTTAAGATGAAATTAGCATAAGCGCCCCCGCCCTGCCGCTGTTTCTGGTTCTGTGGGGCCCCCACAGCAGCCTCCATCCGGGCCCTGTCTCAGGCACTGCCAAGCCAGACGCCAAGTGTCAGATGTAGCGTCGCTGAGACAGGCCACCTAGGGATGGGAGATGAGCTCTTCAGATGGTTACTGTTCTGCCACTTGCTCCCCGGAGTCCAGTGGTACCCATATTTGCACCCCTCAGCCCCCTCTTGGTAGCCAGCAGGCAGCTTGGTGCGAGGTGTTCGAGGACCAGGTATTCTACCTTCTCACGCATCCCCTGCCGCCAGTGAAGACAGTAAGTGTTCCACTGTAAACTAACACCACTGTTCTCCGCCTTGTTGCCCTACCTCAGGAATGTCTGTGGTCTTCTGGGCCTGGTTTGTAGAGGCAGAAAGAGCTTCCAACTAATCCAGGCCAGACTGTGACCATCAGATTCGGCTTGTCGGCTCCACTCAAATCAGTGATAGTGATCACACTATGTGTTGAGCAGTGCTCCTGTCTTGTGTGCACATATCTCGGTTCTACTGGGGGGGGGGGGGGGGGGGGGGGGGGAATATGAGCCGATATGAAGGCCAGTTGTTATAAACTTGTTCTGCCCATAGCATCTGGCCTGAAAGGCATGTTCTTCAGATCTCTACCTTCCACACCACAGGCCATTCTGTGTGTTGTGTGTAAGGATTCAAAATATCAGCACAGAGTCCTACCCTTCGAGTGCTCCATAGCCAGTTGGGTCTTCAGGTCAACTGGGAGAGAGTAATTTCACCCACGGCCTGAGCATATCTTTTTCAGTTTGGAGAAGGTCCAACATGTCTCTTCAAGAAGAGTGTCCTCGGCTGGAGCGCTGTATATATATATAAGTGAGAAAGGGTCCCACTGAATGGACTTTCAGAGGCTCCTGGGGCATATGGCAGATGCAGACACTTGGCTTCCTCCATATAAGACCGCTTCAGCACTAGCTTCAGGATCGAGTCCCAAGCCCAGTGATCAGACCTTTCTCTAGGCCAAACCGCTCCTAGAACAAAGTCTACTAACAACGACTGTGGGGCCATGTATAAAGGGCATGCTTTAATGGAGGCCTGGGCAACCTCTGACTGCATTGGCATTCGTGCCTCGAGTTGTTGCGCTAAGCTTCCCTTGCATGTCACAACTCGCCCGTCACCTCCTCCTTAGAGTCAGAAGCTTCTGAGGTTGTTTCATTCCACTATTTCTTCCGACCTGCTCAAGTCGTGCCGCCGACGAACCTCATGACAACTATGGCCAGGGAGAGTGGAGACTCCATCCCCTGGCGGTCCAGCTGTGCAGGGACCTCTTCTGGGCCTCTGCCTTGAGCCTTATCTCTGGTGCTACTGCATTGCGGAGACCGCCCCTAAGCCACTGCAGGCAGTGAGTTCTGTTTTAAGGAAACAGTTCTCCTGCAAAGTTGGCCCAGTGAATGGTGGCTGCCTTCATCTTAGTTAAAATCCTGAGACGCCCATGTCCAAATGGGCAGAGGCAAGTCCGGACAAGACGCCAAGCCCTTAAGTGAGTGTGTGCTCCCGCCTAGGTGTTGACACAGACTGCTTCGCTGACAGATATTATAGAGTTGGAGGCTGGGCGACACCTTGACACCTTCTCATGAAGCCGGTTTCACAGTGAGCCCGGTACGAAGTGTCGGCTTGCTACGCCATTCCCCTCCTATGGACTGGATACGTGTGCCATTTCTGCTCCATAACTGAACCCTGTTGAGTTCCTTCGCATTCATCCAACATCGGATGTGTCGGAACCCCGGATGTTAGGCAAACTACTCGTAAGCAGTGTGGAACCTGTGTTAAGCTGGGTCCATATGTTGCGATCCCTACAGTGATCCCATATGTGTATTCTTCCACGGTACGGTTCCCTGTGGCGAGCATGTGTCTTCCCTCTGCCGTCACTGTCTGGTTGAGTCTCCCCCTGTCATAGACTGGAGTGACATTGTGCACAAGCTTGTTGACTGATGAAAATGAGTTGACTATTAAAAATAAAATCTAAACATTAGTTCAGAAAATAAATATTAGATTGCTACTGCCTTTGGTAATTATTTTGGAATACATGTGTAAAAACAAACAACAGCAACGGCAACAAAAAACTTAATAAACAGAACATTACATAGTGTAAAAATAGACAATAGAATTGTATTTGGTCTTCTCTTTTATACAATTTCTATGTAACCAGGAAAATTAGGTGTAATAAATTAACATTTATGTTTTACTAGTTGTTTACTTACTTTTTAATTACTCTTTCAATTAACACATTTGCTGTCTTCATTCAGGCAGATGAGAACGGGCACAAAAACAAGACGTAGGATTTATCAAAAGTACCAATCATATTATTGATTTCATCTCTCTCTCTCTCTCTCTCTCTCTCTCTCTCTCTCTCTCTCTCTCTCTCTCTCTCTCCCTCTCTCCATATATGCTGTATTTATATTCTATATATATATTGATAAAATCAAGAATCCACCAAGTGTTAAGTGATGGAATGCATCAGTTTCCGTGATATAAAAAACGCTGTCTCTGTGATAACCTTTACCAGGAGCTTTTATGCCTTTAAGTCCAGAGCGCCTCTTTCGCAGATAGGCAGTCAAGTTGCCCTGAGTCAAATTATCCTTGATTCAGACAACATTCTAAACCCCAGACTTCTCATGATAAGCCAAACCCACTCCACTCTCCGGTAAAAACAGTTGTGCATATTCCATCAGATCCTTCATAAACTGCAAGAACACATTTCACCTAACAGGCTTCAATATCCGAATCAGTATTTTTCTAAGAGCCAGAGATTACAAGATATACTGTGGGATCACAAAAAAAGGCAATTTGCACAGGAAACAAGGATTATCTTATGTATTGGTACACAAATTGAACCGCTTCCACATTAAAAATCATTGGATTGGAAACAGTAATTGAGACACTTATTTGATTTTTCTTTTAAAGGCAACAACTGTTCCGTTATGTGAAATAACTTTTATATGTTTGTTTTTTTTAGGACTCTTTGCATATGCAAAACACTTTGAATTATATAAAATATGCATGAACAAGTCTTTGTTGAATGTGGGTTATGACTTAGCACTAAATTAAAATAGGTAACCTGGACTTCTTCAGCTTTTGCACTAGTTCACATTTACCACAGGCAACAATTTAGACTCATTCATCAGGAAAACATTTACAGTACAATGTAAGTTTTACATGCAAGCTTGCAGCACAATGAATATACATGTGCACAAATTGCAATTGTCAGTTCAGTTGCAAGTATAACCATAACACTTTAGCATTACGTGTAAGACCAAAGATAAAGCTATCTGCTAGCATTCCCATTTATCTCAATGGCACTTGCTATGGTCCAAGAAAATAATAATCACTTACCAACCCTGTCTGAGCAGAGTTACATCCAATCTCTCAACTAATGTCATGACCAGCGATAAAAAAGTAAACCCAGTTAATTTAGCGTAGTGTCAGCACAAAAAAAAAAGAACTGGAAATTACTTTGGTAACACATAACCAGAAGTTAAAATGCTTCACGGTTCAAGCAAAAACTTTTTGTATGCTAAACAATTCATGTAGTTGCTTTAACCAAAACACCCTCTGACCCACTCTCCCTCTAGGGACAAGTAGAAATGAGGGCCATTGGTTAATAAATAAATAAATAAATATATATAAAAAAATAAATTATTAAAAATAAAAGCAGCCTGAGCATGATGTATGTAAGATTAAACCGTCCCAGAATCATTGAGCACACAGTGAGTTTGTTGGTTTGTGGAATTTTACCTTAATGTGAAAGATGGCCTTCAAAAAAATGATACTGCGGAGTTGTGACCCTGTCATGAACTGACGCAAACTTTTCCCATCTCATCCTATTCAATTAGTACAACGCTGCCTGAAGAGACGTCTTTGAGAAACGTTCTTCAGTTCTCAAGTGGCTCTGCTGTGATCTTAAATTAAAAACCTATTCACTCGACTCACAGACGTGGATTCACTTATAACTCCAGGAATTAGTTCTACTTGTTCTCTCGTGTTTCACCCATCATGCTGAAAATGTCTGAATTTACAGCCATTCATTTGCAACTGTCGAGGGCCTGACGTTGTTTTCATCAACCCCAATAACAACTAATTATAGGCAATTGTGCGGTCTCAATCTGACCAATTTATATTTACCTGCCTTTGCAAACATCTCTTATTTGTGTTTTCTGTCCTAACATTTCTGTAATTAGTTAACACTGCTTCAGGTAATTACACTGAACAATAAACAATCTTTATACTGTCCATCGGATTCCATCTTTCTTTTACTGAAAAGATGTGGATGGGTGGATGGATAAGGATGGATGATTTTGACACACTCACACACACACACACACGATGGATTGAGCATGTAAAAAAACATCAAGACCAATTGAACATTTTCACACAAACACACACACACACAGTATTTCCACATGCATTTTTTCAGAGAAATTACATACTTTGACTTTCCTAATATGACATGTCTAGATACTTAATATTATATATATACTAATATATACTAGATACTTAATATTATACATGTAAATTGTGTAAATTGGTATATATATATACTGTATATATATATATATATATATATATATATATCAGTGGCGGGCCGTGCATTTCACACTTAGGCCTTCTGTCCTACCTGAATTAATAACTTTCAATAGTGTATCAGCGCAAAGACTCTCTATAATTGTTGTTTTTATTTTGCACCGGCATTTATTGGATTAATGCGGTGAGTTCGGGAAAGGCCGCGAGAAACGAGCGCGTGAGTTCGGTTGGTGCATTTGTACAGTGGTTCTTGCGTTCCGAATCAGATTATAAATTCAGAAACGGAGCCTCCCTTATCTTGTCGTTTAAGGGTTAATGTACAATAGTCCCTTTTCAGACGTTACAATAGTATGCATGTTTGAAAAAAAAAATAAGTTTCGATCGTAAATTTATAAGAAAAATTAAGAAGAAAATCATATTCACCACGGGGGGAAAGCATATTACTCACCAAGATTATTTTTACACAAAATCCATCCTTATTTCTTTCCTC
Organism: Cyprinella venusta; assembly: GCA_038021265.1. Classification (NCBI taxonomy): domain Eukaryota; kingdom Metazoa; phylum Chordata; class Actinopteri; order Cypriniformes; family Leuciscidae; genus Cyprinella; species Cyprinella venusta. Next base: position 16,293,228 of record CM075871.1, read on the forward strand.
AAGAAGACTGCAGGTTCTATCTGCGTTTCAGTTCCAACAATGTCGTGTCTGTCTCGTCATATTTCTAGCAGTTTTAATTCACTTTATGGCTGAGAGTGCCTGCTCGACAGAAGCACACACAGTCACCGCAAAACATGACGATGTTTACAGCTGCCCCATGCTCTCGCACAGAGTTTTGAACAAAATTAACGCGATCAGCGGGACTTTTGCCTTTAGAACCATTCGTGGCATAACTTAACAGTCAGTTCTGTTTTTACCCGGAGAGATCGAATAGAGTTCCGTATCTGCGTTTAGCTCGGTCTGAATAAGGGATTTTTTCTGCTGAGGGTCGAAGAGGGAAAGAAACATTAATTTGTGGGTTGAAAAACTATACAGGAATATTTAGATTAAGCAGTTCGCTACAGATGCAGATACTAGTAATAGTACGCAGATATGGCTCTAACGTTACGCGCTCTGAGCATCCAATCAAAGAACGAGAAAATACAGACGTTATCAAATGCCAGCTAGATGGCCCCGCTCCAGTCAAAGCGAAATCTGATTGGCTGATTAAATCTGACGGATTATCTGATTGGTTAAAGCAACGGCATTCATTTTAAGTTACAGACGCCCGCTCTGTCGATTCTGAAGGCCTCCAGGCAGATTTATTTACCCGGCAACGCATGATGGCTGAAATATGATTGGATACAAGCTCTAACATAAAAACACACTACTGGAAGCAGCGCAACCAAGAGAAAAGCTATGATATTAAAATAACGAACTATTGGGAATAATTTAATACTCATTCATGGAAAAAATATATTAAAGTGCAAGTCAGTGATTCTGATAATGTTTAGGCCAGCAGAGAAGGCCTTGCTGGCCCTGACGGCCCACCACTGATATATATATATATATATATATATATATATATATATACACACACAGTATATTACAATTCTATATATTATAATCAATAGGATAAAGGATTCCTGATTATCTGGGACTCTCTTCTAATATACTAGAATATTTTGATCTCAAATCAATATTTTACGTCAATTTTCTAAATAGCCGTGTAATCTGCTTCATGTCTGGTTCCTGATCCCTCTGTCTGGGTTTATTTTGCAAATATAGCTGATCCTTGTATATATCGCTCAGCAGAATTAATTATTTAAGTGACTTGTTTGCATTCGTAGTCTCTGTGTATTAGAGTTTGAAAAAAAGCAATATAATTTGTTGAGAATACAGGCTGTCTGCACATCCAGTTTGGGAGAAGGGTGTCCGAGCTTTCTGTACAAGCCAGGAAGAAAGCAGAAGCAATGTGGGCCAGTCATTGGCTCCTACCATGTTTAGTAAATGACTTGGCAAAGTCTTTGATGGGCCATGCCATCCAAAAGGCAAACTTGGCAGTGGTGTTGTTACAAAATTGCCTTTACCCACTGCAGAGAGTGGCAAGGCCAACCCATGGTTCACCCTCTTTGCAGAGACATGCAAATAGAGAAATAGAGCTTCGCTCTAATATATGAATTCACAGAGTGCTCTTAACCTTGTTAAGAAAGCATTTCACAGTAAGAGTATCTGGGTTTATGCTCATTCCACCTTGAATGATAGTATGCAGTGTTGAAAAGCCAAACTTCAGAATCAGAGCTCATAAAGAAACGAGTGTTTAACCTGAATGACTTTAAGCCTCAGAGCTCACTATGAATGATATTGAAACCAAGAATCGTGTTTCACTTCCCAAACTCCCACACCTGAGAGCTGCTTTTGATCATGTTTAATCACCTTGAGAACATGGCCTCTTTCTAGACCACTTTCCGACTGATTAACACTTATTTATACACCAGAGTATATTGTCCTTGTTTGAATGTAAATTTCTCAAATGTACAACACTGTGATAATATATCCATCCAGTCATCATTTACTAATTTAACAGACACTTTCTATGCAATCCGCATAAGTAGACATAAGGAGACAGATTTCTGAAATTGCGAGAGGAATTGAAAATTGAGAATGAAATAAGAAATAGCTATAGTATAGGGATATATCAGAGCAGACTCAATGTCAGTACATCAGGAATTTCAATAACATTAATACAGCAGGAAATGGCATTCAAAAAGAAAGTATAAATACTTTATAGCAACAGTGACTCCAATGAGTTGTGGCAGGATCTGTTTGAACAATGGCAGACAAGGCGAGTGTGAAATTAACTTTTTATAGGCTATATTTCTGAATTAATCCGAAAAATCAGAGGTGAAATAATATAGGGCGTGACTTGATTTGGATCCCGAAAAGTTAGATAATTCCACATCTTCATGGTATTGAATATGTCAGCAGAAAAGAAAAGTAATCTCAGAGCTAAAAACATACTATATTTTGATGAAATATGACCAAAATAAACATATTTTTCTTTAGAACAATGCACGTTGATGAAGCATGCCCAATACAGCCTAGGACATTGATATAAACAAAGTATTGTCATGCATGAAATCAATCTCACGTTGTGTTGAAAGAAATGTGCAAAGTTTATGGCACTGTCTATTTTTCTAACATGTTCATTTGTATTTTTCCAAACCTCCAGATTTATTGAAGATTGTATTATGTATTTGTGTTTGTAGCCTCATGCTAATAAAGATGATGATTTTTACCCTGTCTGTTTAGGCTTCCGGTCTTTAATGCACTGCAGTGTAACTCGGCCCCATGTACCGGAAAGATTATTCATGCGAAACAATTCAATTTATTGGGAGGAGAGGGTGGGGGATTGAAATAGATTGAGAACCGTTTTGTTATCCTCTCACTCGGGCCATCAGGTGAGGAGGGGAACAGGGCCTGGTCATCTCCCCAGAAATCAATCAGTGTAAGCGGGTACAGATCCCTCTTCCTGCTCTGCCTCACGGGCCATCCTAACAAATCAATTTCCTCTCATTCATCCCTGTGGCCTCCTCCAGGGGCATCTGCCTGTCAGAAAATCTGCATCTTTCACCTGACAGATTACCATTGAGGAAAAAAAAAAATATGTGAGGAAATGAGAAAAAAAACTCTTGGTTAGAAACTGTGTTGCCAGGGAGAGTTTCAATTACCATGACATCAAAATGTCTGCTGATTCTCTTACTAGAGGTTATCTCGAACTGCGTAATATATCTTACGCCAGGGGAAAACCACTTTTCTATGAGATATTGAAGACAAAAATTATCCTTAATTTTAAATTCACGTAAAACGCATTGCCGACATAGCAAGGCGGCTTGTGTGCCTATTGGCTGTCCTGTGGCAACTGCAGCAGCCTGTCGAGAGAGAAGTCCTTGGTGATGTCAGATCCAATGGGGACGCACCAAAGCGGGTGTGGCCTGGGCCTATAAATATAGCTCGATGGGCTGATATAGTATGATTTTTCATCTCTTCAGCGAAGCTCACGATATTTAGAAGAATATCAGTAACCAGGCAGTTTCTGGTCTCATTGACTTTCGGAAGTCAATGAGACCAGAAACTGTCTGGTTACTGATATTCTTCTAAATATCAGAAAATGGGCTGAATGGATTCAAAAAAGGTAAAACTCAATTGTTTAACTCTGAGGAGTTGTAAAATGAGCCTATTTCCAAAAAAAGTGGAGTATCCCTTTAAATAACATCTGCCTTTTTAGGGTACCCTTAAACGTCGGTTAGATGACGTTATTGGATCCTAACCCTAGCCCAGACCTAAACCTACCACTAAACCTACCCCGTCACCTAACCGACATTAAAGGTAAAATGTCAGTTGTATGACGGCCCAGGTTCGTCATGTAACCAATGTTTAAGGGTACCCTAAAAAGGCGGATGTTGACGTATGGTCAAAAGACGTCCCAAGACGTCAGTTATATGACTTCTTGGGATAAGACTGTGTTAACAATACCACCAAAAAATAGTTGATAATTTGATATAGAATTATCATGATCTTAAAAATCTTACACCAAAACATACATGGTGTGCAGCAAACGATAAAAACATATGCATGGTAAAACCATTGCATATGCTAAAAACAATTAAGGATTTAAGCTACTGAAATTCACATTTGTAAACGTCTATATGTGTGCATGTTTCTTTTTTTTTTTGTAAAGTAAGCGTTTCTCAGCAGGGAGCTAAAATCAGCAGCGAGAGAAAGAGAAATAAGCAGTGGGTATTCATTACTGCCGGACTCAGTCCTCAGTGACTGATCGATCTGATAAATGAGAAAGTTCAGAAGTGAACTCTAAAAGACTTTCAGGGTGAACGATCGTAGTCTTCTTCTAACAAGTTTTACAGCTTGAAAGAAAGAAAGAGAGAGAGAGAGAGAGAGAGAGAGAGAGAGAGAGAGAGAGAGAGAGAGAGAGAGAGAGAGAGAGCACTGTTAGGCATAGACTATGTATCTGTATATATATATATATATATATATATATATATATATATATATATATATATATGTGTGTGTGTGTGTGTGTGTGTGTGTGTGTGTGTCTGTCTATGTCTGCCATGTTGTCTGTCTGTGTGTTTTTTTTTCCCCCTGTGATGGCAGAGTTCAATTTTCAGCAGCTATTAGTCTTCAGTGTCTTATTAGTCTTCTTTTTATTTAGCAAAGGGACATTAACGTAATCAAAAATATATGTATGCAATTAATAAATATAACAAAAAGTTAAAACATAATAAATGTAACCTTGGTGAGATTAAGAAACTACTTTCTAAAGCATAATAAAAACCTTAATATTTCCTAATTTTTGACCAGGTACTGTAGCCTATGTTTTTACTGTGGTTTTGATCAGTTAGATGCAGCCTTGGTAAGCATATTGTAAAAAACAATAACAAAAAAAAAACAAAAACAAAAAAAAAAAACATACCAACATGTATTATGTGCAATCGGTTTGCCCTAATCAGCCTCCACTAGATATGTGATTGCAGTTTCCATGATTAACATTTAACGTCACTCTGATCAATATTTGCAGCTTGAGTTCGTCCTCTGTCTGACCCAAGTGAATTCACTTTCCATGCAGGCCATGAAAACGAGCTCCAATTATTATAGTAAATATTTGAAAGACCTTGAATTCACCATATGCTTTAATAAAAGACACAAAGAGAGTTTTAGACTTTCAGGCATGTAATTCATGAAAAATAACAACAGACCTTCAGTCCAGAGAACACATGTGTTCATCAATATGTCGAGTAATTGCTCAAGTGACCTTTACTGATAAGAAACTGTGTCTCCCCAAATCTCTATCGCTCTCTGTCAGTATCTCTTTTAGTATTCCTTCCCCTCTATACATTCAATTTATCTCTGTCATTTCCCCAGTCTCCCTCTTGCTTCTCTTCCAATCACATACAAAACAAAGCTGGACTTGAGCAGATAGACGAGGCCTGACTATAAGAACTCAAGATAGCAACTTGACTGTGACTATAAACATCAACACTGACTTGGAAAGTACATGAACAACACAAAGGAAAAGACACAGGCAGTAAATACACAAGGGTAAACAATACAACAAGACATATGAGAAGGGGATTAGTAAGTAGACAGAATGTGATGCATCCACTGCACTTACTTGTTAGACTTGTTGCCTTCTAACCTCCATATGATTAAAGAATTTTTCAGCATTCAAACACTGGAGATTCAATGAATAAAATTCATGAAAGAATATCTCACTTCAAAATAAACAGCCAACTTCATTTCAAAATAAAAGCGGAAACTTAGAAAAGCTGAAAAGCCTAAACAAAGACACAAAACAATTGGACTGCAATACGAATATTTGGGCAGATAAGAATTATTATTCAATATATAATGTTTTTCCAAGATAACCTAACTGATCTTTAGATTATAAAGGATTTATGACCTATACTAGGACCAGCCACCGGGGGTGATCGAGATATCTGGGCTTCACTTTTCAGGGCTTGTGCGGCACGTTTGGTTTTAAAGGGTTAGTTCACCCAAAAGTGAAAATTAAGTCATTAAGTACTTCGTTCATCTGCGGAACACAAATGAAGATATTTTTGATTAAATTTGAGAGCTGTAGCACTACCACATAGCCACCCAAGGGACTGAAACTTGACGGCCCAGAAAGTCATTGAAGAAAATGTTTAAATATTCCATGTGACAACAGTGGCTCAACTATAAGTTTATCAAGCGACGAGAATACTTTTTGTGCAAAAAAATACAACAAAAATAACGACTTTATTCGACTATTCCTTTTCTTCCTTGTAGGCCTGAGACGAGAGTTCAAGAGATTTCCACGATGCATGCGCGATAATTGAACAAGAAGCAGTAGAAAAAGATTGCAGTTCTCGCGCATGTGTCGTGGCAATCTCTTGAACTCTCGTCTCAGGCCCAGAAGGAAGAATAATTAATGACTCAATTTTCATTTTTGGGTGAACTATCCCTTTAATGAACAATAATAGCAATTATAAAAGTACTAGAAGCTTGTACAATAGAAAAAAAGACAAACACAAAAAAGAAAGATCTGCCCTGGAATTCAAGAGAGCAAAGATTGCCCATTAGATATACCCAAAACGAATTATATCTCAGGTTTAACCACTGCAGATACATCAAAGCCGGCGAAAAATGTCAGAAGGACTTAACGAGGTTAGGCTGTTCTTGGCAAGGTACATTAGCACTGAGCCCATGCCTCACAACACAGAAAATGGAACAGTTTTTCAAATAGGCTAGTTTAGAAATAAACCACAGATCTGAGATTTTTAAACAATTACTTCTCGCCTGTAAAACTCTTAAAACTTAATTTTGCAACAAAACAACAGTATTATTTTGAAAAATATGCAGGTTTTCTCTTCCTCTATTGTCACTTGTTGGTTGTTGCGAGTTATATCCTGGTATACTTGGCTATTTCAAGTCCACACATTCTTAATAGGAGAAGCAAGGTGAAACAAGAACACTGTTTTGGGCCTGTCCAAAAACCCTTGTGGTCTTTGCACTTGACTACTTGTCTACTTACATGACATATCTCCTGTATTTTACCCAAGTGGGCGCAAATACCGTGAGTGTATGTAAAACTTTTTATCACTTGATGGGACACATACACATAAATTTGAAAAAAACTCAAAGAGTGATGTACACGCGTGAGAAATCACTTCTGGCGCATGTGCAGAGAGAAGCGCCTGTGCCTTCAGATCAGTTGGACGTGGCTGTGGTTACAAGAGGTAAAAACGATCTAAATACTGTTCGTTTTCTCACACAAACCGCTCGTTTTGTGTCTTAGGCCATCAATGTGTACTTATATTTACGAGTCATTAAATCATGTTTAATTTGGACTACTCTGTGCATGCTTTTTCAGGAGGACCCAGGGTGAACCCCATAAAACTGCATTATATGACTGACAGACAAGAACGGTTCAACCTAAAAATATCAAAATTGAAAATACTGTGGAAACAAAGACACCTGCATCTTGGATGCCCTTGAGGTAAGCTAAAACATATCAAAAAATAATTTCAAAGTGAACTAATTTCAAAGTGAGCAGAGAGATTTGCCATTTTACGACCTGGTATAGTTCTCCTGTTGAGTGCACACTCACTCTAAAGTGGCCAAAACTGCAACTTTGGAGATGTGAACTTGTGCAGTGATGGATGTTTCACAATAACATAAAGAACACATATTAATAAACGACTTTTGTCAGTCAAAATCAATATATATATATGGATTTGTTTATTTAAATTATATTTACATAACCAATGGTAGTATATTATCTCCAGTGTACAAATGTGTGTGTGCAAAAAGGAGTTGCCAGTGTGTTCTTGTGCAGTCCAGAGAAGGCTTTAGCACTGTCTTCACTCTTCAGTTGATGACAATATGAGATTGCTTACTGTGTCCTCTAGATAGTCCATCAGGCTTGGAGCTGATTGAATCCGGGACCCTCATGCGACCAGAACCCTGATTACACACATTCTAGGTCTGGACTCACATTGGACTCACATAATGGTGTTAAGATTTTACATATGTCACCACTGCAAAAAACTACACTTTAGTGAAGATAAGGTTTTTTTTTTTTTTTACCATAAAGCTGATTTGGCTGCAATTATTAAATCATTATCATTAATATATATATTTTTTTATGGTAAGAAAAAGGTAAAATCCATATCATACTTATCCCAGTTGATTAATCACAGTAAATTAAAATGTAAATTAAAATGTTACTGTCAAGTCCTACTCCTGTTCCACTTCCAAAGGACACAGGACAACTCAAATTTCCAACTCAATCACTTTTATTTTGGCTTTGTCTGGTGATTGTTTTTGTACAGCAAATTAGCTTGTAAACCTTTTAAAAGACAGAGAACAAAAGTTACAATTTCATTTAAACATTAATTCAACAACACAATAAAGAAAAATGTGATTTCATGAATCCTCCAAACTTGTTTGTAAAGTTACCATTTTTAACTTTATACCATCCTTTTGCATCTTATACTGATAATTTTACAAACTCAACATCTAATATTTTAGCACAAACACAAAATAAATGAAGGCAAAATAAATAAATGCTGTTACTTAAACATCTACATAGCAGTTAAACATAGCTCAAAATATCAAGCAACATTTTAAACACCATGAAAGTAAAATAAAACATTTTACAGACCATTGGCGTCTTTGGACTGAACATATGAGTAACTTGGAGCCTCTTCTCTCTGAAGTTTGTTTTTCTGACTGACTGAGAATCTTCATGCCTTTTCAGGTGTTCCAAATCAGTGATAATGACAATCAGGTACAAGCAGCCAGTTTGCTGCTTCTGCTGGTGGTGCACTCTGGGAAGTGTAGTTCTTTGATTATCACTCCTGAGATTCAGCTCAACACCTCCCACTTGAGCTCCTGGTTTGTTTCAAATCCAGAGAGGTCACACAAGCCCTTCACACCCCACTTGTTCTTCAGTGGGAAGTAGAATGACGAGTCGTCTGACATCCCTATGAAGAATTGTGGCTGGGATTTTGGTTTGAAGCCTCTTAGTTCTTTCACTGTTAGCCCTTGTGATGTGAACAGGATAACAGGGAAAAGTCTTCACAAACGCATCTCTTACAATGCCTTTGCTGTCAGAATTTACCCTGACTACCTTAGCCAGTTTGTACTGTCCCCTCAGGGCATTTTGGTCAGCCACCCAGACCACATCTCCAACAGCAACATTTCGCTCTTTGGTGTGCCATTTGCTTCTTATGAACAGATTAGGTCCAGCCAGTTGGCTCCACTTCTTCCAGAAATTGTTTACCTCTGCTTGAATATGTTTAAGCCTTTTATAAGGGTACCCATTAAACTGGAAATCCCCAGGGTCTCCTTTTGCACTGGCACGTCCTAAAAGCAGAGAATTTGGGGTGACGTACTCTACACAGTCTTCTCTGCTTTGAGTTCTTGCATCGATAGGTCTTTCATTTGCAAGGTTGGCTGCCATGAAGAGAAAGGTTTGGAATTCTCCCCATGTGAAAACACCATCTCCGCCAAGGTTGCTCAACGCCCGCTTCACTATTTTGACAGCTGCCTCTGCTGCACCATTCCTATGGGGAGAGTCTGCAGGATGGATCTTCCATGACCATTCTGTACCATGCTTAACAGCTGTATCTTCAAGTTTAGACTTGTCTAGTTGGTTCGGGAATCTATGAAGCTTCTCCAGTGCAGGTCTGGCTCCCACAAAGTTTGTGCCAGGGTCTGACCAGAGTTTCCTGGGGTGTCCTCTCAGTGAAGTGAACCTTTGATAGGCTAGCAGGAATCCTTCAGATGACATGTCACTCACCACTTCAGTGTGTATGCCTCTGGAAGCCATGCAGCAGAAGACTATACCCCATACTTTTAGTCTAGTTCTCTTCTTGACCTCATCTTTTACTTCATAAGGGCCAAACAAGTCCATGGTGGTGAATTCAAAAGGTGCAGCTGGACCTGTTCGCTCTAGAGGCAGGTCAGCCATGATTTGTTGACACTGTTTTGCCTTGTTTTTCCTGCAGATCACACAGCTGTCAACCATTTTCTTGGCAAGTCTACGACCTTTTATTACCCAGGCTTTCTTCCTCATCCGGAGAAGGGTTCCTGCCACTCCCTCGTGGTTTGCTTTGTGGGATTCTTGTGCCAGTAGTGTTGACACCCATGCTTCAAATGGTAAAACTGGCACTGCTGTTTTTTCTTTGTTGAACGTCTGAATTCTGCCTCCACAAACTAGCAGTCCAGAGTTCACATCTTTGTATACTGCCAGTCTGTTCAGAGTTGTGTCTGAAAATACTGTACCTTTTTGAGCTGCGAGGAAGAGGTCTTTGAGTGCATCTTCGTGTTCCTTGACTGTCAGCACAGCTTTCTTGGGTGATTTTACCTCCCACTTTGACTGTTTAGGGGCCCGGCACTTCCTCTTCAGCCACTGTTTGGCAGCTAGACAAACCCAGGCAACGACTCTCACCAGTTTGAACAGGCTACTGAATCGTCTTACTTGCACAAGGTCTTTAACCCAGCCCATGGGTTTCTTTCTTAGAAGAAGAGTTGGGTTTACCACAGGTATTCCCTCTTGAGATTGACTCTTTGGACTTTCATGAGTGCCTTGTAGGTCTTCTTTTTGCTGACTCCTTTCTTGAGCTCTTGTAAATGCACCTGAGAATGCCTTCCTCTGGAGCTTGTCTACACTTTCTCTCGCATGAGCTGCAACCTCTCCAGCTGATTTTATAGGCCATTTCTCTACTGGCCACTTCAGGAACTCTGGTCCATTTTGCCATGTGGAATTTTCCTTCAAATCTCCAGGAGTTCCCCCTCTTGTTATGATGTCAGCTATGTTCAGATCTCCACGGATCCACCACCAGTCTTGCACTAGTCCAGCCTTCTGGATTTCACCCACTCTATTTGCAAAGAAGGTTTTATATCCATAACTGACTCTTTGAATGGCTCCCAAGACCGTCTGACTGTCAAGTAGATGGAACCATCTCTCAATCTTCAATTGTGCATGCTTTTCCACATACTTCCTGATCCTGGCTGCAAAAACAGCACCACAAATCTCAGCTTTTACAGCTTCTCCCTTTTGATCCAGGGGTGTCAATTTGGCTTTTGATTCAACTAATCGAACTACAGTGCCTTGACTTGTCTCCCATCTTAAGTACATCACAGCTCCATAGGTTTTGTCACTTCCATCAGAGAATGTGATGCCCCAAGGTTTTCCTTCCCAGCCAGCTGGTGTGAGGCTCCTTGGGAATCTAACCTGTCCAAGCTGCACATATTCTTCAAAAAGTTGAATGGCTTCTTCTCTGAGGCTTTCTGAGAGAGGTTGGTCCCAGGTTTCTTGGGTTAGTTTCCCACCCCCTCCCTCTTGGAATGCTTTTCTAACAAGAATTGCTCCCTTCTGTTTGGCAGGCGTAACTAAGCCAATTGGGTCGTACAGTCCAGCCACTTGGCTTAAGAGAGCCCTTCTAGTCAGTGGATTAGGTGTCTCAATTCTCACCTCCTCCTTGAGAAGATCTTTTCCAACTCTCATCTTCTTCTTCCTTTTGGAAAAGTTAACTGAGGTTAATATGTAGAGCTCGTCTTCATCCATTTGATAGCCGATACCCAAGGCTTTGTTGTCTTCATCTCTCATTTGATTTGGAAGAATTAAGGTTTTACTTTGTTTTTCTGTTAGAACCTCAGTCTCCATTCCTTGCCTCCCACTTTGCCCTGACCGGACCCATGGTTTCAGGAAGAAACCTCCAGCTTTCAAAATCTCTTGAACATTTGCGGTAATTTTGTCTAATTTATTCCGGTCATTTTGGGAGGTTAAGAGGTCATCCACATAACTGTCCTCTTCAATGACTCTGCGTTCATCCTCCAAGTGAAGAAAGTTGGGCAGGCGTGCTGTTTCCCTCATAGCCAACTGAGCAATGCAACCAGCAGGTCTGTCCCCAATGTTGACTCTGGTAACTGCATATTCACTTATCTCTTCATCTGGGCTGTCCCTCCAGAGGAACCTGTGAAGATGCATCTCACGCTCCTCCAACCACACAGAGTTGTACATCTTCCTGATGTCTCCTAGAGCTGCATACGTCCCTTCTCTGAACCTTAGCAGGACAGCTCTGATAGGGTTGAGAACGTCTGGTCCCTTCAGAAGAAGATCATTCATACTCACGCCTTTGTATTTCTGGCTACTATTCCATACAATACGAACTGGTGTTGTCACCGAATGAGGGTTTGGCGCTACCAGATGGCTTACATACCACACTGGTCCATTCCACTCATCAATTATTTTGTTGGTGAGTTTTATGGCTGCGCCTCGTTCGACCATTTCGTGGATCTGGGTGGCATATGCGACTTTCCAGTCTGGCTCTTTGTTTAGTTGCTTTTCCATCCTTAAGAAATAAGCCTGGACTGCACCTTTGTTGTTTGGGAGAGAGGCTGGATCTACTGTCCAAGGATATTTTGCATCCCAATGTGGAGCTGGTGTGTGAGCATCCCCCTCCTTGTAGGTGAGGCCTCCTTTAATGATCTCCAGCTCCCTCTCTTCTGCCAGGGTCATTTCTTTTCCTCCTGGTGGACAGTTTCCACATCGGCATCCTCCACATCGTGGCTCACATGCAGCCCCGATGCTGTCCCAGTGCCACCACTCAAGGAACTCATGGTTACTGGCAGCTGTAAATTTGGTCTGAGCCACATCCTCCTGCTGTAGCTGGGCTGTCTCTGTTCTTGAACTCATGATTTCTTGATATTTAACAGCTGCTATCCTCATGGAGCGAGCAAAGTGTGTTTTGAACTCATATACTGCAACCTCCACTTCCTCAAATAAGTCGGGATGTGCTCCACCCACTGTCTTCCCCAATGGACCCTCCCACAAGACGAGGTCTCCTGTGATTTTTACTCTCTGAGGAGCGAGTCTTCCCTCTCGGTGGCTAATGAGAAGTTCAACCTCTTCTGGCCTTTCCAATTCTTCTAGTTTGACTTCTGGGAAGAATTTTCTCAACTTCTCAGGTCCAATTACTTGATGCACTCTGGCGATTTCGTCCAAGCCATAGCAGACCATTTCATGAGCTCTCTCTGTTCCTTTAGGTGTCTTGACTCTGACTTTGAGGAGATATCTTCGTGTGTTCACCTTCATGGTCATACCACCAACCCCATGCACAACTAAAGTAATCTTCTCCTGTCTTAACCCCAGTCTTTCAGCAGCCTTATGGGTAATGTAGTTTGTGTCTGAAGCAAGATCAATTAAAGTCCCAATCTTCTGCCCTGCGTTTGCAGTAACTTGCATCAACATCATGATGACAGGGAGTTCAGAGAGCCCATTACTTTGCAGTAGCTCAGACTGGCCTGAAGCATCGAGTGTCACTGCAGTTTTGTTGGTGAAAGCCTTTCTGCATCGATCTGCCATTTCTGGGGAGAGCTCAGCCAAGATTTCCTCCTGTTCCTCCGTTAGTTTGCTTTCACCTTTGCGGTCTTTTCCACTCTTTCTCTCCTCCCCTCTTTTGACTTCTTTTGGGCAGAGGAAAAAATGATGGTCTGGGGCACCACCTTCCCTTTTACAGTCTTTATTTCTGCATAGGAAAGTGTCTCTGCAATATCCGTCTTTATCATGACATCCCAGACATTTTCTGCATGCCCCCAGTTTTCTCAATACAGCTTTCTTTTCAGGTATCTTGAGTCTTTTGAACTTTCTACAGAAGAAGATTTTGTTGTTGTGCCCACTCTCGCCACAGACACCACATACCTCATCAATCTCTTCTCTCTTCGTGGATTTTGTTGAGGAAATCTTTTTTTCATACCTCTTTTCTGAGCGATCTGATCTCTCCACCTCCTCCACAGTTCTGAGCTGTTCGAGCTTTTCTAATATTTCTTCTTGGCTTTTCAAGAACTTCAAGAGCATGATAAAGTGGTTGTCTGGTGTGACATTGTTTTTGGGCTCAACCATGAACATCACCCAATCTCTTTTAATTAAGTCAGGCAACTTACTTTCAATGGTTTTAATTACCAGAGGGTTATTAATGGCTCCAGAGTTTCCTAACTCTGTGAGATCCGCTAGGGCCTTTTCTACTGACTGTATGAGGTCAATTACCTTTCTTGGCTGGTTCCCTTTCACATGTGGCATCTTCTCTAGCTCTTCAAGGATCTCCACTGTGATGGTTGACTTATTTCCATATCTGTTTTCCAGGAATCTGAACATGTCATTGGCACTGGTGTAGGTTGAAAGTCTGAGGTCTTTTGAGATTTTGTCATCCACACTCTCCAAGAGTTGAACTTTCTTAACTTCAGATGAACCGGATGGCTCTCCCTGCCTTTGCAGGCTTTCCCAGTCTTTCTTCCATCTGTGATATTCTCTCTTGCTTCCATTGAAGATGGGTAGAGAGGTTGGCTTGATTTTCACTATTGGTGTGGATGGTGCCGGTTGGGGTAGTCTCAGTCCTATGCCTTGCCCAATGATCGTCCGTGCAGTGGCAAATTCAGCCTTCCTTAACTCAAGTCTGTAATAGGATGCTTTTACGTCCTTCACTCTTCCATCTAATTCATCCTTTAATCCTCCAGGGATCCATCTCTCCCATGTTGACATAGCTGAGATGGCCTCTTTTATCCTCTTGTCCACGAGAGCGAGGTGCACTTCATAGCCCTCTAAATTGACACTTTCCACAGGTACACCAGCCGCTTTATCATTGGCTTTCTCTGCTTCCAGAATTCCATCAAGAAGTTCACTCTTTCCATACCTCGACCACAGGTTTGTTTGAACAAGTTCTCTTACTTCTCTCAACTTCGTCTCACCTTCATTTACAGATCTGTCAATGTCGGCCTCTTGCTGTTCATCAAGACTTGCTTCCTCATCCTCAGTCTTAATGTCAGCCTCCAGTCCAATCCTGTAGTCATCATTGGCATCGAGCATCTTTCTGAAACAGTCTGAAAGCTTTTTGAATTCTTCCTCTAACTCCATTTGAAGCATGCTGCTTGCTCCTCTTAAAATAAAGTTGGCTTGTCTGGTGAAGCTGCTTTTTGCAGTGGTCCTCTCCTTTTTGAGCTGCTGGACCGACTTCCCCAGGACATCTTCCGCCATCTTGGTTCCTCTGCGTCAACAGCTTATTTTTCTTTGGACCTGAAGCCGTTTATCCTCAGGGCCAGGCCGCTCCGCGTGGTTTACAACTGTCAAGTCCTACTCCTGTTCCACTTCCAAAGGACACAAGGACAACTCAAATTTCCAACTCAATCACTTTTATTTTGGCTTTGTCTGGTGATTGTTTTTGTACAGCAAATTAGCTTGTAAACCTTTTAAAAGACAGAGAACAAAAGTTACAATTTCATTTAAACATTAATTCAACAACACAATAAAGAAAAATGTGATTTAATGAATCCTCCAAACTTGTTTGTAAAGTTACCATTTTTAACTTTATACCATCCTTTTGCATCTTATACTGATAATTTTACAAACTCAACATCTAATATTTTAGCACAAACACAAAATAAATGAAGGCAAAATAAATAAATGCTGTTACTTAAACATCTACATAGCAGTTAAACATAGCTCAAAATATCAAGCAACATTTTAAACACCATGAAAGTAAAATAAAACATTTTACAGACCATTGGCGTCTTTGGACTGAACATATGAGTAACTTGGAGCCTCTTCTCTCTGAAGTTTGTTTTTCTGACTGACTGAGAATCTTCATGCCTTTTCAGGTGTTCCAAATCAGTGATAATGACAATCAGGTACAAGCAGCCAGTTTGCTGCTTCTGCTGGTGGTGCACTCTGGGAAGTGTAGTTCTTTGATTATCACTCCTGAGATTCAGCTCAACAGTTACTGAATTACAAAAAAATGTTACTGCCATTTACTTTTAATTATTGTAACAATCATATTTTTTTGACGAATTAAATGTAATAACAGGCCTGATTTTATGAAGTTTTGTTTCTGTTGTGTGTAACGTTACAGCAGTCGTCAGTGAGGGGCTGCTGGCTTTGGCTTATACTTTCGTTTTGTATTTGTTCATTTTACTATTAAAATGTTTAAATGTTCGCCGGTTCCTGCCTCCTTCTTTCCACAACAACAAACCCCGTTCACGTTACATTGGGAAACTTTAAGTGAATTACTCCTCGTTTGTATTTATTTATGTTTGGTGAATTACTGCATGTTACCTGGATGTTAAGTCAGGCGAAACTATCACAACCCAAACGTCCGTGTGCTCGTCTGATTCAGAGATTTCCTCCAGGAGAAATTGCCATCGTTGAAATCCTCTGCAGCAGACGGACTCTGTGTCCGTAGGCCGTAGCACGCAGTGAGAGCATGGGCACCAGCAATCCGCCTAGCGCCAGAGTCAGTCCGGGCTCCTCGACCGCGACAGGCCACCGCCTCGGCGTCTCCTGCTCCTCCATCAGCCTCAGCTGCTCTAAACTATACTGCGGCTCGTAAAGATAGCCACGGACATCGGATTCGAGCAGCAGAACTTCAAAATCCTCTTCTTCCATATCATGTTTAGTTTATTCTGTCATTGTCATAACTTACTATCTCCACAGCACTTGTTAGCTTAGCTTCCAAACAAGATGGATTCTCCCATCTCAGGGGAAAATAAGGGAATAAACCATGACCATTCAAAAATATGACTGGGTTTCTAAAGATACAAAGCTTAATGCAAATGGGTGAAGTGACCCTTTAAATGTGTATTTTGTGTTCTATCTACTTTTCTGAAAGCAGAAAGTTAGGGAAGCAAAACAGCTCGACATTTTATAATTGACCACTGCTTGCAAAAACAACAACATGACTGCACAGAGTGTTTCTATTTATTTAATTATTTGTGTTGCTAAATTTCGGGGGGGTTTTTTCTATTGCATTCAATCGAAAATGTTTTCATTTTCGATCACCACTGTCATTTCCAAGTACTCGGGTGCTTCCCCTCCACAACCCAGTGTTCAACTATATAGTGCAATTGAAATGTTGTTTGTGAACACACTGCACGTCTTCATGGTCAGTTGGCTGCTGGTGTCAGACTCTGTGTCTCTGTGGTCAGGTGAGGAGAGCTGATTCAGCATTCATCCGCCTGCAGTCTCCTAAACGTCAGCACTCAGCTCATCCCTGCCCTGCTGAGAGCCTCACTCACATCCTCACACATCACACTCTCTCTCTCTCTCGCTTTCTGGAGTGTAATCAGTCCCGTACCATCTCTCTGCTTGAAGCAGAGCGGTTCAGTCTGAGAGGATGTGCTCATGTCTGGAAGGAACAGGAAGAGAGAATACATTTTAGTGTCTCTCAAGTGTTTTTCATTTACTCTGCCTTATTGGCATGACAAAACTGTACATTTGTTTAGCCAGTGAAGTGCTCATCAGAGTGAACATCAGCCCAAGTCGAAAAAGAGCCCACCCAAAGTCTCCATGATATTAGGATGCCTAACTATGGCTGAGATCTCAACTTCAAAAATAGTCTATTTATAGTCCATAGCCTATATCCCAGGATGTTAATCTAGGATGTTATGGCCAGACAGACCAAGATAAAATAAAGGGTAACACTTTATTTTGATAGTCCACTTTAGACATTCTAACTACAAACTACCTTTGCAACTACATGTCAACTAACTGCCATTAGAGTATTAGTAGACTGTATGCTTAATGTTTGCTAATAATATATTTTTATGCTCCCCAAACAGACATTCAACTGACTATAAGTAACTTGGCAACTACAAATCAACTTATTGCCAGAACCCTACCACCTAACCATAACCATAACAGTCTACTGACAGTCTACTAATACTCTAAAATAAAATAATAATTAAATGCAATTCAAAATTAGCGGAATATGCTATATATATATTTAATTACAATATATTACTGTAGATTTTTGCATTGTTTTGGAAATTTAAAAAAAAAAATGTTTCTCCCTCTCTCCCTTTCTCTCTCTCTCTCTCTCTCTCTCCATTACTGCTGATGGTGATAGTGTTGATGACATGACTTTATTGGCATCTCTCATTCTCAGTCTCCATCTTTAACTTTTAGACTGCCAGCTAAATTAATTGCATTAATGCACTGGTATGGCTGTATGCAGTGCTGAGTCTGAGACACAGGTACAGTACCAAGCTTAGTAGAATCAATTTCCAGCTGTCAGGCAGCCAGCTGTAGAAAGCAGATGGGCCCTGATGCACGTCCCTCCAACTGCCTGTTCACCAGGCTTTGTGCACAGATCTAAATACCCTCATGGATGTCTGCTGCCCCATTCTGTGCCCACAGTAGACAGGTGGGCAGAGACACAGACTGGCTAATATAAAGAAACAACAAGAAAATGAGGGAGAAAAAAAAGAGGGGAAAAAAAACCCCGAAGTGACAAGAGGAAGCTTTCTTTCTTTTTCCCCACTGTGCTGCACCTGTGTATGCAATTTGGAATATGCATAAAGCATCTCAAGTAAGGCATTGATGCTGTCCATATGTCCAAAGTAGTTATTTAAAGGTTTTCTTAATGCCTTGGGAAACAAAAGCTATGGCAGTTTCCGTGTCCTGCTGGTGCATTATGGAGTGTGCATCTGTTTTGTCAGTTATAGTGGTGTCACGTCTTATTTCCTCCCCCTGTGGCCCGGACCCGTGCTGGGAATGATGTTCAGTTCCAGGTTTAAGTCATGCACTGTAAAAAAAAAATGTATAAAAAGATATATCCAATAAATCATATCTGCATTGACAGATGTGTTGCCTTTCCTGCTAACCATAAGCTTCAAGACTGATTTTAATTGGCTCATTGTCTCTGATTGAGATTATATCTTCATACATATTGTTATTCTATCCTTATATTTATTGTTAACAGTTTTAATGAAGTTTAAAGGGTTAGTTCATTCAGAAATGAAAAAAAAATTGTCATCAAATACTCACTTTCATGTCATTCCAAACCCTTAAGAGATCTGTTGATCTTCAAAACACAAATTAAGCTATTTTAAATGAAATCTAGATTTCTGTCTCACCATTGACAACTGCGCAACTACCACGAATGAACTGAGTGGTTTAGCGCAAATTTTCTGAATGGACGCAGTCAAGTAAAGCGTCAGTTGTATGACGATCGTCATGTAACCGACGTTTAAGGGTACCCTAAAGCGGCGGATGTTGACGTATGGTCAAAAGACGTCCCAAGATGTCAGTTTTATGACTTCTTGGGATGAGACTGTGTTATTTATATGTGATTAAAATCATACAACTACCATTCACAAGTCTCTTTTGCTCACCAAAGCTGCATTTATTTAATCAAAAATACATTAAAAACAGTAATATTAATACGAGATGGCACAGTGAATGGCTGTCTAGTTGTGGAGCTCTCTAATAGCTCTCTAATTATTGTGCTGTTTTAGTTGAATTTTTTGTTGTGTCTTCAGTCATTATTTTAAATTCCATTTCAACAAAGATAGACAACTGGATATTTGACACCACAAACCAGAGTAAATTTGTCCAGTACATGATTATTCTGACGTTTTGTTGGACATTCTAGTGGGAAGGGCCATAGTGCAGTTCAAATGCTCGGTCAGGCGCAAATGGCAAGCGTGCTGGTTAAGCTCCAAAAGTGCGGATTTCGAACCCTGCTCCCTGGTATCCATCTAGTGAATCTTCGATCACTTCTTAACAAAACGGACGAACTACTTCTCCTCACCCATACAAGCAAGGATTTTTCCATTGAAACTTGGCTGAGGGAATCTAATCCGGAAAATGTGCAACATCTGCCGAACTTCCAGCTGTTCAGAGCAGATCTGTAACAGGGAAAACAAAAGGCAGTGTATTATGTTTTTACATAAAGTGTTCAGGCATCACAATGCTGAAGATGTGCTGTCCTAATTTAGAGGCACACTCTTCATTATCTGTAAACCTTTCTACTCGCTGTGGGAGTTTTCCTCATTTATTCTTTTGAACATCCACATTCCACCAAATGTGACAAACAGACATGGAGCAACATTACCCAGACTTTCTTAGAATCATGTTTCCCCCAAAGGCAATAATATACAGGACCACTGTTACACCACAATAAAGGACCCATATAACTCTGTCCCACATACATTTGGGGCTCTCTGATCACTGGCTGGTTCAGTTTATTCTGACCTACAGGCAGAAACTGAAATCAGCAGAACCTGAAATAAGCACCATTAAAAGATGGACTAATGAATAAGAGAGGGATATACAAGCTTGCTTTGATTGCACTGATTTGGCAGTTTTTGAAGCTACTGCCACTGATCTTGATGAGCTGGGTTCATACAGAGACTTTAATGTCATATATCAGTTTCTGTGAGGATATGTACATTCCCTCTCAGACATTTTTATTAATAAATAATGCTAAACCATGGTTTACAGCAAAACTCTGACAGCTTCATCATGCCAAAGATGCTTACAGAAGTGGGGATTTTGTCATACCAAAGAAGATGCTTGAAGAAGTGGGAATAAAATCGTGTACAACCAGGCCAGAAACACACTGACAAAGGAGAGCAGATTGGCTAAAAGAAGCTACTCATAAAAGCTGGGGGGGGGGGAATGGTTTTCATCCAACAATCCGGCATCAGTCTGGGCAGGCCTGAGGAACAAGTACGAGACACAACCCCCTGATCTGTGGAGAATCTGGCTGAGAATCTGAATGTGTTTTACTCTCACAGCCCACACCATTCAGATCTTCACATATACTCCAGCACATCCTGCAAACCCCTCCTCCCCTTCCTGTTATTTAACCTGAGTTTGTGTGGAGGACATACGCCAGGTCTTCAAAAAACATAAGACTAGGAAAGCACCAGGCCCAGTCGGTGTTTCACCTGCCTGCCTTTAAAAGCCTGCACTGACCAACTGGCCCCCATTTTCACATATCCTTAACAGATCACTGGAGCAGTGTGAAGAGTTATTAGCTGCTTCAAACACTCCACTATCATTCCAGTACCCCAAAAACCCTAAACAACTGGAATTAATGACTACAGATCTTTAACTTTCACGTCTGTGTTCATGAAGTAGTTTGAAAGACTGGTGTTGGCCTACCTGAAGAACATCTCTGGATCGGATTGCATAAAGAGCAAACAGGTCTGTGTATGGTATAGTAAATATGGGACTGTTTTATATCCTTCAACATCTTGACAGACCTGATACTTATGCAAGGATCCTACTTGTCGACTTCAGTTCGGCCTATAATGCCATGTCATGCCTGATCTTCTCTCAGCCAGATTGACCCAGCTGTCTGTGCCAACCCCAAATCTTTCTAGGACATCTAGCAACCTCAACATCAGCACTGGTTCTCATCAGTGTTGCATTCTCTCCCCACTTCTATTCATCCTTTACACAAATGAATGCACTTTTATAAGATCCCTCTGTTAAGCTCCACAAGAAGACACCACTGTTATCAGCCTCATTCACAATGGTGACACATCTGCATACAGACAGGAGGTTGTTCAACTGGATTTCTGGTGCAGACAATCTGTAGCTGAACAGGCTAGAAAGAGTGGAGTTGATAGTGGACTTCGGGAGGAACACCCGAGCATCATTTGGTATCTGTTTGGTTCAGATACCAAATCAGACAAAAGATAACTACAACGGACAGTACGGAATCCTGAGAGGATTATTGATGCTTCCCTGTCCACTTGTAACTACTCCAGAGTGAGAAAGAGGGCAGGTAAAGTCATCACAGACTCCACTCATTCTGGAAACCAACTGTTGCCATCTGGATGGCGATTCAGGGACACTAGATCACTGGACACTAGATCATCTAGGCCAGGGGTTCCCAATCCTGCTCCTGCCGATCGACTGTCAAGCACAGTTCATCTCAAAACCTAATCAAACACACCTGAAGCAACCAATTAAGGTCTTTAGGATCACATTCAGGTGTGTTTGATTAAGGTTGGAGATGAACTAGGAGCAGGATTGGGCAGACCTGATCAAGGCACAGGAGCAGCTTCTTCCCACAGGCCATTTCCCTATTAAATAGTTAAATGCCTCCCTTGGCATGTAAGTGCAATACCCCAATGCTTAGTGCAATATTTTCTAGTGATGGGTCATTCATTGCATCTGTCACGTGACAAATGAACGAAAGACTCGGAAGGTAAAGTAATTATTTATTTTTCTTGTAAATCATTTTGACTGCATTATAATGATTTCTTAATTCAGAATATGATCAAGATTTTGAAGATGGATGTGTTCAGGGAATGTGGCTAACATTTAAAAACACTTAAATTAATAAAAATGACTTTTGATAAATGAGATCAAACGAGAGAGTCGGTAAAATGATCCAAACTTCCCATCACTAATATCTTTGATAGACGAGGCCCTTACCAAAGGATGGCACGCAACCATGTTTCCCACCGAAGTTGGCTGTCGCAGTTTCACAGGAACATCTTTGCGCCATTTCCTACAGAAGGTTGGCCTGGATCAGAAACATCTGAAAAAAGCCACCCGGGAGATAGCGCTGGCAGCTGAGACTAGCTCAAGATGGTTGTAGCTGAAGAGAGCCCACAATTGGAACCACTCTGCAGGCAAAGACTAAATGCTCTTCGCTGCCCCACTCAAGTGAAGCGTACAGGTTAAGGGATGAAACGCTAGTGAACCTGAGACGCCTGCTGATGATGCAATGTGGATGCTCCACCCACCTTCTCACGGTGGAATACCATCACAAAGACACCATACGTCAGAGAACGTCCGAGAACACAAGAACGTCCAAGCTCCCCTGACCAAACAGCAGAACACTATCAACAACTAACAAAACACGACTGAATAATTAATTACAGGTGTGGAATGATGGTAACCATAGTAACTAGACATCAAGGAGAAACAGAAACCAAACACAGGAAGGGAGATTGGAAACAATGAGAACAGCAAATACATTTCAATATAAGTTATTACAAAACAAAAGACACCAAGCCAGGATCGAGACTATATATATATGTATATATATATATATATATATATATATATATATATATATCAGAGTTTCCGCTAGAAAAAAATGGTGCCGGTCAAAGTGACCGGCAGAGGTTTAGTTTAACGGACATTTTGATGATAAGCCGGTCAAATACCGTCTCTTAATTAGTCAAGTTGAGGAAAACTGGAGGCAGGTTATGTAACTTAAAAAAAGACATAATCAGGCCGTATAGAATGCAATATGTTTATTAGCATAACTTTCAAATAGAAAAGATGAAAACATGAACGTCCGTACAATACCTGAATAGTAGCTTAGTTTTTACTCAAGCGAACTTAATTATATACTGTAGTAGCGTCTCATGGTAACATTTAAATTGGCCACCATGAAATGACTCCTTGTCAAATTAATTGGAACAAACAAATGACTAGGCCTATAACACTGTCTTGCGTAATTTTAGGCTTTTTACGATGTTTTGCAGTGCTGAAATGTACAGCTGCCGACTTAAAATCAAAACTTCGCAGTGTCTCTCCACAACTTGCAATGCGCATATGCCGCGTAACCTTGTTCTCGACTTCGCTGCTTTCATCTTGATCCGATTCTGCAGCGAGAACCCTCTCTGCAGTGAGAACCCTCAACTTTAGTCACGTCCCTGCCTGACTAAAGTTGCTTGCATTGTATTCAGCATCCCCAAGCGAGTCTGCGAGCGCAGAGAGGGTTTTCTCCGCTGCTGCCTTGCTTTCAAGAAACCACCGCATGTGTCTGAAGCCTCAGACATTGTCCAAACTCGTGTTCTTGAAGGTGAACTCAAGAGAACTGTAGGCTAGATAAGGAAAGCAATTCTTTTTCTTTCTTTTTTTAAGTTTGAGACAATTTAAATTGTCATCCACGTGCTCTCTGCGCAAAAAAAATCAGTTAGATATGGCGTCTGGTGACCTTAATAGTTAATTTAGCCTACCATTACCAAAATGTATTTAATTTAACACGTTGATGTGATTTTTATTTATATAATAAATAAAAATTCTTTATTTAAAAATTTGCCCATTGATTCGTTTAATTTTACAGTTTTTTTTGTGTGTCTACAGATGATATAAGCCAATTTAAATTTTAATATTGCGCGCTGCGCAAAAATAGGCTTATCAAAATCTGGCCTAACAATTAATAGGCTATTTTTAAACATTTATGTAGACCTATGTATATATTTTTTATAATTTTGTTCGTATTTTTATTTTAGTTATATTATTAGGCCCATTTATTCGTTTAATTTTACAGCAGTTTGTATGTACAACGGTTATAAGCCTATTTACATTTTTATCGTGTGCGATGGGCAAAAGTTCAGTTATCAAAATGCTGGCCTATAATTTACTTTTAAAACTTTTATGTGTATTTTTGTTTATATAATTTTATTCATATTATTAGGCCCATTTATTCGTTTAATTTTACAGGACTTTTTGTGTATGCTTCCTGTTCTTGCTAGTCCTTATTTGTAATTTGAAATGAAACATTTCTGTTTGGAAAATGTTGTTGTTGGTCTTTAGTTCTTTGTAAGGTAAGGCTGTGGTCTAACCTAAAAGTGAAATAAAAATACATGCAGATTTCTTTCGTTTTTTGGAGCGAGCGGGGGCGATTTGAGTGGAGCGCGAAGCAAACTGCGTTGAGCGCTGAACTGGGAGCCTTTATGAACATTCTGTGAAGCAGCGCCGGGAACAGTGATTTGATTATTGAATATTATACGAGGTTGAACTGTCCGTGTGACAGAGCGGGCATAAAATGGACACGAGCGCGAGTAATAACGTGGAGCGTTATTAACCAATTGATCCAAATATAAGGCGCTCCGGGCCATATGTGCCGTCTAACAACATTCAAACGGTAGAGCCTGTTCCTTTATAACATAGCCAAATGTCGGTGTATTTTTGCTTAATAGATTTTAGGCTTATTCTCTAGTTCAGATTGTGGCAGGGGCGGGATTATTAGGCAATTTTAATCGGACAATTTGACCGGAGAGATTTTATTTTGTCGGACATTTAATTTTTTTCCCGGCCAATGTCCGGTAATTACCGGACAACGGAAACCCTGATATATATATATTTGTCAATATTAAAAGGACTGCAATTGGCCATGTTTCTGACATAAGAGGTTTTGTTCCCTTATGTATTGAAACATCTTTACATACTGAAACAAATATTTTCATGATTTGTTATCGCAACTTTCTTCTTTTGTCAAGTCATCTTAGATTAACTAACATTATTTAGGTAACATAATATTACGAGTTTCTGTTGATTGATCCAATCCCTTTCTTTGTATTAAATTAGCCTAAATAATATTTTTTTAGTTTTTAGTATTCAAAGAAGTCATAAACAATCTGTTCTCCAGGCTCTCGCTGTTAAAGGTTACAGTACATGCCTACATCCTTGCCGTGCTCTCGGGGTATGACTTGTATTCTGTAAATTATTCAAATCAGGTGTTGAGTGCTAAATTCTTGAGAGGCCAGTGGAGCAATTAAGATTAATAATAGAGCAGGTAAATTAAATCAGAACAAGAGGAGCACATTTGGAGAGTGTGTAGTTGTATTCCATAGCAGATTTGAAAAAAGCAGTTTCATGAATTTATAATGTCAGCCAGATGATATTTACTTCAAATGTCAGTCTAGCCAAGTGGTGTTTTCAATTGGACACATTAGCAGTGTTTCTGCGTGGGTGGAGCCACCTTTGACGGGCCTATGAGGAATTAAACTGTTAGTCTTTGAAAGGAGGTCTGACCACTGGTTCATCCCAGAAGTGTCCAAATTGGGTTCAGACATCACAGTTTATAGAGCTCAATGGTGAGACAGTATTTTTCTTCGGCATGGAATTACGTTACAGAACGGAAACAAGCAAGAGTTGTGCAACAACTGTGTAAACCTCCGTCCCCTGGCCTAAAGAGGCACACTAATGACTGACACATCCATGCTAATGGACCGCTCGAAGCGTGTCAAGTAGGACCGTTACAACTAAGGCAGAAAGCAATAATGCTCAATGCGGCGAATGAATTCACCATTTACAAAGAGTCAACTGCATTGAGGTAACATTTGCAAACATTGCTAACTTCCCTTAAAATGCAAAAACTTCTCCATTTCTGCAACTTCTCTGATCTTGCTTAAAGTTAGTGGGTAGTATAGAACGATCCACTATACAATAATAAAGTATTTGTGATTTATATGTTGCTTGCAAAACAATAAAAATCTAATTTTGAATGTCTGTCAATGCAGAAAAAAAATTGGTATTACAAATAATTGAGCCATGCTAACCAGCCAAATCATGTGCCCTTGGTAGATCAATCTTTAGTGAGAATTCATTTCTCACATTCAAACAAAATACATATTTGAAATATTATAAAACAACTTAAAGAAATGATTTGCCGCATCTTCAGAAGCATGTATTATCATTTAACAACCTGAGTTCTGGTACATCTGTCTTGAAAGTTTGTTTTAAATCAATATGCTAAAAATCAATTTTACTTTGGAGATTTTGAATGCCATTTTTACTTCCAGAATGAAGTATTGAGCTCTATTGCTGATCTATGTGAGGAACACAATCAGTGTACTCAAGGCCACCGCTTTTGTTCATGCAATTAGAGCTGAACAAATTACAGATTCTCAAACAGAAAAGCTAGCTCTGTTATTACAGATCCAGAAACATTACATTACTGACACCTGCCTGCTGCATTACACAGTTTGTGTATAGATTTTGTTTTGTTAATAAATACATTTATTTAGAAATTTGGCTTTCTGTGTCCCAATTTTGTTCTGTCCCTTTTGAAGCCTTTGTTATCACACAACTGTCTGGACATGCAGTGTCGCGGGGAACTGCTGTATGGGAGCAAGGCCACCAATGTCAGACCTTCAGGGCAGAACTCAAGAAGGTGTTTGATCGTGAGGTGTCAGGGAAGGAGGCGGCCAGGTTCTTGGCAAACCTTTGGCAAGATCATAGATCGGCGGACTATTCCATCGAGTTTTGGACACTTGCAGTGGAGTGCAAGTGGAACAGCAAGGTGCAGTGTGACATGTTTCAGCATGGGTTGGCCGATTGCATCCAGGGTAAGATTTACACTCTGGACCTACCTGCATCACTAGATGACCTGATTGATCTAGCCATTCGAGTGGACTCAAGACTGCAACGTCGGGATCTTCTGATGCAGAGGAGTTTGATTCCAGATCTACAGACCCATCCTATCACCCTTTCGTGTGATGCGGTCAGACCAACAATCGACCCGTAACCCAAGCAGGTGGGCAGAGCTGGAGCGGAGGAGAGCCCAGGAGCTGTGTTTGTACTATGGAGCAGGGGGAAACTTTGCCTCGAAGTGCCCGGTAAAAGCCAAGGCCCCTCAGTAGGGAGGAGGTTACTGATGGGTGGCATTGCTTTTGACGAAACCTCCAGAGAATCGATGCTCCTCCCGGTCAGACTGCTGTGGGCCACCTCTCATCTCTGTGACATCTCAGGTGACGCTCCTAGGGGGTGTGGTATTGCATCATTCCCTTATTGATGCTTACAATCACCAGGTAGATCCCTCTGGGAGTGTCAGGTGACCCTCCTAGGGGGTGTGGTAAGTTCACAGTTTGCTTGTCCATTCTGTGTGTTACTACCATGATCTGATTGTCCATGAGCAATCAGATCAGTCGCCTATATGTAGTGCTGTGTTGGTCATGTTCAGTGTCAGATCGTTGTTTCTCTGGTCCTGTTCTGGTCTCATGTTTGTCTGCAGTTGCGTTCGTCTCTCCTGTTCTCACGGATAATCCTGCATCTCTTTGCCAGTCTGGTTGGGCTCTGCCTTTGGAGGATTCCCTGGTTCTTGCCAGTCTTCCTGTTCCACTGCAGTCACCCTGCGCTGCCAAGGATCTGCTACAGACCACATACTTCATCAGACTTCCTGTTTTGCCATTCTCACCGTTCACTAATAAATATACACTCACCGGCCACTTTATTAGGTACCCCATGCTAGTAACGGGTTGGACCCCCTTTTGCCTTCAAAACTTCCTTAATTATTCGTGGCAGAGATTCAACAAGGTGCTGGAAGCATTCCTCAGGGAGTTTGGTCCATATTGACATGATGGCATCACACAGTTGCCGCAGATTTGTCGGCTGCACATCCATGATGTGAATCTCCCGTTCCACCACATCCCAAAGATGCTCTATTGGATTGAGATCTGGTGACTGTGGAGGCCATTTGAGTACAGCGAACTCATTGTCATGTTCAAGAAACCAGTCTGAGATGATTCCAGCTTTATGACATGGCGCATTATCCTGCTGAAAGTAGCCATCAGAAGTTGGGTACATTGTGGTCATAAAGGGATGGACATGGTCAGCAACAATACTCAGGTAGGCTGTGGCGTTGCAACGATGCTCAATTGGTACCAAGGGGCCCAAAGAGTGCCAAGAAAATATTCCCCACACCATGACACCACCACCACCAGCCTGAACCGTTGATACAAGGCAGGATGGATCCATGCTTTCATGTTGTAGACGCCAAATTCTGACCCTACCATCCGAATGTTGCAGCAGAAATCGAGACTCATCAGACCAGGCAACGTTTTTCCAATCTTCTATTGTCCAATTTCGATGAGCTTGTGCAAATTTTAGCCTCAGTTTCCTGTTCTTAGCTGAAAGGAGTGGCACCCGGTGTGGTCTTCTGCTGCTGTAGCCCATCTGCCTCAAAGTTCGACGTACTGTGCGTTCAGAGATGCTCTTTTGCCCACCTTGGTTGTAACGGGTGGTTATTTGAGTCACTGTTGCCCTTCTATCAGCTCGAACCAGTCTGGCCATTCTCCTCTGACCTCTGGCATCAACAAGGCATTTCCGCCCACAGAACTGCCGCTCACTGGATGTTTTTTCTTTTTCAGACCATTCTCTGTAAACCCTAGAGATGGTTGTGCGTGAAAATCTCAGTAGATTAGCAGTTTCTGAAATACTCAGACCAGCCCTTCTGGCACCAACAATCATGCCACGTTCAAAGTCACTCAAATCATCTTTCTTCCCCATACTGATGCTCGGTTTGAACTGCAGGAGATTGTCTTGACCATGTCTACATGCCTAAATGCACTGAGTTGCCGCCATGTGATTGGCTGCTTAGAAATTAAGTGTTAACGAGCAGTTGGACAGGTGTACCTAATAAAGTGGCCGGTGAGTGTACTGTACTTGCATTTGAATGATTTATACCCCAAAGGCATGACAAGATTATCAAATTGTATTGAATGGAATTGTATGTTGTAAATAATTCTAATATTTCTGGGTGTTTATTTCCATGCATTTGAGTATTTTTGTACAATTTTGTTATTTTCATTTAATATATTTATTAATAACCTATGCAGTATTTTGACTACTATTGAGTACATTTAAAATATAGAATATAAGACTAGCTAGTAGGTAAATTATTTTATGAGTAGTGACTAAACTATGGGTCCTGTTTAATTAATATAGGCCAGGTCCGGCCAGTTGATGACAAGCTATTATTACCTGGAACAGAACCTGCCCCAACATCATCATCTGTGCAGCTCTGCTCACCCCTTCCACTCTTATTCACACACACTCACAGCCATTCACTAACCTCTGGCTCATGGACTGTTTGAGTCTCACCTTACCCTTTCAACACCTCCTTGAGATGAACTCGATCTTCTGTTGCCCATTATTTAACCTTCTATAGCGATATTAATTTGCTATTTAACACATGTATTGCAATGAGACGAAGGGTGAGTATTAATGATAGACTCATTAATGATATTATAATAATCAAGTTACATTATAATTCTAATCCTATCCTAAACAAAACCAGTACCTCTCGTATAATTTATTACAATAATTTTAACAGTACCTTGAATTTTTTTTTTTTTTTTTTTGCTGCAATATTTATACCCCATACAATGACAAACCATGAATTCAAGACAGACATTTCTGAGTAATCTCTGTGGCGAATTAAAAGGGCAAGCCAATTATGCTTGAGGTGTTTATTTCCAGCCTCCATGAATATATGTGGTAGCTTTAGTGAATGTTTTGGGATGCCAACACAAAGGTTGTCGGTTTAATTCCAGTAAGGTGAGCTGGGGTTTTGATGGTCTTTTGAACATTTTGTTGACTATAAGTAACTTTGCAACTACATCAGCTAACTCTCATTAGAGTATTAGTAGAGTAGTGCTTAATATCTGTATGTGTGTATATATATATACTGCACAACTGTCACAGAAATTTCCAGTATTCTTCCTGACTCCCATCTACACACATTCAATCATCAGGGTACTTACTCATCATCTCTGGAGTCTGTATTCTGTATCCCTCATCATGCCCACAGAGGCTGATCTAAGCCTACTCATCTCTTACCACAATGGCTGCCCTTATGTCCGTCATTTAGGTTTTCCATTTTTCCTGGTCGACTGTGGTCTCCACTACAAAGGCCCGTTCCTCAGCAGGCACTCCAGTCGTCCGTCTCTCAGCCATATCTCCAGAAGTTCTCAAGCCAGCCAGCCCGTCTGGGATCAGTTTTGTCTGTTTGGATTAGGTGGTCTTCTGCTTAGCCCTGCAAGTCTTCATCTCTGCCCTGCATCCGGAACGTCTACTGAGAATTCTACTTTGGCTCGCTGTACTGCCGGTGTTGCCCAGGAGACTGCCCATCCTGTCAGCACCACCCTGGTCACCTACCCTCTATCGGTCACTCTCACTTCACCCCTCCTCGGTTGGACTCATTTTGGTGCATTTATGTTGAAAATGGTGTTGAGTAAACAGCCCCCAATTTCCAAAGTGAAGGCTACCTCTCTCCAGATTTCTCCGGCGTCTTCTGTTCTGTTCCTGCAAAACAGTTACTTACCTGTTCCTACAACGCGGTGTGTGCTCCATTGTTTCATCCATCCACTATCTCCAATTCACCTGCAAAACAGAGTTTGTGTATGAATACTCACCTGCATTGTCAAATACTCATCTCTGTTCAATAAACATTGTGATTGTATCCCTGTCTTGAGTCTATATTCCATAACATTTTCATTTTCAACATTGATGATAAGAAATGTTTCCTAAAGGAATAAATCAGTATGATAACAATGTTATAATGATTTCTGAAGGATCATGTGACACTGAAAACTGGAGTAATGATGTTGAAAATTCAGCATCGACATCACAAGAGTAATTTAAAAAAAACAAAACATTCACAAAAAGATAACAGTTATTTTGAATAAGAATATTTCACTTATTTTTAAAACAATGATGCATCTCAAACTTTTTAACAGTCGTGTGGTGCTCAGTTTTCACTGTGCGTGTATGGTGCCGTTTCGGTGCTTGAAAGCAGTCATCACTGGAATTGTCCATAAAGTATTCTTCAAATTTACACCATGTGGGTTTTGAATGTTATGAATAATTGCAATTTTTTTTTGTTGACATTTTGGTGTGAACTATTCCTGTAATGGCACTGGCTCAAATCTCACCCAATCCAGGAATCCTCTCACTGTCTTTGCGCTCACAATTTCATGTGACCGTAAAATGACTTTATAATCACCGGCTAAGACAGAACCCATCATGCTAACGAGGGTTCAGGGTCACTGAGAAAGGGACAAAAGGTTTCCTCTGCAAGTTCGAACAAGTATTTGCAGCATGGAAGGCAATTGTCCAAGACAAAAAAGGTTGGATTAGGGCACAGTAAAATTATGTTGACAGCACGCTGCAAATTAGACAGAGAAGCCATGTCTAAAACGAATGACCCTGAGTTTATCAGCCAATAGCTGGAACTCTGTCTGGGGTGTAAATGAAAGTTAATGAAAGATAGAGAGTGTGTTTACAAAATTCGGTCACAAAATTGTTATTTATTTATTTATTTTAATGGGGATTGGCTGAAAAGGTTATTTAAAACCACAGGTTTTGTTTAAATATGACCGCCTTAGTCCAGTGTCCTGGTGAAGAAATGAGTCATCATTAAAATTCAACAAAAAAAAAAAGAGATGAACTCATTATTTCACTGCTGTCTTAAAATATCAGGGAGTGACAAACCACGGTGCATTAATGTGGCAGATGGGAGGACAGAGGAGAGAGAAACAGCAGACGAGGTGGAGAGATCACCTGCCCTATAGAGAGTTTCAGCGTTCCATGCATTTATTCTCTGATGCAAACGAGGATGCAGGATTGCCCACCATGACCCCGTGAACACCAGCGGCGTCTGGACCGACATCAGAACCGCCTGTGACAGTTGGCTAATGAGAAGCTGGAAAGCTTGCACGCAAACAATGCAGAAGATAAACAATAATAACACGCACGAACAATGCAGATGAACGCTCAGAAAAATAATGAAACGGCTCGCACCTGCTTGATCCTCCGGCTGCTCTGAGAGCTAAAATGGGCCCTCCGATTTTTCCAGCAGAGCCGCAGTCAGGCATAACTGCTCAAGATGGGCCTCTGTTACGCTGCCAAAAACAGCTCCCTTTAAACACAGTGAAATCTAAGAGAGAGGGAGAGCAAAAAGGGGTATAAAATGTTCTACCTCTAAAATCATTCCATAGAAAAGCGAAAACAAATGCTTTGCAGCAAAACTATCTTTGGAGTCAAACAGACACTAGTGCACTATGTAAGACAACAATTTAAGAAAGGTGTGAAAATAGGCATTATTCATGCCTCTGGTGGAAAAGTTTGTTGAACAACAAGTCTACAAAAAGAAGTTGTATGAAGTCAATATAAAAAAAGGAAGAAAAAAAAAACTGGAGGCGGTTGTAAAATGTGTGATGCTTAAATTTTAAAAGTTTACATCATCACTAAAATAAAAATGTACAAATATAGAGCATGTTCACTTACGTTAAGAAGCCCATAGTCTGGAGGTGGATCTGTGCTGCAGTATGACATTTGTTTGTGAGTGAATGATGAGCAGAGGGAAACAGGTGAGTATTAAACTGACCAAAAGGACACTTGGGGGTCAGAATGTTTGTCATTTAAAATGGCCGTAGTGTCATATGATTTATTTGTCTGCTGTTCTATATTCTCTTCAATCGCTTCCTGTCATCGCAGGGGCTGGAGCATCAGTAATTCCAGACAGCACCAGTTTGTCCCTGTCCAACAGGGGGGGAAAAAAATGATAGATGAAAACTTTCTGGAAAACTTCAGAGGGAAGATAAGGTTACGAATATACTGAGATACCATATGCAATGTGTACAAAAAATAGTACTGTGTGCCATGGTGTTTTATTTTACCTTGGAGTACTGTAAATACCAAAGCATGTGAGCATCAAAAAAACTATTAAATGGGTGTCATAATGCCCTTTCACAAAATGTAAAATAAGTCTCTAATGTCCCCACAGTGTGTATGTGCTGTTTTAGCTCAAAATACCCCACAGATATATATATATATACACTGTATATAGTATGTTAAAATTGTCACTTTTTGTGGGTGAGCCAAAACACACCATTTAAAAAAACTTTCAGCCTTCAGAAAAAAATGGAGAGACTCAAGAAGCAGTGACAATGTAGAATGCAAGACATTTCTTAATGGTTAGTTGATGAATTTGTGTTGTTGATGTGGAGTTAACTATCTTCTAGTCATTGATTGGCATATTCTGTCATGATAATCTATAAATTGCATCCCGGGGGCCGGGTTTATGTCAATTTTAGGGTTAGAGATGTCACTAACCTGTGAATTAGCTTGTGTAGCCCATACTAGTGTAACGAGGATGCTGAGGCTGAGTGAGAATCCATGTGCGGACAGTTTCCACAAACAAATACGATAAGGCAGGCAAAGGGTCAAAACCAAGGTAGCAGTCAGATCTTTCAACATACAAAGGGGAATTCCAAAAGGCAAGAGTGAGTAGGCAGGCAAAAGGTCCAAGCAAAAACATCAGTCCGATCAGGCAACTAAAACAAAGGGAATAATCCAGAAAATCGAAAAACAGATAACCAGGCTGAATCATACACAGTAGACAAGCAGGATAAACAGGAAATAACACTCGGTAAGGCAGGTAAACTGGTAATACTTCGCAATGAGTAAAAGAATGGTCTCTGGTTAAATAGCAGTCAAACAGGAAATGAGTGCAGAAGAAGCAGAGAGAGTGGAACACAGTCAGTACTCAGGTGAGGGCTCCCTCTGCTGGTTTGGCATTACAACTAGCCATTTGTTGTAGTCCTTAAAAGCGATTCCTGTAAAAGAAAATTCCTGTTCGTGTTTTTGAAATGTTATTATGCTCTGTTTCTGTTTTAATAAATGTTTTAGTGCAATTTATTCCTGACATTGCAAAGCTGAATTTTCTGCATCATTACTCCAGTCTTCATTTCAGAGGATTCTTCGGAAATCATTCTAATATGCTGATTTGCTGCATTTCTCATTCATTTCAATGTTAAAATAGTTAAAAATTATAACTGTCATGCTTTAATAAGTGCACAAAGATGAGGAGTATACAAACCAAACAGTCTTTAATAATAAAATCCACTAGATCACATGGAACTCAGGAAACATTTACATTTATTCATTTAGCAGACGCTTTTTGTAATGACTCACGGTACACAGAGGAATCCATTTGCAGCTTTATTAAGCAGTGTCGTACAGGCAGGGTCAAGACGGGGTAGACAGGGTAATGCAGGCAGAACGATAGAGAAATCCAGATAACAGGCAGAGTTCGGGGCAGGCAGCAATAATCACAATCCAGAGACAGTCCAAGATCAGGCCAGGCAGATATCACTCGTACAATAGTCAAACAGTCCAAAGTCAAAACCAGAAAACCAGAAACAGGGAATAAACGCTCAGAAATGATCACCGGGGCAAATCAAGACTTCGCACTGGTGTGGTGTGTGGACGTGGCTTATGTGTGTGTGCAAATGGCGTGCAGGTGTGTGACGCAATCAGTCCCAGGTACGAGGCATGATGGGAATTTGAGTTTAAAGCCAATGATCAATACTCCGGTGAAGGCTCCCTCTGGTGGCGGAGAGGAGGCGGAACGGGAGCTTCCACTGTAACAGAGCCCCCCCCCTGCGAGCGGCTCCTGACGCGAGGAGGCAATTGACGTCGGGGTCTCCTACGGGGTCTCCCACGGGGTCGGGGGGCCGGTTTCTCCGGATATGTCCTATGAAACTCCTCAGTGAGAGTGGGGTCCAGGATATCTCTCGCATTGACCCAGGACTGTTCCTCCGGACCGTAACCCTCCCAATCGACAAGATATTGGAGAACATTACCCCGACGTCTGGAGTCCAGCAACTTGTGCACACGGTACGCCTCCTCGCCATCGACCAGAATGGGTGGAGGACTCTGAGAAGTGGACCCCTCCTCCGCCTCTCCCCTCGGACCACCAGCGGGTTTCAGCAGAGACACATGAAAAGTGGGAGAAATACGGTAGTTAGCGGGCAGATCTAATCGAAATGAAACAGGTGAGATTTGTCTTACAATTTGGAAGGGACCAACATACCTGGGACTGAGCTTGCGACATGGAAGTCTGAGTCGAAGATCCCTGGTTGACAGCCATACCCACTGGCCAATCTGGTATTCTGGACCAGGACGGCGACGACGATTGGCCTGTTGCTCCTGACGTCTTACAGCATGCCTTAGATGTGTGTGTGCCTGATCCCAGACCTCCTCACTCTTACGTAGCCATTCTGTGACGGATGGAAGTTCTGTGGGTTCACCAGACCATGGGAAGAGAGGTGGTTGAAATCCGAGGATGCATTTGAAGGGAGTGATGCCGGTTGCTGGTTTAATCAGGGAATTCTGGGCATATTCAGCCCAGAACAGATATCTGCTCCAATCCTCTTGATGCTGTTGACAGTAAGTTCGCAAAAAGCGAATAATATCCTGGTTGAGACGTTCAGTTTGTCCGTTGGATTGTGGGTGGTAACCGGAGGTGAGACTGATGTTAACGTTAAGATTCTTGAAAAAGGCAGTCCATACTCGGGATGTGAATTGGGGTCCTCTATCTGACACAATGTCCTCAGGTAATCCATAGAAGCGGAAGACTTGGTTGCATAAGAGTTCGGCGGTTTCGAAAGCGGTGGGGAGCTTAGTAAGAGGAATAAGTCGGCAGGCTTTTGAGAATCTATCCACGATGGTAAAGATGGTGGTGAAGCCCTGGGAGTTAGGTAGGTCGGTGATGAAATCTATGGCAATGTGTGACCATGGTCGTTGAGGTGTGGGGAGAGGACAAAGCAGGCCAGCGGGTAATTTTCGGGGTGATTTGGAAGTTTGACAGGCGGTGCAGTTTTGAACATGGTTTGTGGTATCGGATGTAAGCGTGGGCCACCAGAAACGATTTTGGAGAAGATGGATTGTGGCATTGATTCCGGGATGACCTGAGCTGGGATTAGAATGGACTTGATCAATGAGACGGGGTCGAAATATTTCTGGAACAAAGATTAGGTCGGCCGGACATTCTGCTGGGGCAGGAGTTTGAGCATTGGCTTGCTGGATCTCGGTAATGACATCCCACTGGACAGGAGCTACTAGCAGATTCTCACACAGGATGTTTTCTGGTTTGGGTTTCTGGTTTATTTCTTCAGATTGACGAGAGAGAGCGTCTGCTTTTGTGTTCTTGGAGCCTGGACGGTATGTAACGGTGAAGTTAAATCTGGTGAAGAAGAGCGCCCATCTGGCTTGACGGGGATTGAGACGCTTGGCAGATCGCAGGTACTCAAGGTTCTTGTGGTCTGTAAGAATGATGAAAGGTTCAGCTGCTCCCTCCAACCAATGACGCCACTCCTCCAGTGCCAACTTCATGGCTAAAAGCTCGCGATTTCCCACATCATAGTTGCGTTCAGCAGGAGAAAGTTTGCGGGAGAAGTAAGCACATGGATACATTTTGGCAGGTTCTCCTTGGCGTTGAGATAAGATGGCCCCCACTCCTGTATTAGAAGCATCCACTTCTACGATGAACTGGCGTTCGGGATCTGGATGACGCAAGATGGGTGCGGTAGTGAAGCGTTTCTTTAGTTCTTGAAAAGCACACTGTGCGTCAGGGTTCCAGGAAATACGAGGGCTGTGACGTTTGGTTAGAGCAGTTAAGGGAGCGGCAATGAGGCTGAAATTTCTAATGAATCTCCTATAGAAGTTGGCGAATCCCAAGAATCTCTGTAGCTCTTTCACAGTTTGTGGTAATGGCCAGTCTACTACTCCTCTCACCTTTTTCTCATCCATGGCGACCCCGTCCTGACTGATTACATAGCCCAAGAAAGAAATGCTGGTTTGATGGAACTCACATTTTTCCATCTTAGCGTAGAGATGAAATTGGATTAGTCGCTGGAGAACGGATCTGACATGTTGGATGTGTTCTTCGAGGGAATTAGAGTAAATCAAGATGTCATCAATGTAGACGATAACCCATCTGTCCAGCATATCTCGGAAGACATCGTTCATGAAGGCCTGGAAAACAGAAGGACTGTTGGACAAACCGAAAGGCATGACAAGATATTCGTAGTGCCCACTAGTAGTGGAAAAGGCAGTTTTCCATTCATCTCCTTCTCGAATGCGAATCAGATTGTAAGCGTTGCGCAAGTCGAGCTTGGTATAATACTTGGCCTGGCGGAGTTGTTCTAATGCTGCTGGAACTAGAGGCAATGGATAGCGGTATTTGACTGTGATGTCATTCAGTCCACGATAATCAATGCACGGTCTGAGTCCCCCATCCTTTTTCTTTACGAAGAAAAACCCCGCAGCGGCTGGTGAAGTGGAAGGTCGAATGAAACCCTTAGCGAGTTCTTCTTCGATATATTGTTTCATTGCTTCGGACTCTGGTTTGGATAAAGGAAAAATTCTGCCTCTTGGGGGAGCCGCTCCGGGGATCAAATCTATAGCACAATCAGTTGACCGATGTTCAGGGAGTTGAGCAGCTTTCTCCTTACTGAAGGCTTCTATCAGATCTGCATAAGCAGAAGGTAGATTTTCGAGTTCTGGTATTGTGGTGCAGGATGCTGGTATGGATTGGGTTAGACGGATAACTTTGGACAGACAGTGATTCTTACAGGTTTCATCCCAGCGAATGATTTGACCCTCTCGCCAAGAGATATGAGGATTGTGGTCTAGAAGCCATGGATGTCCTAGGATGATGGAATAATGTGGAGCTTGAATGACAAAAAACTGAATGTTTTCAGAATGAAGAGATCCTACGTGCATCTTGATCTTCTCCGTTATGCACTGGATTTTTCCCTCTCCGATGGGGTGTCCATCTAGCGCCTCCACTGTTAGGGCTGAATGACATGGGCTCAGTTGGATGTCACATTGTTTGGCAAAGGTTTGAGAAATGAAATTTCCTGCTGCTCCTGAATCAATTAAGGCTGTGGTTTCAAACACTTTATCTTGGATGATCAAACGAACTGGAATTGTGAGACTGTGAGTGGAGACTCTCCCCTTATCTGAGGAACTCACCGATGGATTATGAGCGGGAGGTCGAACCGGACAGGCGAGCTTCATGTGTCCGGGTTGACCGCAATACATGCATAAGCGGTTCTGGAATCTACGTTCTCGTTCCTCTGGAGTGATATGCGTGACTCTCAGCTGCATGGGTTCATGAGTGGTGGTTGTCCTGAATGAAGCACGGAGTGTTGGCCGAAGATTGCGTCTGGAACGCATTAGATTGTCGACTTGGATGGCTAGTGCGATATAATCATTTAAATTCCTCCCCTCATCGCGACAGGCCAGCTCAGACTGAAGTTCAGTGGTAAGTCCTCTCCTGAAGAGCGTTTTAAGTGTGTCTTCCACCCAGTTAGTTTGTGCAGCGAGCGTGCGAAAAGTGAGAGCGTAATCAGCGGTGGTTTCTTTGCCTTGTGTGAGACTTAGAAGTTGTTCACCGGCGTCTCCTTCTCCGGTGGTATGCTCAAAAACTTGACGAAACTGTCGAGTGAATTCTTGGAAAGTGGCGAACGTATTCCCCTCCGGTTTCCAAACAGCTGTAGCCCACTCCAATGCTCTGCCGGTGAGCAGCGAGCATACAAAAGCAATACGACTCCCATGACTGGAATATAATGCAGGTTGTTGGTCAACGAAGATGGTGCATTGTAACAGGAAACCCTTGCATTTGCTTGGTGTGCCATCAAATTTGTCAGGAAATGCGAGTCGGGGATTGACCGCTGTACTCACTGTAGCAGGAGAGACACTCTGCGGTGATGGTGCAGCGGGCGTGCTGGGAGCAGTGCAAACAGCGGTGCGAAGCTCCAGTATCCCCTGCACGAGCTGCTCCGTGACAGTAGTCAGGTGGCTGAGCTGCTGATGGTGTAAATCCAGACGAGAAGCTTGGGATGTGAGATCGGAGGTCAATTGCATGACGGCTGCTGGATTAGTTAGTGGCGAAGTCTTCTGTAATGACTCACGGTACACAGAGGAATCCATTTGCAGCTTTATTAAGCAGTGTCGTACAGGCAGGGTCAAGACGGGGTAGACAGGGTAATGCAGGCAGAACGATAGAGAAATCCAGATAACAGGCAGAGTTCGGGGCAGGCAGCAATAATCACAATCCAGAGACAGTCCAAGATCAGGCCAGGCAGATATCACTCGTACAATAGTCAAACAGTCCAAAGTCAAAACCAGAAAACCAGAAACAGGGAATAAACGCTCAGAAATGATCACCGGGGCAAATCAAGACTTCGCACTGGTGTGGTGTGTGGACGTGGCTTATGTGTGTGTGCAAATGGCGTGCAGGTGTGTGACGCAATCAGTCCCAGGTACGAGGCATGATGGGAATTTGAGTTCAAAGCCAATGATCAATACTCCGGTGAAGGCTCCCTCTGGTGGCGGAGAGGAGGCGGAACGGGAGCTTCCACTGTAACACTTTTATCCAAAGCGACTTAAAATTGCTACATATGTCAGAGGTCACGCCTCTGGAGCAACTAGGGGTTAAAGCCACAATCTGTACTTTTTCGGCTTTAAAAATAGCAAAAATAACTGTATCTATGTTATATATTTCTATTAGATGTGTACTTACATTATCCCGACAGTTTCCACCAACTTTCAAATACGGAGAAATTTATAGTTTAATTCGAAGAAACGGGACGTTTCTTTATTTCCGTTTCGTCGTCCGTCTATGGCGTCATATAACCTTTGACTCCTCTATTTTCTCTAACTTCCTTGCGGAACCCGGCGAAACCACCAAACACAAAGGGGAACACTGGACTACCGCAAAGAAAGCATAGAAAATGACGGAGAAAAAAAAAGTAAGACGTATTTTTATGCGTGTAAATCACGTGCCTGCTCACGAGCGCTCACTCAGACGAGATGCACTGTCCCCCGATGCTGCTCGCGCATATAGCGCTCCCCGTTCCGGTCGTCTCATTCAAATCAGCCAACTGTTGCTGTTAGCGAGCCGCGCACATTGAATACTCATATGAGTCAGGTTGCGAATGTACGTGCCCGCTTTAGCGCGCTCATGCTTACTAAATAAACGCCTCACCTGCGGCGCAAGATCTCACTACATTCCCTTTAGCCTTTAGCACATAGTGGATGCATAACGCAAACCCAGTCAAACGTTTGACTGCAGTATCTTACGTGCTTATAAAATCCGGTGTGCCCGAAAAATGTTCTAAAATAGGTCATTCATTGAAGAGAGATGCCGTATATCCGTATATTTTGTAAAAACGATCATGTCATGTCATGAGCTGAGCTGGTTGTCATTTGACAGCGACAACAACTCCCGTGAGCCCACGCTCTTTCCTGACGTCATCAAAGTACGTCTTTGTTATTATGTGAAATGAGTGACCCCTGGTGGCCAAAAAAATTTACATATTGTACGTTGAAATGTCTTGCTCAGGGACACATTAGTGTCTCGCAATGGATTCGAACCCATTTCTCTCACAACAAAGGCATGTGTCTTATTCACTGCGCCATAACAGCATAACAACCAATTAAATCATAGAACATATCAAACACCTAACCAAATGAAACTGATGGCTTAAATGCACAAGGAAGGGTGAACAGATTAACTAATTAACAACCAAAGAAACTAACTAGGGAACCCAGGCAGGCAAAACATGGATAGAACACAGTGAAAACGTAACCAAACTGAATATACACATAACAATAATACATTTTTGTTGGTTTCTTTGATGCATCCAAAGTTCAAAAAAACGTCGGTTTTTGACATGATAATTTATAACGTTACTAAGGATTCCTGTCTCTTTTGATCAATTTAATGCATCATTCACAATTAAAAAAAAAACAACAACACTGGGTCAAAAAACAAACCAATTTGACAAAATATATGACAGAAAACCTGTTGGGTTAATTTTACCCATCACATTGGGTTGTTCATTTATTTTTACTATTAATTTTGCACTTTTTTTTACTTCATACATTAATGTCTACGGATTAACTCAAAATCTCTAAGCATTTACCAGTATCTATTGTCCCGTTGGATTTCGTGCAATAGCTTGTGTCATATTCAGCGGGGGAACTTTTAACTTCAGGAATTGGATTGAAAAAAAAAAAAAAATACCCAAGATTTTTTAGTGTAATTGCAAAATTAAAAGAATTAATTTATGTTAAAGCATGTACTGACTATGATTCTACATTGTGCTAATGCTTAATTGAAACTTTTTAGTTTCACAAAAAGTATGAATAAATCCTCATTAAAGGACCCCGCTGGCCACCTCGAGCATTTCTCTAGATTTTGCAGTGACCATGCATGACACAATACCATGAAATATGCCAGTTTTTAGGGCACAGAATAACGTTTGTGATTATACCAGTTACGTTTAACAGTCACATAATGATAATAAGCTATTCATTGTGGAGTGTGCATAGTGAAGTGAACGTCTTACCTTAGAAAAAAAAAAAAAAAACTTTTGCCAATATCTTTGGATCGGAGATGCGTCCATTGATCAAATTTCCCTCGATCACAGAGGACACTAATACGCATGTGCACAGCAAAAATCACAACTTTTGCTGGCTGCGCATACAAGTTATTTAAGGTGTCTCAACTGTACCCGTCCTACCCTACATTAATTAACTTTACGACACAGGTAAGTCATACTATAATAAGCACAATAATAGTTTAAGAATATATTAAGTTACTTCACAGCCAGACTCAGACTAATAGACTGAGGCTGCTACGTTCCACTCCACTTTTAGACAAGCACTTGCAAACTTCCCGAAGCACTTCCCCTTGGGGGAATCCCCATAGCCATTTTAAGTGCATTTCGTTAAGTGGACGGGGGAAGTTTATATGGACAGACCCTCGTCCCCTCCAGTGTGACCAAGGTAGAGTGTCTACTCACTTCAAGCTGCTCTATATGTCATAATTCAACGGCAGATTGCACTTAAATGAAGTGAATGATATATTAATTATTTTGAGAATGAATCCCATAATTGCATAGCTAATATATTAATATCAAGATATCTGATCGCATAATATATTATATATTTTTTTTAGTTTGTGTAATTTAATTTTTCTTCAACAGAATAAGATTTTATTTCTCCAACAACTTTTATGCATAATATAGTTTGGTTGGTAAAAGGGGTGTTTAAATTATAAATCAGCTCCACAGTGAATTCCAAGTGATCAAGGTCTTAGTGGGTCTCATCGGTGCAACGTAAGCAATGACGCACATTTCATTCAAGTGAACTGTATTAATGGACTAACGTAGGGATTAGTGATTGAATGTTTAGGGGGCAATTTCAGATTCAGCATAGAAGTCCAACAATGACTCTGATGAGTGACGGGTGACGGTGAGAACAGGAAGAGAACAGGTAGGCTATGTGGTACCGGGCAATTTTTGTGATCTAGTGAAATAACTAATTGCTTGAATGTATGAAAGATTTGGATCAATCAGAGAAATTAGTAAGATGTCCTTAAGTGAAAACTTTGTTACTCATCCTCGTGTCAAACCAGCCCTTTAACAAGAATGCTCATCATACTCATTTCCAATGAAAGTGAATGATTAAATAATGCTATCTATCTATCTATCTATCTATCTATCTATCTATCTATCTATCTATCTATCTATCTATCTATCTATCTATCTATCTATCTATCTATCTATCTATCTATCTATCTATCTATCTATCTATCTATCTATCATGTGTTAAAAACCCTGCAAACAATTAACATGCTGATAGAATGAGAAAACTAATTAATCTAGATGAACAGATCAAATTAATAATTTAAAATCTTGCTGTCAGACTGTAATTTCACAAACAATGCAAGTGAAACGGTGCAATTACGTCTTCCCTCTCTCTTGGAGTTTAGTGTTCACACTCAATGAGCTGAATGTAAAGCACATTCTTGCATATTTGGGGGCCAATAAGAAATACTATCTACCAGCCACAGTTGATTTAATATCCTTAATATTATTAACTGGTAATTGTGACCCAAAATTCTGATTATGTTTCTTAAAAATTGTGATAAACTGGCAATTGTGAGTTCCAAAGTTTTTAGTTTATTTTATTTTTTGTCATTTTAACATATTAAACAACATGTTGTTTAACATGTTTCAATTGTAACATGTTACCATGACTCAGACTTTATTATTACTTTATTACTACTACATTATTGTGTTACATTAAATGTTTGCCGGTTACCAAGTTTTGAACTTTGTTACAGTAGCGTTAGCAAATATTGTGGTGTTCAAAATGCACAGCAGTGTTCAGTCTCTTGTCATTCTAAACTGAACGCTGCATTTCTCTCCAAGATAGAAGCAGGATTGGAGAAATGTTCTTTAGGCCTGATAGAGCTGAAATCTACACCCACATGTAGCATGTCTCCAGGGTCATGACTAGAAGCTCAATAGTAATCACACCAGTCCTCCATTCCCAGCTGGAGCATTTCACTAGTGGGCATCATTACAGGCCCCTCGCTGCCATTCATTTATCCTGCCCTGAGGGAGATCCTGTTACTTTGGGTTCAACAAGTTTGAACACAAAAAACATTTAAATCGGTCTCAAAATCCAGAAATTCAAAGCCAGACGGTTTTAGACAGCCAAACATGCACACAATCAACACATACTGTAGTTGTTATAATTCTAAGACGGATTGTTTTTTCTCAACAATCCTATGTGTTTAAGAAGACAAATTGTGCTAACTTTGAAGATCCTAATATGAACTCAAACATATCTTTTCTATACACTTACTGTTTTTTTCAGAAATAATTTATGTTTTGCCAAATTAACTTGAGAACATACTTAGAACTAAAAACACTGAACAAATGGGCATTTGATAATATTAAATAATCTATTCCTGCTATTTATGAGCATCATAAAATGTACATCGGCTAAACCATTAATAATGAATTCGGCATGGTTTTACACTTCTATCATTAATAGACTAAATATTTCATTAAACATTTTCTCAAATATATTAAAAACGCTGGAAGTGCCATCGAGGCAGAGTTCTAATTATCTTCACGGACGGCTCCGGGGACAAGGCCTGGTTGTTTGAGAACACAGAGCAACTGAACTTGTAACTTGGCTCCAAATCAAAGCATCAGGGTCTCAAGGTTCAGGCAACAGGAACAGTGTGCGTTTCTAAAATTAAAGCTGATAATATAGCAGTCACAAACTGCCCTGACACTTTGTGTGATGATCCAAATGCAGTGTTAACAGGGAAATCTAGAATCATAATCCATAAAACAGGCAATGGGTCAAACAAACAGGCAAACAGTCCAAACATAAAACAAGGTCTAAGGCTATGTTTACACAGAAACGATTCTGAAGAGAAAACGCAAAAGTGGCGTTGCGTCATCACTTTTTATTCTGCGTTTAGACGAGCGTTTTGTGTGGGAAATCCACGTGCAAATGGTGACGCTAAAGTGTGTGAAATTCAATGTAGTATGCACTTCAGGCGGCTAGGAGTGCATACTTCACCGTCAAGCAGACTTTTTCGTTTTTACCGTTTACACGGGAACGCAGCAGTGGAGCGTTTTTAAGATTTCCACTGTGGAGGGTGGTTTCACTTTTTTTGCGTTTTTAAGCCTCAAAAACGCTGTCGCCGTGTAAACAAAAGGCACATCCGATAAAATATTTTTACGTTTTCACCCGCGAGCGTTCTCGTGTAATCAGGGCCTAAGAAACAGGGAAATACGGGAAACCAGGCAGAAAGTCAAATCACAGGCAACCAGAGGGAGAGTGCTCAGATATGCAGTGTGACACTAAATAAGACTTCACAATGAGTGAATGAACGCATTCATTCAATCTCATGTTGCATTGCAATGACTGTACAGCAGATGTACATTCAATGG
This sequence comes from Cyprinella venusta, assembly GCA_038021265.1. Lineage (NCBI taxonomy): Eukaryota > Metazoa > Chordata > Actinopteri > Cypriniformes > Leuciscidae > Cyprinella > Cyprinella venusta. The sequence continues at coordinate 16,338,048 of CM075871.1, forward strand.
CTGTCTGAATTCACTCATTTTCATTCACTCCTTCAACTGAACTGAAGGGAATGAGGATTGAGGGTTAGGAGGCGATTTGGGATTCAGCCAGGGTTTAAATAGGGAGGGTTAACGAGATGATGAGACACAGGTGGATGTCATTAGGCAAAATTAGTCCAGGCAATGGGTTGTAGGAAAAGTAGTTCATGATGAGAACCAAGATGGAAACTGGTGGATGCAACTATATATATATATATATATATATGCAGTTAACTCGCCTATGTTTCTTGACAGTTTTCAGGATCTCTCCATCACCCCGTCTCCTCACACTCGCCTGGTTACTTAGTAGAGAGGTTAAGCGACTTTTGACTTCAAGTCATGATGCAAAGGTCTCCTTTGGTATGAAAGTACCTTATGGCCATAGAAATAAATTTATCCTAAGACACAAGTGAGATCACATTTTGTTTCTTATATACGCACATTTTTTTAAAATGGCCACCAATCATACTTGAGAGGCCCATATCTTTGCTTCTGTTATAGCTATAATGACAAATTTGGTATCAACGTGCACATTTTTGTGGTCAAGGAGTCCAATAAAGTAGGTTCCAAGACTAGAAAACATAATGTTGTCCTTGCCATGACAATTGGAGGTGAAGTATGCAATTTTTTAATCAAAAAAGCATGCCAAAAACACAGTCCAATCACAACTTAAAGGGATAGTTCACGTTGAAATTAATTTTTGATATGTTTTATCTTACCTCAAGGGCATCCAAGATGTAGGTGTCTTTGTTTCCACAGTAGTTTCAATTTTGATATTTTTAGGTCAAACCGTTTGTGTCTATCAGTCATATAATGGAGGTCTATGGGGTCCACCTCAAAGAGCATGCACAGAGAAGTCCAAATTAAACATGATTAAATGACTCATAAATGTAAGTACACATTGATGGCCTAAGACACGAAACGAGTGGTTTGTGTGTGAAAACGAACAGTATTTATATCGTTTTACCTCTTGTAACCACAGCCACGTCCAAGTGATCTGAGGGCGCAGGCGCTTTGTGGCTGTGGTAACAAGAGGTAAAAACAATATAAATACTGTTCGTTTACTCACACAAACCGCTCGTTCCGTGTCATTTACGAGTCATTGAATCATGTTTAAATTGGACTTCTCTGTGCATGCTCTTTGAGGAGGACCCCATAGACCTCCATTATATGACTGATAGACACAAACAGTTTGACTTAAAAATATAAAAAAAATTGAAACTACTGTGGAAATAAAAACACCTACATCTTGAATGCACTTGAGGTAATCTAAAACATATCAAAAATTAATTTCCAAGTGAACTATCCCTTTAATAAATTCTGCTTCGCCTTTACAGCCTTTACAGCACTGGCTAAAGATGCGGGTCCCGCGTCGAGCACGGGCATCCGGTCGTTTATGTCTCAAGGTAACTCAGAACTGTATCACAGCTCTGGAGCCCTGTGAGGCGGTCGACTGGTATCAGTCAGGTGTAAACCTGGGGGAAATCTCGAAACTGAACGTGGTTTCGACAGACGCCTCCAATTCGGGCTGGGGCGCCCTCTACAAGGGCAGACCGACTTTTGGCCTGTGGTCAAGCCAAAAAAAGAGCTTGCACATAAACTGTCTAGAGATGAAGGCGGTTGAGAATGCCTTACATAAATCGCCAGGGTGGTCTGAGATCGCGGAACCTTCATGCACTGGCAGAACGCCTGCTTGTATGTGTTCAGCGCAACCTACTCTCGTTGAGAGCGGCGCGTGTGCCAGGCCATCTGAATGTGGGTCTAGACAAGCTGTCCAGGGACAACGTTCCCCCAGGGGAATAGTCTTTCCACCCTCAGACAGTTCAGCTGTAGTGGTACACCTTTGGTACAGCAGAAGTCGGCCTCTTTGCGCCTCAAGACAACGCTCAGTATCCAATACGCTTCACAAAGAACAAGGACGTGCTGGCCCATCACTGGCCCAGCTACTCTCTCTATGCTTTCCCTGTGATCATGCTGTTACCACAGGTAATCAAGCGTATCAGGGAGAATGGTTCCTCTGTACTTCTAGTAGCACCGTTCTGGCCGAAACAAGTTTGGTTTCCGGAGCTGATACAGCTTCAGAGCTTGGCTGTGTGGCCTGTCCCTTTGAGGAGAGATCTCCTCTCACAGGCCGTGGGGACGATTTGGCACCCATGACCCGAGCTTTGGGCTCTGCATGTGTGGGCCATCAACGGGTACCCATCAGTCTCCCCGACGGAGTGTTAAACATGATTGTGCAAGCTAGAGCGCCCTCTACTAGATGGCTTTATGCTTCCAAGTGGTCAGTGTTCTCACGTTGGTGTTCAGCTCACAACCCTGATCCACAAGATTGTGAATTATCGGAGGTTCTCTCCTTCCTACAGGAGCTTTTGGAGAAGGGTAGATCCCCCATCCATGCTCAAGGTATATGTGGCGGCTATTGCTGCGCTTTTCAAACATTCGCATGGCCAGGACAACCTTGTAGTCCGCTTCCTCATGGGAGCCAAAAGGATGAACCCTCCTCACAAAAAAAAAAACAACTGCGGGATCGGGAGGTAGCCTAGAGACATGATGGAGATGTCAATAAATGATGTGGAAAAGATCCTCAAAGAAGGTATTTACAGCACAAAACCTAAGCAAGGCAAGTCTGACATTTGGAGTACTATCCATCTTCCTGATCAGTGCGTCAGAATACATGCAGGCCAGGTTAATGAAACAAACAACCCCATGATTCTCTGTAATAATAGCAATACAAATACGTGTTTTTTCCAGTGGGATGGGAGAAGACACAAAATCAATGCATCTATATTATTGTGCGGGAATAAATTCTCAGAGTTTTGCGGGTGGAGACGGGAGTGGACATACATATTGCGGGAACGGGTGGGAGTGGAGCACATATGTTGCGGTAGCGGGCGGTAATGGTCAGAAATTATAATAAAGAATACATAAAGAAAGGATAAAGAAAACAGTCCAGCGTAGGGCTCTACCGCAGAGCATCCAATAGGCGCACAAGCTGCCTTGCCTAGGTCTGCTAGCTGCAGCAAGTGCAGTTAAATTGATACAAATTATAAGGATAATTTTTGCCTTCAGTATTCTCGAGAAGAGGTTTTCCCTCTAAGTTTTTTTTCCATAGTCAACTATCTAGCTAGTTATTAGTTATCTAACATTAAAACATCTTTCTATTTAACAAGAAAGTCATATGAACCTTAAAGTGTTAACCTGTCACCTCTGACATTCAACAGCTGTCACAGCTCCTGGTGAAGATGGGATGTGTTGTTGCAGGAACTGATTTGCTATAGGCTACTCCTTACTGGTCGAAATCTCATGCTACTTAGGACAAATGTACAGGATGTACAGAAGTAGCTGCACAAAATTAAAGTTTTTGAATGAAAACATATGTAAAGTCACACTGATGACATAATTTTTATGTGAAATGTGCATATTTACCCCAAATTGTCATGGTATGGGGAAAATTCTTATTTTTTTTTAACTTGAAACCAATTTTATTGGATTTCTTGACCCCAAAAATGTACACTTTGACACTAAATTTGTCATTATAGTGATAACAGAAGGAAAGATATGGGCTCTAGAGTCATTTCGGCGCATTGGCGGCCATTTTTAAAAAAACGTGTTTATTTCTGATACAAAGTGTGATCTCACTTGTGTCTTAGGATAAATTTATTTGTATGACCCTAAAGTACTTCCATACCAAAGGAGACCTTTGCATCATGACTTGAAGTCAAAGGCCTATTTTTTGGGCTTAACCTCCCTACTAACTTTCCTAACCAGAAAAACGGATGGAGCACTCTTGGTTCGGGCCAAAATACCGAGCTCGGACAGCTTGTCAAATATGCATGCTACTATACTACGATTATTTATGAGAACTTGTTTTCTTCACAGAATGAATACATTGGGATAACAAGTTTGGTTTTCGTAATCCTAATGTGTGCTAAAATCTGTGGTTATCAAGGATAACAGTGGCCGAACACACTACAAGGAGGAACCTCCATTTCATTATTTTGTCCTGTGAGAGTAAAGATTATTTTATTATTTTAATTACGAAGTCTAAAATAAATTAAATTTGCCTGTTTCAAATGATGCAAAAGTCTAACAATATGCAAGGTAAATGTAAAGTAAACAAAAACAAACAAGTGGTGGAATCCCCTTCACTATTTTCTGTACATTAGCCTTGTTGCTTTGGGGCATTTTGCGTCAACAATATGTTGAATGACAACATCACTGAGGATGTCAATGTTTTGCATTCTGGTGACTGAAATGAGCTGATTGTGAGAGAGAGTGAGAGAAAGAGAGAGAGACTCCTGGCCGGGCTCTTGGATGTAAGCCAGGCTATTTGAGATGCACACTGAGCTCTGACTGCTTGTTTTGGCAGGCAGAACTGTTGCAGCCAGCACCAGACAATATATTGCACACACAAGCTCAAAAATAAACATGTGCTCGCTCATTTAATCGGGGAAGAGAGCATCAAAATTACCTTGAAATGCAAAATGGAGGCGCATTCTTCAATGCAGTGTACCTCTACAGCAGCTCAAAGACGTGAAGCTTCATCAGTGTGTGTTGATACTAGAGGCATTATGGATAAGCTCACTTGTTTTATTTCACAGAGCCACCGCTGTGTTCCCAGCTGGTCCTCTGAGGGTAGGCAGGAATTTGTGAAGATCATGTGTGAACTAATTTGAGCTGATGTGCTGCCAAAAATAAATGCACTTGATTCCCTAGTACTAGGACAAACTAGCTTTATGTGCTTGCATGCAAAGCTTTATAACACAATATTTGGATAATGTTAGGTTCTTGTGTAAGTTGATTAGTTTACATATATATATATATATATATATACACACACACAATCTACATTGTGTACACACGCACACAATGTATATTGACACTGTATATTGTGTGTGTGTGCGCGCGCACACCATCTTTGGGTTGGTAGAAATCTTTTTATATTTTTGAAAGAAGTGTCTTATGTTTACCAAAGGCTGCATTTATGATACTTAAATATACAGTAAAAAACAACAATATGGTGAAATATTATTATTAAGAATATTATGCAATACATACAAATCATTGGTCCTTTAAAAATCATTCTGATATGTTGATTTGATCCTCAGAAACATTTCATACTATCATCAATGTTGATAACAACTGTGCTTTTCTTCAGGTTTTTTGAAGAATAGAAAGTTCAAAAGGACAACATTTATTTGTGATCATTTTGTTTAACATTATAAATGTTTTCACTGTTATTTAATCAATGTAATGCATATGTCAATGCAATGTGTTAAAAATGATTCATTTCATTAAAAAAAAAATAGTAGTGCTTTCCCTTTTCTTCCACTTGTAAGTTATAGAAATCCAGAGGGGGCAGCACTGAGCTTGGACTAGTTTGTATTTCATTTCGTGTAAAAGAAATTATGCCATCATTATATGACATATCAGGTCTCTGATGTCGTAGATTAACACAATTAGGCAGGCGGTACACTGGAAGGACACAAAGGAGTCGTAGTGTCTCCACAAGCGTTTGCCCCAGCTGCTCTTACTAGCACAGTTCCGCCCCCAGCCCACCCTACTCATAATGTGAGCATCTGTCCATAAGGCTTACATACTGTGATATTGCTGCCCATTGCTCAACACTGAGTGTGCTGTTCCTCGACAGTTTTTCTCTCAATCTGTTTTATTGGGGAGAGGTTTTCCTGTGGAGTGGGTTAAACATCCCATCTGATTACTCAATTGCTTAATTGTTGTTAAACAGGCAATCCTTTTATTACAATTAATTTGTTTGCCTAAAAAATCCATCATTTTACAATATTATTAATCACACTTAGCAGCTGTTCATTACTAATACAGCAAGACAAGTTTTCAAATCAAATGTGCACATGATAGCAAAATGCACCCAAGGACAATGCAATGTTTTAGGGGGCTTTCACACTGGCAGTTTAGTTCAGAATGGAGCACGGTTCGCATGAAAAATCGCTAATGTGAAAGCTGTCATGGGACCCGGGTGCGCACTGGGGTACCGAACCCGAGACTACCTGGAGGAGGTGGTCTAAGTTCGGTTGCTTCCGAACCGTGCCGCGGTTCGCGTGAATGTGAAATCAACACGGATTCGGGCGCGCACTTGTTCAGGAAGTAAAGTATCCTGCGCATGCGTTTTAGCTTATTGTGATGTATTCAGTTAAATAAAACACTTATACGGGATGATAGTTTTGAAGAATTACCTTGGATACGAACGAGAGTGAGCCTGCAGTGTATTCGTGCATTGCGCATGGAATCAGAGCAACACATTTGGAAATCCACCGTCTCCTCAAAAGAGTCCGTTTGCAAGCAGCAGAAGTCCACCTTATGTGAAACACGCACAGTAAACCTGTATTGTTCACTCAACTGCTCATAATAGCAGCACATTAATACAAAAAACCACAATATTTACCCACGTTCTGCTTTCTATCATGTGACGCGCACGTTCGCGATGACGTAAGATGCACGCAAACGCACCAGGTTTCGGTTGAGTGTGAAACCAGACCAACGCTGCGGGGGGCGCCGGGAACAAACGCGCCCGGGCTCGGACCGCAGCAAACGAGCCCAGTGTAAAAGCCCCCTTAAAGGTAGGGTAGGTAGAAATTTTCTATTCAGATCCTCAGCTCGTTAGGATATATATAGAGCCTATCCTAACGAGCGGAGGATCGGAATCAGGTGTGTTAAATAAGGGAGACATACACAATATGCAGAGCAGAGGGTCACGAAGACTGGAGTTGAGAACCCCTGTTTTAGGTTGTGTGGAACCTACAATCTCTGACCAGTTTGTTTGCTCATTTCCAAGGCTGCAATGGGCTATATGCACGCATAAGTTCCGCATTTGACACAAGGATGCTCGTCCATTTCCGGTTGTGGAGATTAAAGCGGAGGAAAACGGGATTATGGCAGAGTCTTCAAAATTTACTGTCCTCCCGATGTAATTTTATATATAGTTATGTTTATTTAATATCATTTTAAAAAGAAGCATAAACACAATGAGGGTTGTCTGTTTTATCTGTTTTTGTGACTAACGTTTCTTTAGTATAACCATGGAGTATAAAATCCAATATAAATTCTCGGTATTGCATTGGACTCTACGATCGGCGGAAGTTATCGAGCGTCCTTACATCTTCACCGGAAATACCGCCGTGCATAGAGCCCATACGCTTTGTTTCCTGCCAACTAGCATCCCTGGGTGTCGAAATACTATTGGGTGAACTGGCAGTGGATGAGATGACAGACCAAAACAAAAACCGACAGACAACATGGAACATGTAAAGTAACTGGTTGTAGAAGTGTTTTTCAGAGAAACGGATATGTGAACTTAACATGTTTCCTAAATATCTGCAAACATATTATAGTGTTGTTTAGCTTTAGTTGAGAAAAAAAAAGTTTCATACAGCACCTTTAAATCTACACTGTGTGATTTTCACTCCCATCTAGCGGTGAAAAGGTATATGACCATCCAGTGAATATTAGTTTCTGTTCCTCTCAATTCCGATTTCGTTTTAACTCGGTGGCTAATGTGCTCACTACGGTGGCCAATGTAGTCCAAGAATAACATGGCTTCCAGTTCGACCTCGTCCGTGAGTGTTAACTCAAACGTAAACGCGAAAGGCGAAGCTTGAATTAACGGGTATGTCCCTCTTTGGCTAATGTACTTTCAAGATGGAGGGGCAACATGGCGAACGACATTAGAACCCCTTACCCGTATGTATTTTCAATGGCATATTATACACTCACAAGAATACTTCATTACTTGAACGAAGTAAATATACATTAACGAGCACATATATTTTTGAAAGAACTAAGTGTTTTTTTAGCTAAGAATAAATTACACAGTGTAGCTTTAAGAATGAAATGGCTAGAATTTATTAACATCTCTACTATTGAATCCAACGTATCATCAGCGCTCAGATTTGCTTCCAAGGTGCTGTCAAGTACGAATTGCAATCTATGAGGTAAACGAAACACTATTTGAAAAGGGGGAGGAGCTATTCAATATATACCGCCTTAGCTTCCTGTTACAGTTGAAATTACGTCAACGTATCATAAAAAGCTACGCGTTCCAAGGTTACTTGGATCCCGTTTCATCAGAACGACTAACGAATTGGGATCTTGCCTAAGAGCCCAATCACCCTTGCGTGTAAACTAAATGAGCCAATGCATATTGGCGTGCGAGATTTGCATCATGCACCCCACCCCGCCCCGCGAAGTGGGTATAGAAGAAAGAACGTGTGCATCGCACATTCAAGTTTGCGCTGAGGAGCCAAGCAAAACTCTGTCTGTGTTTCTTGTTTATTGTCATTGGCATTCTGTAAAATTATATATATATATATATATATATATATATATATAAAACTGTTCTTAGTTGTATAAGGGGTTTTAAACACTAAAATACAGTGTGCATGTGCCTATTTCCAGCTTTGAAAACCATTCGGGAAACACTGAAATGATCATAGGACTCCTACCTTTTCCCTGATTGGTGGAATTGGTAGCATTCTAACTCTACCCAGGTTACTATACTCAATCTCCCATACTTTTAACAAACATCCAGACACCATCCACACAAATGAGACTGACGTTTAGATGAATATGCAAATAAAACAAATATGTGCTGCGTGCTTTTCTTCTCAATGATTAAATAGACATACAGTAAAACAAAATTGAGAAAGAATCAGTTAAGAAAACATCTGATAATAGTAATGTGGGTATGTTGCATCAGCTCTGCAATTCACACGCCATCGTGTCGACAGATGAGGTCATTAAAATTACACTGTTATGGTTGTTTTTAATAAATTATAGGCTTATTTGAAAATATAGATTAGATCTACCCATGTGAGACTATAGTTTGAATTAATCCCTTTTCTTTGCATTACACTTTGACATTACAATACAGAATAGCTCTTTCAGCATTATCCATAAGCATTCTTTTTATGTCTCAGAACTCGAGAGAAGCTATCGGGTGTGTGCATAAACGCCACTTTTATATATTATTTTATTTATTTATTGACTTAAAGAAATAAAAATGGACCTAAACAGATGAAAATGATGTGGCAATGCAACAAATCTGAATAGTCTTTGAATTTAACAATTCAAATGTAAACACTGAATGAATGAATGGTTTTCTAACCGAATACATTTACAGTTAAGCTTTTATTTAATTTAAAATGAATCAAGTCAAATAAAAATTAGAATCCCCAAATGTCTTCCATAGTGCCGCAGAACCTCTTGAACAAGTTGTTTACTCTCTATTTAATTGCAAGGCAAAATAAACAGTTTTTCATTTACGTCCTTTGAAAGATGTCAACAGTGAAAAATGTAGTTTTTAAATGAAGAATGTACAGCAAGTATAAGTGCTGACTGAATCACAATACACTATTGATGTTGCTTTTCCTGTAGTCAACTCTCTCTGTGCCAGTAATTGAGATATTTCTCCTTGACTTTGTCCTTGTGTTGGTTGCAAATGTATGTGAGCAGACACGGCTAATGATGAGGAACAGATTGTAATAATTGTGAGTGCTAGACAAAACTTCCACTGCTATTTTATTAAATGTCTTTTTTTTTGCAAATCTGCCATATTAAACTCGATAATTTTGAGGGTTTTTTTTTCCCATTGCTAATATTTGTCGTCTCACTTTGCCATCTGCTTGCCAGCCCACTGTTTCATTGCAAATTAATGGTTGACATTTGCCGAACTAAATCCATATGTTTTGGAGGTCTTTGGTAATAAGAGCACTCATATGTAAGGTGTTTCATTCAAATGCCACCAGGAATTTAGCAGAATGCTAAAAAACAAAATAAATAAATAAAAAAAACACACAATAAGGATAAACAATGGGCTGTATATGATTCATCAATGACCTTTCAGGAATTTCTTATGCTTTCTCTTGCCGGCCAGCAAGGCGGAAAGAACAAGAGAACAGAGGCAAAGATGAAGGAAGGGGAGCTAATTAAACCAAACCACAGAGCAAGCAATCTCCATGTTCAGTAATTATCTGCAAGTCCTATTTTCAGGGGGTCGGGGTGTAGAAGAGGTAGATGGGTAATAGCAGCCTGGAATTAGATTGAGCTTGGTGGCAAAAAAGTGATCTAGATGAATCCGTAAAGCAGTGGAGTAATTAGAACCTGGTAATTAATACAAAATGCAAACACAGCTACCCAAGCTATTGCCAATGTCTCCTTTTTTCTCACATGTCTGATTCCTGACCCCACCTCTAGCTGGCCGAATCTCGCACAAAACCTGTCAAGAGCTTGTCTGGCCCATATTTCAAACTGAAATAAGAGAAAGACATATGACATGTTATTTTACTGTTCATTTATTTGACAGGGACATGCTAATGAATATTCAACAAAAAGGAAAGTTTGCACACCGCAGCTCCAGATATAGAGAAAAAAAAAAAAAACTAATATCATGTTCTCACCCAGTTAATTCATGTAAATTATTAATTATTTTTTATGATTTGTTTTGCATATTAGGGCTTATCAGTGTATGTGTTCAATGTCTGATTAAGAGCCATTGGGCTCAAAACGTCACCTGAGAACATGAAATGTATGTTAACAAACATTAGTATAAAATACAAAATGTAAACAAGCCGGATTATAGCAACATCGCTAATTTACCTCTGTAGTCCTTAGGCAGGCACACACAAAAACACATACTCAAATATACAAAACACACTAATAGACTCATTCACACATTACTAAAAATACCCAAGTAAAATGTTTACACATTTGGTTCAACATAAGCCTATTTTTAACGTGACCTTTAAAAGTGACCTTAAAAACCTTTCAAAGACTTGAAACCTCCACATTGCTCCACTGTGTGTATCCTTCGTCCACCATCGAAACCATGGAAATGGAATGGGAAATGTCCACATTTTGACCCAGTTTTGAGTGAATGTAAATCTGGGTATTGTCCACAAACAATTTTTAAATAAAGTCAAGAGATCTTAATAGTTGACCAAGGGGGAACATATAAATGCTAACAAGCAAAGGACCAAGACTTGAGCCCAGTACATCAGTACTAACAGGAGACATTTACTGTGTTCAGCCAATTAGTAGAATTGTAGGCTGTGTTAACTGCTACTTTGAAAACAGTTAGTAATGACATAATGTGTGGAAGAATATAAGTGAAGAGTTAACAAGATGAATGAAGTCCGCAACTGTCTTGTGTGTTAGCGCTGCTTACAAAATGATATCCATAAGTTGCTATTTCCCTTTTCACATTCACATTTTTTTCCGCATGCATGCATCTGATGCCAGAATGTGAGGTTGTTTCAAAAGTCACAAAAAGTGCAAACTTCAAAACCAAAGAGGATTAGTGTGACAGTGCATGCTGGCCAAGCAAAAATAGAAAGGGAGAAAGAGAGAAGATTACAAGATTTTTTTTTTCTTTTGGACTGAAGCAACAGGCTATTGCAAACTCTCGATCACTCAGATATCTTTACTTACACAACAATACCAGCAAAGAGATACACCTGCCTCTCAGCAAGCTGGAATTGCCAGATCAGCACCTTGCTTTGATATGTGCCAGTCACTCAGTAGGGTTTTAAGGTAATCTCTGCTACAGACTACACAACTGGCAATTCAGCACCATGGACAGCGGCTCCATCCCTACACTGAGCTGATGCTTGAACACAACGTTCAGCAGCACTGCTGCGGTCTGTCTGAAAAGGTCCAGGGAGCTTTATAAGGAAACTTCATGGCTGTGTTAAATGTGAGTTAACTGAATGTCTGCTAATATTGTCCGACATGACAAGTAATTAAAGGACAGGTGAAGAAACAAACATCTGTAACACCTTATTTCGATGGTGTACTTTAAATCATTGTTAGGTAACTTGCAACTACATTATATATACAACTACAATAACAACTACATTACGAGGGCTAGGAGCCAGAGGGGCGTAAGTGGCATTTTGGGTGAATGGGAGTTCTTTATATCAAAATAAAGGTCTCAATGAGCTCTATCCAATGGTGCCTAACTGAGATCAAACTGTATTGAATAAAGCAACAAAAAGGCGCATCGGACGTATTTGACTTTTTGTTTTTTTTGAAAATGTTTTAGAACATGTTCATTGTGTTAATATTCCACACATTTTTTTTACTTAAATACTCATTTCATGTAAGTATGCCTGGGGTTGCAATGTCTGTGGTTTAAGGTTAATAATACAGGTGATTGAAGCGTGGTCAAAATTTTGTTTTGTCGCTCCTGTAAAGTTTGTTAAGACACTTACGCCCTTCTGGCTCCAAGCCCTCGATTATATGTGTGTGTGTGTGTGTGTGCAAAATATCAAACTGTAAATCTGATCAAAGTATTTTATATTTTAAATCATGTTTTAACCACTCTGTGTCCTCGTCAGCCCTATTGTGAAATCACTTGAATAATGCACAAGGCCCAGAGAACACTACATTACAACTGGTGCTTAAAACCAAGCAAACAATCTCTTTTGCGTTCCAAAAAAATGGCCGATTTCAATCGCATCACTTCTTTAATTTGCTAACTGCTTGCTGAAAAAATAAAATATGGCACCAAATGTAGTCATATTTTGATTTGTTGGATGCATTAGAAATTTTCATCTTTTGTTTTAGAGGTTATAATTTCAACTGAGACAAGAGAGCTGGCAGCGTCTCAACAAATATGTAAATATATTTTTCGAATAGAACAAAGGGTTTAAAGTGAGGAGCTAAAAAGTAAATGTTGTTTCTTTTTTTGTTGTGTGTGTGTAAGGTGGTGGCCAAACGTTTGAAAATTGTCTTCCCACTCATATTGATTAATTGTTGCATGTTGTGCCTGTAGTGTAAAACCAATGTGCACAATTCCACGTTTCAACTGTATCATTTGTCATGATGCAATGAAACATACCAAATTGTGTTGACATTTTTGGCCAACTGGTCATACTAAGCTCATTATTCCCAGTTTATAATCCAATAAATCACTATGTGGAAGGTATTTGCTATATTATTAGATTATTTTGTGGATTTTAAAAATACCTGATGGAAGAAGTTGCCATCTTCAACCAAGGAGGATATTGTAAAAAATGGCTAAATCTGGTCTGTCGGTTTTGGATATCGCTTGTGCTGGTCACAATGTCCACTAAATTATTTTAAAGGGTACCTATTATGGATTTTTGAAAATTGCCCTTCATGTAGTGTTTAACATAGATCTAAGTGAACAAAAACATCCTGCAAAGTTTTAAACATGAAAGTTCATCGTATACAAAGTTATTGTCTCTCAAAAGTAAGAGTCGACTCTTAGTCGCTGATATGAATCGTTCAAAGAACGATGCTTTTCCTTTGTCTAGTTGACGTCAACTTGACAAGTTATTTGAATAAGAAACGCCCACTTATTGCGAGAGCAGGTCTGAGAGCATGGAGGTTTGGACCCACCGCACCTTTTTGGACTCTGTCGTTTTTCGAGATCTGGGCTTCGGAAAACAATCATGTCGACGAGACGCTGTGTTTTGAAGTGCGACGCAAAAGCGAACTTTTTTCACCTGCCAAGTGAGGAGTATTTGAAGACTAAGTGGCTGCAGTTCATATATACAAGTACTGCTATACCACACAAGTATAGCCCAAACCTTGTTCTGTGTTCGCGTCATTTTGAAGATGATTGCTTCACAAACCTAAACGCTATGAAGTATGGATTCGCGAGCCGGCTCTATCCTAACGAGCTGAGGATCTGAAGCGTGTTAAATGAGGGAGACATACACAATATGCAGAGGAGTGGGTCGCGAGGACTGGAGTTAAGAACCCATTTAAGGTAATAAGAGTTCCGTTTTTCTGCACAGAGAATACCAATCACAACTGACTAGGTCATCCAACCAATCACCTCAGATTAGCGTCACACAAAGGCGGGTTTTGGAAAAGGACTCGCTAAAACGATTCATATGGGAGTCGGTGAGCAAATCAGGTAAAAATAAATGCATATTATAAGACAACAAAAGTGTTTTTTTGTCATTGCATGCTTGTAAAACTGTTGTTGGGGACTCCCAGAACAATATTAGGAACATTTTAAATGCCATAATAGGTACCCTTTAAAGCAAAGACAACTACCGCACAGATTTTTAAGTGATGTGGCCGGTCAAGACTAGTGAGCATTTTGACATAAGGATGAAAATTACTTCTTCTAAAACCTGGACAAAAACTCTAACCTCCAGTTTCATCTTGAACGTTAGGCCAACATCTATAAGAAGTTGGATTGAGAGGTTGCGTACCACTAAAACAACTTTTATATAGATTGGAGCCACATACTACAGTCTGACAAGTTGAAATTTAACAACCTAGCAGTGGAAGGTGTCTGGTATGTTAGTCTAGAGTTTTTTACTACCAAATGCATGAGTGGTGCCACCGGCAGGGGAGACATAATGGTATTTGGCAGGGGTGGTTCAAGGGTCAGAGGATATTTGGGGATTTATCCCAAACTAAAATTGGGTAATTGTTAGTTTTATTTTAATAAATGAATGAATTAAAGTATTAAAAGCGATTTAATACATAAATCAAAAGGTCTTATTGTATTTGTGAAGTAATTATTTGAACTATTTGTCAATAATGCTTTACATAAATTATGTAACAGTGCAATAATGTCTGGTAAAATGTAAGTATAAAAGTCAACTGTTTTACAATATAAATGTTCAACTACCGACAATATCCTGTGATGCAAATAACTCTACTTTTTTTCTACCAAAATATGCTATAATGTCCATGATTCATGTTCACAGAATGTGATGATGCAAGAAATGTTTTGGATTTTTGACTTTTATGTCCTGACTTGTTGCCTTGCTGCCCTATCAGGCAATGTTAAACTGTGAAAGGTACCTCACAAATTCAGGCGATTACTTAAGGGGCATTTTTTCTAGCGAGAATTTACTATTGTATAAATTAAATTTGCTTGGTGATCACAAATGCTCTCTCTATTTTGTTTTAGATCATTAGGCTGTTATGGTTTAATAATGGCATAAAAAGTGGAAAACACACACAAACAGACCAACTGCAGCTTTCAGATGGCATCTTTCTTTTCTAGCTTGACTTTCACGGAATGGAAGGCACTGGATTGTGGGATATCAAAGGCAGCAAATGATATATCTATGCTTCCTTCAAAAAATGATCAGATTAAGGTATCTCAGGAGACAGAAAGTGAATCTAACACTGGATTCGGACATGCTTTGATGCCTTCCTACATTGCAATGCATTCTCAGAAGGCAGCATTTTTTTAGATTTTGGAAGCAGCCTTAGATTAAGAGTGAAGCCCCTTATTCTTTAATCATTTTGACATTGACAAGACTTCTGAACCTTGAGTCATCCCAACGACAAACAGAGATGCTGCCAAAGCAACTTATAAGTACATTTGATACAAAGCGAGAAAATATATGTTAAGCTAATAAGCCCTTATTCACAATTATTATATAATATTTGTATTCATAATTATTATTTTTTTATGATTAATTGATAAGCTCTGTGAGAAAGGCAAGGTAACAAAACATTCAGGGCTTGAGCTTTCTGAGGACACACTTAGTGCCGCCCCTGGTTTTGGGTACACGTCTGGAGCAGGTGTTGGAAAGATCTACTAAGTTGCTGGCACTTTGAAAATGGACCAGTACTTAGGAATCCTGCTGAGCACAATATAGTTGACTATGGATACTCTATTTGGAGATATAGTGTGAATTTAATCTTTAGGCCCCTGATCTTAAAGCTATGGAAAACCTTTGGGAAACTATTAAGATAATTCATGCAGGTCTTCCAATGAACCGCTTTGTGATAAACAGGATGGATTGGAAAGCAGTTAAAGGGTTAGTTTGGTATTTTACACTTAAAGCCCTGTTTTAAGATTTTTCTGATGAAATAGAACAGTTAAGATTGAAATTTGGACAAATGCTGCTGTCCTGAGATTTTTAGGTTTCTGTGTTACGAGAAAACCTGTTGGTTTTATCGTAGTGTCTCGGAAGTTCTCGGAACAGCATGTTATCGTAGTTTTCTCGTAGTTCTCGGAACAGCAGTATTTGTCCAAATTTGAATCTAAACCGTTCTATTTCATCAGAAATGATCTTAAAACAGGGCTTTAAGTGTAAAATACCGAACCAACACTTTAAGCATGACACGTGCAAAGTTTAGTGAGTCAAAAACAAGGGAAGCCCAGAAAAGGTTACATTGTAGTCAATGTATGGTTTATTTTGCTGTGTTTGTTTTTCTTTGACTTTTCTTGTATAATACAATACAAACCATTTTTTGTTGCCTTCCTTGGAAAATGATTTAGCATTTTAATACCTTAGCTGAGTGTAATGTAGTCTTCATCCTAACATAACATACTCATTTTTTGAGTCATCAATTCAGGATCGTCCACGTCCGCATTGCAATTCAGTTTTCTATATATACTATATATATATATATATATATACAATACATCTGATAAGCAAAGTTCATCATTACATATCAATGTCTCAGTAAAGGCAGATTTGGCTGATTGTACAAGACGAGTAACAGAGATGTTTGGATCAGCTCTGAAAGCTAAACATAGCCTAAAACGAAAAAGAAAGCACATGAGGTTTTTAATGACCACTGAGATAAATTAACGTCTGCTTCATGTGTCTGCTAAACGAAAACACTAGCAATCCAGATATTAGCTTATCAGTGGTGACAGATCATTATCCACTGACACAAACAGAAGTCATTCATGTTCCAACCTTTTCATCTGATGTATAGATTAACAATTGTTCAATCACAATCCATTTCCCAAATCATACACTCTCAGAAAAAAAGGTACAAAAGCTGTCACTGGGTCTGTACCTTTTCAAAAGGTACACTTTTGTACCCAAAGGCTGCATATTGGTACCTTAGTGGTACATTTTAGCACCTTAAATGGACATATTAGTACCTAAAATGTACATATTGGCACCTAAAAATGGAAATATTAGCTCCTGAAATGTACATAATAGGACCTAAAATGGACATATTAGCTCCTGAAATATACATATTAACAATTAAAATGTACAAATATTAGCACCCAAAATGTTCATATTAACCCCTAAAATGTATTTATTAGCAGCTAAAATGTACATATTAACACCTAAAATGTATACATTAGCACCTGAAATGTACATATTTGCACCTAAAATGGACAAAAGTTTACCTTTTGAAAAGGTACAGCCCCAGTGACAGCTTTTGTACCTTTTTTTCTGAGAGTGTACTTACTCCTTCCCTATCACCTATTCCTCCTGAACACACACACACACACACAAATAATAATAATAAATTAATTAAATAAATAGATAGATATATAACCCAGTTTCCCATCACCAATAATCATCACAATTTCATTAGTTCTAAATGTGCATGGAAATGAAAAGTTCAGAGAAAGTAGAATCTAAGAGCAATTCTGTCCTCACAATAAAGCAATCTATTTTTTGCTGTTTTGGTTTTGAACAACAGGCTGTTGCATATTTGGATAAAACAGATGAATATGTCAGAGCAGATCTAACAAGCACTCTCACTTCTTGTTTGTGTGTAGAAAAATTGGCTCTTTGGAGATCTCTGGCCTTTGGCTGATCCAAATACATCTCATATTGATCAAAGCCACAGCTAATTCCATTACCCAATACACTGAGTCATGGCATGCCTCGACAGAGCAAATTATTATACTTGCCTAAATGCTCCATTAAATCTGTTGGACTAACACTTCATAAGTATGAAGCTTCCTTCTAACAAATAAACATCATCATGTCCTCTAGTCCTTCCTCAGTCCTGCACTATGTATGAAAACTTTCTACAAGAAATATCCAGATGACCTATTACATTTGCCAAAATTTTAACAGTATACAATCAGAGAGCACAGGATGCAGTGCTGATAGGCTTTACCTTCCATTTACAGTGTGATGAATTAACCGCGAAACAATGTCGGGTAACACTTTATTTCGATAGTCCACTTTAGACATTCAACTAAGTAACTTTGCCGCTACATGTCAACTAACTATCATTAGAGTATTAGTAGACTGTCAGCTTAATATCTGCTAACACTTTATTTTGTTGGTCCCCCAACAGACATTCAACTGACTGTAAGTAACTTAGCAACTACAAGTCAACTTGTTCTCCTAACCTGAACCCTAACACCTAACCCTAACCTAACAATCTACTGACAGTCTACTACAGCCTAATAATACTCGAATAACAGTTAGTTGACATGTAGTTGAAAAGTTACTTATAGTTAGTAGAATGTCTGAAGTGACTATCGAAATAAAGTGTAACCCAATGTCGTTTGTAAGTTTTACCACATTTTCCAACTCATGACCACAAAAACTGCTAATTTAGAATGGGATACTAGAGCTGCAGACAACATAGTTACACATTTTGGGAGCATTAAGATTTTTTAAATGTTTTGAAAAAAGTCAGAAATGCTGTAAAAACAGTACTATTTAAATTGTAAAGAATTTATTTATGTTCAAATTTATTTAAATGTATTCTAGTTTTTATTAAATTCTTAGTTTTAAGACCTTTTTAGTTTTTAATTAAAAAGCCAATGATTATTTTACATTAAAGAAGATGGTAACACTTTACAATAAGGTTCATTAGTTAACATTAGTAAATGCATTAACTAACATGAACTAACGATGAGCAATGCATTAGTTACAGTGTTTATTAATCTTTGTTAATGTTAGTTAATACAAATACAGCTGTTCATTGTGCGTTCATGTTAGTTCACAGTCCATTAACTAATGTTAACTAATACAACCTTTGATTTTAATAACGTATTAGTAAATGTTGGAATTAATATCAACTAAGATTAATAAATGCTGTAGAAGTCTTGTTCACATATTGTACATGTTAACTAATGTATTTAAATAATGTTAACTAATGAACCTTATTGTAAAGTGTTACCAAGAAGATGTTTAAAATCACATCCAAATACTTCTGGTTTATCTGTCAATCTGTCATGTTAAGCCCATTGCATTATAATAATGCAGTATTTTACTGTATATTTTATAAATATAGAAAGTAGACCTGATTTCAGAGGCAGGGCTAAAATAAAGCCAGGGTTAGGCCTTAGTTCAATTATAACATTTAAATATCTTATATAATCGTGCCTAAGAAAATAGAAAACATTACTGGTGTGCATCTTATAGGTCTGGTGAGCCAATTTTGAAATATGCTGTTTGAAAGTCATTCGGATCAACAAAACAATAAACGTTTAGCCAATCAGCATTCAGAGGCGTATGGCGGTGGATGAGAGAGAACGATCAAAATGGAGATTTGAACTGAAGAAAGACAGCAGACATAGAGATGAGACACAAAACAAAAGAGAAAAGCTCAGAAAGTCAGCTCAGAAATCACTGGAAAATGAAGGGTTTGTTTGGGTTGATTTCAAGCATCAACATTGGCCAACAGCATATTTCAAACATGACTTACCCCACCTCAAAGACAAAACAATTTCTTAAAATAAGTGCAAGTTGCTTTCGGTTAAAACAGCTCAAACATGCATTTTAAGTCTGGGACTATGGTAAGGTTCATTTAAATAGGCACATCAAATTTGATAAAACATAAAAAGGTTTTCCTTTTATCAGAAGAACGTCTAGGTTACTTATGTAACCCCCATTCCCTGAAGGAGAGAACAGAGACTTTACGTCAGAGGATGACGAATTGAGATTTCTTCTGAAATAATAGGCCACAGGACGTAATCTCCATTCCCTCCTTCAGGGAACAGGGGTTACAATAGTAACCCAGATGTTCCCTATCAATCAGTTATGTTAAAAGTTATGTCAGTGACTGAGGAATTGGGAAAAATGCCACAATCTTTCCACCACCCCATGGAAGCCACTCAATCCCCTCCGCAACTGGTAGGGTGGAAGAAAGGTGTCACGCAACCCGCAGCTCTACAGATGTCTGGGAGCAAGGCACAGTGGGCCAGTGCCAAGGTCCAGGCAACACTGAGTAGAGCCGAGTCACCTTGGAATTGGTATGCCAGTATGGTGGCTTTCACAGTCCAGTGGGCCAACCTCTGCTTTGAGACGGTCTTTCCCTTCTGGTGGCCTCCATAGCAGATAAAGAGCTGTTCGGAGGTTCTGAAGCTCTGCTTGCTGTCCACGTACAAACACAAAGCATGGACGGGAGACATCAGCGCAAGGAATGGGTCTGCCTACTGTGGGGGCAGCGCTTGCAAGTTCACCACCTGGTCCCTGAAGGGAGTGGTGAGAACTTTGGGCACGTATCCAGACGGGGGAATTAAGCAAGAGTTGGCCGGCCCGAATTCCAGTCACGTTTCGTTGACTGACGTTTCATTCAGGCATGCGAGACAGCGATCGGGCAGTCAGATAAGGACAGGAAACGATCGCATCCAGAAATGCACGGACGGAAAGAGGGGCGTCTTCAAAAAGATGCTCGCTGTGTGCTTGCTCTTTTGGGGAAAAAGCTCTTTTAAGTTCTGAAGCGCACAGGGGAAAGGTTGCTACACAGCATGCAAACTCATTTAGCAAGGCTGCACAGAGAGCACAATGCTCTTTTAGAAAGCTGCACAGTGTGCAAAGCTATCTCAGGAAGGTGAACACATTGTCACACCAACGTTTTGAAACATCATCTCCTGGAAGCTCATGACTGGCATGTGGCTGGATGCTGCCAGCACATCTCCATAAGGCAAAGGTGATGTTTTATGAGCCGTCTTTCATTTGCCTCTCTATTCAAAGCCAAATAGCACTTAAACACATGCAAATAACCCAGCGTCAGTGGTAGACTGCATGGCTTTTGCCAGTTCTGCTGTAGTTAAAGACTCCACAACGACACCCAAATTACCTTAACCTCAGTCACTGGATGGTGTGACCTCCCTTTAACTGCACCGCCAAAATACGGATTGATATTCTGACTCAATTACACCTGAAACAAAATAAACGTGAACGTTTACAGATCCATTAGCTAAACTGAACTCAGCACAGGAAGAGATCCTGGGAGAGACCAGATTTTGTCAAGTAAGACATGTTCCAATCAACATATTTGGTTGATCCGGAAACAACATTCCTGTCCGAAAATTTAGTCCTAACCCTATCTATAATTTATCCCTACTATAACAGGAAAATTATTGATTTTGGGAGAGATAAACCCATTATGGCATACTAATAGTCTGCCAAAATAACAATAAAGTGGGTTAAGATAATTTATTTTAACATTAAAATTATTTTTTTTATCATTTTGATAACATTATGGGATACTTTTAAGAAAAATTAGATGAACATCCAACAAAATGATAAAAAAAAAAACCTCACAAGCGATGTTTTTTTTTTTTTTTTGTGCTAGCGTTTTGAGAACATTATTAAAGACCAGATAACTGTGAAAAAACATTCCATTAACATTAAGTTTGCATGTATGCCAAAATTTATTTTAGTAGTTTTAATGCCAATCTTATGGTTATGTCTTCAATATTTTGCCAATTTAATAGTTTGCTTCAGTACACATTTGCTGTGGCTGGATTTAATTGGTCCAGTCTATTTGTTGCCTCCACGTTCCCTTTTTAATTTACAATATACAGTACCTAATGAGCAAAGCTGCCGTCATTAATTTTCTGACATCAATAACCCTTTCATTTTTTAAACACAAAAATCTCAAACAAAAAATCTGATCTATGTTTTGAGAAACATGTTTCATGCAACACTGATAATGGGTAACAAAAAAACAAAACAAAACAAAAACAGTCTTGTAATTCCTCAGATTTTAAGTCCTGATTTTTTTTTCCAAAGAGGTTTTAAAGTGGACAAGGATTTAAGTGACTGTGTGTTTGTAAAATCAGAACACCGATCCATTCCCTCTCTGGACCTTCAGCTTGAGGTTAGTCCAGCCGAAAACGGGACCACCTGGGTGCTGAGGTGCACTAGGGGATGCACAAGGCCTCCTTAGACCATTTTGAGGCCCACTCAGGAACTAAAACTCACTCAGGCTCACTCTGAAATCTTGTCTAAAAATGATGGATCTACATTTCACTTCACAGGTCCAAAGCTTACAGTTTCCACCTGGGTAAAGGGGAAAATGAAATAAAGCGAGAATTCGGCAAGAACCTGTCGCTCTATAAATTGTCTTGATTGGCTGTAGTATTCTCCCGATGAATGTCGTCCCATTTAAACATTGATATTTAAAGTTTATGGACATTGAAATCTGCTCAAATGATGGTAACACTGATTGCTCACCCGTGACACACCTTGCGCCTCTATGAGGACAGCAGATGTGTGTATTAATTAAAACATTTAGCTCTGGCCTCATGCGCTTGATGCCCATCCACAGCAGCGGTTGACTTTGCACAACACTCTCTTAACTGACACTCTGAGTGCCATTATGTCAGGTGCTGTGCTACACTTATTAATGAAATGGGTCTCTTGGCATACCCTGTGATTTAAACTGCCAACTGGAATCCCATTCAATCTCAGGGACTGTTGTGAAGCGAAAACAGCAATTTCACACAAAAATGCATATCTCAGTTGGTCGGTCATGGATGGTTGCACTGCGGGAACTGTAGTCTTTCAGCAAAATTCTTATAGAAGGTTTTTGAAGAAATGTCATGGAACTTTTTACATATATGAGCTATAACTAGGGCTGCACAAAACTTTTCTAGTCTGGTTCTCAAGGGAGGACCTGGAGATAATGCTTTGTACTCACACCTTACATGGCACACTTTTTCTACAAGCTGTCGTGTCACTTTTCTCCTGAATGCTGTCTTCATGTCTTATTCTTTTCTCAAACATGGTGCACGGATATTAGGCTGCTGTCACGGATATTAGGCCGCTGTCACTTTAAGACTGCATGCACGAACTAAACATACTGACACACATTCGGTTTGTTTCTCAACTGTTCACTTTTAAAGGGACATTGTGTAGGAATAAATAACTATAATGTTCATCTGTCTATATAATAAAGTACACAACCAAACAAGGAAAAAATACTATAAAGACTAAATTAAAAAAAAGACTACAACATTGTCTTACCTGTTGAGAAGAAAGCAGGACTTCAGCATCTCTTTTGAAATCTTTCTCCTGCATTAGCTCTATCCACCTGGAAGAAAGCTATCCCGACATTAACTCTAAAAGAAAAAAAAAATTTCTCCGTTTCCTTTTATGATCTATTTTGGACATTTCTGGCAACAAGGATTTGAAATGCAGAGTTTTTATCTTGCCGGGGAAGTGAAGCGCCTCTCACTGCTCTGCTCCCCCGTTTCTGCTGCTTTCAGTTACGTCATGCTGGCTCTGAACGAAAACGCGTTGGCCTAGTACTTTATGTCCCTCTCTGCTATTATAGTTTTTCAAGATGGTGGAACTACATGGAAGCCTCTGTGGACTTACCCGTCCCATGTTTTAAAGATAATAAATTCTTTGTTTAGTCAGAAAATTGGCAGAGGTGCTTGTACACCACTGAGGACATATTTATGAATAAAAATATTGATTTTAAATAATAAATTGCATAAAAAAGTTACACATAGTACCTTTAACATAACTGGGAGAATACTTGCCGAGATGGGTATTTTGAAATAATTTTGTGTGTTTGTGTCCGTTCAAGCGCAAGTAAATGTGAAAGAGGAATCAATTTGGGGTTCTACTGCTGTTTGAAAAGCACCTCTCTCTCTCTCTCTCTCTCTCTCTCTCTCTCTGCATGTGCGCATGCTTTGGGTATGTGCGTCTGTGCACACAGCACGAGTCCCTATTTATGCCTCTTCTTCCACTTTTAAAATTGTTTGCCAGACAACACACATCTAAATAATAAACTTCCACTCTTTGATGGTTAAAGGGATACTCCACTTTTTTTTCTTCACTCCCCCAGAAAAAAAAACAAAACAAAAAAAAACATGTTTTCAGTCCCCCCCAAAAAACATGTTTTTTTTTTGTTTGTTTGTTTTTTGTTTTTAGCGGAGCGGATCGTTTGGAACAATTAGGGGTTGTTTACACCTGGTCACTTCATGCGTTTTCTCAGATCGGATGGCTATCTGATTTATCAAAACGATTCCATTTACACCTGGTCACATAAATGTGTTTTTGCAAAATGGATATAAATCCGATCCTCAATTCACGCGCTATATGCAGATTTAATGAAGTGCACGTCACCGAAAGCAACAGATATGAGCCGAATTTTATTGATCATCGGCTAATTTCAAAATCAGCAAAGACAGCAATAAAGAGAGCGGCAACAGTCCTGGTAAGATCATTTTGTTTCTTTAGGCTACTTTTATGGTAGTGTTAATCGTCTGCGTCTTACTTTCACTTTCATTTGCGATAGATTGCGGCGCGTTGGCTTGATAGGCGTTCAGAGGTGATGCGTGTCGCAGTAGCGTCGTCATATCTGACTAAAATAACATGACATAGCCTATAATACGCTCTCACACGTTTATTTTTTAGCATTTTGGGGAGGAGTAACATTTACATATGTGGTTTCAACAACCAGATGCATTTACACATGTCCAGTTTCGTCTGGAATGCGGCCCAGACTACCTCCTGATGTGGTTTGAGCGATCGGATTCTAATCCGTCTCAAATGCGTTTCGGGGGGCATTTACACCTGGTCTTTTCACGATCGGATAGCTATCCGATCTCAGAAAACGCATGAAGTGGCCAGGTGTAAACGGCCCCTTAGATGAATGTGATCATTTGTGCTTTTTTTGGGCCTGAAATTGCTGATAACCTTTAAAACTCTCCACATGTGCTCACTCTCATGAGACAGCTACTGAACAGAGCCACTTCATCTAACGCTCATGAATGATGTTCTTAAATCGTCCAGTTATGACTGATAGGAGTTTGAAAACACTTCAGACGATTCATGCAGGAAACTGAACAAATCATTCAAACTGATTTGCAAACCGATTTAGACAGTTCTGCCAACTTGTTTGATTCTTTGAACAGAATCTTAAACAACTTTTTAAAAAATTCTGATCCAAGACCAAGCCTTGTGAATACTATTTTTATGTAGCGCAACCTCTCTGCAGAAGGGCCCTGAGCATGTGCCCAGATTGCCCGTATGGTAGATCCGGCATGACACAACACTAAAGTTATGCAATAAACACTAACTAAATAACTGATATTGTAACACAATGTTTGTTTGGTTTTGTTTTTTTACTTTAAAATGTATAAACCATTGTATGTATTTTACACAGTGTTGCTCTCTCCAAAATATTGAATGTTTTTGGTTAGGCTACAACATAATTTTTTACAAAAGTAGAAATGCGGAAAGTTGTTCTTTTGGACATTAAAAAAAATGATTTTAAATAATTACAGATCCAAATCCCTAATCTTGTAAAAAATGTAGGCCTAGTTGAAAGCTGCTGTTCATCATTGTGTTTAAAACTCACAATGTCTTATTTAGTGTACATTTATCTTTTAAAGTGTTCACCCTAATCGAGATTGCCTATTCAATTAATGTCGTGCTACATAAATGCTTAAATTCCAATTATATTATCTGATTATATTAAATTACAAATGTAGCCAAACTAGTGTTTCAATAGCTAAAAGCATGATTCTTAGTCTGGAATGGAGATTAACACTGTGGGGTATCAATGAAGAAATTAAAGCAGAACCAACTCTGTAAATGAGTAACATCTGGTTTGAAATGTAAAGGTTCACACAGTGCTGCGTCTAAAAGAAATAACCTGACTGTGATCGCATTCATCTGGCCTCAGGAGACTGTCAAAGACATAGAGTTTTCCAAATCAGCACTTGCCAGGGCAAAATCGAAACTAAAAGCAGATAAAATCACAACAAAAAGAATGTGGAGGGTCAAACAGAGAGGCCACATCTATACAATGTTTGGTAACACTTTAGAATAGGGTTCCTTCGTTAATGAATAACTACACAAGAACCAATGAGTAACACAATATTAACAATCTAGTAACTAGAAACTCTGATTAACGAACTAGTAAGTAATAGCGCACAGACGAAAGTGGTACTTCACTATTAAAGGAGTCATAACCTAGTATTACATTGGATACCCACACTCTATTATAGTATTTCAGGCCCTTCTAAAAAAGAAAAGTGGAAAAAAAATAAACACAGAGCTCCTATGACCCTTATTTCTGAATGCATTATTGTCTCGCGAGATCTGATGCGATATTTTGGCTGTCGTGGTCGGTAATTTTAATAATGCAAATGAGGGGCGCATTGATTGGTGGCAGGAAGGAGGGGGCTTGACACCGCAGATAACTTCAGCATATCATTCCAAAATAACATTATGGCGCAAGTTGTGAATGGACCCGAACTGGCCGTGACCTACGGAATTCAACCATGTTTGAGCCAGACTCTGAACCAGAGCAGGGAACGGAAGATATTGAGTCAATGGAAGGACGTCTACATCAATCATTTTGACTGAGACATACATCAACCGTGTTTACTCAGCTCTTACTGTGATTTTCTGAAGTAAAACTGACGCTCCAAATTTTGTGTGATGTACAATAAACTTTATTAAACTCATTAGTATATGTTTGATCATCATTCGGACCAGGTCCGATACAGCAGACTTGTAGGCTATTAATAAATAATGGATACATAGAAGCAGATGACAAATAAGTTATAATAACCGTAATTAAACTACTAAACTATACAGCACTCTGACTCTGTAGACATTATTGTCCGACTCGAAATGAACGTAAAGGATTCCCGTATAAAATGTTTAGCGCAGACACCTAACGTTAAGCCAGTTGATAGGGTTGTTGGAAAAGCGTCATTAAAAATGAATTTCATCCACTGGTCCCTGGTAGTTTGGTCCGTTTTTGGTAGAGAAAACACATTTGAATGTTGATTCTGGCAGTCAACCACAGAGCAACTCTCGTGTGCACTACATTTCAGCATCTTTCTTCACTGAATATGAGGGGGAGAGGGACAGCGCGCGGGCTTCCTCCAGCATGTCTGCGGTGTCCATATATGGTATATCCTGCCCCGTCTTGACGTCAAGTCGGGGGGAGAAATTAAAATCTCGTATTTGAGTGCGCGTGCACGTGGGCTGGTTTACAAACCCTGGGGTAAACAAACGCTTCACTTTTGAATATCGGCTTCCCGGCCAATGTATAATCGTTAGACAATCTTAACATACATTGATTCTCGTGGAAAAGTGAAAATCGCAGGTTATGACTCCTTTAAGTAATCAATAACTACTAGTTTTTTAATACTTCCCAGAGAACTACTGAAAAAGTTTATTAACAATCTAGTAACTACTATTAACTAAAAGAAACTCTTCTTAACGAATTCATAGCTCACAGATGACAGTGGTACTAGATACTTCTGTGTGAATTACTAATTATTTGGAACCGTATTGTAAAGTGAATGTAACCGTGCTACCCTCTAAACAGGAGCTAACACTAGGCTAGGTTCGAAAGGAGCTAAGTGAAATAAACTGTACCCACAAAAGGAAGTATTAGGCCAGATAAGTTGTAACCAGTAACTTTTACTCACATTACGTTGCAAGTAACAATTGAAACACAATTACATGACATACATGGAAAATAAAAAATGGGCCCTTTGAAAATAAATGAGTCTTTGATCTTTTCTTTTTGTAGTCGGTAAAGTCTGTCTGTTTGTGATCACTTTCTGTATTAGTCAATCCACTGTCAGTTCTCTGTTAAAGTGTGTGTCACTAGTTCTGTGACAGTTTCCTTGTTTAGGAAGAAAGTTGGCACTCTTGGATGAAGTGTGTGTACTAGCTCAGACGACTGATACGTTCCTACCACAAAGGATAGCGTTCGATGAGTAGGTCCACGTCCCTTCAAGATCACACTGGGAGGCTCGTCATCAATACAAAGGAATCTTCCAAGTAGTTCTCTCGCTGTCCATGAGACCTGACCTATGTATTACAAACAGAAGTTTTTTCTTTAAATCTATGTTGTACATTCATACTAAAGCATAACAACGATGTGACATTCAAGCATCACATAATACTCAATGATGCTGCATAATACTCAATGATCACATGTTCAGGCCTACAGTATTTATTACACTTCAGTTCAAACTTCAAATCTCAGCTCAATATCTGGATATATCTACAGTAACCAGCATATAATATGCCAAACCTTGTACGTATTCAATAACAGCTGATAATAAATCAACAGAAATAACATCAAGCTACTCTTATCCTGGTATTAGAAAAAACTGTAGGCAGAACAGGCTCTACTTAAATAAAGTTGCAATACATAACTGTAGTTGCGATGCAAATACTCTTATTTGAGTACCCTTATCAGAAAACATATTTTATCTACTCACTTTAGAATTTAAACATTAAGTTTTAACATTTCCACCCACAACAATAAAATAAAATGATCATAGAAAACCATAGTATTTTTCCCATAACCTTCTTTTCAATAACACAATGCTGTGTAATTCACATAGCTACTCATTAAAACAGAGCAATTGAACATAAATGCAGCTGTGCTTTGGTAACTTAAATATCCCTTTACTATTTCAGTTCAAATTCAAATTAAAACATTATAACACTGTCAAAAATAATTTTCTACAACACCAGGCCGTGAACACCCCCTTAACTCTTGATACAGATATAAGAAAACAGCACTGCTCACACAGTTAGCAATATTAGCGTCATATAGTTTACAAGCTTACCGAGACAAAACCGGGATTCTTTCAAACTCCCGGTTGCTTCTCCTTATCCTATCTTCGGTGTTGGTTATTTAGCTTGCTAATACACTCACTTTTATCACTCTGCTAACTTTAAAACAGTTTCTCCCGTCACCATCAAGATTGTTCGTCGTCTCTTTTTTTTTTTTTTTTTTTTTTTTTTTTATGATCACGCAGTTGCGTCGTGGCCTGTCAATCATGTTCAGCTGGGGGGGGGGGGGGGGGGGAACTGTCGATCTTGATTGGCTAATTTTCTTAAAGGGGTTTTACGCTATTTTAATACATTGAGTTATTATTTATAACCCTGTATTGTCACTGGGTTACATGAAGACCATGGGAACTAACTAGTAATGACTCAAGTGTTTCTAAAGACATTTTCTAAAAGTATACTAAAGTTCACCAAAAATCTCAGACGGTTGCACAAATCCTGACTAGATCATGTAGTAACACTTGAGTCATAAAGTGTTACCCAATGTTTTATGTCTGAGACTTAACTTATACTTATAAATTGAAAATCTACTGATTTCAATGTCAAATGCCTTCATTTTGGAATGACAATGTTATAAACTGGCTAAATTGTTTGTGTATAAAGTGACAAAAATATCTTATTTCAAATACGAATTATGACAAATATTATATTGTAATATAACAATATAATCGGGACATCAGTCGATTTATGCTTATAAATGTGCATCCTTTGTGTTCTTGCTATTTTTCAGAACCTAAAACTGTTTGTGCAAAGTTGAAATAGTCACCCCCGTTCCACATAAGTGTACATTAAACACATGTTCTGATTGCCTATCCGGCAGCATTTTTGCATCAAGTTTCTATTTGTCATTGCAAACTACAAATCAGTATGCGAGCAACACAGGTAACTCAAGGACAGACAATGCATTTTAAACATTGTTTACCTACACATTCATACAGGAATGAAAGTCAAATCAGACAGAATAGTTTTCAGTTAGACTCAACAAACATGCACACATACACACACACCTGTCATAGCCGGTGTGAACTGAAGCATAAGCAGCTGCAATTACCAGGTACCGGCCCCCTCTGCCCCCTGTCGGCAGTGGCCAGCCGTAATTGGCATACGAGTGAAAGGAAAATTGTGTAGGCGCGCCACGGTGTCACCGGGTGTCACGTGGTGAAATGACTCGTGAGCAACTGCTCAGACGGCCTGTTATTGGGCCTGTCAGCAATTTAGTGTTGCTTTACGACTGACAATACAATATTGTGTGTGTGTGCTGAAATAAACTGACATAAATAACATTTGTATTAGCTTCATTGCTATCAAATTGGCATATTGGAAAACTCGTAGTCTTGTAGCTTTATTTGACCAAATGTCTTACTAAAAACCAAGCTTCATTTTAAGTTTTTCTTTAGGAAACTTTGGGGACATTTTTATTTATTCACTCTATAAATCCTATTTGGACATGTCGCCTTTTTACTGTGAGACAATATAATGCAATGTTATTTTTTTATATTATTTATACAAATAAATTGTTAACCCTTGTGCGAAACATTTGAAGCTTGGGAGCACATGACTCAGAAGAAGACCCCTTGGCAGACTATTATCAAAGTAAAAAAAAAAAAAATTAAAAGTTAAACTTCCTCTTTAGTACATATTTTATTTTAGATAGTTGCCAAGGCAACATTTCTAATTTTCATTTTTTTTTAAGTTTAAGTTTTTCATCAAATATTCATGTTTTATTCTAGTTCAGCTTTACTTCAATTAACGAAAACTAATGTCAGTAGTTTTGATTTTTGTTAATGATAACACTTTGTGAAACAAATAACAAACAATTCAATTTGTATTAACCATTAACAAAGATACATAAAAACTTATTGTAAATTCATGTTAGCCACAAATGCACAAATGTAACCTTACTGTATGTCTCACCACGGGAATTATTGTGCTATTCAACACTACACAACGACTACATTTCCAAATTTCTTAAAATTGCATGATATTGACAACACTGACCACACATTATTCTTAATCATGATAATGTAGTTCCCTATCAGGGAATTTCGAGCTGCGTGTAAATGCTGTGGGAACGTCCCTGCGAGTGCGTCATGAAGCAAGTATGAAATCAGTCCAATGGCGAGAAGGTACGTCATAGGCGGGGTGACGTATCGACCAGGAAACTATAAAGCACTCCAAAAACACAAGCGCGTCAGCTTCTGAGTCTTCAGCAAGCGCTCTGTGTGTGAATATATCAGCCTGTGTCTCAAAGTGTTTTATCTGTCCTTAGTATTATCTAGGCAGGAGTTTTTCACAAAAAAAAAAAAAAAAAAAAAAAAAAAAAATCCTATATGATGTGAGCGAACAGCAATTCAGAAAGTGTGTTCATCCCTGCCCACACTACATCACGGATGGGGATACACACGATCTGTGTGTTGTTTGTATGGGAGTGCAGCATGCCCAGTCAGCTCTCGAGGGAGCTGATTGCGAGCATTGCGAGCGTACGTCTATGAAAACGATCTCCACACCGAGGTGTTTCTTCAAGAATTTTAAGCCAGCAAACGTCTATTTATTCCAACATTTCTGGGGCTAAGATTTATGGTTATGGGGCGATGCCTAAGGCGGAGGAAGTGTTGGCGAGCCAACTTTCTCCTGATACTGCATCGTCCTTTAAGACATCGGCGTTGCCCACCAAGCCATTAAGAAATACTTCGGCTTTGATGGGCAAATCTTACTCGGTGGTGGGACAAGCAGCATCATGTCTTCATACAATGTCTATTTTACAAGCTTCTCAGGCAGATCTGTTAAAAGACATTAGTGAGGGGGAGGAAATACGAGCAGATGTGATCAGAGAATTACGTCAGGCAGCAGATCTCTCTCTCCTTGCCACCAAGGAGACGGCCAGATCAGTGGGCCGTTCTATGGCAGCCCTGGTGGCCACGGAGAGGCACTTATGGTTGAATTTATCTAATATGAAAGAAAAAGAAAAATCTTTCCTTCTGGACGCACCACTGTCGACTTCTGGCCTCTTCGGTGACTCCGTAAACACGTTCATCGAGAGGTTTCAGGAAGAAAAAAAGCAGGCAGCGGTGCTCCAGAAGTTCCTCCCCCTCCAGGGTGCATGACCCCGGGGCTGCTGGACGGGAGCAGCCCCGGCCGTCTAGTAGCTCCTTACACAGAGCGCAAAAAATGTAGAGTGTCACGTCTCGTGCTCCTCCTCAGCAAAAATGGGGCGAGACGCAGCGCTCCCAGGCGAGGTCTTCCAAGGGCAAGACCGATCTGAGGACTGTCATTGTCGTGAAGAAGCCTTTGTCGAAGAAGAAGCCCTGATGCCAGATGTGTCAGGGTGCTGAGGGTGGTCCCCGCCAAGAGAGAAAGGTGTTGGCCACAGTACATTGCGCCCATTCTCTCTCAGTGCCTGGAATTTTCACCCGGCATGGTGAAGGCTTTCCCCCTTCCCTAGACCGGGATACGTTCCCAAGGTCCCAACCAATGTGGTCAGGCCTATTGTACTGCAGGCTCTCTGTCTTCCATTTCTGACATCAGACCAAGAAAGACTAAAGCTCGAAGTTCCCTGACAGGGAACGTCTCTGGTTACGTATGTAACCTTAGTTCCCTGAAGGGAACAAGACGCTGCGTGTCTATGCCATACTCCCAGCATGCCCGTGAGCACTTCCTTCAGTCTTATCAGAAGGTGACATGCTTGTGTTTTTGGGGTGCTTTATAGTTTCCTGGTCGATACATCACCCCGCCTATGACATTCCCACTCGCCATTGGGCTGATTTCATACGTGCTTCATGACGCACTCATGCAGGGGCGTTCCCACAGCGTTTACACGCAGCGTCTCGTTCCTAACTAACCAGAGACATTATAATTATATATATATATATAAGTTTTTTTTTCTCTTTAATTACAAGTGAAAACCTCACACCAACTGCCCAACAGTAGGAACCTCTGAGAAAGAGTAAGTTTGAGTAATGTTTTCTTTGCGGTTTTGTTCCCAGTCCATGTTTTCTCGAATGTATTCCAGCATGTAGGTAAAGCAAACCCTTAGAATTACATGTTGATGCTTTGATGTCACTTGAGTGTATGGCTCATCTTTCATGTTGTCTTTTTGTTGTCCCCTTTTTTATATGAGTACTTTAACAAACAGGCTTTGTTTGGAGGGCTGGCAAAATCAAGACAACATTCTCTTGTCTGTGTTTGATTTGTCTGAATCAGATTGATTGTTTTAATGCACCTGAATTTTGACTGATGTCTGGTTTGCCTGCATGCAATAAAGAAACAAAAGGTTCAGAGATTAAAGGAAACATAATCATAAAATCAGCCAGTCAAATAAGTCACAACCTTCCTGAGGTTTAAATCACTTTATTACAAATCTTTCTTCATGCTACAGATGTGTGATTATTTCATATGTATCTTAATGGACAGCAACTACAAAAGGAATGTTGCTATTTTCCTTGTTAAAAAAAAAAAAAAAAAACAGAATAAAGGACCGCTGGATAAACACCTTTCACATAACAGAAAACCCAAATAATTACAGTCTCAGTGACAATGGCTCCATCCTTTTCACACTTGGATAAAAAAAAAGTTCTTAATTATCATTGTTTTTAGGCTAGTGTCTAAATATCGAAGGCACACCCTGAACGCCCCTCTCCCCGCAGCGTCCATGTTTCTAGCTCGCGATGATTGCCAATTAGAGCAGAAATCAATTTATAGTCTCCATTGCTTAATTGATATCATTATGTTTACTCTAGAATGAATAATCGAATATTGTATCATTACATCAAAATGAAGTCGTGCATGAAGCGGGCCCGGCAGGTAGCCGCCGCTGAGAGGTTTCTCGTTAAAAAGAAGTGATTGCTGATAATTAAGGGTTATCATTATATTCCCACTTCCCCAAATGCCGGCATTAGACATTCAGCTTCCAAGTTCAGCCTAAAAAACAACAACAACAACTAAAAACGACTTGTTTTCAACATGAGATCCAAATCAAAACGACATCAACGTATCTTCCAGAACAAAGCATTTATTTTAGAAGAAATCTTTTCAGATTTTAAATATCTACCACAAAAAGCTCTTAGCGGGAAATGTTAAATAAATTACTAGTTGACTGAACTCTCATAAATAAACAGGAATAATCATACGCGTCTTGGCTTAAGCCCGCCTCCTTAGACTTGCGTCCATGTCTAAGCTGTCCAGGTGATTGTGAAACCCTTTTCGATGGTGTGAGATTGTGGTGTCGCGTCAATCACCAACTCCTGATTCTGAAGGAGAGAAAGAGAGGGTTATTTGAACAGAAAAATAGCACAAAGAAGTTTGTGATGCAACTTTTTTAGGTGAAACGAAATCTAAAACTAACACACATGGTCAAGAGTTGCTGCACAAATTCTCTTTAGGAGCTTAAACTCGTGTGTGATTGCAGGCTGGTTCCGTCAATGACCTCATAATGGCATGATGAAGAAAAATAAATGGTGTTTCGAGAGAATCGTTGGAAAATGCCACCTCTGATCTGACATGCGCTGCTGAGGGCAAACGCACGCATGGAGACAGATGGAGCTGCCTCGCCTCTTTCAGACTTATTATGCAGTCGGGAAATACTAAGAAAGATAAATGATTTGGTGTGGGCTGGAACACTAGTTATTCAGATTCACATGCGCACAGTTTCTTTGTCATTTCCCCCCCTTCGATTCTTCTCATGGCTGGTATAAATCTCAGTCTCTGGAGCTCATGCCTGCATTCTTATTAATAGAAACAGTCGATGCGCACACAACTTTTAAAAGGCATCTCTTTTTCTTTTTTTTGTCTGAATGTAAACTCTGTATTTCATCAAGCTCACTGCACAGGGTGAAGATATAGAGGACTAGGAGAGACACTTACAAAATGCAAGGAGGAATCGATTAGATGAATGCATTCAGATGTTTAGCTTTTAAAATATTCTTAGATATTTTAATGATTTTCATGAGTGTACTATAACATGGTTTTTTTTAATCGTTCTTAGCATAATTTAAAGGCGGCAAACATACTTCCATGATGCATAAAAAATCATGTATAATAAATCATTTGAATTATTATTAAAAAAAATTAGGTCCAACTTTATATTAAGTGGCTTTAAGTACTATGTACGTTCATTGAAACAAATAATTTGATACAATGGACTTATTGTGTACATACATGTTTTTACATTGTACTTATATTTTTAAAATACCAGCATGTAATTACAGCTGAAACTAATTTATGTAATTACATCTGTAATTACCCATCCCTTACACTTTAACCTACCCTTAAACCTACCCATACCACCACATCTGTCCCTAACCTTACCCAGATCACACCTCAATAGCAGCAAAAAGTGTTTTACAATGCATGAGCACAAGTACATTGTACTTATTTTTCAATGTATGTACATAGTACTTAAAGCCACTTTATATATATATATATATATATATATATATATATATATATTTTTTTTTTTTTCTCAGCATCATAAAGACAGCAAACACACTTCCAAAATGCATAGTAATCATGTATTACAAATAATTTGAAATATTATAAAATTATTATAAACAAAATAAATAGTTAAATTGTCATGAAAATTATATCACTAATGCATATTAAAATTAAAAATTCTTTAAAAATGTAAAAAAAATATATTTTTAAATGAAATATCATTTTGTTTTTCTTTGTATTGATTTTGGGGTGAAATATGACCAGGATCAATGAAAGGCAGCTAACAAATATTTCCATGATGCATAGATAATTTTCAATTTAAATAATATAATACTTTATAATATCATCAGGTGTCATGAAACTAATATATCTTGAAATATTAAAACAAACAAAAAAAATTACATTTTAAATAAAATATACTTTCATATTTCTTTTGTATTGATTTTAGATCAATTATGAAAGTAAATTTCAAAATGAAAACCAATCACTTTGGTTTTAATTTGGCAAATTCAAAATAAAAATATTTACATGTATTAAATAATTATTAAATATAATTTGTATACTTAAATTACAGTTTATTGTAACACTTTACAATAAGGTTATTAACTAACATTAACTAACCACAATACATTTGTTAAAGTTTTGTTATACATGGTTAATGTTAGTTAATAAAAATAAAGCTGTTCATTGTTTGTCCATGTTAGTTTAAAGTTCTTCCACTAATGTGAACAAGATTTTAATAAAGTCTTCGTAAATGTTGAAATTAACATTAACAAAGATTAATAATTGCTGGTCATTATTAGTTCATGCTAACTAATGCAGTTAACCAATGTAACTAATGAACCTTATTGTAAAGTGTTACCATTTTTATTTTTAAATGACTAAAACGGAATAAAAATGAAATAGATATTTTTAATGAGCACTTCTTGTCCTCCTAATTGTATCAGTGATCCTGACAATATCAATGGATAAAGTATATATTTGAATGAAGAATCTCACCTCGGGGTGGTAATTAAAGGCCAAGTCGGCATCAGGCTTCCCAGAAACACTCATGGTCACCTTAGTGACGAGCGCTGTTACACCCCACACCTTCACATTACCCAGGGTTAACCTGTCAACCTCGGCCAAACCATCAGTGGTTATCGAGTTAGTAAGAACGCCCTATAAATATAAACACACACAGCTGTTACACAAGATACACACATGCATATTTAAACTAAGAGCAAAAATTCTATTGCAAATGATAATTGCTGAAAGTAAAACATCTGGATACATTATATTAATGCATATTTGTGGGGGAAATGTACTTAATTATCACATATAATCGCAAAAACTCAAAAATATGACCCGTTTCTTGAGATTCACTCATTAAGATCTGACTAGAACAGAATGAAAAACAACAGATAATTGTGTCGTTTCAGTATTAATGTAACATCTGTGCTGAGACAACTCAAACTAGCTGAGTTTGACCTTGTTTTTACAAACAGTTTTCAACTCCAGAGGGCCTTGTTTTTTTTTTTTTCCCACCGTTCAAATAATCTCCCCACATAAGACATCAAACCCACAGGAAGTCCATAGAGCTCTGACCTGGGCCAAGGGGCCTTGAGCTGTGCTACAGCATGAAATAGTTTTGGATCTGGATTTTGTTTCCAAATTCAGAGTGGCCACAGATGTTTGGCTTCAAGTGAGATGGACAATCTTGAAATCCCTATAGGTTTTTAATAGCAACTGTGCATGACCACAATCCAAATAAATCTGAAAGAACTGCACATATAGTGTTCTTTAAAACATATGAACATACCGAAGACACTTGGAAATTTGTCAAGAGGTAACGGTTGCTCTGAACAGTATCTGTAAGGAAAAAGAAGGGGCCATTTTAAAAACACTGTGATGAAATTATTATGATTTTAGAAAAAAAAATATACACAAACTTATTTTTAAAAGATTCAGTACATTGCATGCGTGTAATGCTGATGAGACCTTTAAAAATAAAATGTTACCAGTAATAGTATTTACTATGTGGAAAAGGTTATAAATCTAACATAGGTTAATAAGAAATACATTTGCAAATCTCCCAACAACATATCTATATTTTGAAATGAACACCTGGGGAAAGCAAAACACCTACTTACATTCCTTTTCTCACAAATTATGATTACAGGGACAGATTATAATTGAATAAAAACTTACATTTGATCAGTTCCTCTTTGTGCATGATTTGATATATGCGTCAGATAACCAGCTCCATATGCATGACTTTTATGATTTAGTAAACTTGTCTGTTAGCTCGCCTTAGTGCACTTGCAATGCAGAGTAAAAATGTGTTTTTAACTCCCGTTTGCCTTTGTTAACATACAGTGGTGTGAATAAGTTTTGGCCCCCATGCTAAAGTTGCCTAAAAAGAGGAATAAAAAAATCATCTTTTGGATATTGATCTTAATGCCTTAATTAGAAAAATGAGGAAAACTCCAACCTTTAAGGACACAAATTTTTTTATAATAAAGTTAAAGTTCCCTTGGCCTTAAGAATTAAAATATCCCCACATCATCACACACCTTCCACCACACCTAGAGATTGGCATGGTTTTACTTCAGTTAGCCTAATAGCTGGTTTGATTTGCATTGAAAGATGATCTTATGGAAAGTACCCATGCCAATCTCTAGGTGTGGTGGAAGGTGTGTGATGATGTGGGGATATTTTAATTCCAAAGGCCAAGGGAACTTTATCAGGATGCATATTATCCTGGATCCATGAAATAACTGGCTTTGAAAAATAAAAATCTGCCTGACTCTATGGGAATTTAACATAGGGGGGCAATGACTTATGCACCCTGTATTTTAAGGAAAAACATTTATTTATTTATGATACATTATTCATTCACAAAGAAAATTTGTGTCCTTAAAGGTTGGAGTTTTCCTCATTTTTCTAATTAAGGCATTAAGATCAATATCCAAAAGAAGATTTTTTATTCCTCTTTTTAGGCAACTTTAGCATAGGGGCCAAAACTTATTCACACCACTGTAATCATTCAGTTTAGGGTCTAGCATACACCTGCCACAATGCAGCGTCATGTGCGAGACAAGTGCTTTTTGCTAGTTTCAGCCTGACGCAGTTATCATTTTCATGTTCTGCGCCATGTTGTTTAAATAGCAAATGCATATCTGTTTCCTCTCCAGAGAAGTGTTCAGACTTTCCGCCTGCAAATCCCATCATGTAAATAGCAAATCCACAATGGTGCGAGCGCAACTGGCTTTTAAAGGGAATGGGAAATGATATTTGATTGGTTTATTACACGTTACGCCCAAAACACACCTATTACTCATAAAGAGAATGGGAAAACTCTTTTAGACCCGGCGCGCCAACCATTTTTCCCATCGTTAAATTAGCAAAAGTGGATTCACTTGTCCACTTGCGCCGTGCGCTTTAGACCATGCTCTTAGATCGCTAAATTAGGGCCCTTAAGGTCGGGTTTTTTCAAACGGGATGGAGAATTAACCTTGTAGAACCACTCACTGAACATTACATCTCTGAACTACTGCAATACGTACAACAACCACTGAACTGAATGCGTTTTTAGAGCCACTCACTGGACATTTCACTTTGAAGTGAAACGGTGCAAGAAGCAACATAATATCATTTTGTAGAAATGTTGAGTCTGGGATGAATAAATCATTCATGGAACTAGAATTATCAAGCTAAAATCAAAACTATTTAATTCCACATGATTCCCATCTCCCCCAATATCCCCAGACACAACCAAACATAACCCACCAATTCCCTCTCCATCATCCCAGAACAGGGATCCTTGTGCTGAACCTGTATCATCGAGAGCAACAAGCAGACCCAGAGGATTCTTACGACTACAAGAAAAAAACACAAAACAAAATTGTGAACACAACATTCATGTTATGACATGAACATCCACATTTACATATTAACACTTATTCAGTGTTCAGAATTGTGGTCATCTTGATAAACAACAGTCTGAAAAATAATAAATAATAAAATAATAAAAATAAAATAAAAATACTATGAAGCTTATAGAAACATGGCTCAATTATACATTAAACAGTCCTTCTTCACCTGTAGTGTGTGTTGTTCTCTGGTTTCTGCCAGGGCAGGATATAGCCACCTCTAATGTGCAGATTAATTTTATTTAATGGTGTATCCATATCCACAAACTGTCCTCGCACTCCAACAAATTTGCCCTGGATGATAAATCGCAAACAAGCAGATAAGAGACCCCGGATATATAAAGGACAAAGAACCACGAGTTGAAATTGTTTGGAAGACAGTTGCATTATGGCTGGTTGATTAATTCACATGCTAACTAAATCTTGCAAATAAAGATTTACATGCTTGCTAATAAAATGTTCACTTGCATGCTGATAGAATGCTTACCGTGTGGTAATCGTACCAGCGGGCATCTGGCACGTAGCCCTTGACTACAGTGGCGCCCTTCACAAAACAAAATCAATGAGAACAAAATAATAAATAAAAACATAAACAACACTAATTAGAACTGTCAATCTGATTAATACTGATTAAATATAGTGCTATGTGACAGTGTGTGACTTGTGATTTGCTTATAGCCCGAATATAGCATTTTTGTGACCATACCTTTTCCAAAGCAGGCGTGATTAGAAGGGCGGGACCCCAGAGGAACTGCCTGTCGATTTCCCATGTGTTTTCATCATTGACAAACCTACATTACAGAACACAGAGCTGAGAACATCATTTATACAAAACAGTGCATGCAGTTCGTAATGGAAAAACAGAAACAGTGAGGAAAAGAGAGGGAGGTTAAAAGAAAAACATGAGATGCAGAAAACAATAGTATGGAGCCCCCCTAGTCCCACTTTGGCAAAAAAATAAAATAATTATAACTATCTTGTGGCCTCAAGATAGTAACTCGTGGCCTCAAGATAGTAATTCGTGGCCTCCATATAGTAAATCGTGGCCTCAAGATAGTAACTCGTGGCCTCGAGATAGTAATTCATGGCCTCAAGATACTAACTCGTGGCCTCAAGATAGTAACTCGTGGCCTCAAGATAGTAACTTGTGGCCTCAAGATACTATCTAGTGGCTTCAAGATACTGTCTCACGGCCTCAAAATAGTAACTCGTGGCCTCAAGATAGAGTTAGTATCTTGAGGCCACGAGATAGTATCTTGAGGCCACGATTTACTATCTTGAGGCCATGAGCTACTTTCTTGAGACCACAAGTTACTATCTTGAGGCCACAAGTTACTATCTTGAGGCCACAAGATAGTAACTCGAGCCCACGAGATAGTATCTTGAGGCCACGGGTTAATATCTTGAGGCCACAAGATAGTATCTTGAGGCCACGAGATAGTTATAATTATTTTTTTTTAGCATAAAACATTCAGTCCAATAGTTCAGGCTTCTAAAAACGGAAGTGGAAGAGGAAGGTTACACAGGACAACAGGAAAGTGAAAAGTACTGATATCAAAGTAGGCTTAAAAATGCATTAGAAGGAACATAAGACCTGAGGTTTGGCCCGAGTTCTGATTAGTCATTCCTATGATTGAGATGTACTTAATAGAGAGTGACGGATTAAATATAGTGTCAGAAAGAAAATATGGGGTATATTTGGAGAGGAACTGAGTAGCAGAAGGTCTTAAAGGGATAATTCACACAAAAATGGCACTGTTAAATTTAACTATTATTGCATGGAAAAATAATGGCATGAACATTCTGTTAAACAACATGGTTTTGAAATAGTATGAGGGTCAGCAAATGGAAGACAAAATGATTTTCATTTTTCGGTGAACTACTCAGAAACATACATACTGGTAAACACTTACTCATGCAGCATGGGTCTGACCACAGTTTTTCCGTTAACGTGAGCTTCATACATCAGTGTGTACAAATATGGCAGGAGGGTATAGCGAATATTCAGCACGTCACGGGACATATTAGCAAACTCTGGGCCCCAGGCCACGGGATCCTGCCTCTGTGAAAGATTATACAAATCTTGTCAGATTAGAAATATCCAACACTACTTCTGTAGACAACGTGAATGGATTCTCCTGCAAACCTCATCACTACAGTGTTTGACAGGTTGCTAGGGCATTACTAGTGATAGCCCGGGTGTTCTGGTTCTGGGCTATTCTTCAATAAAGACTATTTGCTGGCATCTATGATTCCATGAAGAACATTTAACGTTTAACGGTTCTTTAAAATGGAAAAGAGTTTTGTTTTTAGATTATTAAAATGTTCTTCAAAAACGTTCACTGAATTGCTCTTTAGGGAACCACAAATGGTTCTTCTATGGCATCACTTCAACAAAAACATTTTTGCAACTTTTCTTTCTTAAGAGTTTTTATTGGAATGTACATGTTTTTGCTTATTTATTGGTGACATCTTTTATACATTTTTTCCTCATGGGTTTTGTCTTAAGCTTGCATAAAGTGGAAGTTTGGTCTGTACAGATAGAGTTAAAGTATTAGTTTACTTCAAAATGAAAATTCTGTCATCATTTACTCACCCTCAAGTTGTTTCAAACCTGTATGAATTTCTTTCTTCAGCTGAACACAAAAGAACACAGTTTGAAGAATCTCAGAATAACCAAACATTTGATAGACACTGACTTCCATAGTATTTTTTTTTCTTCTATGGAAGTCGATGGGGTACATCAACTGTCTGGTTACTGACATTCTTCAAAATATATTATTCTGTGTTCAGCAGAAGAAAGAAATTCATACAGGTTTGAAACAACTTGAGGGTGAGTAAATTTTGAAGTAACCCATTCATTTCAAATCAAATTTTCAGTAAATATTTGTTTTCTCTCTATAATTCATTCATTTATGATCCAAACAAATCAAACTGGAACACCACCGCATTTCCTACATTATTCATTATGAGGCCATGGGAATAAATACTTTAGCCCAGAACTACATTTGCATGATCCAAATCTGTACAGCTGTGTCCTGTACACCACAGTGAGCAGCTGTGCCCATGTGTGTGAGCATCTGACTCCATATACAGGCAGAATGTTAATTGTCTGCCAGACAGAGAATCAGTTTGCCCCCTCGGTGGCACAATGAGTGGTGTTAAGAGCGGTGGGTGTGAGTTAATGTGCTCACAGATATAAAGGTGAACCATATCTGATAATTATTTCTCAAGTACCTCAAGTTAACAGGTCTGACCGCCAATGAGTGCATGCTAACACTTATCTCTTTACCGCCATTTTTGCACCATTTATTACACAACATTTCCCTGACATTGACGGAATATGTACCGGTGTTGTAGTCTCCAGTAAAAGGTGTTTAGGATTAGCAGTGAGATTACGATTAGGGGGATGGGGTTTGAATTAGCCAATCAGGTAACGGCTTCATTTAAGGGGGTAATAATTTGGCAGGGAGTCGAAATTCGGCACAACAGTGTAAGTCCATGTTCTTACTAGGGGGCGCTATTACGCATCTTCTGAAATAATATGAATCTCTGGATCTAGAAACAAGTGAAGAAGAAGCAAAATCATTGCTTATGCACATATAAGCTAACGCGATTATCAAATATTGACATAAAAGCATGTCAATCAAATTTGCCTAATGTCACAGCGCAGTCTCATCCCAAGACGTCATATAACTGACGTCTTGGGACGTTTTTTGACCGTACGTCAACATCGGGTACCCTTTAACGTCGGTTAGATGACGTTATCGGATCCTAACCCTACCCCAGACCTAAACCTACCCCTAAACCTACCCCGTCACCTAACCGACGTTAAAGGTAAAGCGTCAAGTTGTATGATGTCACAGGATCATCATGTCATTGAAGTTAAAGGGTACCCTAAAATGGTGGATGTTGACGTTTGGTCAAAAGATGTCCCAAGATGTCAGTTATATGACGTCTTGGGATGAGACTGTGTTAAATGTCACCAAATGATTGAAACGTCGAATCCAAGAAGACGTATAGGACTATGCAAACTTTAAGGGTGTTCATATTAGACAATCTACTAGGTCTACTATATTGTTCTGAATCTAATCCAGACAAAATCTGACAAAAACACAATTTCTTCTGCTTTTTGTTCAAAATGTTGCTTTAATTTTTTGATTGATTGATTCCTACATTCAAGTGTTGATAAAAAAAAAAAAAAAAAAAGAATGGCTCAAATGCTGGTGCTGGCTGGCAATAATATCACATATATGATGGCGGGAAAGAGTTAAACATGAATTACACACTTTAAGAAGGGAGAACACCACAGTTACTCCATGTTATACCAAGGCTGTAAACTGCTGTTTGTGTCCTGTAAACGTCCTTTAAACAAGACACATTTACCTGATATGCAAAACTGTGTGAGATATCAAGGCTTGTTTTCAGAGAATGCCTCTTTAATATAAGTAACAAAATAATCTTGTTATACTGACAGCTTTGT
This sequence comes from Cyprinella venusta, assembly GCA_038021265.1. Classification (NCBI taxonomy): domain Eukaryota; kingdom Metazoa; phylum Chordata; class Actinopteri; order Cypriniformes; family Leuciscidae; genus Cyprinella; species Cyprinella venusta. The sequence continues at coordinate 16,381,445 of CM075871.1, forward strand.
CTTCCAATGCTCATGTTTAAAAAAAAAATATACAAACTAACTTTATGCAGTATTAAAGATAAACTATATGAAAATGAGCCTTTTATATAATTTGCAGTTTGACTTTTAGATGCATTTATCTTTTTTTAAGTATATTTTTAAACAACACAATAATTGTTAAGGAAATTATTTGTGCAAATAAATTGTTAAGTTGTTGTTGTTGTTGTTGTTGTTTTTTGTTTATTTTTTTTTTGTTTTGTCAAGGGTGAATATTGGAAAATGTATATAACATATATTGGTAAAATGTTTAAATTAAATATAGAAAATACTAAGTTATTTTAAAAATTTTTAACTTAAAATTTTTGAACAAAAAAAAAAAAACAAATGCGAAATTTGTAGGACGAGGGGTTATTAAAGGGGTCATATAATGCCATTCTCATACAAGTTAGTTTTATTCTTTAGGGTCTAAATGAAAAGTTTGTAATATACTTCAATTAAAAATTCTCGTTAGTATTGTAAGAACACACTAATTTTACCTGGTCAAAAACAGCTCTGTTTTCAGCACGCCGTTTCAGTGCATATGCCTTTAAATGATAATGAGCTGCTGACTCCGCCCCACAGTTCTGCGGCTTTTTGACATAACACAGGTGTGTTGGAGTGTTGCCTTGACAACAGGGTATATTTTGGAGAGAGAATGGCAACGGGAGTCTCTGAGGACACATCTGTGCAGCTGTATCAGTTTGAACACACCCACAACAAGATGATGGCCGCATAGAAGTTCGACAATTAAAGCTTGAACAGGACGTTTCTGAATGGTTAGTAAACATAATGTCACTTTGATCTATCTTTGTATGTACTGGCAGGGTAACGTTAGAGTAACTTTGTGAGATGTATAAATGCTATGTGTTAACTGATGTATACATACTCAGTTTGTAATAACACAATAACAATAACACGTTGTTCATTATAAATATGGGATTGTCAATTATATTGAGAACTATACTACATATTGAGAATTATATATTGAATTTGTTCAAAAGACCTAACAATTGTAAAATAATGATAGTGATGCTAGCCTTGGTAAACACACTGAATTCTTTGGCTTTTAATGTTCTTGCCCTTTTGACCTGTAGAATCTCTAGTATGTTCTCCTCTCTCCCACACAGAGCGAAAACTCCTTCTCCTAATGTAATGGGAAAAGCTAATATCTCTGTGTTAATGTGTTTGAATGAACTAGACCTTCCTCCTGTTAGAGCTAACTGCTGCTCGCAGACAAAAAAGCTAAATTATTCCAAATGCACTGCCCTCTGACTCCATTAGCATGTGACTTAGCTTGATGGAGAGACAGCCGAACTTGGAAGCCTTGGCAGGAGCCTAAGAGTTATGACCCTCGCTGCAAAAGCTGGACTATCTCTCTCTCTTTCCCTGGCAGCTGCCATCACAGGGAACATTTGCACAGGCAACTGACTTTGCAAGAAATTAGGAGTAAATAAAAGGGTATTTTCAACCTTCTTTTGCAATCTGTTCATCTCTTAACTCCCACCTCTTTTGTTTTTTTGCCTTATGAGAGATTTATGTTTGCTCCCATTTTGCTTTTTACGATTAGCCTGAGCAAACACTTCCTATTGAAACAGAACTTTACTTTTAATACCTAGTAAGCTTTAGTTTACATTATTGCCACAAACAATTTTTGTTATCATCTGACAAATATTTGGTCATAAATATTAGTCATTTTCAAAGGGTGCATTAGTATGAGACTTTAGACGGGTGCACTATGCAAGTACACTCTGCAGTCTGTTATTACACACACAGGGACGTATAGCAGGACACAAACATGCCAAATCCTAAAAATAAAAAAATTCAATGTAAAAGATTATTATTATTAGTTTGTACATGAAGATATGGTGAAATCCAGCTTGTCCATGGCGTGAGCGCAACTGGCATTTAAAGGGAATGGTGGATGAGACTGATTGGTTTATTGCAAGTTACACCCAAAACTAACCCATTACTCATTAATGGTGCTTTTCCACTGCATGGTACGGTTCGGTACGGTACGCTTTGGCGCTTTTCCACTGCATGGTACGGTACGGCACTTATGGCGCATTTCCAGTGTATGCTACGGTACGGTACGGCTTGCTTGCTCGGTTTAAATGGTACCTGGTCTGTTGAGGTTCCAAGCGTACCATACTGGTACTGAAATGTGAGCATACCAGCAGTGGAAAAGTGCCAACCCTTCTAGACCACCCTTACCAAACATTTCCCATCGTTAATCTAGCAAAAGTTGAATCGGAAACTCCCCAAGTGCACTTGTGCCCTGTGCTTAAGACCATTCACTTAGATCATTAAATAGTGCCCAAAGTTTCTAAAACTCCTTTTTTTATTTCATTAAGTGTCTCTGGATCTTATTCAATATCCAACATGTCTTTCTCTCTATCACTTTGTAATTCAGGCCACCTTGACGCCCTCCATCTTTTGCCATTTGTCTCTGGATGACCTTCCATTTGCCTCTGTAGCCACATTAAAGCTAATGACATCTTGGAGGGGTAATTACGGCACCAAGGGGACGTGCAGGGATAAACACGTCCGGTCACAGGGGTAGAGGCGAGCTGAGGACAGTCTCTTATTGGAACTGTCATTGAGACACGCAGAGGGCACATCCACACCAGTGCAAGTGAATGACTCGGCAGTATAAAAGCGGAAAAAAAATATGCAGACATGCTGTCTTGCAAGCGCTGCTGTGCACTTTTGTTTTAATAAAGACCTCTAAATTGCCTGGTCACTGTCAGAGCTCATCTAACACTGGAATTAATACACATCATGCCATTTTAAAAGCTTTTTTGTTAGCATGTTTACTTTTGTGTTTTTTTATTTTTCGTTCTCCAGCTAAAATCCCAAAAGATTATTGCACAAATGCTTTTATTTTTCTTATGCCTTTGCATCATTTTTACTGTGTGATGGATTTTAATAGATAAGATAGTAAACAACCTTACTTACTCTTTTAGGTCTAACATTATAACACTTTGAAACGCAATATACTAAAACATTCTGTTGTTTCTGTCCTTATTGTGCTTATTGTGTCCATGGGAAATTCTGAAGTGCTGACCAAATGTCAAATGACCTAAGTAGTCAAATGAACCTCTCTATTTTACTAATGATTTGAGATCTATGTTTGCTTCTACTTGATAACAGAAGGGTTTGCAGATGAAGAACCAATCAAATTGTAGGGAAATTATGTAGTGATTCATGTCATTTTTGCCATGCTCCTATTCTATAAAAACTGTTGCATTTCTTTTGAGGGTGTGGCTGTGATTGAAGCATATTCAAAGGCATTGTCTGAAGTCTGTTGGTTATTTTTGCAATGTAGCAAGTTGGAGCAAGTTAGTTAGGGGAAAAAGTTAGGGATTACATACTCGGCCGATGTCGAGACGCACTAGAGTATAAATATTATTGAATGGGGACGTCAATTGTAGACAAGACCCAGAGAAACTAACATCAACTGTAGACGTTCAGGGACGTCGATTGTAGACTAGATCCCATGAAACTATCGTCGACTGTAGACGTTCGGGGTGTCGATTGTAGACGAGACCCAGAGAAACTAATGTCGACTGTAAACGTTCGGGGATGTCGATTGTACACCAGACACCGAGAAACTAACGTCGACTGTAGACGTTCGGGGACGTCGATTGTAGACGAGACCCAGAGAAACTAACGTCAACTGTAGACGAGACCCAGAGAAACTAACGTCGACTGTAGACGTTCGGGGGGCGTCGATTGTAGACGAGACCCAGAGAAACTAGCGTCGACTGTAGACGTTTGGGGACGTCGATTGTAGACGAGACCCAGAGAAACTAACGTCGACTGCAGACGTTTGGGGACGCCGATTGTAGACGAGACCCACAGAAACAAACGTCGACTGTAGATGTTCGGGGACGTCGATTGTAGACGAGACCCAGAGAAACAAACGTCGACTGTAGACGTTCGGGGACGTCGATTGTAGACGAGACCCAGAGAAACTAACGTCGACTGTAGACGAGACCCAGAGAAACTAACGTCGACTGTAGACGTTCGGGGGGCGTCGATTGTAGACGAGACCCAGAGAAACTAGCGTCGACTGTAGACGTTTGGGGACGTCGATTGTAGACGAGACCCAGAGAAACTAACGTCGACTGTAGACGTTTGGGGACGCCGATTGTAGACGAGACCCACAGAAACAAACGTCGACTGTAGATGTTCGGGGACGTCGATTGTAGACGAGACCCAGAGAAACAAACGTCGACTGTAGACGTTCGGCGACGTTGATTGTAGACGAGACCCAGAGAAACTAACGTCGACTGTAGACGTTCGGGGACGTCGATTGTAGACGAGACTCAGAGAAACTAGCGTCGACTGTAGACGTTTGGGGACATCGATTGTAGACGAGACCCAGAGAAACTAGCGTTGACTGTAGACGTTTGGGGGCGTCGATTGTAGACGAGACCCAGAGAAACAAACGTCGACTGTAGACGTTCGGGGACGTCGATTGTAGACTAGACTAGACCACGATAGACTTAGGTCAGGAGCGAAATTAGAAACAATCTACCACAACTGCACCTTCTTTTGTTTTAAGTCTCTGCGAAAAGCCTAAATTCATATTTAAATATGAATCGCTGGGCAGAGCTAAAGAGGTAAGGATGTAGAAGTAGGTGTTGGTCTTTCATCGTACTATGACTTCATAATGAGACAAAATCTTAAACAAATCATTTTGGCAGCTTGGTTTCAATAAAAGCTTTTTGGACTAGCAATAGCCAAAACATAGGAAGTAGATAGCAAACGCTATGTCTCCAACTCCCCAATTTATATCATAATTTGGAACAAATCCTGAAGGATTCTAACCTGAATTCATTTATGATTCCAACATAACATAAAACAAAAACTGTGTTTGATAGCACAAGAAATGTAAAGAAAACACTTTTTAGATTTTAAAAACCTCACAGCTTCCCTACATATTTCCATCAGTAGCAGATTTCAGTAGCAAGAAATTATTCCAATAATATAAATAATTTTCTGGTTAATAAAATCAATATATATATAAAATAGAAATACAATACAATAAATATGAAATACAATATGTATATATTCAAAATATAACAGTTAAAAAATATTTAAACTACTTTCAACTTTCAACAGAACTCTCTAAAAATCAAATAAGAATAAAAATAAGATCCACTGGAGTTTTCTATTTTTCTGATTCCCATTAGGATTACATTTACATTTATTAATTTTGACAGACCATTTATGCCCCATGTCCTACTACCTGAGCTACAGGATCCTTTAAGGCATTATGTTCATAATCCTTTAGGATTTTTAGACTACAATTCCACTCCAAACTCTATTTATATCTGTACGTCCTTTGTTTAAATCACCCATTAGCAAAGCCATTTTTAAATGATTGAAGCCCAGAAGGGTTCTGGATAACTTTGAGCATTTAATTACACCCTCCCAAATGTATCTGTTAGCAACAAAGCTGCCACGTCCACTCACTGAAGAATTTTCCCCACGCCATATCGATCCCACTCACTCTCCAGGATTATTGGATTTTTGTGACAGGTCCCAGCACTTGCAAAGGTCACATTTTAAACAAGTACCAGAGTGAATACCTGACAGCCCACCTGTCTACGGATCTCAGATATTAGTCAGCAATCTGTGCGGGGGGCCTTTTCAAGTGCCATTGTGTGTTTTGAGGCTACGTGATGGACTACTGTCTGTCTCAGGGATTCAGAGATCATTTTCATATGTCCTCAGGGTGCCACACAGACAAAAGTTCACAAGTTGTCACGGCTGTCCGTACAGTGATATTATCTTGTTTCACCCTCTATTTTGATGCCTGTCAGTCAGTGTCAGTGATTATCAGGATTAACACCATATAAATCTCAATTAAGGGTCCGTTTCACGCTGTCAGCTGAATAATGGTCCCACACGTCCATTGCCACGTCCATCATTTTTTTTTTATTAAAGGGATACTCCACTTTTTTTGGAAATAGGCTCATTTTACAACTCCCCCACAGTTAAACAGTTGAGTTTTACCGTTTTCGAATCCATTCAGCCGATTTTCTGATATTTAGAAGAATATCAGTTCCAAGACAGTTTCTGGTCTCATTGACTTCCATAGTAGGAAAAAAAATATACAATGGAAGTCAATGGGACCAGAAACTGTCTGGTTACTGATATTCTTCTAAATATCAGAAAATCGGCTGAATGGATTCAAAAACGGTAAAACTCAACTGTTTAACTCTGGGGAAGTTATAAAATGAGCCTATTTCCAAAAAAAGTATCCCTTTAATCAAAATAAAACCAAAATCGGGATTGTTGATGGTTAATGACAATAGTAAAACCTGCAATTTAATTAAGTTTATAGATTATTTAAAGTTTGAAAATTAAGTTTCGAAGACGGCCATAAATATTAGTCTTAGTATAGTAAAGGTACACAATAAAAAGGTACCCTTTTTCTTTTCCAGGTTTGGAATAATATTATTGGCTGGTATGTTTGTTTTACTTTATTGATTGGAAATTATTTGCTTGAATTGTTTCTTTACATATGCATGTATACAAATATATATATATATATGTTTATAGAGAGCTCTTTTGACCAGTTATGGTCATCAATAAATGCACTTAAGCATTCTACCGCCTTTGGTTTCACTTACTTCCCAGTGTTCTTTTGGTAATTGTTGATAGGTGATGAAGGTTCCCCTTCTAACTCCCTAGACTTTTAAAATCAACGAAGGGTCGAAACACCCTGGTTTGCATAAGACACGCCTCATCATCAAAGCCAAGCCCTATGGGACAGTATCAGACTCATTTTCTGACTAGAATATGAGTATGACGAAGTCAGGCTAGTCTGAAACAATTTGACTGATTAAACTCATCCTAACCTTGAATCAAAGCTTAGAATTAGATATTTTCTATGGTTAACACTGCTAAGAGATTCCTAAATCTGTCCATAAAAAGGTGCCGTGTGTATTCTTACTGGCATGTTAATGGTGTTGTGGTTTCTGGAGAATGGGTAGAAAGCTCCAAGCTGCATCCAACGCAAGCACATCTCATATTCGGCAGGGTTAAAGAAGCCACAGATATCAGCACCGGTCTGGAACACAAGCAGAAATTGAGAACGAGAAGGGAAAAGAGACAGCAAGAGAGAGTAACACAACTATAATTCTCTGTAAATACAGGGCCAACTCCAAAACATTAAAAAATAAACTGAGTCAGTGTAATGGCTGCATGCTAGTGTAATGCACCTAAATGAACTAAAACATTGTTTGATAGGAAATAAAGCACAAATGAAAAATCAATAGCAAGTGCTGCGGTAGGACGAGAGAGGCACTTACGTAAGAGATGCCAAATATGCTGAACTCCATCATGCCTGAAAGACAGAAAGAGAGATAGAATGGGAGGACGGATTTTAGTTTCAGTACACCTTATTCAACACTTTCATCAAACAAAAAAACATTGGAGTTTTAATGAGTTTTAAAATCATTCCAGTCTTCTGTGTCTTTCTTATTACTGAAATCATAGTGATGCTTAAAGGGTTAGTTCACTCAAAAACGAAAATTCTGTCAGTATTTACTCACCCTCAAGTTGTTCCAAAGCTCTATGTGTTTATTTGTTCTGCTGAACACAAAGGAAGATATTTGGAAGAATGTTTTAATCAAACAGATCTCATTCCCCATTGACTACCAAAGTATGTATTTTTTTCCTACTATGGTAGTCAATGGGGAATGAGATCTGCTTGATAAAAACATTCTTCCAAATATCTTCCTTTGTGTTCAGCAGAACAAATAAACACATAGAGGTTTGGAACAACATGAGGGTGAGTAAATACTGACGGAATTTTCATTTTTGGGTAAACTAACCCTTTAAGTTTTTTGTAGATACTGTGATACTTTCTCTGGATTCCAGTGTTGTGCCTGAACGCATTCATTGAACGATAGTTGATGAACTCATTCATATTTTGGGCGAACGTGAACTGAATGTACCCTATTACTGCCTGATGAACGTTACTGTGAACGCGTTCATTCTGGAGTCTGTGAACGCACGCTCTCAGTTTAACTTCGTTCAATAGGGTGCCAGATTTCTATAGAGCCTTCCAAGGGAAAACCCAGATAAAACCCATGTAAACAGGTCACGTATGTAGCGAAAAAAAACACCCAATCTGGCAACAACAGTCACCAGTGTCGCACTGCGGCCGCCGCATGCGTCATCAAAACAAAAGGCTGCATGTAGTCGACAAATCATCGAGGAGGCGTCGTATCGCATGATCAGTTTTAAGACAATGTCGGTGAGGATGGGAAAAATCTTACATTTCTGTGCAAACTTTGCCTGCCAATAAAATAATGGTAACACTTTACAATACGTGTGCACTAATAAGCATTAATTCATGCTTAACTAATGCACAAATAATACTCAAATAATGTGTAACTAATGATTATTTAAGCTATTCATTAATGATTACCACATTAGGAACTAATTAAGAGTATGTAAGGTTAATGTGTTAGTTAATACATGAATTGTTATTAATTAAATATGTAATTGTGGATTAATTCCATAACTAATAGTGTCAATTAATATGTTAATTACCAGAATGAGCCAAAGCCTTGTATTTCAACTTCCAGATAATATGACAGGTACACTATTAAGCATTAATGCATGATTAATTACTTAATTGTTAGTGCAAATTCATGTGAAAATTACTACAATTACTAAATGACTAGTTAATAATGATGTGCCCCAACAAGTAAAGTCATAACATAATGATACCTTTGCAAATCTAATGATTAATTAAAGCAGACAACTGGAAGTTGAAGTGCATAGCTTTGACTAATTGTGGTAATTAACACATTAATTTACACTATTAGTTAATAAAATATGTTATTAAGGAATTAATACACAATGACACATTGAATTAATAGCAATTCATGTAATACTTAATCTATTAATCATATAGACTCTTTATTAGGTGCTGATGCAGTAATCATTAATTAATGGTTTAGTTCTTCATGAGTTATACATTAACTCAGTATTATCTGTGCATTAGTTAAGCATGAATTAATGCATATTAGTGCACCCGTATTGTAAAGTGTTACCAAAATAATTGCTGTCTGTGGTTGTTTATGGATTGTGGCAATAATTAAAAACAAATAAATAAATAAATAAAAATAGCTTGCAGCAATATATGGAAAAAACAAAACAAAACTATGAACTGAACTAGTTCATTTTAAAATACAAGTGGTGATGGCACAGTGGATAAGACTCCCCGCCTTTGGAGGAAGAGGCCCGGGTTCGAATCCACTGTGAGACACCAATGTGTCCCTGAGCAAGACACTTAACCCCTAGTTGCTCCAGAGGCTTGCGACCTCTGACATATACAGCAATTATAAGTCGCTTTGGATAAAAGCGTCAGCTAAATGAATAAATGTAAAATTTGTGAACTAAGCTTTGAACTAGTTCATGTAGAACTTTCCCAACACTGCTGGAATATTTGTTAATTAAAAAGTTTAAAAGTACAGCATTTTCCCAAGAACCACAAATAAATAAACTCATACCAATGATGGACTTCAGAAGCTGGTCCCAGGCAGAGTAGTTGTCTCCCAGCCAATGTCCTGCCCACCGACCACTAGATGGGTATGTTGAACGGGTAATTATGACACCTCTCTTGCCAGTGGTATTAAGCAAAGCTCTGTTACATACACATGAACACACACACACACACACAGAAGTTAAAACTCATTCCAAAAAAAAAAAAAAAACAAGAAATAAACACATTAGCAAATATGGATGAACAGAAAACTCACTTATAAGTGGGTTCCGTGTGAGACCAGCCGTACAAGTTGTGGACATCATAATGTTTGACACGTTTGCCATCAGCAAGGATCTGCTCGCTGTTCATGCATAAAGTCTTATGGTTCAGACCCATATGCATGGACTCCAGTGCTGGGAATATGTATTGATATGAGCATTCATTTCAGATGCACCGTGCTAAATACATGTGTTGAAAAATTTCTCAAGCCATGTATGCATGTCGGGGCACACATTGGAACTTACGGGGCATATATGGAGGATTTTCTAAATTGGGATCCCCTAGACATTTTCCTCCAACGGTGCCATGCACAAAACTGGCTGGCTCATTCATGTCCTTCAGAAAGGAAATGTCAATGACAATGAAGCAAAGGATAAAAACATTGATTGTATGCATACTTAGACAGTGTATACACTAAACCTTCACTCATTGCATGCTTACCATGACTTTATTTTTCTGGATCAACACCCTTGTTTCAACTACATTCTTAATGTTGTATTTGACAATGGCATGTAATATGTAATGTAATGTAATATTTCACAATTGATTTTATGGGTATTGAATTGTTATGGTTAGGGTTGTGTTGTTTCAAGAGCAAAAAATGTTGTGCAATGGTACAATATGCATGGACAGTGAACGCAATGTCCTCAAAGAACGTCTTGCTCAATTGTAATTATTGAAATTGCTTTACTCTGCATTCCAAGATTAAATATGAAAATGACAAAGCACTCACAATCCAAAGTCCGTCAAATTTCATGATGTTGTTGTAAAAGTCTTTAATCTCATTCTGCCACCACTGTGATGTGCTGTTCTTGAAGAAATCAGGGAATGCCACGAAAGATCTGAATAGCTGAAAGTTGATGAAATGAAAAAGACATTTTAATAATTGTGCTTTAAGTATTACAATACTTGAGCAAAGTTGCTATGGTCTTTGCTTCAGTAATTGGATATTACAGTAGTGCAACTAAAAAATGCTGATTTGTTTAAACAATGTGCTGATTCACTTTTATAGCAGTGGGTCTGCTTTCTTCTGAATCTGATGACTTGAATTTTTGTGACTTGTTTACTACATGCTGATTGGCTGATATACTAGTGGGTGATGTAAAATAATACTAGCATTATGGTACAATGTGCTCATTGACAGATAATGTGTCTTCTGCATGCCGATTGGCTGATAGTATTCTAAGATGTCACACTCATCTTTCTGGACTGCATTTGCAATTATAGTCCATTGTACTGATGATTTCAGCATGAACAGAATTGCATATGCGGGAACAAGAGACAAATGTGTCTGATTCTCTGATTAAAGGGAGAAAGGGGTGAGAGAGGAGGGAGGGGGTGAGGGGCATATACCTCTACTTGAGTATCCCAGTCCAAAGAATTGTCCACAGTGACATTGGGATAGTCAGGCCACACCTATAACAGACACAAACAGCTCAAATCTGTGTTCCAGGTAAGTCTAAACTAGAAGGATCACTCCTCATTGCAGTACATGTCCCCATCATTCTAGATCATCATAGTATGATCATCATACATTAGATATTATGTTCTCTAAAATCAAACCTTTTTAAAGAAATATTTATTGGGAATATGGTTTTATTCTGTGATTAAGTTATATATTTTTTTTCCTGAAATATCTTCATTATCACTTTTTCAGTTCAGAAACTCTGAATTCCTAATTCTTCCGGCAACACTTGAAATAAGCAACAAAACACTTGGAAATAATCAAATCATCGACTTCTGCTTCAGTCAACACCATTTTGGAGATGCCATTGATTAAAATATATCACTGATGAAGGGGGTTCATTAATTTGAGGTGTTATTTCAGTGGTTATTTCCAATTAGGAGTTGGGGAAAATTCATGTTTAGTCCTGTGGAATACAGCATAACAAAACATAATGACATCGTCCTCTAGGAAGTGACATCATTTTTGGAAAGAAAACAACAGCACATTAGTAAGGAATGGCAATGGATTTTATGAATTTAGTGCTTGTAGTGGTGTTGTGTGGTTTGTTTCACTCAAAACATCCATCCTTTTTGAAAAAAAAATTGGTATTATCTAAAAATCGTTTGTATGTAAACTAAACTAATGGACAAACTCTGCATGAGCAAAAGCGAACTATGAGGTATTGACTCACAATCAATACGTTTTCTTCTTCCTTTTTTTTTTTTTGTTTGTCATACCTTTCCCCATACAATGTCACTGCTGAGCTCAGAAGGCCATTTGATGAAAACGTCTTGTTCCATCCCGAGTCGGAACGCAGGGTAGTCTTGCGTCTCATTGGCCGCTATAGCCGGGTCCTGAAGCACACAAACAAGTAAAGCGTGTAGTTCTGACAAGGTACAGAATACATCTCATAGCATGCGCCTGGCCAGAATAAGACCAGACTGATGTAAGACTACATCAATCCATATTTATGAACTCTGCTCTTAGTACAGTTAAATGTCCATTACCACTTTATGATAACAACTATGTTTTTTTCCAGTAACTGAGAACTGCTTATACCAAAATGAAGATAAAACGCATCCCCTCAGCCCTCATGTTGTCCACCAGAGCAGGCAGTCCATTGAAGTTCTTTTGGTCCAGCGTAAAATCCATCTGCCTCTCCATGTAGTCAATGTCTGCATATTGCACATCCTTTAAGGGATCAAATGTCAAATATCGTGATCATTAAACAGGAGCAAATATATCAACGCTTTGATTTGAAACATGAAACTTTACTGCAAATGCAGGCAGTGTGATGGTATGTAGATGACAGGTGGATACTTAAAGGGATACTCCACTTTTTATGGAAATAGGCTCATTTTACAACTCCCCCATAGTTAAACAGTTGAGTTTTACCGTTTTCGAATGCATTCAGATGATTTTCTGATATTTAGAAGAATTTCAGTAACCAGACAGTTTCTGGTCTCATTGACTGTTATAGTGGGGGTTTAGCTCAGAGCTCAAGCCGAGCCTCGGATTCGAGCCTCCTTCAAGGACATTACCATTAACTATTAAGACTGAACGGGCAGGCGAACTTGTGAACTGGCCCATGTCAAGAGTCTATTGGTATTGGAAATGTTCACAATTTTATCATATGCCTTGCAAAAATTGACTTGTAGAAGCAACAGCAGACTTCTAAACAAGCCAAACATTTTAAGTATTATTGATTATCAATAACGCAAATGCAGCAGGAAGATCAATATGATGAACTTTAATGCATGGTGTTAGGGGTTCATTCAAATCCAACAAGTGATGCTTGTCTTAGAAATAACTGCCAATAAACGCGTTCTAACTCTCCTTGTACCACTTTAAGTGCCAGATTTACTAAATGGGGCAAATTAGTATGAGAGTGCAAGTCTACAACTGTGCCAATGGGAGTGGCAAGTTTTGCGTGTAATCTACCTCTGATGCACAAATTAAAGAAGTCAGTCAAATAATATAATGACCAACGCAATCTACCAAGAACAGCACCTTGTAGATCATTGTAGTTGAGGGTTCCAAGTCGACTTTTTTTTTTTCCTGGAGCAAATTAAAAATAACATGGCTTGGTATACGATATGTTCGTATTACGTCTTCTTCTGGCATTCCAGAGAAAGAAATTAATACGAGTAGAAATTATTTTCCCCCTTCTATCACGTGCTCTCTGTTCTCTGGTGTCTCAACAATTGCAGCCATGTCGCAAAATGGGTTAAGACATGCACAAACAAGCACAAACAAGCTAGCGCAAACATTAGTAAATCGCATCGCATTTAAATACTCTCCACCCACAAATTTGGGAAACTCCTACAAATGCATATGCAAACAACTCAGTCAACACTTTTTCAGTGCTAATTTTGCCCTGCATGTATTTAGTAAATCTGGACAGTCATTTTTTTTTAATGCCAAAAGATGGTTTGTGCTGGCGTAAGCTGTAAATCTGCTGGCCCTTAGTCTTAAAGCTACACTGTGTGATTTTTACCCCCATCTAGCGGTGACCATCCAGTGAATATTAGTTTCCGTTCCTCTCAATTCCGATTTCGTTTTAACTCCTACGGTGGCCAATGTAGTCCAAGATTAACATGGCTTCCAGTTCGACCCCGTCCGTGAGTGTTAACTCAAACGTAAACGCGAAAGGCGAAGCTTGAATTAACGGGTATGTCCCTCTTAGGCTAATGTACTTTCAAGATGGAGGGGCAATATGGCGAACGACATTAGAACCCCTTACCCGTATGTATTTTCAATGGCATATTATACACTCACGGGAATACTTTATTACTTGAACAAAGTAAATATACATTAATGAGCAAATATATTTTGAAAGAACTAAGTGTTTTTAGCTAAGAATAAACTAAAAGAGTTACACGTTGTAGCTTTAATATGGTCACAGATTACTATGTGTTGTCATTCAAGTTGCACATAACAGCCAAATAACTGGTTGATGTAGTTACATCAAGAAACGTTATATTCCTGAAGTTCTAATGAAAGTTCTGAAGGTCGGTGAGAGTTACATAAGCGTGCTTATTGTTGCGTTCAGGGGGATAAATCAAAGACACACATGCACACACTAAAAGTTGAGATCGCTTACATAAGGAATTGCAGCAGCTTTCATGTCGTGGTAAAGATCTGCGATCTCCGTATCATTGGCGTAGCCGTAGCGGCAAAGCTGGAATCCAAGTGACCAATAGGCTGGAAGAACCGGGCGGCCAATCAACTGTCAGACAAAATTCACAAAACGAGAGAAAAATATTTAACATTTTATGCAAATACATTTTAGACCATAAATATTCAAGTGGCTTAAAATAATCTAATGGCCCCTTCTGTCTATGTGACAGGCAAACTTCTTTTAGATAAATATTTATGTATTTCATTTATGCATGTGAGTTTTTTGGATGTTATTTTGTGTGTGTGTTTAGATTGAGTACACTGTGGGCAATGAGGCATATAGACTCCAGCTGCTAAACCTCAGAAAGCCAGGAATAACACACACACAGACACACACACACCTCAGTGTACTGCTGAACCACATCTTCTGGAGTAGGTCCTATCACCATGTAGAAATCCAAGATACCTCCAATGGTGCGGTAGGTCAGAGCTGGAGTAGACTGCAAGGTCACATCTAAGAGGAAAACAAGCAACAACAAAACAAGAAGAGAGATTACATCATCTTTGTGACTCAATGTGTCGCCTCATCTCATTTTTTACCCACCCACACTTGCAGTCTCTTAACGGCAATAGTTGATGGATTCCTTCTAACAACCAGAGCAATCACAGTAAATCACAGAGCACACTGAACACAGTATATGATAATGTTTTGTGGTTTTAAAGGCATTTAGCTCAGCCAAAATAGAAAAAAAATACTGTGATCACTCACCCTTATGTTGTTTCAAACCTGTATCAATGTAATGTATTTATTTTCCTGAACACAAAGGAAGATATTTCGATATATATATATATATATATATATATATATATATATATATATTAGGGCTGTCAAAACGATTAATCGCGATTAATCGCATCCAAAATAAAAGTTTGTGTTTACATAATATATGTGGGTGCACTGTGTATAATTATTTTGTATATAGATAAAAACACAAATGCATGTATATTTAAGAAAAAAAAATGTATTTATATATAAAATATTTACATTTATATATAATATAAATTATATATAAATCTATATACAGAATATACATGAAAATATTTCTTAAAAATATACAAGCATGTGTGTGTGTTTATATATCTAAAATAATTATACACAGTGCCCCCACATATATTATGTAAACACAAACTTTTATTTTGGATGCGATTAATCGCGATTAATCGTTTTGACATCCCTAATATATATATATATATGTATCCTGTAATCAATGTGTTACAGGAGAAACTTATTTTTAAATTATTTTCTTTTCTAACCACAAATAAGTTGCAAAGTAACTGGCTTTAAGTTGTTCATTTTAAAAGCGTCTTCATTGTTTTTGTCCATGCACAAGCTGCAAATTGTGACTAAACATTATTGGCTATATTAAGAATGGCTATATTATGGTAAACTTGATTTCACTAAGTACAACAAGTTCATGGATCGACATATTTTTTGAAGCTGGAATAACATTCCAATTAACCAATCAGATTTGAGGGACAACTTTACCGTTTATGTCAAGTTTATTATCAATTTCTGTGTTGTTATGTATGTAGTGAGGAATTAAACGTCTGCATTCAAATTAAAGGGCACTTCCCTTGGTAAAGTGAACCACATCAAAGCTATTATCCTGCTGCGCTTTTCAGGATGCTCATTTACTGCCTGCGTGTGTGCGTTTATGTAAGAATTAAAACGTGTGTGTGAGCACTTGTGAGACGGCAGTTGAATGCAGAACACTTTCTGAGAGCACAACTCGGTTAAAAGCCACGCTGCAGCACACCATTATGAGAAAGCAGCTCAAGAGAAAGATCTGCAATCATCATAACCTTCTCACACAAAAGCTCAACGACAGCCTCTCGCCTCTGATAAATAGCACCTGCTTTAATCACGACCTTAAGACCTGCTGACAAACTCCTGTCAGTGTTGAAATTTATTTGCTCCAATACTAAAGATGCAGCTAGTGGCCAAGTTTGGACTCATAAATAGGCAATAAAAACATTGTTCCCGGACATACAGTAGTGCTCTTTACATAAAATTTGAAGGGCACATTAAAACAATTCCAGTGGTTAATACATTAAGAAAAACTTAATTTGAAACTTTAGGATGTTTCTCTCGATTCATCCCAATGCATTGTGGGATTTTCTTCTCAATGAGGTATACAGCATCATAATACTGCAGCAGATGAGGCAGCCTGTATCTCTGGCTGGGATTGAACTAGCAAAGATTGAGGAGACAGGTACCCCTTTTCCACCGAAAAAAGAACTGGTTCGGAACTGGTGCTGGTTCAAAGTTGGTTCGGAGCTGGTTCAACTTGCGAACCCGTTCAGAACCTGTTTGCTTTTCCACTGACTAGAGCGCCCAGGGAACGACGTCGTTACGTCACTGTGTACGTCGCTTGCAAGTAGGCTACATTGCTTTGGGATTATCTCTAACTCGTGTACCAAGAAAACTTTAAAAACAATTGAAATATAAGCCTTTTAATCTTTTCGTTTGATATGTAATCTTTTCTGATAAGTTATGTACCCCTGTCTTGTGTCTTTTTTCGTTCCATTTATTTGTTCTATATCGTGACTGTTTTCTTCTTTGCTTATGTTTCTAAATAAATAAATAAATAAAAACGCTTGAGTGTTTCTGCAGTTTCTCCTGGCTTTGCGATGGTCATAAAACATGTTTAGAACGCATCTAAACCCGCCCCCAGCCCCCGACGTAAACATGACGTGCTAAAAGAACGGTTCTAGTCCAGCAAAGAGTTGGTGCCGCTTTGGAACCAGTTCTCCCGGCTGCGAACCGGTTCTTTGGCTGTCGAAACACAAAGAACTGGTTCGCGCGCAGGCACCGGCTCCGAACCGGCTCTCAAAATGCTTTGGTGGAAAAGGGGCTAGGGTGGCGGAGGGATGCAGAAAAGACAGTCGAGGAGCGGAGGTGAGACGGCTATATGCATTTAAACGTGCTCCCCCCAAACTTTGTTAATAAAACATCATTTAGTTTTGGGCGTGTCCATATTCCCTTACATTCTGCACACTAGGTGGATGAACATAGTTTATATCTTTATCTTTATCTATCTATCCATTTTCCTAATTTTAATCTGCATCTGAAAAACAAAGCCTATAAGCCTATTAGCCTAAACTGGTTTTCTGATCAGACTATTGTTTTTGTACTTTTAAATGGGAACAATTAGTCCACTAAACTAGCAAATCATCTTAAGCTGGTTTAGCTTACAAAGAAAAAAAACACACAGGTTGTGGCTGGTGGGTACAAGTGGACACAAATGTTTAGTATACAGTATGTGGTTGTACTCACCCATGGCATTGCTGTTGAGCAGAAGGACACCATGTGCATTTTTCGATTTCTCCAGACCCATATAGAAGGGATGGACACCATAACTGTTCAGCTTATACTATAGATGAGAAAGAGATTAGAGTTTGTGATGCGATTTCAGTTGTTCTCAGTGTTAAACAGACAATTAAGTGTCAATGAGAGATTTTTATTTGGCTTAAAGGAATGAACCTTGCAAATCCCATCTCTCTGTTTTCATTAACGTAATTGCATCTCTCTCTCTCTCTCTTCCTTCATGTAGCTCTTTCTTTTACTTCCCTTTCTCTGTGTCATGAAGTGAGTCAGAGAATAAGGCTGTTAGTGAGTCCAGTATGGATGAATGACAACCAATAACTGTGTCATTCAATATTGTGGCTTTCCAACACGCTCTACTTAGGCAATGAATACAAATAGCCTTTAATGAACAAGCAGCATACTCCTTAGACAAATACGAGAACCGACAAACACAACTGAAAACACAGGACTATATATAGTATACTGTGATCATGCCCTGTCGTTATTACCGTAGGCTTGAGATGACAACAAGTGACATTCTATTCTGGGTTATTCACTTCACATCCTCGGACTGGGAATTATGCATTTCTAATGGTGACACTATCAATAGCTAAATGAATCTTCAGTGGTCAAGTAGGAGCTCACAGAAAAGTCCCAATTTACAAGCTGTAATTATAAGCTGTACAAGACGTGAGTGCTTTTTACTTGTTAAAATTACGGTAATTTCTACATGAAAAAACCAATACGTTAATATAGAGGACCTACTAATCAACCAATGAAAGAGAACTAACCTGAAGCACAAGAAACATGAACACAGAAACAATCACTGCTTTCAAAATGGAATACCTCCCTACTATTTAGTATGCGAATAACTTTAAGAAAAAAATAGTAGAATATACAAATACAGACTTTTCATACATACATACACATGTACATACATACATAAATACCATTACTTTCTTTGCAAAAGTATCATGGTAGTATTTGTTGTAGTAGGAAGGATGGATGGATGGATGGATGGATGGATGGATGGATGGATGGATGGATGGATGGATGGATGGATGGATGGATGGATGGATGGATGGATGGATGGATGGATGGATGGATGGATGGATGGATGGATGGATGGATGGATGGATGGATTGAAGCGATGGATGGATGGATGGATGGATGGATATATATATATATATATATATATATATATGATTGGCCTTAAACCAGGTCCAAGCTGTACACTCGCGTCAACTGAGTTAAGGGATGTGTGAAGTGTGGATGGCATATTAATGCAGAAAGGCTTGTAAAACATCACCACTGGTTCTGACACTCACCCCTGGAGGCTGGTCTTTCGCAAACAGGCCATATTTTTGAAAGTTGAGGTCATGTTTGTAGCTGGGGTGCTCTGTTTCACCAAAACCATAGACATGGTTTGAGGGGAGCAGTGTGGAGATCTGAAGGAGCTGATCGGAGAATGTAAAGCCTGGCACGGCAGAGTTCCATCTAGCGAGAGAATGAGATTTAACAAAACATTGAGAACACTCAAGATGTTTTCTGCCTTTCGAAAAAACAAGTTCCTTTCATTAAGAAAGCAAACTGTGCATTTATAGTCCTAAAACTCCCTGAAACCCCTAAAAAAGTGCATCATCAGCACTGCTATTTCTGCACTAAACTCCTGTGCTCATCTACAAAACTGCTTCTTTGTTGCTTTCTTCAATTACTTTGCAGCTGTAATACCTTTGGGAACTTTGACAAGATAAGCTCAATCTAAAATGGTGTTAAATAGAATTTTTGGGGTTTTTTTGTGCATGATTTTGAAATTATATATATATATATATATATATATATATATATATATATATATATATATATATATATATATATATTTCAATCCATTTTATTGAATATATCAAAAAAGTAAAATTATGCAATTTATTTGACAGTGGGCTAGCAAAACCAAGGTAATAGATTAATTTCCCAGGCAATGTATGATATATTGACAAAAAGTATACCCTGAATACAATGCAAGTCATTTTGGATAAGTGTCTGCTAAATACATAAATGTAAATGCAAAATGTTTACAAATAAATGTATTGCAAAGTGACGTCCAGTCAGATAAAATATAGACCCTTTTGCAAGATGTAAACAGCACTTGTCCAGAAACACTTCCTGTTTCAGTTTGTAAATGGTTTCTTTATTTCAAATGTAAAGAAAACATCTTAAAGATGTTTGTTTAACTTTTTGATTTAGTTGTATATATTCTGTTGGTTGTATTTTATTTCAATGTTTATGTAGGCTAGTGTGAAAAAAACTGAAACAGGAAGTGCTTTATCGATTTATACAAATATAAACTAAAACTTGATTTACATGCCTGAACCTCTCTGGACTCCATGTTATCATAGTAATTCAGGGATATTACTCACATCATTTCGTTTGTGCTTTTTCTGATCACTTGGATCCCAAATGGGTTGGTAGTAATTTCGACCTTATACATTCTCTTGGCTTCGTCTGTCTCTGGTGTAGGTAGATTGAGGGGAATGGGGACCTCAAAGCGTGCATTCGCTGGGTCGTAGATCTACACAAACAGGACCAAAACAATCTTAGTCTTTATCTTAATATTAAATATATACATTTCCTTTCGTAACAGGAAAAAAATCCTGTTGCTCAAACAATAGAGCGAGGTTACACCAAGGTAATTCCTTCAATATCCTAGGGAGCGCATCTACAAAGTCCATTGTTTCTTGATTGCAACCTAAGTTGTTTGGATAATAGAGTCTACCAAATGCATGCATTTAAATTGTATGTTTAGTCATTGTCTTTGTCTTAATCTGAAAATTTAAAACCATACCTTCCAACGTAGGCTGTGTTCACTAAGGTATGTGATTTCCACACGTAGCTTAGGGATGTCTCGAGATAGAGAACGCTGACTTGAGAAAGCAGGATTGATGTCAATATCTAGATTGATGCCAGATGGTGTCTGAAAGACGTTGCTGGATGTGTAGCCGTGGGTCGCGGCATAATAACACTTGGGAAAATTCAAAGGCTACAAAATAGAGTAAAAACATATGGAGCAATTACGTTACAGCAAAAGCGGAAAAAGTACAATCACAGGAAATACAATAAATAGCCTTTCTGTATATAGACTTCAGACAAATCAGTCTCTTGGAAAACAAATTTCATCTTCTGACCTGCCAGATGCAGTTGCGGGCTTTGCATTTGGACTCATCGACGCCAAATTCAGGGTGGCAGTCGAAATTTCCAGTGGATGTGGAATCCCAGCTGACTGTATAGCTCTTCCCAAGCTCCAGCTCCAGATTCCTCAAATACATCACCTAGCAGACCATAAACACCCAATGATTTATATCACACAAAAGACAGCAGGTGCATTTAAATCAGGATCCTAGCTGGCGCCAATGACTCCTCTAGTTAAAGGATGCGAATAACAAATGTTTCACTAAGTCTCTTTGTGTTACTTTGAGCAGCTGATATTAATGTGTTATGTAGTTTAAGACCGAAGTCCACACATCCTCATGTTGTCATTCCAAGACCTAGAGCTCTTAGAGAAAGCAATGCCCTTCATCATAGCCTAATATCTATGTGCTTTTGAGAGCCCCGACAAATTCAATCACTGGTCCGTGAGCATACCTAGACACTCATTTGGAATGACAGGGTTTCTGCTGGTAGCCTCTGTTTTGTGGACATGGTTTGTTGGACTGGCTTTTTTTTTTTTTGCATTTTCTTACTTCATTCAGAGATATTTTACGAATTGTCAAATTAGCTAATACATTTCTGAGAATTCTGTGATGCCCTTTCTGTGACGAATTCTGTGAAGGACAGCTATTTCCAGGGGTCTTTTTATTGAGAAAACCTTGGCTTTTAATGGAAGACTAATACCATTACTTTCATTGCAAAAGTATGTATGTATGTATGGATGGATGGATGGATGGATGGATGGATGGATGGATGGATGGATGGATGGATGGATGGATGGATGGATGGATGGATGGATGGATGGATGGATGGATGGATGGATGGATTTGATGTTACAACTATATGATTACCTGTTTGGTAGAATTGTAGTGAATCTGGGACGACAACAGAGGGTTACTAGTGGAACCTTCAGTCACAAGCACTAGAAGGGGTTCAGTTTTCACTCCCATCACAGTGATGTTCTCAAACTTCAAGTTGTTTGGATCCGTATATCCATTGTGGGCAACGTGCATTGACAAGACACCCTAATCCAGCAAAAAAAAAAAAAAAAAAAAAAAAAAAATTAGATATTAATACAGATTATAATTTTACAATATGTAATTTAAAAGAAATGACTTAAATGTTGCTTTTTGGACATATTGTACACTATAATGGCATCTAAATTGACAAAGAAAGAGTGACATTACGATGACATACTTCTTTCACTGAAAACTGGTAGTGAATGTGGGAGCCAGATGAAACAGTATCTAAGAAAGATAAGTTATGAGAGACAAATAAACATAAATACGAGTTATCTGTTTTTTTTTTCCCAAGAATCATTAGCGTAGATCTAATCATTTAACATTAAAAAAGGATTATTAGGGCTCAACAATAAGGATAAACCTGTGATCAATTTGAATTTGCGATAGGCCAGTTGTTGCACTTTCACTACATCTTAAGTTTGGTGCTTATATCCATGTATTGTTATGCCTTGCAAACTCTAACATTTTTTATTTTTATCCGCACTGTTAATTAATTGAACATTTTGATGTTGCAAATTCAGTTCATGTTAAAAACAAGGTGATAAGAAGGTTTGCTCGAACGTACAAGTCTTAGATGAATCCAAGCAAATAAATATTTGTTTACTGTATACTTTTATATTTGCCATGGGATTAAATTAAAGATATTCTTGCAAAGTAAAAATCTAACTTTAAATGAAATACAAATAAATTTTTTTCTGATTAAGAAATTAAGAAAAAATGTAGCTAAGAATTAAATAATTTTAAGTAAAAAACAAAACAAAAAAACATTGGAAGTATAAGTACAAATCTGAATTTCTGGCTTAACCAGGCTTGCAGAAAATCATCCATATTATTGAGCCCTCTGTAAGGTAGATTTTTGTTTCTGACAGTGAACTGTCAAAGAGAAAAAAACAACAACTTTAATTAATAGCAAGTCCCTCAAAATACCTCGAGAGTCTCCGTCATCCCAAAATAGCTCGCCTGACGCAGCCTGGTTGTCATCGAGAGCGATGATCAGTCCCATGGGATGACGTCGGCTGAGGGAACACATAACTTTCATCACACAAACGTACAACTTTTTTTAAAAAAAAAAATTACCAGAAACTGAAAAGCAGATAGAAAACGGATCCTTTGAAGTTCAGATGGGATTCTTGTTTGTGAATAACATGTCACAGGCACCGTACAGCAAAGCGGGATGCATTTTAAATAAGTTGTACTGCACCTTGTATTTGTGAGTCATTCGTGTGTCACCCCTATTTTTTTGTGCAAGCACACCCCAAAATATACTTTGAGAGATACAGAACATTTCCATGTCTTTTTTTGAAGGTGTAATATATTCAGAGGGAAATAAAAATGCTATAAAATAAAAAAAAAGCTATTGAGAGAAATTCTCCCTAATGTTTAATGGAAACTCAGGCCTCATGCAGATGAACAGGAATGAGATGAATGAAAACACAGAACTACCTCTGAGAGGAAAAATGAAAAAAGATAAATGTTTGAAACACACAGAGGCGAGTGCAAAAAAAAAGAAAAAAAACATCAAAATTTTACACTAAAATGATGATCATATTCATATGCTAAGGTAACTCAAATATGGTTGTGTAATGGTAAATGTACAAAACATGGACACTATTGTACTGGGCATCAGATCCATTTGATGAAAGTGGGCGGGGCTAAAAGACTCACTGAAAGGCAATTGGCTGTATTTACAGTGGTTTAATATGAGTTTTTTCTCTCCACCATTTAATGCTATTGTCAGGTGAAGTCTACAGATATGTTTTTTTGTTGTTGTTGTTGTTTTATTTTATTTTTTTTGAGGTACCCGTCATTACCTGTATGTGGTAGTAACATCTGGTCTTTGAACAGGCAGAATGGCTCCGCCTCTCAGGTGTAAACCAAGTTTATCTTCGGGCAGATTCATGTTAACTTTCATTTTGCGTTCTGTAATCTGTGTCTCCTACAAAACAAATGAAATCATTGCACCATTGCACTGTAAATATAAACAGTGTATATATATATATATATATATATATATATATATATATATATATATATATGAATGTTACAATAATTAGTTGGCAGTAAAGGTATTTATAATGTTATTTCTATTAATAATAAATATTTCTATTTCAAACAAATTCTGCTAAACTTTCTATTCATCAAAGAAAAAATAGTATCATAGTATCAAGAATAAATGTTGATTGCGCATCAAACCAGCATGTTAAATTGAAATCTTTGACCCGAAAATTTTGAAGGGTAGTGCTTAGTTTCATTCTTTTTTTAAAAAATCACTGTTAACTTCAAAAAATTTTAATTATTATTAAGTGTCCCTGAAGCTTATTAAGCAGATAATAGCAGATATTTAGTTAGTAACTAAATACATTTAAATATTAAAATAGAATCAAATGTATTTAGACAAAAATGATAAATAACTATTTTTGATAGTCTTAAAATTATTTTAAAAAACAGAAAAATAAACTATATATATATATATATATATATATATGAAGAGTTCAGATGCAAAAGCCTCTAAATGCCATTTGAAATTTTCCTCTAAAATGATCATTTTTATGAAGCTTGTATATTCAAGCTCAGTAATTTCACTTAAATGGCAATGAAGATTACCTATTAATTGTCATTTAAGTGAAATTACTAAACTTTAATATACAAGTTTGATAAAAATGGTCATTTTAGAAGAAAATTTCAAACGGCATTTAGAGGCTTTTGCATCTGAACTCTTCATATATATATATATATATATATATATATATACATACATACAAAGGTAATACATTTTAAATTACATCATAGGCTATATTTGTTCATTTAAGGTATTAAAGGGTTAGTTCACCCAAAAATGAAAATTTTGTCAGTATTTACCCACCCTCATGTTGTCCCAAACCTCTATGTGTTTATTTGTTCTGCTGAACACAAAGGAAGATATTTGGAAGAATGTTTTAATCAAACAGATCTCATTCCCCATTGCCTACAGTCAATGGGGAATGAGACCTGTTTGATTAAAACATTCTTCCAAATATCTTCCTTTGTGTTCAGCAGAACAAATAAACACATAGAGGTTTGGAGCAACATGAGGGTGAGTACATTTTTTTTTCTTCAGAATTTTCATTTTTAGGTGAACTAATAGTTTAATTCAAATGTAGATTTTATTAGAATCAACAAATTAGATTTAGGAAAAGAGTCATAATTTATAGATAACTTGGAATTCACCATCACTTTCATAAAAAGGACATAAAAAGACAAAGATAATCTGAAATTTACGTACACTGTTTGACGTACACTCTTAGAAGAAAAGGTTCTATATAGAACCTTAAAAGGTTCTAAAGCGCTACGTATTTGGAACCCCTAAAATTTTCTATATGAAAATTCAAGATATGGGGGTTAGAAAATGTATATATTTATATCATTTTATGTAGTTAATCAATATACCACGAAGAGTGCCATTTCAGATTTTCTCCTCCAAAAATCAGCATGATTAAAATGTGATATTAAGTTTAATAAACAATAATTTAATTACAACTACAAAATATTGGAGAATAATGTAATATATGAATGAAAAATAGCCCATAAAGAACCTTTGTGCCAAACGGGTTTTTTATTGTCATTATAGAACCTTTTTTAGCATAAAATGTCATTTGGAGTTGAGTAAAGAACCCTATGCTACATATATAGAACCCTTTTTTCTAAGAGTGTAGATCCCATATTAATTCATTATTGATTTTACAGTTACAACTTTAATCACTATAATATTACAACAGAAACTGAGCTTATATGCTTATTTTCAGTCTTGTTGATTCATCTTGACTGAATCTTGTTGATTCGTTTCACACTGGCTGAGTTCCCCGTCTCTTGCACCCCCTCTCTCTCTCTCTGACTGTGCGACTAGGTCAATGCCGAGACAGACACTGAGTCTCCACTCTATCCATAAGTCATTTCAGATCCAATCAGGTTCTCCGTGTAGCTCCTCTCCATCAAACTCTCTCTTCCTCTACCAGGGTCATTTAAGACCTGCTTTGCCAATCACGACTTCTGTAATCGACCCGTTCTGAGACGCACAACACATAGGCGCAAGGGACCAATCCTATCAGTGATCTGATCGCTCGTAGTTTATCTGGCTAGAGCACTAACCACACTCTAGAGGGGCTTAAACGAATACCCCTAGAGGAAGTTTCAAGCACAGATTTCGCTGGAACAATTCACAAAAACGTACAATTTTGATGATGGTCTTACCGTCTCAAAGTCATACCAGATGGCATCTGGGATATAGGCCTCGACAGTCACAACACCCTAAAACAGAAGAATCAGCCGTGTTAAAGACGTAAATGCTAATGTGCATGTTGAACATAATGACAGAAATGATTTTAATGGTTTGATAATGAGCATTATTCATTAAACTAATGGGCAGGGGAGATTTGGTCCTCCTGTCATGCTTTTTCAAGCTTCAGAAAAAGAGAAGATATTGGAGAGAAAGAAGCTGACAGAAAGAGGAGCAGCAAACGAACCAAAAGAAAAGATGATTCATGCCTGTGCCTAAGGGAAAACCAACTGTACATTTCTGATGGTGGCATTCTAATATGATATTCATATCAAGCTGAAAGCAATCTGAACTGAGGAATTGGGTGACTTTAAGACAGGAACAGTGTTTCTTAAAACGAGAGATACGGCAAATAACGATGAACCCGATTAACACGTCTGACAAAACTGTAAATGTAAACACTTGGGAAACGTAAACAGCCTACAGTTAGTAACTAAACTAATTTAATCAGCAGAAGGTCCATGGACATTTTTATTAATTTATTTTGTCCTTTTTAACTTAATCCCAAACCCTACACTCTAAAAAATGCTGGGTTGTTTTAACCCGATTTTGGGTAAAATATGGACAAACCCAGCCATTGGGTTACATTTTTAAATGATAATTTTAACCCAATAGTTGGGTTTGTCCATATTTTACCCAAAATTGGGTTAAAACAACCCAGCATTTTTTAGAGTGTAGGGATAACTAACAACTGAAACACACAAGCAAGCAAGCAAGCAAACAGACAAACAAATAAATAAATACACTACGATTCCAAAGTTTGGACTGTAAGATTTGTTTAAGTCTCTTCTGCTCGCCGAGGCTGCATTTATTCGACCAAAAATACAGTAAAAACAACACTGTGAGATATTTACAGTTCTATTTGAATATAGTTTAAAATGTAATTTATTCCTGTGATGGCTAAAAAAACATTTTTTTAAAAAAAATATTATGCAATATTTTATATGTACATATTTATAATAATTATTATTATTAAATATTATTATAAAACATATTATTGTGTTAATATTATAGAAAAAGTAGTTTCCTTTACATGTTAATATTGTTATTATTATTTGACATTTGAGAGCAGTCCTGACCCTCACACATCAGTGGCTTCTCCCTCTTTGAAGCTCACCAACATTCTTGACTCTTTAATTTTTGAGAACATTTGAGCACTTAAAAAAGATGGCTAAGATGCCAAAATCTCTGAAGGTGGGAATAGATTTCCCTAGTCAAAACCCATGTTGAGAAGATCAAAGTTCAACTGATCTGCAAGTTAGATGCCGGGTGTCATTAAATGAATGCTTGCGAGATGAAAAACAACAGCAGTATTTCTTCCCCGCGACTTGTTTTAGCACCTAACAACTTTTTTTCATACCACATGGTCCAGTAATTATCATTTTCATGCATCTGATGCATATGAATTTTGCTTCTGATTGAAGTGTTTTCATCACATGCACTCCCGGAAGATTTCAAATAAACCCGACACTCTAGTCTCTCGACGTACGCGCATTAAACTTTCTCAAAACGGGCCTTTTGCCATGTTCTCGTGGGAAGCTCTTTGAACATGAAGGGTTTCAGTCAACAATTCATCACCCATTTTCACATGGCCGAGATCTATATTCAGTTCTAATTTCTTCATAATGAGGTCAACGAACTCATTAGAAAGAGAGAAAAGGAGGAGATGGAAATGAAAAGAGAGAGGAAAAAAAAAGTCCCATCTTCCTCGCATTTGTCCCAGAGGAGGTCATCTGCATGTGCACACAGGAAGTCATACAACACAGTTAGTGTGTGTTTGTGTGTGTGTTCACTCACAGGATCCAACACTGGTGTGATGAGAAGGTGTGCTCCCCACAAGAACTGCTTGTGCACCGCCCAGGTTTCACTGTCGGAATAGAACCTGCAGAGCGACAGATCTATCTTATAAAGCAGTTTGTAGTTAGTTCCTGAATGCTGACTGGTTAATACAACTTTACGTACATTCATACACATATACATAAATCGTGCATACATACCGGTACATACACATACATACATACATACATATATGAAGAGTTCAGATGCAAAAGCCTCTAAGTGCCATTTGAAATTTTCTTCTAAAATGATCATTTTTATCAAGCTTGTACATTTAAGTTCAATAATTTCACTTAAATGGCAATGAAGATTACCTATTAATTGTCATTTAAGTGAAATTACTGAACTTAAATGTACAAGCTTGATAAAAATGGGCATTTTAGAAGAAAATTTCATATGGCATTTAGAGGCGTTTGCATCTGAACTCTTCATATACACACATACATACATACATACATAAACTATTTGAAAAAAAAAGTGGTAATTTCAATGATGTTTAAAAACTAAACCAGTAAATATACACTAACAAACATTTTAACCTTACTGACATCAAACTTTTGAATTATAGTCTCATAATGCTGACTCATAGTCAGCACACGGAGGCTGCCTCTTTTTGATAATAATATTATGAAATATTATTACGCTTTAAAATAACTGTTTTCTATTTTAAAATCTAAAAATGTCATTTATTCCTGTGATGTCAAAGCTAAATTAGCAGCAGCCATTACTCCAGTCTTCAAAATGTCTTCTTATTATTATTATCAACTTTGAAAACAGTTGTGCTACTTAATATCTTTTTCAAAACTGTGATCAATTTTTTAAGGATTTTTGATGATGAATGCATAGTTCAAAAGAACAGCATTTATAGGAAATAGCAATCGTTTGTAACAAGGTAAAAGTCTCTGCTGCCCCTTTTGATCAATTGAATGGATCCTTACTAAATAAATGTTTCTTTGTAAGGACAAACATTTAAACGGTTGTGTATTAATTAAGTTGATGAATTAAACCCAAAGGCATTTACACTACTGCATTAGTTGTACGTTCTACACTCCTCTTTTTATTTGAGAGATTGCATACTTGAAGAAGTAAATGCAGGTAATAAACAAAAAAAAATTGTTTGTTGTTGAGGCTGACACTGTTTGCACGTGCTTACGAACTCACTCATGCATCAAGGGACGCACTACAGTCTCTCCATTAACATTGGCCTTGTAGAACAAAGTGTAGAGGTACGGCAGGAGGTTGTATCGGATGTTAAGGTAATGCCTGGAGGTGTTCACCAAGAGGGAGTCGAGGCCGTACGATGCAGGGTCCTGGTCCTGTTAGAAAAGGGACATCAAACTAGTCATGGAGAGTAAGCTGAAGAGCAAAGAGAGACTGAGAGGTAAATGGATTTCACTGTGTGGATACTGATAATATGTTCATCATGGTGGAGAGCCATCGGTCCCGGAGACAGCCGAGGAATGATTACTCTCTGACTAAAAGGTCAAATCTTATTCATCTAATTTCACCAAGAATATCATTTTCCATTCATCCTCATTTGCCCTCTCAAACTCTCGCTCCGGAGGTCTGATTGCTTCTCTCACGCCAATCTCACAATGATGATTAGAGAAATAAATCTTCTACAAATAGCATTTAAAGAGAGAGGACACGTTTGTAATTCCCAGCATTGCCGTTGGGCTAGTAACACATAGCAGAGATGTTAGAAGAGGAAGACGCTTTGTACACTTAGACTGAATGTTTGTTGGTGTTTAGAGGCCGGGACGTACTTTGTAACCTTGTGCGTTGTGGTTACGGCTGAAGGGGTAGAAAGCACCGACTTGCATCCAACGTCTG
Source organism: Cyprinella venusta (assembly GCA_038021265.1). Lineage (NCBI taxonomy): Eukaryota > Metazoa > Chordata > Actinopteri > Cypriniformes > Leuciscidae > Cyprinella > Cyprinella venusta. The sequence goes on from CM075871.1 coordinate 16,411,397, forward strand.
CAAAGCTCCTCTGGTGAGTCGTCGAAGAACCCACAGATGTCCACTCCGTTCTGCCGAATAAAATCATGAGATTCAGTGTCTCTCCAGAGGAGGGAAAAATCACAATGAACAGAGAAACCAGTTTCTCCAGAACAGCGAGGTGATTAAATTGAGAATTTAAGGTTATTTTATTTTTATTTTTTTTATGAAAGAGACACCAGTCAACTGTTAAATGTCTCACTAGAGTATAAGACCTAAAAATGTGCTCATTTTTGCCAAAATACCAAAGTCTGCTATTAAAGGGTACCATTTAAAATGCTCCTAATATTGTTCTGGGAGTCCCCAACAACAGTTTTACAAGCATGCAATGACAAAAAACACTTTTGTTGTCTTATAATATGCATTTATTTTTACCTGCTTTGCTCACCGACTCCCATATGAATCGTTTAGCGAGTCCTTTTTCCAAAACCCGCCTTTGCGTGACGCTAATCTGCGGTGATTGGTCAGATGACCTAGTCAGTTGTGATTGGTATTCTCTGTGCAGAGATTGTCGAAAACGGAACTCTTATCACCTAAAAAGGGGGTCTCAACTCCAGTCCTCGCGACCCACTGCTCTGCATATTGTGTATGTCTCCCTCATTTAACACACCTGATTCAGATCCTCAGCTCGTTAGGATAGAGCCGGCTCGCGAATCCATACTTTATAGCGTTTAGGTTTGTGAAGCAATCATCTTCAAAATGACGCGAACACAGAACAAGGTTTGGGCTATACTTGTGTGGTATAATTATATATATGAACTGCAGCCACTTAGTCTTCAAATGCTCCTCACTTGGCAGGTGAAAAAAGTTCGCTTTTGCGTCGCACTTCAAAACACAGCGTCTCGTCGACATGATTGTTTTCCGGTTTTCCCTGGCGTCTCCGAGCGCAATAAGTGGGCGTTTCTTATTCAAATAACTTGTCAAGTTGACGTCAACTAGACAAAGGAAAAGCATCATTCTTCGAACGATTCATATCAGCGACTTAGAGTCGACTCTTACTTTTGAGAGACAATAACTTTGTATACGATGAACTTTCTTGTTTAAAACTTTGCAGGTTGTTTTCGTTCACTTAGATCTATGTTAAACACTATATGAAGGGCAATTTTCAAAAACCCATAATAGGTACCCTTTAAAAGCTTCAAATATAGCCTGGTTAAAACCAGACCATTCTCAGTTGTAACTGAGTTATGGTCTGGCAAAGCATCATAGACAAATCATTTCCAGAGGGGCGTCACCAAAGGACGTCGCGGATAGACCTAAAACCAATAAGAGCGATGAAGGAGATGACGTATGCAGAGCGGAAATCATCTTTGCTCGGTTTTTAACAAAAAGTAAACGTTCAAAACTACGGCAAAACGTTAAAACAGACCTCGCTGATTCGAACGAGTGATGTTCGACGGCGGCATCCATCTTTGTAATGTAGGCTACAAAATCTCCTTCAAAATCCCAGCGCTGTCATCATCGTGTAAAGCCCGCCCCAACGTTTCTGATTGGTGCCACGATTTCGACGGATTGGGAATGGGCTTGAATGAGCTCTTTGCCAGACTAACTTTCAGAGCAAATCTAAATTTGCCGGAAGCTGTATGGGTTTTCCCAGGCTACCTCAAATATGAACCCAAGACCGAATTGTCTCATTTGTGTTGCTTTGTAAATCTTTTTTTTTTTTTTTTTTCTTAGATTGTCAACTTTAGATATTATTATAAAATTAGTGACTCATTTGTGTTTATTTTTGACTGGCTTATGGACTTTTCAGACAGGCAGATCCTCAAAATAAGTTACTCAACCCCTTTCGCGCAAAGATTACAGACAGCCCCAGATTAATGTTGTTCAACATTCATTACCCTTTAAAACATAACACTCTTACGTGATCTAGATAAACTGAGCTGCATTAGAAATATTTAAGACTCCAGCTTCAATATTTGACCACTGTTTATGATAAATCTGGTTTGCAGAGACATCAATTTCTTAATTTATGCCAGGAGAGCAAAATTATTCATTTGTAACGTTCAATATTTTTAATAGCAATTGTCACTCATAATGCATTCAATCACTTTCTCACCATTTTTTTTCACATATATGCACAATATCTCCTGATCTTTGAAAGAAATCTCAGTTGAGATTAAGTGGAGAGTTTTGCTGAAGTCTCCTACTTCTAAGATCCTTCTACCGAGAAAAAGACTCACGATTCTTCATAACAGATCATGCTCAGATTTGCAAAGACACCAAAGTCTGAAATCGGAAATGAGAAATCTCAATGTGATCAAATATTTCTCATCAAGCCCAACTGATATAAGATGCTCTCCACGTTCATTTTTTCAATCTAATAGCAAGTCTAATGCTCTTATACTTTACACTCTTACTGTATGTCATTTGTGGCTACTTTTAGTAACCAAATTTAGTTTAGTTGGAATTTGATGAGAAACATCTGAGACAATGTAGATAATTAAATAAAAATGCAATACTGTAATATACTGCATTTTATTTGCAAACTCACAAGCTGTGAAATATCAAATTCTGGGTTCTGAGTTAAATACTGTTATAATGACAATAAAAAATATCCAATAAAATGTCCAATAAAAAGTGGTTTAAAAACGATTTACCTCAAAGTACAAATCACAGTAATTTTGGTGATCAGATAATATTGAGCAAGGCTTGCTTTTAAACGCAGCAATAGCAAGAGATGTTTACATCGTCCGTCCAATGATGAATTCATTGGATCTGACTGTTGATTCAGCCAGTCAATGTTAACTCAATTCAACCTGAGCACTGAGTCCAAACGCCCATTCAATTTCTCATTGCGTTTCATGGAAACACAATCAAAACCAAAAGCTTTCTCTAAATGCTATCAGTGGGGCCCTTGCATTTTGAAGAAAGACTGGTGTCTACAATCAATTACCCATGTTTGGAAAGTCATTTTATGTGGACACTTAAACTGAACGAAACCACTTACGTAAGGGATTCCGAAGAGGTTAAACTCCAGCATGCCTGGTATGGCCCACTTAATGTCATTCCAGTTGGCACCGTTGTCGCCCAACCAGTGCCCAGCGTATTTACCCACTCCGGGGAAGGAAGAGCGGGTAAAGACCATGGAACGGCTGTTCCCAAACACTGCTTTCGCCGCCCTGGAAGCAAAAACACAGTTTTACAGCTAAAGGAAGTGTTGGCACCAGAATAAAAAAGACATAAAAGAGGGCATTTTAAAAGAAACAACGCCAAGTAGAGTGGCCCAGGAAACCATAAGAGATGAAAAGACATATAAGCAGGAGTTAAGTGGGAGTTAAGCTGAATGAGAGAGGGGGCGAAGAGGAATGAGAGTGGAACAAATCAATGATGTAGAAATTACAAGATGAGTAAAACAGATTTCCTGCTGAAAATAAAAGGAGCAAGCATGTTACAACTCAACTCTCTTCACCCCCCTTTGAGGAAAGCATCCTGCCATATGACGGTAACACACTGAGTCACATGTGATGCTACTCGAGTCACTACTGCTGACTCAGAGCTGTCGTGTGTTATCCTACATTCATCAAATCAATAACCCCCCCACACTAACACAGTCTCATCCCAATTCGTCATATAACTGACGTTTTGGGACGTCTTTTGACCATTCGTCAATATACGACTTTTTAGGGCCCCCTTAAACGTCGGTAGATGACGATCCCGGGTCGTCATACAACTGACGCTTTACCTTTAACGTCAGTTAGGTGACGAGTTGGGTTTAGGGTTAGGTTTAGGTATGGGGTAGAGTTAGGATCCCATAACGTCATCTACCGACGTTTAAGGGGGCCCTAAAAAGTCGTATATTGACGAATGGTCAAAAGACGTCCCAAAACGTCAGTTATATGACGAATTGGGATGAGACCGGGTTGCCAACACACACACATTCACTTTTTTTTTCCTTAATCCTCCCAATATTGCTTGCATTAGGAAAGAAAATGCATTCATATACTCATGTACAAAATAAATGGTTCTGTTTTCTTGTATTAATTGGAGATCCTAAAACATTTTTTAGTAAATTATTTGAAAAAAAAAAAAAAAAAAAAAAAACACGAAAAATATTAACTTATTATCATTTAACTTCGTCATTTCAATGTAAACTAAATACTAAAATAGTAGGTAAATATATGTGCCAAATGATAATAATACAATAATACAATATTGCCTAACTCTGATATAGCATCTCCAATTTTTACATCCATATCCACAGGATTCATATCTATTCCACTGCCACACAATTTTTAAGAGAACAAAGACATTTAAGCAATTCCCCATAATGCACAAATAATTTATATGACTCCGGCTAAAATGTGATTCATATTTCTGAAGTTAGTTCTCCAGAGGAAAAAATTGGATCCACCACAATGTCTTATGCCAGAAAAAAAAAAAAAAAGATATTAAAAATGACATCAAGGGTATATGATCACAAAAGTCCCTGCATTTTATTTCCAACTTTAAGAACCTGCTTGCATAATGTCTGTTATACAGAGGCAACTTTATGCAATAGATGGTTGAAGTCATTTTTGTAACACGTTAGTTTAGGATTCATTTCTCACTATTAAAGTTGCATTTTAGTAGCCTGGATGCCAGCCCGAACTCCGCCCACAACATTTTTTGGACGGGAAGTTCGGTCTGGACTCAATCCATTGAGGAGAAATTATGATCGGTTCAGAGATCATCGGGCCAATCAAATTGCCAGGGCGGGCTTTATACGATGATTGACAGGTGGTCTTCAGTAACGTAATCCTCACGTCGTCAAAGAGCGCTTGCCAAAGATGAGTGCAGCTGGAGAATTGAGATGTATAGATTCCGCTGTCGCGTCTTTTGTAAAATAAATCGACAGCGCATTCATTTTAATAAACAAACAGAGAACTGCAATCAAGGCATTTGTCGATCGGAAATATATTTTTGGCGTCCATCCTACATGATTCGGGAAAAGTGTAACTTATCAGCTGGCTCTGACGGTCGCTAAGAAGATGGGATGTAATGAAAAGCCTGTGGTCGTTGTGGTTTCTCCTTTGGTGGCACTCATGGAGAAGTAAGTAAAAGAAGTAACACTCGTTATTTAACTTCTAAAATAAATAAAGTAGGCTACGTTCTGTATTTGAAAACTGCGCTATGCAAAGGAGTTGACTTATGCGTTGCTCTGATTGGTTGGTAGGTCTACCGACTATCCAATTGAGTGCAGAGGGGTTTTTTTGTCCTGGTTCGGTTACGACACGCCTCATAATTAAAGTTCAATTGAGTGGTTTCAGACTCATATTCTCATTAGAATATGAGTATGACGAAGTCAGGCTAGCATTTTAGCATATAGAGTGTGAAAAAAACAAACAAACTTACTTCTCAGTGGCCAGGACCATAGAGTACCCATAGAGACTGTGGACATCATAGTGGTTCCCCCATTTATGTTTAGCATCCATACATAAGGTCTTACTGTACATCAGGTCATCAAGGACATCTTTAGAGCCGAATGGAAATAAAGAGTACTGATGTTTACAGATGGTGAAGAAATGCTTAGCTGATATGAATCTGCTATGAATAAATCTAACGGTAGAAGCATTTCAGACTCACGTGGGGTGAATGGAGGATAGTTGAGTTTGTTATCAGAGCAGCCTTTAATGCCTCCCTTCACAAAATTGGCCACCTCATTCATGTCCTTAGAAATAAAACAGCAATTAGTTCAGCGCTCCCTAATTCAGGCAGCTAATTATCTTGAGATTAAAGCGTCACCCTTTCGGGAGGTTTTAAAGTCAACATGAAATGGCATTCAAAACCATTTTACTTTCAGAATGCAAGTCAGAATATTTAGTGAGGAAAAAAAAAAGATGGGAAGATCTTGATTTTATCAACCTGTAAATGATTGGATGGTGTAAAGTTTGTGTCTTCACTGGCTTCTAAATTTTGATATTTTTGAAAATGCTGTTTTGAAATACACTATGTACTGAAAAAAAGCATGATACAAATAAACATTAATTGAAATTTTGATATGTTGACTTTAAAGCTTTTGCAGTTTATACCTATTCTGAATACTGTAGATCAGATGGAGTTTAAAAGCAGACTGCAATGTTTATAGAGCATCATGATTAATACATATTGAGTCAGTGACATATCATATTGATTCGAGAGACTGTAGGAAGTTGGAGATAGGAATCAGAACATGACCTTTCTACCAAGTCGTAAAATGATCAAGTTCAATATTTGGTCACGGGTAATGATCTCTGAGGGTTACTTACAATCCAGAGAGCATCATGCTTGACTTCTTTGTGGAATCGCGAAATTTCATCAACCCACCAATCAATGCAAGCCTCGTTTGTGTAGTCAGGAAATACGGTTTCCCCTGGCCAGACCTGTGACATGAGAGAAAGGGGAGGAGGAAATATGCTTAACTGTCAATATAGAGTAAATAAATAAATATGCATTCATTAAAAGTAGCCTAGATACTATTTATTTTTCTTATTTGGGTAAAATGTCCATGATTTACGAAATTCCATCACAAACATCACAATCTTTAACAGATGACACTTAGCACTGCCCCTTTCCTTTTATTTATGTATTTTTTTTGGTTTTGTTTTTAAGCCACTGGCGTTTCCATTTCCTCTTGTGTTCTTTTCTTTTCCTCATCTCAAATGGCTCTGAGGTGCATGAAAGCGTGATATTAAACTCTAATGCAAAATCAATGCACACATTGACCTGAAATAAAACTATAAAAAAGCAATTAGCATCTGCCTCTGTCTAATCGGCTAAATAATCACTAGTTATATTGCCATGTGATATGTGTCTTGTTGCCTTGAGGGGTGGTTAATAAATGATCTAACTCAAGGTTACAAATGTTAAACTTTTATGGCAATGTTCTCAAAACAATTCCCGTTCACATGGATTAAAAAATTGTTGGCGATGTCACTTTGTAAAGAAAAACTATATGCCTAAAGACTAAACACATGCATAATACACATGCGCATGATGTCAACGTTTTCACTAATTCAAATTTGTGTAGTTTATACAGAGACAGTAATAATTTTCATTTGACGTTGTTGTGTAAAGGGCTAAAACGCATATAAAGTTTTCAGCTTTTTGTTGAAAACAGTCACATACAACTTGACAATTACAGGTTTTTATTTCTTTTGAGTAAGCACTGTAAACTGTAAATACGTATACCTAATATATATAGAGAAATAATATATATATATATATATATATATATATATATATATACAAGTCTCTTAAGCTCATCAAGGCTGCATTTTTTTTTATTAAAAATACAGTGAAATCAGTCAACCATGAAACATTATTACTTTATATATATATATATATATATATATATATTTTAATTGAATATAATTTAAAATTTAATTTATTTCTGTGGTGCAAAACAGCATCATTAGTCCTGACTTTAGTGTCACATGATCCTTTAGAAATTATTATAATATGAATTATATAATATATAATTTAATAAAATGAGAGAACAAATTCTTAATTCGTGAGAACAAGTTCCTAATTCATGCAAAATATTTTATTTATTTATTTATTTTTTAACCAGTACACCAAAAATTTGTCCAAGATCAGACTATGGTTAAGCTGAATGTTATTGGTGCCCATTAGAGTAAAAATGCAGAATTGCAATACTAAATGCAAACATGAAAATCATTCAGTTCACTAAGTTTTATAAATAAGAGCCGGTTTTTAATTCCAAAATACCACGATCAGGAGTACACTCTTAGAAGAAAAGGTTCTAGAACCTTAAAAGGTTCTAAAACGCTAAGTATTTGGAACCCTTAAAATGCAATGCATGTAAATGATCACAAAATTCAAGATATGGTGGCTAAAAAATGTAATTAATCAATATAACACGAAGAGTGCCATTTCAGTTTTTTCCTCCAAAAATCTGCATGATTAAAATGTGATATTAAAGGGTTAGTTCACCCAAAAATTATGTCATTAATGACTCATGACCCTCATGTCGTTCCAAGCCCGTAAGACCTCCGTTCATCTTCGGAACACAGTTTAAGATATTTTAGATTTAGTCCGAGAGCTTTCTGTTCCTCCATTGAAAATGTATGTACCTTATACTGTCCTTGTCCATAAAGGCAATACAGACATCATCAAAGTAGTCCATGTGACATGAGTGGGTTAGTTTGAATTTTTTGAAGCATCGAAAAAACTTTTTGGTCCAAACATAGCAAAAACAACGACTTTATTCAGCATTGTATTCTCTTCCGGTTGTGTCGTCATTGCTCGTTCACGGTTCCAATGACGCTGTTGACGCGTTATCTTGTGCGCCCGAGCTTCGTTTACAGTCTGATGGAGACGCGCGCTGTATTCAAGCTTTTCTACATTGTTTGTATTTTGGTATTGCAATATTTTTTTAAAAATGGTTCGTAAGTGTGCATGTCGCGGATTTCCTAATCGTCCTAATCGGGCGCACAAGATAACACGTCAGCAGCGTCATTGGAATCGTGAACGAGCAATGATAACACAACCGGAAGAGAATACAATGCTGAATAAAGTCGTTGTTTTTGCTATGTTTGGACCAAAAAGTATTTTCGATGCTTCAAACTAACCCACTCATGTCACATGGACTACTTTGATAATGTCTGTATTGCCTTTATGGACAAGGACAGTATAAGGTACATACATTTTCAATGGAGGAACAGAAAGCTCTCGGACTAAATCTAAAATATCTTAAACTGTATTCCGAAGATGAACGGAGGTCTTACGGGCTTGGAACGACATGAGGGTGAGTCATTAATGACATAATTTTCATTTTTGGGTGAACTAACCCTTTAAGTTACTACAACAGTTTAAACAATAATTTAATTACAACTACAAAATATTGCAGAATAATGTAATATATGAATGAATAATAGCCTTTAAAGAACCTTTGTGCCAAAAGTGTTCTTTCATGTCATTTTTGAACCTTTTTTAGCATAAAATGTCCTTTGGAGTTGAGTAAAGAACCCTATGCTACATATATTAGAACCCTTTTTTCTAAGAGTGTACCTTTGGAGGATCTTACCTCTCCCAGTAAAGGTGTTTCCCCATCTGATTCAGTAACCCAAACTTTAGCTTGATGTCCCCTGTCAACTGTTTCATAGGCTCCATTTATCCTTGGACTTGTGGACACAGCAGGATCCTACCAAACAGGGTACTTTTAAACACTCTAAAAAAAAAAATACTGAAAACACTGAATTATATGACTTGAAATTTGCAATTGCCTACTGTCCAAAAATCTGAAATAACCAACCAATAAAACTCTAAACCTTAGCATAAATATAACTTCGCTAGCAATGGCTCACCAGTATGATGATGTATTTCTGCCCTTTATCATGCATGTAGTCAGCAAACTGAGGCAGCTCCTTAAATTTATCCATATCATAGGTGAAGATCTTTTTGTTCTCCATGTAGTCAATATCAGTGATCTGGGCGTCCTGAAACACAAAGCATGTGGACATAAATAATGGTTTGGCGTTGAGTCCCTTAAAATCAAAGTTGTCTTCTCTCATTGAACATTCTGTTTCACTTCAGCATCAAATCATGGATGTTAAATAGGTTGTTAATGTTAATATTAGTGTCAAGCTTCGCTGAAGTCTTGTCCATAACTATGTCTCTTTTCCATGCCAACATTGCCCATTCACTGTTGTCAGTTTTGAATTTTGAAGGCTTGACTTCCATCAAACATCAGCAGATGGTGAGATTCTCCTGCCAGTAATTTGCTCATGCTGATCAGGCGGAGATGCAATATCCTGACATGCTAATGCCCTCTTTGTTCGAATTACATCAAACATTGAGCTTCAATACATCTTTCGGAAATTAAAACCCTACCATAAGGTACTAAACGTTTCTAACTGCGTATACAGGTGAAATTCACATATGTGAAGTTATTATTTATAAAGCTTTGTTCCGTGCTCCCGATCGTGGCTTTGAAGTGCATGATGGAATCTAATTTTTGTAGAACAAAGCGTGGACCCCTCCTTCTGTTCCTGGTACTTACATACGGAAGGCCGGCCTGTCGGTTCCTCTCCACGACTGTCTTCACATTCTCCAGGCTGCCGTAGTCCCAGCGAGAGATCTGGAAGCCTAGAGACCAGTATGGGGGGATGAAAGGCCTGCCAATCAGCTGGAGACACATAAAGCAATGTTAAACACGCTGAACATCACAGGACTCCCTCAGGCGACTGGTTCATCTGGGCCTATATGATTTTAACCTTCAGCACAGGATAACGTAAGTTAGCAGGGAAGAATTCATGACGTTCTCCTGATCACCCTGTCAAAATTTATTTTGCAATGACTTAATACGGCTGCTTACCAAAAAATAAATTAATAAATGGACAGGTGTTATTTTGTTATCATTCTATTTTAGTTTTCATTATTGTATTTTTCATTTTATTTTAGTTAAAGTTTTAATGATTTTGTTGTGTGTTTGTTGTCATTATTAGTGGTAGTATTATTTGTATAAAATGGATAAGACTATATAGGTCTGGTAACACTTTACAATAAGGTTCTTTTATTAAACATTAGTTAATGTATTAACTAACATGAACTAATCATGAGCAATACATTTGTTACTGTTTTTGTTAAACTTTTTAACGTTAGTTAATACAAATCCAGCTGTTCATTGTTTGTTCATGTTAGTTCACAGTGCATTAACTAATGTTAACAAGATTTTAATAAAGTATTAGTAAATGTTGAAATTAATATTAATAAAGATTAACAAATGCTGAAGTAGTATTGTTCATTCTTAGTTAATGTTAACTAATGTAGTTAACTTATCCATCTTTATTTATTAGAAAAATCTTCTTAATTTATATTAAATTTACCATCTTAATTTATATTAAAAAAGGGGAAAAAAGAAAAATATATATATAGGAAGCTAGCTGAATTTTTTTTTCGTTCATATATAATCTTATGTTTATATATAGTGTTTTAGCTGTCATTTTCCAAAAAGTAAATAAATATATAATTGACTGACCAATACTAAACTGACCAATCACCATTTTTACATAATACATTTTAGTATTTTGTTTAAAATATTTACACAGTAAAAATATGCAACAATTCATAAATATGAATGAATAAGTAAGGTATTTTTAAACAAGATTTGATGTATTCAACTTCTGACTCTTACAATATGAAATTTTATATGAATATGAACTGAATATGATTTTTTTGACATTTCACTAACATTAAATAACTTTGCAACTACATCTCAAGTAACTCTGATTAGAGTTTTAGATGGTTAAGTTAGGGTTATGCTTAGTAGAATAAGTGGTACTTGTTGCAAAGTTACTAGTTACTATGTTACGTTATTATACTAGTTACTGTGTTATGTTACTAGTTGCAAAGTTACTTATAGTTAGTAGAATGTCTAAAGTGGACTATCAAAATAAATTTTGACCACTTTCTCTTTTTTGCTTTCAGATCGGACTCGGGCTGCCCACATGTGTACTGCCCACCTCGCCATGTCTCTATCTAACATGTAAAAGCATTTCTAAAATGCAGACAATTTCGTCAACAAGTGTCATTAGTGTTTCTATTTATGTGCGACAGCAACGCTCACCTTTGTGAACTCGTCCACCACTGCCTCCGGTGTGTCTCCAACCAGGATATAGAAGTCCAAAACTCCCCCAATAGTTCGGAAGGTTACAGCCGGAGCAGGCTGGATAGTCACCTCTGCAGACAGACATAAAAAGACTGAAACTGCACTAATTTGCAAACCTTAACCACAAGCAGCCACTCCAAACACACAAGCACATCAAGACACACTATATTCTGTGCACAGACATTACAAATCGTGTTGTTAAAGATTATGACTTTAGCCCACGGCAAAGCTCATGTTTGTGACTGGGAATGCAAAGAAATAAAGCAATGGGAATGAAAAAAATAAAACAACTATTTACCCATGGCATTGCTGTTCATGAGGAAAACTCCAATGGATTGGCCGCTCACATCTTCCAGACATGTTAAATAGGGGTAGTGTCCATACAGGTTGTGTGTGCCCTGGGGAATGAAAAGAAATTAATGTTTTTAATGGCAAATTTCAGCTTTTTATCAATTGGTGAGACAATTTAGTACATTTAAGTTGCATTGGGCTAATCCTACACAGACGTTTTGTTAAGTAACCAAACCTTGTGCTTCATGTTAAATGTTTAAATTCATTGTTTTATTCATGGTACTATGACTAAATGAACCTGATTACATTACCAACAAAAGTAATTTATGTGAATAAGTTACAAATAGCTCATTAAAGGTAAAGTTAACCAATAAACGACAATTCTGTCATTATTTAGCCATCCTCATTTCTTCTCTGGAACACAATATAAAACTTATGCTGTATATTTTAAGTCATCTGATATTATACAATAATTTGAAGTTGTAATTCACTGAAAATATTGATATAGGCCCTAGATCTCGGAAAAAATAGCTATGTTGTTCAGACTAATTCATTTCTTACATTCAACGCTGACTCACTGTTTAGATTGCAGCAATTATCAGTGAACAATGCAAATTTAATTTCAGTCATATGACTTCAGAATATTTGGAATATGTTGCATGATGTGTATGAACTACTTGTATGATTATTTTATGATGCTTTTACATCCTTTTTGAAGCTTGACATCCTTAGTCGATCAGGTTCATTCCAGAAAGGCCAGGATATCCCTCAAAAACTTGCCTAAAATGTATTCCAGTGAAGAAAGTAAGACATACTGGTTGGAATAGTGAAGATATTGTGACTCACGCCATTGGGAAAAGCATCTCTTGTGAAGATAGGCCACGTCCTCCAGTTGGTGTCATGGCGGAAGGTCTGATGGACATGCTCTCCAAGTCCATAAATATTGTGAGAAGGGAGTTTAGCTGAGAGCTGAAGGTACTGATCAGCAAAAACCAGCGGCCCAAGGGTTGTGTCAAACCTGATGGAACAAGAGTTTTAGAAATGGTGGAAATAGTAAGTTTATAGTTCATGTTGTGGGTGAATGTCATGAAACCATTAAACATTATTTGTACAGATTCAATCTTTCAGCATGTCATCAAGAGGGGTCCAAAAGCACTGAATGCACTTCCAAACCACATGAAAACACAACTATCGACTGACGGGTTCGGAAGGATCATGTAATCTTCTGTAACGTAAGGAAATGACTGCCTATTCCCAAAACCAAATCTAAACTGACTGCTAAGAATCTTTCTGTGACAAACTCCTCTTCTTATCAAAACTTTAAATTGGAGTTTTAAAAATAATATCACTAAAGATAAGACAATCAGGATATTACACAACTACACTTCTTATGAAATACCAATATATGCTGAAACCTCTATGAATCATGCATTCCTATGTTTAAAGCCATTATTATTGGGCTTTAAAGTAATACAATTCAAAAGATAAAAGATTACTGATCATTTTGCAGCGTACAAGAAAATTGTACGTAAAGGGAAATGTGGCTTTTGTTGACTGCGGTTCACTGTTCTTTGGAAATAAGGCCCATTTCTCAATGGGAAATCATGCTATTGAAAGTTTTAATAAAGAAAGAAGAATAATTCGGATCATTTGATGCACATATAAAGTCTGTTTCACACATATTGCATCTGCAGTGTTTGAGCATTGCAACAGCGGTCACAAAATTGAGCTTTCACAGCGCAAAAGAGAAATGTAGCTTTGTAATGGAAATAAACTGATGTCAAGCTTGCTACACTGAGAATTTCCTTTGATTAATGCCAAAAATAATGAAATGGTTGTCAGTTTGAAAACTAATACTTTTTTTGTAAACTATCATTTTTAAATGTCAATTAATTCACTTAAGCATCATGTATTGCACTGCAAAAATGTATTGACAACAAAGATGTATTGCTTATGTTACAGATGCCACATCCATAAAGCTTGCCTGATAGTCACTATGACATACAAACAATCAAATTCGACTTAAACACTAAGGAACATTAAAGAACTAGAAATCAGGACTGGCCATTTTCCTGCCTTTCTTTTTCAACAGTGTACCAAAAAAAACCAAAAAAAAACAGATGACGGCAGACAATAACAAAAGGAGACAAAACAATTTCCATCAAACGGCATTGCGACAGCGAGACGAAGACCGGCAGCTCCTTTACAAAAAGCTTGTTTGCATTGCTTCAGGCTCCTTTCAGACCTATTCGGATTCCCTCATTCTTTTCATGCTTCTAATTTCTGTCTTTTTTGGTGTCATTGTGATTGCTCTTTATAATAGCCAAAGAAACATTTTAAAAAGATTCCGTGCTGTATTGTTAACGATGCGCTGAGCTCACAAAGAGTCAACATATAATCCATCTGTGAAAAGGAAGAGAAAAGACAAAAAGCTCCCAAAGTGGACGCCACTTACAGGATTTTTTCGGGAGATGTTCTCCAAACTTTCAGTCCAAAGGGCTTATGGATCAGCTCTATTCTGTATTTTAAGGTGCCGGTGGGAGGACTGGAAGGGAGCTTCTCCACATGCTCGTGAGGGACCTCATACCTGGTTTGCTTTGCATCGGTGATCTGGAAACAAAGAGGACATTGAATGTCATTAAACATGTTCACGCTGACATGATGTTGTGGCTATTTGTGTCAGGTGGTAAACAGACCTTAAATCGAAAGCGGTTTTCTGTCTGCATTTCAGCGTAGAAGATCAACTCTTTAATATCAGCTCCAAATAGAGATGGAGCATCCATTCTTGTCAGCTTGGCCTCAATATCTACAGCAAAACATTTTCCAATGAGGTTATGGTGAATCTTCTGCTTTACCTACTACATGGTCAAATAAAAACTTTTCAAAGCACACTGAATTTTTTTTTTTTAACAAAGAAACGGGAAAGAAACACTGAAATTATATTTTCGATAAAACTTTACAATAAGGTCTCATTTGTTAGCGTTAGTTAAAGGTGCTCTAAGCGATGTCGGGGGACGTGACTTCTTGTTTAACACAGTCTCACCCCAAAAAGTCATATAACTGATGTCTTTTGACCATACGTCAATATCCGCCTTTTCAGGGCCCCCTTAAACGTCGGTAGATGGCGATCCCTGGCTGTCATACAACTGACGCTTTACCTTTAACGTCGGTTAGGTGATGGGTTAGGTTTAGGGTTAGGTTTAGGTATGGGGTAGAGTTAGGATCCCATAACCTCATCTACCGACGTTTAAGGGTACCCTAAAAAGGCGAATATTGACGTATGGTCAAAAGACGTCCCAAAACGTCAGTTATATGACGTCTTGGGATGGAGGCTAGATAGACCCTCCTTCCGCCTCATCTGCACTGAGCCCACCAAACCCCACCCCCAGGGCCTTCTTGTCAGTTATTGGCTGGAACAGTTTGTTATGTTTCGTGGAACGGGTTGCCGCAGTTTGTTTTGTTGCCATTTGGGAAGCCTGGGTTGTCTGCATACACTGCGTTTTTTTTACAGTGTGTTTAGGGGACAGGCAGCTAGCGGATAGTGAGGAGATGTTTGCCGTATGTGACCAAAAATATATATATATATATTTACAATTTTGAAGAAAAGAAAAAAAAAACAGTGAGCAATGGAAAGTAGATTTGTGTATTTTCTGTAGGAAATGTAAGGTGTGTGGCTCAGGTCCTTCATTCAGGTCATGAATTTCAGGATGAACCCAAGTGCAGACAGAGTGCGTTCACCCAAGATTTATTAACAGACAAAAAAACAGGGAAAACAAAACCCACGAGGGGGTAAAACAGGACTAGTACAGGATAGACAAAAACTATAATGACTAGATAGAAAACAAAACAGCAAACGAAGAATCAGAACTTCTATGAAACCAATACACTTGACAAGATACTCACTAGGATGACAATGTTTAGACGACCATTACAACATGAATCACAAAGACTCACAATGAACCGGCACAGGACAGCAAACACAAGGGGATTAAATAGGGAACACTAATGACGAGGACAGGTGAGACTGACTAGACAATAATAAAAGACTAGGATAACAAGGGGGCGGGGTAACGTAACAAGACAACACAAGCACATGGCCCATACAGGCCCTGCGCTTGCACACAAAACATGATTCTGTCATGATCCTGCCTCACGACTAGGGAAAATCAAAGACAAGAAGGCAGAATCATGACAATTCAATGTCAATTGAATTTTATATGAGGTACAGGTATCACTTGTGTCCACTTTTCATTTTGTCCTAAACCCGTATATGCAACAGTATTCATGGTAAGAAAACACTGCTCAAAAAAGGCCTTCTTTTAAGCCTTGAAATATCTCGATAATCTTTATTTATTATCACCACGAGACCAGGGTCAGTGGAATTTGATTCACACAATATCTACATACAATAGAGTAATAATGAGAATTAAAGAATAGAAGACCTTGATCAAGGGTACAGTGGTGCAATGGTGATATCTCATGGTGACATCCACTATTCCACTCCACTCCCAATTTAAAAATAGTAGCCATGGAATTGGCTTGTGAAATAGGTATTACAAACACTAATCTTAAACTTAAACAAAGACTTATCTACAATGATACGCGTCATAATGTTTTATTACAACGTCTCGGTTAAGGATGAACTCACGTGTGCTGTCAGGCTTGTTTTCACTGACCACACTGTAGCCGTGGTTTTTGGAGAAGAAGCACCAGGGGACGTTAGTCTCATTCAGGGGGCTCCAACAGCATGCTCTTTCTAAACATTTTTGCTGTAAGGACACACAGGAAGATTCAGAAAAGCATGCTGGGAGTCTTTATGGAATGTAGTTGGCCATGTCCACTGCAGTTTACCTGTGAAGCACCGCCATCTGGAAAACAATCCACTCTCTCTCCATCTGGAATTTTGGGACAATTCGGGATGATGTCTGATCCTGAAGTTGGGGACAAATGAAAAACAGCAAATGACCATCATGATATACTTTAAAATATTTCAAGCAACATACAGTGAAAGCAGCGATATTGTGTAGTAATATTGAATTTATTTTAAAATGTAATTTATTCCTGTGATGCAAAGCTGAATTCTCAGCATCAGTCTTCAGTGTCACATGATGCTTCAGAAATCATTCTTATATGCCAATTAGCTGCACAAAAAACATCACTCATTATATGTCAAAATAATAAAATAAATATATATATATAAAAAAAATAAAAACACTTGTAACCAAACTTCAGTTAAATCTGATGTTAATACCACAGTTTTCAAGCAAAAGTAAACATTTTTTTAGCTGTTTCAGCACGAATGTCTTTTAATCCCTTCCTTACACCATAGTTGTTGCAAAATCACTAGTAACCAAACTCTGGCTTATTGCCATACAACACACTTACAAGGTCAGAATTCTTCAAACGTACATAATACATAACCGAACAGATATTATTGTGTAATCATTGACCAGTATACAATCTGATAATCATGTATCAAACACCACATTTATCTAAATTAGCTGCTACATGTGATGTTTCCAGAAATATTTGTGTGTGTACACACACACACACACGCACACACATCTATATATATATATATATATATATATATATATATATATATATATATATATATATATATATATATTAGGGCTGTCAAACGATTAATCGCGATTAATCGCATTCAAAATAAAAGTTTGTGTTTAAATAATATATGTGGGTGCACTGTGTATAATTATTTTATATATATAAATACACACATAAGCTTGTATATATTTAAGAAATATTTTCATGTATATACTGTATATAGATTTATATATAATTTATATTATATATAAATATAAATATTTTATATATAAATAATATTTTTTTCTTAAATATACATGCATGTGTGTCTATTTTTATATATACAAAATAATTATATACAATGCACCCACATATATTATGTAAACACAAACTTTTATTTTGGATGCGATTAATCGCGATTAATCATTTGACAGCCCTAATATATATATATATATATATATATATATATATATATATATATATATAATTTATTTTCGACTGAAGAAAGAAAGACGTGGACATCTTGGATGACATGGGAGTGAGTAAATTATCAGCAAACGTTTTTTTTTAAAGTGAACTACTCCTTTAACATATATTGCTATTGTAACCTGATCTCCATCAAGGTCCAGGCAAAACAAGGTCAGATGCATGAAACAATAGAGACTCCCCCATCCATCTGTCCTAGGCTCAATTTGTTCCCTTTAAATATAAACTACTTGACCAACATCAGGGCGGTAAATTGAAATTGAGAGTGACAGCTGTCATAATAGCCCTGTCTGTGCGTGCTTGAGTCCTTGTCCCCATGTGAGCCATTCACCAATGTCTCTGTATACTGTCTACTGTCTCTGTATACTTTTTGGTTTTCTCACTGCTGGGTGTCCTTGATAACAATCAGGGTGGACATTATTATTATTATTTTGTGGAACAGACATGCATTTCTCACTGTCCTTGACGAAGTGCATGTCAATACATTTTTTAGAGGTATTAGAGGAATTGCACTGATATGGTTATCCAGTTACCTAGAGAACAGAAAACAGTATGTTGAAATACAAAACAATAAATCACAACTGCTACAGGTTACATGTGGGGTGCCACAGGGTTCAATGTTGGGGCCATTATTATTTCAACTTTATATAAACGATATATGTAAAGTGTTTGATGATACAAACTTACTATATTGTGGTGAAAATTTGGAGAAACTACTGGATACCATGGCAAAGGAAGTGAGTAGGATTATGATTTGGTTCAATGAAAATAAACAGCCCGTTCTCATCCTTTAGCGTCACATAGAACGCTATATGAAGAAAAAAAAATGGCGCTATACTACGCACATGGCACCCTTTATCGTTAATATAACATGCGAACCCAAGTCATCATAAATCCTTTATCGTCATGTTGTAATATGAGACTACCCTAGCCCACCCCACACCTAAACCTACCCATCACAGCGCGTGTTATATTAACGATAGCGGGTGCCATGTGTGTAGTATAGCGCCGTTTTGTCATAAAGCGTTCTATATGACACTAAAGGATGTGAATGCGTTGAAATAAACTAACACTGAATTTGAGTAAAACCAAATGTATAATACTTGGGAACCGATTAACCGACACAAATAAGAAACTAATGATAAATGGTATAGAACTAGAACGAGAATCCGAAATTAGTTATTGATAGTAAACTAAGCTGGAAACCTCAAGTATATTAAAACCAAAATATCCACTATTGAATCAGGCTTTTAGGTATGCTGTACTGCTCATTTATACTCCCATACATGACTTATTGTGTAGAAGAATGGGGGAACACTTACAAAACAAATACAAACCCAATATTCATCCTACTAAAAAATACTTTTTACATACAATTACATACAGAAAACCAACAAACAATTGGTCATTAAACTAAAAATATTAAAGTTTAAAGATTTGATTGACTAAAAAATTGTTCCAATTATTTTTAGAGCACATAATAACTAATTGCCTGGAAATATCCAAGAGTTTTTTCAACTGACAGAAAACGCACAATTTCAGAGGAATATCAATGTTTAGTAAACCATTAATTCGAACAAATAGTAAGTTCACTGTATAACAACCCAGGGTGTTATGCTGTGGAATAACAGTAACAATGATTTAAAGTTATGTAAAAACTTATTGCAATTGAAATCCCTTTTTAAGAGAATCCTAAATGGATATGAGGTGGACAGTGATTTTCTTTTTTTGTTGATTTTTAGTTAGTTTGTATATCTAAGTGATGCAAACTTTTTTAGTAGCTAAAAATATCATTGAAGTTGGATTAAGTTATACTAACTTCTTTCTAACCCCTTTGAACATGACTGTTATTTGGATCATCTGCTGATGATCTTTTTTTGTTGATTGTTTGTTCTTATTTATTTATTTTTAACAGGTTCAATAAAGAAGTAAAAAGGAAAAAGTGGGCACAGTTTTTTAATAAACAACTCCTCAAGAGCAGCAGTCGCACTGGACAATATGTTGATATGCCCTCGAACCACAATGCTTTTTTGAGGTAATAAAGTGTGTGTAATATCTCTGTTCAACATCACTGTCTAAATTGAATGGAATATATTTAACTTGTAAATAGGGAAATCATATTGGTTATTTATTTTGTCAAATAATTGAACACAGGATGAACTTTTAAACCCATGTATAGTTTATACATGTGTGCTCGTGTCTCTGCATGTTGTCATTCAAAGAGAAAATACTGACGTCTCAACACCTACCTGTACCTTCTTTCATCACCCCTGGTTCCCCAGTGGCGAGTAAAACGACCAATGCGACAGCGACCACCAGCACCAATGAAAACAACACGATCAGGGTCACCTCCAACCCTGAGAAGTGCCGCTTTCCCATCTGATTAACACACACAAAGTATAATCAAACAGCATCCTGTAATTCATCTTCCTGCACGTCTTTGACATATGCAGTGCATGTCCTTGAGTCTGTGTATGAAATGCAGAGAATGATATGCAAAAAGTTTTTCACTTTTGCCTTATTTTATTTCTTCGTCACCAAGTTTAAGATTACTTTTTTGAGATGTATTCTTGCACATGAAAGGGTTAAAGATGTGAAACATCCAACAATAACACCAGGACAAAACATTCAGAAACATCTGGAACACACACACTGTCTTTTCTGAATTAAGTCTGCTAATGTTGTCCAAAATGGTGTTTAGCATGTTTCTTCTCCATTTTCTGCTTTGTTTCATTCAAAGAGAAACTTCACGCTGCATCAGTAACAATCAGGGGTGTGTTTCCCAAAAGAATCGTTAGCCAACTATGATCGCAAGTTCCGTCGTTATCAGCATAGTTCAACGAGTCGGTGTTTCCCGAAACAGCGAACATTCGCAAACAGCATCGCAAAGTTGTGTGGTTTGAACAACAGCTCTCGACCTGTGGTTAGAGGCATTGTTTCTATGTTGCAACACGTTTGGACATAATAAATCCTTATCTTGAGCAAAATAACAACGCATTCTCATCCTTTAGCGTCATATAGAACGTTATATGACAAAACGGCACTATACTACGCACATGGCACCCGTTATCGTTAATATAACACGTGCTGTGATGGGTAGGTTTAGCTGTGGGGTAGGGTAGGGTAGTCTCATATTACGCTAAAGGATTTATGATGACTAGGGTTCACGTGTTATATCAACAATAAAGGGTGCCATGTGCGTAGTATGGCGCCGTTTTGTCATATAGCGTTTTATGTGACGCTAAAGGATGAGAACGGGCTGAAAATAAGCAAGCTGACATTCAGTACAACCGGTGCCTTTTATTTAGTATACATACAAATGTAATTTACGTCAATTAGTTTTTCAAAAGATTTGAAGTAACATGTTTGAAGAGTGCGCATGTGCGAACGTGCTCTACTATATAAGAACGAGCAAAATATTGAGTCTGGTAATAAAGCAAAACAACTGAGAACAATTATAAATAGTCCTCAGATGACATGTCTGTAATTTATACAGAACAAATCTAGGGTTAATTGGATCTCAAACAGTTTCATTAAAAGTAGTTTTTACTCCACCACGTGCGAAACCAACGTGGTTGAACGATA
Source organism: Cyprinella venusta (assembly GCA_038021265.1). Classification (NCBI taxonomy): domain Eukaryota; kingdom Metazoa; phylum Chordata; class Actinopteri; order Cypriniformes; family Leuciscidae; genus Cyprinella; species Cyprinella venusta. Next base: position 16,432,914 of record CM075871.1, read on the forward strand.
CTTTGCGACAGTGGGTTTTGGGAAACAGTCGTGACCAGCTAGTTAATTTCTCCAACGATGCATCGTACTATGGTAGTGAAGCAGTGAACTACGTCGCTGTACGGGAAACACACCCCTGTTTTAGTTTTGATACTGTATCATCTACACTTTGTATTGTATTCCATCTTTTCTTTGATCACAACTATGTCTTTTTCAACAAAACAACCATTTTTTCTGTATTTAAAAAAAATATTGTTCACTTGAATTATTTTACATGACAAAAAAGAATAGCGACATAATTGTTCTTATGGATCAAACAGGGGTGCGTTTCCCGTACAACGACGTAGTTCACTGTTTCACTACCATAGTACGATGTATCGTTGGAAAAATCAACTAGCTAGTCACGACTGTTTCCCGAAACCCACTGTCGCAAAGTATCGTTCAACCACGTTGGTTTCACACGTGGTAGTAATAACTACTCTTAATGAAACTCTTTGAGATCCAATTAATGCTAGATTTGTTTTTTTTTTAATTTACAGACGTCATCAGAGGACTATGTCTAATTGTTCTGTTATTTTGCTTTATTACTCAATATTTGGCTCGTTCTTACATAGAAGAGCATGTTCGTACATGCGCACTCTTCAAACAACGTTACTTCAAAACTTTTGAAAAACTAAAAGACGTAAATTGTATTGTTGTTGTATGTATTGTAAATAAAAGGCACTGGTTGTACTGAATGTCAGCTTGCTTATTGCTCAAGATAAGGATTTATTACCTCCAAATGTCATGCAATATAGAAACGATGCCTCTAACCACAGGTCGAGAGCTGTCGTTCAAACCACCCAACTTTGCGATGCTGATTATGAATGTCCATTGGAACGATGGTTTCGGGAAACACTGACTCGTTAAACTATGCAGATAACAACGGAACTTGCGACCATAGTTGGCTAACGATGCTTTCGGGAAACGCACGCCAGTCTCGATTTTTTTTAAGTTAAATTGATTGTTTGTTTTTTTTTGTTTTCATTTTCACAGCAGCTTGTTAATTGAAACAATCCTATCAAGATGCAAATTTTGGAAAGCATTCTTGTCTAGCTAAACAACAGAACATTTGTACATGCAGTAAATGGCCTATGAAGCATCATAAACGTCAAGATAAAATTTAGTTTTTTCGACATCTATGTATTTTAGCTGAATTTATACATCTTATATTAGCTGATAATATATATCAAATTTCAATGAATTTTTACAAAATGTTTAATTTAAATATATTATATTTACCTTCGTTGTTGTTAGTTAGAAATTCGCTGCTGTTAATTCCTTCTTTTCCAGTCCTGTGTGCAGTTGAAGTCAGAGCACACTAAAGAAGAGCAGAGCTCTAATGCCTGCTTTATATTGCCAATGAATGAAATTAAAATCCTGAGTAGGTGTGTTTGTGTTTTACAGCTTTACAACCAGGATTTGTTTTGCTTGATGGGTCTCTACCAAAGGTCGCGGTTATAAAGTAGTGCTCCTTGAGAGAAGAGTCTTTGTATCCGTTCAAGAATCATTCACAGACAATAACTCGACAAGATTATAAACAGTCTATGCTGTTAGTTTATGTAAGCATGACAAAGCATTTCTTCTTTATTAATGTTTATATTATCTCATTCATCTGCAATGATATTAATGGGCACTTTATTATTACCATTATTGTTTATCTGTACATTTTACAATTCCCCATGTTGAATTTAGCTGTCAAATGCATGAGCTGTTACGGAAAGTCTTTAGCACCACATCTGTGTTGAATAAAAATATATTTTGCAAGATATTTTCCGTTCCAAAAATATTGCATGAACTCTTTCAAACTGCTTCAAAGAAGCAATTAGACAAGACTGGCTTCATGAGACGTTCAGATTTAAGCTTGAAATGTGCGATTTCCTTTCAGTAATGCAGTGAATGAGAGCTTAGAGACATACAATTATTCTCGGACTAATAAGTATATTTTAATGAAGCAATTACATGTGCCATTCATGGGCTTCTTTAAGACTTTATTACGTTGGATTGTTTTATGATCTGAGGATTGCCCTTTGAGCTGCAAGAGAAGAGACATGCATGAATTTTTTAAGGTATTTTGTAACTTGCTGCCTGTCTGTTTTTTTTTTAATTTACAGACAGACAGACAGACAGACAGACAGACAGACAGACAGAGATAGATAGATAGATAGATAGATAGATAGATAGATAGATAGATAGATAGATAGATAGATAGATAGATAGATAGATAGATAGATAGATAGATATACCATTTACCAATTTCAGACCATGGGTTATCAGTTCTACAGAAAAGCATTGCGTGAGGGAGTCTGCTTACCCCGACGCATAGAGTCTATTGCATGCCAGCACTCAAAACTGAAGCAAACTCTCAGGTATAATAGCTCTCTTTCACCTCACTGAAAACTACTTGGTGGTGATGATACCATTAGAGTCAGAGCTAGTGCTGACTGCATCATGGTTTCTCTAGAGCTAGCACAATGAGCCACAATGAGCTAGCATAGCGATTTCTCCAGATGTGCCTATACGCCCGCAGTCAAGCTTTGATGGCCATATCAGGTTAAGAGCAACGCAAGCAGCTATCAGAGCTGAAAGCTGGTTCCAACTGAAGGAATCAATACCTCGGGATTGAATTGCCAGTTCTACTTTGAGGTACTAGAATTGGATTGGAGGTCCAATGTGTGAGAGAATATATTTGGAGTCAGCTGTGGGAAAATGGATGTGGAGCAAAACTGAAACAGATTCACAAATCCAGCCAAATTCCATTGCGTGCGGAGACGGCAGTGAATAATAATGGAAGACGACGAGACAACATCCCAGAATATAAGAAATATAATAACTGATTACATATTATTTATTAATTACTTATTACTTACAACAAATACAACATATTAAAAATACAGATTCAGTCATTTAATATTATATAGATTTGTGTGTAGAAAATGTGGAGATAAATTATTCATTAGTAATAATAATAACATTACAAAAAATCGAAAGGATGCCAGTCCTCATTTTGAAGGAAAGCAATATAAATTAATATGAGATTCCTACAATCTTTTTTTTTCCTTAGTTTATTATTTTTATCTTTTGTGATCTTAATTGATTAGTTTATTATGTAAATCCTTTCAATTGTACATGTGTAATCTTATTAGTAATAATAATAATAATAACAACAACGATATACTGTAATCCTCTTGCGGAAACGCAATGTAAATCATTATTGATAAGCACGCAAGAAGCAGAACCAACTAGACAGTATTTGATTAAAAATACATCAGAACTTAGTCAGGGATAACTGCTAACCACATTAAAATAATAAACAAAGACTGGCAAGGGAGTGAACATAACAGCCATAGAAACAAACAAGGATAAAATAAGTAACCTAGAAAAATTAATCAGACAGAGCAGGGAAACAGGAACTAAAGCGAACAAAACAGAACATCACAATAAGAGCTGTGACACATATGAGATTCCTACAAATTTATTGTTATTATTATGATTATTTGATCATTTAAATAATTTATTTTGGATATTGTGTAATTTTAATCAGAGCTCTAACTATATTGGATTGAAAAACTGGAGTAGATTGAAAAAAAGTTTGATTGAAAGATTGAAGAATTTCCGAATCCTATAAAATATTTTCTTTACATTCCTTGTGATGCCCTAAAACACTATTTTTTTTTTCTTTTAAAAACAAAAGAATCATACAAGATTTATTTTTATAAGTTTTTATTTTGAGTTTTGTTAGCATCCAATAAGAAAATCTCATTAGAAATAGAATTTTGATAATTAATTTCCAACAAGACAATTCTGGACACATTGGATTTTCTAACCTGAACTTGACTGATGTTTATATCACCTCCTAATCTGAATTATACCTGCATAAACACATAAAATCTTCCTTATCAGCTCATGATAGAACAATAATGCTAGTGTCTATAATAGTACAACATGTGTGATATAATACAATAAAATCACATGCAAGCCACCTGTCAAAGTTTATCTTGGACTCTATCTGCCATGGGACCGCGACCTGGCTTATACCAAAAACACCTGATACCAGCTCTCAGTGATATGTGTCGGGTCCCCTCTATGATAACATTAACTTTCTTAAATGTTATGAAAGTTGTTGTTGTTATGAAGTTGTTATGAATGTTAAATGTTAAGAGTGGGAAACCAGTGTGCCTGAATCGTTCTCTATTGTTGGTCAATTACAGGATAGAAAATCTAAGGCCTTCAAAAGCCATACAGGCTTGTAATAGGCACCAGATTAGGGTTTGCATCTAATCTGGTGCCTCTTACAAGCCAAACTAAGATTGCGGCGGGGACAAAAAGAAATACTGTTCAGTTAGCACTTTTAAACATCCGCTCACTAAAAAAAAATAAATCACTTCTAGTCAACGTCTTAATAACCACATACAACCTGGACTTTATGTTTCAAAATGAAACTTGGCTAGAAGACAGCTGCAGTGCAACAGTCCTCAATGAAACAGCCCCTCCTAACTTTACTTTAATGAGTGTATAGAGAGTGGGTTGCAGAGTGGGTAAGAGAGACCAAGGCTTAGCTGCTCTTTTAAAGATGTCTATGAATGTAAGCAAATATCATGAATTACCCATCTTTCGAATATATGGGCATTGTGTTAAAAAGTGCTCCATGTATTTTACTTATCATTATGTATAGGCCTCCAAAATACTATCCAGCCTTTGCTGAGGACTTTATAGAACTGATATCAATAATTTTCTCAGAATTTTCTCAGTGTTTGTCTGATTTGCCATTGCTGGAGATTTTAACATTCAGATAATGCAGAAAACAATATAGCAAAAGTAATCAAAACTGTTTTAAAAACTTTTGATCTGACACAGCATGTACATAATCCCACACAGTAGCGTAGTGGCAATCAGGAGAGTCGGGAGTTGTCCTGATGGGTCGGTAGTGTTTCGAGGCCGTGAGGGCAGGTCTGATAAAATGTATTTATTGCAAGTGCGCTATACGCACCTGGGGCCCAAGCGAGGGAAGAAATTTTTTTTTTTAACATTTTCTATAACGCAGCATATATTTGCACTAAGTGCCTGTCTTAAAAAAAAATGCTCGTTACTCAATGGGTACAATGGAGTAGGTCGTAGGGTTCAAATCCGCCTTTTGCCGAACTCTCTCTTCTCCCTTTTCCCAACACATAAATAAAGATGTAAAATGTATAACCTAACATTAACGTCTTAAAAACTATTTAAAAACGACTATTAAAAAGACTAAAGACTATTAAAAAGTCTCTATTGTAGACCACTATAGTCTTAGTAAATGTCTTCTCTGTTTTTCTTAAACATTATTGGGTTGTTAACTTCAAAAACTTTTTTGCCAACTGGTAATGTTATATTTACTTGCCAACAACAAATTTTACTCGCAGTTGGCACTTGGCAAGTGTTAATTTTGAATGCTCTGTGTGTTCACAGTATGAAAACAGAGTATGGTTGTGTAGGTGAGAGCTCCTTTTCTCCTGTGTTTATCAGCTCCAGCTGAGAGCAGTAATACACTCTGACAGCTAATTATCTCCTGTACTAGTCTCACAATACAGGGATACAATCCCCCCCCCCCTCTCTCTCTCTCTCTCTCTCTCTCTCTCTCACTCACACACACACACACACACACACACACACACACACACATACACAGTTCTCAGCACTCAGGTAGTAATCGAAAGGCTCCTTTTCTTTAAATGTTTGTCTAGAGTCATTAATCAATTATTTAGTGTTTGAATTTGTCTCAAACATTTTTTGTCGCTGATGTTCTGACATGTGAACCATTAGTTACCCCTGAACACCTATAAATCACATTGTTTTACACTGAAATTCAGGTGGCACTAAGAGTTGAACATTTAAGAAAAGTAACAGACACTATTTTTTATTTATATTTTTTAAACTTGAGCACTTATAACAGTGATCAATGATTACGTTTGCCAAAATTATCAGGGCCCAGTTCCCCAAAACGTTATTATCTCTAAATAGTTCTTAACCTATTCCTTAACCTCTCTCTTAACCTTATGGCACGATTCCTGACACGTTCGTACACTAAGTATATGACAAAACGGCGCTATACATGGCACCTGTTATCGTTAATATAACACACGCTGTGATGGGTAGGTTTAGGTGTGGGGTAGGGTAGGGTAGCCTCACATTACGCTAAAGGATTTATGACGATCTGGGTTCGCGTGTTATATTAACGATAAAGGGTGCCGTGTGTAGTATAGCGCCGTTTTGTCATATAGCGTTCTATGTGACGCTAAAGGATGAGAACGGGCTAGTCTGGACCATTCGTAAGCTCTCTCTTAGCATTGTTCGAGCTCAAGACGCTAGTCTTCGCACTGTTCAGCAGTCTTTAGAAAGCACAGTGCATTAAGTCAGACTGTGTTATGTTGACAATGTTGTGGCTCAACAATGATTTTATGTTAGACATTTTAAGACTAATAATAAAAATATTCGCAATGGATACAGGCCTATTTATGAAGTTGACTTTATTTGGTATCAGAACTAATATGGTGGTAATTAGCCTAGGCTATATTGTAATGTCACTAAAGCGTTTAAGGCAATCACTTTTGATAATTAAAATCTGGCAACAATTTGGCTCTAAATGGCTAAGATCTGGTTAGCATGGTGGTGTACAATAAGCGACCAACTGTGGCAGCGATCCAATGTGTCCTTGTATTGCATCAAAGATTCGGAGCCGTTTAGTCCATGCCAATTTTTTTATTCGGCAAAACTTAAGCCCTTTTGACATTTTGCCTGATGTGGCTATATTAAAAAAAAAATCGCCAACCAAGACAACTCATTATGGAGCTGTTGGAAGCATCTTATCTCACCACCATATTCTGTATCTAACTCTCTCTCTCTCTCTCTCTGTTCATTGTAGTTTTTTTTTTTTTTGAAAACATTAACCAATGGCAATCAATACCACATTAAACAGAAGTAACTGCAGCGGCTTGCCGATCAATTCTGTTTGTAAAGTACCTTACCTTTAATATAAAAGTGTATTACATATTTTTCAGAAGTCGTTAACCCCACGACAAGAAGCTGCATAAGTGGCACAAGGGGACAAGGAGGGTGGATGATCAGCAAGGGATACGTTCATACCTGTCTCAACATATCGTGTGAATATATTACTGACAATTTGATAACTTAATTAATAGTCTCTATTTTACTGCTAACTTAAACTATGTTAAAATAAATGTTACTGGAATATTTTGAGGAATGTTTCTTTAGCATGGAACGTATTGTCTTTCTTAATGCACCTTCACGTGAAGTGGAAAATAGATTCCTGAGCAATCGATGCCAACTAATTCAGCGTCTTCACATGGGACAGTGCCTTTGTAACGTTGAACACAAGAGGCTGCATCTTTAAGATGCTTCCTAAGGGACACTTTGGGGAACACACTTAGGAACAAAAACAACTTTGGTAAAAGAGTCTTCTTAACACGCTAAGAGTGAGCATTATCGGGGAACCGGGCCTGTAATTATAATATGATAATTTCGTTTTTCACAGTGGTGGAATGTAATGTAACGAAGTACAAATACTTCGAACTGTGCAAACTGTGTTTTTTTTTTTTTTTTTTAGGTGAAACTTCACACAAACAATTTGAGGACACCTGAGATTATCTTGGGGTATAATAATAATAATAATAATAATAATAATAATAATAATAATAAAAGTACTAGAGGTCTCAGACTTCTGAGCCTAATGTAACACAGTCTCATCCCAAGATTTCATATAACTGAAATCTTGGGACGTCTTTTGAACATATGTCAACCTCCGCCGTTTTAGGGTACCCTTTAACGTCAGTTACATGAGGATCCTGGTACGTCATACAACTGACGCTTTACCTTTAATGTCAGTTAGGTGACGGGGTAGGTTTAGGGGTAGGTTTTGGTCTGGGGTAGGTTTAGGATCCGATACGTTAAAGGGTACCCTAAAACGGCGGATGTTGACGTATGGTCAAACGACGTCCCAAGACGTCAGTTATATGACGTCTTGGGATAAGACTGCGCCGCGTAATGAGCATCTCTGGCTAGATTTTATCAAGAGTTTTGTAGAAGGATCATACTGGTATCAAAAACTCAGAGTCATAATGGATCAATAACTTCATATCTCCTCTCACACCGGGACACACAAACGTTTGCGCCACGCGTACAAGCTGAAAGATGATGCAGCAGTTATGAATTATGGTGCTAATAAATTTAGGTGTGGCGTCTGTTGTTTGTCACTGAGATGTAACACACTGCGTTGAGAGAGGTTTGTTCTGATGTCCTCAGTGTTTATGGTGACCCACTTCAGTGCAGCCCATCTGACACTGAATGGGACACAAGTATTACGCACAAAGGACAGGAAGAGGGGAGAGCTGGAAGAAGTTGGAGGAACTGAAGGATACATTCAGAAGAATAACCTGAAGGCAATATGATGAGCAAGAAATAAAGGGCAGGTCAATGTATTTTTAAGCATGACAACTTATTTTAGGCTGAATGAATATGAGTAACAGGAAATGATGACCTGCTCTGGTAACATTTTATAATAAACTATACAGTTTATTAACTATTATAGTGTATTCATAGTTTATAAATTGCAGTCTCTACTTTGGGGTTAATATATTAATAAGATTCATTTTAATTCACCTAATTATTATTGTTTATTGAGATAAAGAGTCCTGATGATGGTTTATTAAAGGGATACTCCACTTTTTTTTGGAAATAGGCTCATTTTACAACTCCCCCAGAGTTAAACAGTTGAGTTTTACCGTTTTCGAATCCATTCAGCCGATTTTCTGATATTTAGAAGAATATCAGTAACCAGACAGTTTCTGGTCTCATTGACGCCCATAGTATATTTTTTTTTCCTACTATGGAAGTCAATGAGACCAGAAACTGTCTGGTTACTGATATTCTTCTAAATATCAGAAAATCGGCTGAATGGATTCAAAAACGGTAAAACTCGACTGTTTAACTCTGGGGGAGTTGTAAAATGAGCCTATTTCCAAAAAAAGTGGAGTATCCCTTTAAGACAAATGTTCTCACTTTAAATTATGTGACAAAAAAACGAAAATACGGGAAATATATAAACTAAATATAAATATATAAACCATCACGCCTATTTTTTTGTAGAAATTTTAAGGAACACTGAATATGAATAATGTCCATTGAAATAACAACAAAAAAAAAGAATATAAATATACATATTAAAGAAACACGTAATACCAATGCAGTACATTTCTAAGGTTGGTTTAAAGCATTTATTTAAAGCATATTCATTTTTGAGTAATTGTGATGATAAATGAAGAACTCACTATTTGTATCCTATTAATATATTAACAATGTAAAGACTACAAAATATTAACTTATAGCATATTTATAAACGCCAACTTGTGAGTGTAAAATACATTCAAACATTTCTGAAGCTTGTCATTATGAGTCAACATTCACTTGTATTGGATCAAAAAGAGCAGTTTGGACTATGTGCTAAGCTTAATTTCATGTAAGATATCCAACTTTATACCAAAATTATTAAATTATTATACTTTAAGGGATGTTTTTTTTTAATCAAAATTGAGCAATTTTTTATCATGATGGACTCAATCTGAACTCCCAATGGTTGTCACCTTATTGATGTGCATTTGTATGAACTTTGTCACTTCGCCAATGGTTGCTGTCACCTCATGGCATCTCAAATCACCAACTCTCTTTGAAGCTGAATGACTTCTGGTCACTTTAAAGCAACAAATCTCTCCTTTACAAGGTCAGGCAGCCTCCAGTTTCAGAGGGTAGCCCACCCCGTGCTGCTTTCAGTTCAGATGTCACCTTCCCTACAGGCCTTTCCAAGTAGGATAAACCATTAGTTTCACACATTGTATCTATACACACAGACATGCATGCAGACTAGAACCCTAAAGACTGACAAATCAAAGAATTTGCTCTTCTGGAGCAAGACAGAAATAGTGAAACAGCCTCCACTCCACAGCAGAGAGAGAGAGAGAGGGGGGGGGGGTGGGTTGCATATGTTCATTGACATAAAATGGCACAACAATGTACATCACTGCAGTTATGATCAGTCAACAAAAAAACTTGAGCAGTTACAGCTGTTGCTTTTCAAGAAGAAAAACACAGATGTAAACTTATAAATGACAAATATGTCCTGAGATATATTATTTAAATGTTTATTTATTTGCAATTTCTTCCAAAAGCTAATCATGGTATGTGAAATCAAATTTGCCTTGATCTTTTTTTCTAATATATATATTAGAGCCGGGACTTTAACGCGTTCATTAAAATTAATTAATTACCGACTTTAACACATTAATTAATTACACAAAAAAAATTCGCATTTTAATTGCACTTATTTTTGCACCGCTGAACATTTCTCACTGGATTAGTTTCGGCGGACCAATTATACTGGAGCACCAACTAGCGTTCATGACTTTTTTACACCCTGCGTCCCAATTCGCTTACTTATAGAGCATTTCACAAGATGTAAACAACACTGGTCCAGAAGCACTTCCTGTTTCAGTTTTTTAACACTACATTAAAGCTGGGATAAAATACAACCAACAGAACATATAAATATGAATCAAAAAGTTAAACAAGCATCTTTAAGATGTTTTCTTTACACGTGAAATAAAGAAAACAGTTACAAACTGAAACAGGAAGTGTTTCTGGACCAGTGTTGTTTACATCTTGTGAAATGGTCTATACTACGCCCTAAAAGTATGTACTCTTTTTGTGAAGAAAAAGTACATACTTTTGAGTATGTAGCAAAAAAAAGTAGGCAAGCTTTGGGACATACTATCACGTCATCTTTAACGGACGGCTCTGTCGCGTGCTGCGTGCATCCTGTCACCATAAACTGCCCTGTCAATCATATCATCACAGTTAAAATCCTCCATTCAATCTAATTTGATTTCCTACCGTCTCGGAGCACGTTAATCTGCCAGTCATGGGTCTTTCATGTGTATACTTTCCTCGTGTTTTGCAATTTGAATATAATGATGGATTTAAAACGTAATAGCTAAACGTATCCTTACAAAAGTTCACAATGCTGCTGCAGATGCAATATAATGTGGAGAACATTGAATAAATTAATTTGTCAGGTCAGATAGTGTTAATTAATCAGTCAAACCTCTTTATCTAAACCTCTCAACATAACCGCGGGACTTGCGCGTCCTCCGTGTCTGTAGACACTTTTTACTCGTGTTTGTAGTTCTAACCGAATCCTCGTTCAACGCGCAAAGGGTTGTGGGCAATATCAGCCGTTAGAGTGTGCATCGATCTACACTTCGGATTCTGACCGGAAAAAAGTAGGCCATCCGGGTATCTTTGAAACACTCATTTCAACATACTACGGTTTGGGACGCACTAATTCTATTTTCGAATACTATTTAGGACGGATAGTATGCGAATCGGGGCGCAGCAACAGTCTTTGCTTCAGACAACTAAACAACAAACCACAGGGAACATGAACGAAGAAGCTGACAAGAGTCACGCGACCGCTTTGGTTGGTCCTATGGGTTGGTTCCGTGGATGGGAAATTTTGTTATAAAAACGAACGGATGGAAGCGTCATTAAGAGCATGGTTGTGTGCAAGCTATTCAACAAAGAATTCGCATTTCACATCGACCCTCAAGTTTCATCTCAATGCAAAACATATACAATAGCACAGGGGCCGTATTCACAAAGAATTTTAAGGCTAAAAGTAGCTCCTAACTGGCGAATTTAGGAGCAACTGCTAAAAATAATGGGCGTGTCACTCCTAACTTTAGGACTCCTAATTTTTTTCACTAAGAGTAATTCACGAAGCATTTTAGCCCTAAAAGTAGCACCTAAGTCTGGGACAGCTTAAAAGAAGTCGAGAGGACTCCTAACTCACTAAAACCTATTCACAAAGGATTGTAGCGTATACCAGCGCCTCTCGCAGTCGTTCGGGGTCCGCGACACAAGTGGGAATGCTGCATTCATCTGTAAACAAACCTCTCCCATGTTTCATGCTTAGTTTTGCTTGAAATCCCAGTGCCGAATTTCACTTTTATTGTTTTTTTTTTTTTTTTTTCTTGCACCAACTGGGCCAGCAGCAGTAACTGATCCTGCGTCCAGTTGGGCTTTCTTTTCCATTTTGGCGAGTTCATAATCCACCGTCATTCAACTCTTACATTACTTCAATAGGAGCAACATGTCCTTCCTTTAAATAGTCTAGTTAGGCTAATGTCAATTAACCAAGCAAGTGTTAATGCAAGTGTCATTTTTCATTATTAGGCAAGCGAAGGTTTTCATTAGGGTATTAGGCACCATTCACATATAGCGCCTAAAAACACAAGGCACGCCGCATTCTCCCGGTTGTTGCGCTCCGGTTGGTTCTTGTCACTTTACTTACGGTGCACTCCATATGGACGCGCTTGGAAAAACGGGCGCACATATCGCACGTCTACATTTAAAAAAAAATGAACTTGAGCACGCAAAAGATGTGATAAGTGAACACTGCAGGCCCTTAGGCTACCCTGAATAATTTCATTCATGACTTTTCTCTCTCTGCCTTTTTAGAATTACATTTCACTGGGTCCTGCACTAACATGTCATTAATAGCCTATGCATTTTGATGACATTACTTTTTTTTCTTATTATTATTTTGTGTAGGACACAGACATATTTAGATGTCGTAATTACATGATTTGTTGCTGTTAGGCTATGTTCCGAATGATGGCCCTGTCATCTAACAACCAATCACCGTGATCATTGCGAGGAAGCTCGTGCATGAAAACTGACGTCATCCTTAGCAACGAAGACTCACTCTTAGTTTAGGAGTTGTCATTTTTCCTTACTAAGAGTAGGTCTGAAAGGTGTTGTGAATAACTTTTAAGAGAAAACTCCTAGCTAAAATATTTTAGTGTGATTTAAGAGGACTCTTAGTGGTAAGATAAAATTCTTTGTGAATACGGCCCATGGTCTGCTGGACTTGGTTGAACAAAAATAAACAATATTTTGTTGCGCAAGCTAATGTATTCAGTCATTATTCAATGTTATACTAAAAATCCATGTGAAAAAAATCTTCTCACTGTTCTCAGTTCAAATATTTATGCAATTAAAATTTTCGATTGCGATTAATTTCGATTAATTAATTACAAAGCCTCTAATTAATTAGATTAATTTTTTTTAATCTAGTCCCAGCCCAAAAATATAACACATTTATTTAACCAATGTTTAATGGTGATGATCGCATCATATTACATATGTATATGCTTACATATGATATAGCTTGTTTCTGCTTCTTCATTGCCTGTGTTTTAAACAGGAGATTCAGTCCTCTTTCAGAAGATGCCTAATGCCGCACCCTACCGTATAACAGTGAAAACATGGAAAGCCGAAAATTTCAGTCAATGGCGGTGAAGTGGTGGGCCCTATCATACACCCAGTGCAATGCTGTGCCAGGCACGATGCAATTTATTTATTTATTTTTTGCTAGTTTCAGCCCGACGCAGTTATTGTTTGTTAAATAGCAAATGCATTTGAACCAATTTGCGTGCACATGCAAGTGCTGGTCTGAAACAACGTGTGTTCATAAATTTAAAAAATCCTGATGTAATTGTTACATCATAGGAAGAATGGCATCTATGCTAATATTAGTCTTGCAGCCCCTAAGTTAATAACTAATGATCTTTGCCACGGAAGTGAATCAATCAAACCAACTTTAGCTTGACAATAACTTCATTCTAAAGCTGCTGTAAAGCCAAAATAGCAGTTCCTTTAATTTCCTATTATCACTGTAAAGCTGCTTTGAAACAATCTATATTGTTAAAAGCGCTATATAAATGAATGGTGACTTGGATGACTTGACTTCCGGCATACTGTTGGCGCGTTGCTGTTTTGAGGCAAATGAAATAGACTGCGCCATTGACGAACAAAAACCCGGTCTAAACTCAACGGTGCAATATATTTTTTGTTATTTAAAGAGCATGTTAGTAACATGCATGTTCCTTGTGCACAAGCAGATCCATTTCCTCGCAGAGATCAGTTTTTATGCAAATTCCATCATGTAAATAGCAATCTGCAATGGCGCGAGCACAACTGGCTTTTAAAGGGAATGGTAAATGAGACTCTGATTGGTTTATTGCACGTTACACCCAAAAGACACCCATTACTCATTAAGAGAATAGGGACAATCTTTTTAGACAATGCGCCGTTGCGGACCATTTTTCCCCTCGTAAAATTAGCAAAGGTGGATTCGAACACATCCTAAGTGCACTTGAGCGGTGTGCTTTAGACCACGCACTTAGATTGTTAAAATACGAACTAGACAGAAATTTCCGTCAACGCCGAGGAAAGAGTTACTGTAGGAGTGAAGATATTTATATAATATTTGTAATAAGTATTTGTACAGGGATGTCATTGATAAATAAATAAAAGCTTGTTATCCGTGTATCCCGTGAAGTCTTAAAGCAACCAACTGAGGTGTGCTGAGACATGCACACACACACACACATACGCAAACACAGCAAAGTTTTCAGCTGTCTGCGGCCTCAAGAGTAAAAAAAAAAAAAAAAAACAACCTTGTGCTGACACAGAATTGCGCAAACACACACATCAAAGGATCCCACACTAAAACGCTGTGAAAAAAAAGAAAAGTTTTTCCTGAAATGAAAGGCAAGTGAGTCAACTAGAGAAAAAGAAAAGCAGATGGTGAATGAAACACACTTAAACACACACCCCGCGCACACACAAACCGTTGTAGCCGACAGAAGCGGATCAGTCAGGCAGATCACGGCGGGATCGGTGGGTGCCTGGCTGACCCCACGGACACAGACGGCAATGGAAATGTTGGTACGCTCCGTCCAAGTACGCTCAGAAAAGCCTACTGTCAGGAGAGAGAGAGAGAGAGAGAGAGAGAGAGAGAGAGAGAGAGAGAGATGCCAGCGGAAGGCTGTCAGAAGGGAAGGCCTGGAGTCATGAATCACCCCAAACAGATACACTCACTGTCCACATCAGCCCTTAAACAGAGCCAGAAAGGCAGAGGATATGAGCTAGATCTGTATGACTCATAAGCATGAACTGAATAGGTCACCAAAATGTGAAAAAGCCTAACCTAATGCATAAGCATCGATGACTAGAAAATTTGGCAAAACATACTAAATGTTTACATGCTCTCGGCAAACAATTCAACACACAAACAAGTCACACGACCTGTGTATTTTGTCATCAGTATTATTCAATGCGTGAATGTGCACTAAACCATGGTAGTTTGAAGTAAAGGTTCTCTATAGGGCAGGGATTTTAAAACTCTTTCTGAATCAAGGTCCCCTTTCATACTCCCACACTGCTTAACCTATAGAATCCCAAAAGTGACACCCTACAATCAGAGAAGTAATTGTTACCATGGAAACGGATATAATGTCAACGACTTCCCCTTTTGTGTAACTTTTGACATGCCATTGCAAAATGTATGAAAGGTCATCATTGTGAGTTATTGCAGAAATGACTCAAGAGTCATTGGCCCATTCCTCAGTACAGGGGTCAAATTCAGTCATACATGACACAACCTGACAGATGGCTGGAATCTAATGCCTGATCTCTGCTCCCATTTCCATATATTAGGTTGTGAAAACAAAATACTGTTAAAGCTACACTGTGTGATTTTTACCCCCAGGTATATGACCATCCAGTGAATATTAGTTTCTGTTCCTCTCAATTCCGATTTCGTTTTAACTCCTACGGTGGCCAATCTAGTCCAAGATTAACATGGCTTCCAGTTCGTCCTCGTCCATGAGTGTTAACTCAACCGTAAACGCGAAAGGCGAAGCTTGAATTAACGGGTATGTCCCTCTTTGGCTAATGTACTTTCAAGATGGAGGGGCAACATGGCGACCGACATTAGAACCCCTTACCCGTATGTATTTTCAACGGTATATTATACACTCACGAGAATACTTCATTACTTGAACGAAGTAAATGTACATTAATGGGCACATATATTTTTGAAATAACTAAGTGTTTTTCGCTGAGAATAAACTAAAAGAGTTACACAAGCCCCTTTTCCACCAAAGCATTTTGAGAGCCGGTTCGGAGCCGGTGCCTGCGCGCGAACCAGTTCTTTGTGTTTCGACAGCCAAAGAACTGGTTCACGGCCGCGAGAACTGGTTCCAAAGCGGCACCAACTCTTTGCTGGACTAGAACCGTTCTTTTAGCACGTCATGTTTACGGGGCGGGTTTAGATGCGTTCTTCTCGGTTCTTTTAAACATATTTTCTGACCATCGCAAAGCCAGGAGAAACTGCAGAAACACGCAAGCGTTTTATTTATTTATTTATTTTTTTGAAACATAAGCAAAGAAGAAAACAGTCACGATATAGAATAAATAAATGGAAAGAAAAAAGACAAGACAGGGGTACATAACTTATCAGAAAAGATTATATATCAAATGAAAAGATTAAAAGACTTACATATTTCAATTGTTTTTAAAGTTTTCTCGGTACACGAGTTAGATAATCCCAAACAATGTACTTGCAAGCGACGTAAACAGTGACGTAACGACGTCGTTCCCTGGGCGCTCTAGTCAGTGGAAAAGCAAACAGGTTCTGAACGGGTTCGCAAGTTGCAAATAGACTGAGCACGTAATGACGTCACAGCACAGTCTCATCCCAAGACGTCATATAACTGACGTCTTGGTACGTCTTTTGACCATACGTCAACATCCGCCTTTTTAGGGTACCCTTAAACGTCGGTTAGATGATGTTATCGGATCCTAACCCTACCCCAGACCTAAACCTACCCCTAAACCTACCCCGTCACCTAACCGACATTAAAGGTAAAGCATCAGTTGTATGACGGCCCGGGATCGTCATGTAACCGACGTTTAAGGGTACCCTAAAAAGGCGGATGTTGACGTATGGTCAAAAGACGTCCCAAGACGTCAGTTATATGACTTCTTGGGATGAGACTGTGTTAGACGTCACCGTTTTCACAAATTCACGTTCTTGTAGTTTATACAGAGATTATATCGGTATTGCAATACGCATCCACTTTGAAACGCATTTTCAAATCTTTGCATTTTCAGGCCCACAAAAACGCAGTTGTCATGTAAATGAACAGGCAAAACATAAAAAAGTGATACATTTTTAGATGAAAACGGTGTTGTGTAAACAGCCCCTAAAACTAAACCTAAACAATGCTACAATAAAAAAGGAGTCCCAAAAAACTGTTTGGAAATTAAGGCCACTATATGTATGAATTTAATTGCATTAGATGAATGCAATAAAATACTTTTGAAAACAAGTGGCAAGTGAAAATGTCACTTCCTTTGACATTTTATTATCTAAATAAATGACATAGATACTTTAGGTGTGGGCACTGTACATCTCATGTACACAAAAATCACACTGAATCATTCATTAAAAACACAACACTATCATATTCTGATTGTATCTAGTTAAATAAAAGGGTCTCAAGTGTTCTCATTTTGCAAAGAATGACCTAAACTCCAAAATGGCAGCAAATTAATGTATCAATTCAGTTCAGAAACAGTTCTTTTTGCATTATGATAAAGAACATACGTATATTGCTCTCAGTAAGACCCACATTCAATTTGACTGTGGCATCTGCAATAACAGATCTTTCCTGAAAGTGCTTCAAAACCAGACAGCGTTGTAAACACTCGACTGTGAGTGCATAACGTCCATTTACAAAATGATGTTGCTCGTACACTTCAAATGGATGAAGTCCACGTTGAAAATGGAAGAGAATGTTTTAGAGCTTGAAAACAGAAAAGCTATTTCAACCAATAACTATTCAGTTGTTTGTTTGCATATTTTTTCCTACTTCAATGGTGGGTAAAACTCTCATTGAAAATATTACAATGTACATTGGTTACGCTCAGTTAGGTGGTACTCAAACCCTCCTGATCTTAGTTTTGGGGGTAAAAATAAATAAATGACAACAGCTTTGATGTCACCGTACAGTGGCAGCAGGAAAATCCTCATATTCACAAAAGAGAACCCACTCACACACTACAGCATTCTCACTTGGCATTAACGTGCGACCTGTATCCGGATGTTGTCCTCGTACACAAGTTATCCGATAAGCGTGTCCAGGTTCGGAGGTAGTCGAGGACACATTGTGATTGGATCTGAGTGTAATGTAAACGCAATCCAGCCATCATGTCCACATTCACAGGTGGATGTCACATAGCCCCCTCCTCTCTCAGGAGTTGCTGCACATAGCTGTGTGGTTTTAATACTGCTCTATACGTCAAGTGAGATTAAAAATTATTCCTTTGAAATCTCCTGCTCCTCGGATGTTTTGAGAAGGATCCCTATTAAATATATAAAAATATTACAAATATAATTGACATCTCCATTAAGTCTCCTGAGATTCGAGAGGACAGGTGAAGTATCAGTGTTTTTGTGTTAATTAACCTGCAGGTCCTTTTTCAGATTTCCATAGAAGAACTGTTTGCACTTATGAATCAACCAAGCACAGAACTTAACACCAAGATCTGACATGCTTAGGCTGAACCAAAGCAGATTACAGCATAATTTAACAGGACAAATATTTAATTAAGCAGCTCTTTTTAGCAGCTTTTTTATTACATATTTTAGATACCTATTTTTAACACACACGCACGCACGCACACACCCCTCTGGGTGAATTTGACAAATCCTGCCAAGACTATGTCTGTGTCATATTTTCACCCCAAAATAATAATACAAATCATATAACCCTTTTTCTGGCTATTATATATATATATATATATATATATATATATATATATTAGGGCTGTCAAAATCGCATCCAAAATAAAATAAAAGTTTGTATTTACATAATATATGTGGGTGTACTGTGTAAAATTAAGTGTGTATAGGCCTATATAAATATACACACATGCATGTATATTTAAGAAAAAAAACATATTTATATATGAAATATTTATATATAATATAAATTATATATAAATCTATATATGAAAATATTAAATATATACAAGAGTGTGTGTATATATATATATATATATATATATATAATTATACACAGTGCACCCACATACTGTATATTATGTAAACACAAACTTTTTTTTTTATTTTGGATGCGATTAATCGCGATTAATCGTTTGACAGCCCTAATATATATATATAAAGGGGTAATTCACTTTTTTAAAAAACTAAATTACTGATAATTTACTCACTCCCATGTCATCCAGGATATCCATGTCATTCTTTCTTCAGTTGAAAAGAAATTAAGGTTTTTGATGAAAACATTCCAGGATTTTTCTCCGACTTTTTCAGACTTCAATGGGAACCAAATGGTTCAAGGTCCAAAAGACAGTTATAGAGCAAACTGCAAACTGTTCAAAGGGCTTTAAACGATTTCAGATGATAAATAAGGGTCTTATCAAGCGAAACGATTGCTCAATTTAAAAAACAAACAAAGTTTACGTTTTATAAGCTCAAATGGTCACCTTGCTCTGTTCTGTGATGTGCGTTTGTGACACTCCTATTCGAACTCTTCATCAAAATGAACGAATCATTTCCAGAATCAACTCGTTCATTACGTTCGTTGAATGAACCAAATGACACAAAAATAAGATTCGTTCATTTTGATAAATGCGTTTGAACAGGAGAGTCATGAACGCGCATCACAGGACAAGGCGACCATTTGAGCTTATAAAACTTAAACTTTTTCTTTTTTAATGAGTGACTGTTTTGCTTGATTCATTATCTGAAAACTTTTAAAGCCCTTTGAACAATTTGCAGTTTGCACTGAAACTGTCTTTGGACCTTGAACCATTTGGTTCTCATTGAAGTCCATTATATGGAGAAAAATCCTGGAATGTTCATCAAAAACCTTAATTTCTTTTCAAGAATGACATGGATATTTTGGATGAGATGGGGGTGAGTAAATTATCAGCAAAGTTTTTTTTTATTATTTATTTATTTTTTTAAGTGAACTACTCCTTTAAATGATAAAATAGGTATGCAAAATGTTTTAAAAAAACAATCTTTACACAGTATATTTATTACATTATTTAAGTACATTAAGAAACTAAAAATCATCCCAATAAATAAGTACAAAAATGAAAAAAGACCCTAAAAAGATGATAAAGTGAAGAAAAAAGATGATTAACTGAAAAAAAAAATCCCAAAATTTGTTTTATACTATTTTTCTTTCCATTTTAGGTTGACATAATGCCATATATATTAAACTGCACACAGTAAAATGTTTGTCTTCTTAAGCGTGTCTAAATTCTAATGATGCAATTTTAGTCTTATTCCTAAACTTAAGCATAAGTGTGATTCATAAAGGTTCCTATGTGTTAAGACGAGGTCTCAACTCGAGTAACAAGATGGCATCAGAGAGGAGGAGACCATACATTTTCTGAAAAAGACAATGTATTGGACTTATATGATGACTAACTATTGAAGCTTAATCACCAAGGTATTCATTTTGAGGAGAGACATATCATTAGAAAGGGATTCCACATCATCAATAATTATTTGTGATCATTTTGCACAATGCATTTAAAATAAATTGAAATATTAAATGTTTCAGTGTATTAATGATAATAATAATGATTTTATTATAATTACATCAAATGATTGGTGCTATGATGCCATACCCTCCCAGGCTTTTTGGGTTGACATCATTGTACGTGCCCTGAGTGCCACCTCATTTAGCACCAAAGAGTAATTCTTATAATTTTCTGAAAGTTTATTTAAGCTCTTTTTTTGTTTGTTTTTTGTTTTTATAAATAACTCTCTTTTACTAAGAACATTTAATTCAAAGCTTTACCAAAAAGCCCTTTTGAGAAGTTGTATACATTAAAGGGTACATATCATGCTTTTAAATCATTCTTTTTTACTTATAAATCATACATTTGTGGTCTATATAAAGCATAACTGCAATGCTTGGGTCTGAATTCCTCATTATTATAGCTCAACAGGCCCCTTTTCTACCCCTTTTCTGATGTGCTTCTGTGAGCAACCCGTTTCGAAGCGTCTCCTTTAAATAAAAAGGAGTTGCGTCTTTCCCCGCCCACTCTCCAGGTCGCTGAGTTCACGGTCGGTTCAACTCCCCGCGTTCAGCCATTATTGTAGTTTGATAAGAGATATACGATTACTATAGTTTCAAAGAACATTTTTATTCACACGTTAACAAAATGTCAACAAAAGACTTGTCCATCAAGCGTTACGTATTCGAGCCAGAGCGAGCGATTTGAAAAAGACAACGACAAACCTGCAGAACAACGTCTTCATATGGATGCAGTGGTATGTAAAGTTAACTGTTGTGTTATTAGTGAAAGTCGACTATTTCTCTTGTTAAAACAAGCACTCTGACAAGATAAATGAAAAATCTTACCACTAAAAATCTGTATTGATAATAATATGATAACTTACGTTTATAAAGCGTCAGAAAACACAGCAGCTAATGATAGAAGGAATTTACCCCTCATTCAGACGAAGTCGATCGGCAAACCCTTCTGTATACTGGCGGAGGTTGTTGGATTGGGGATCCTTGAAGTGCTTCAGGTCACTACATCCAACAACCGAACATTTTGACCAGCCCTCCCGTAACTTCTGCATTATTGAGCTTGGACTACAAAATCGGAGCGAGAAATAATAATGTCGGATTGCTCGAAGTGTTGGACCGGTAGTCAATGTCCTTATTTGTCAGTTCCGCTGCAAATACTGTGACGTAATTGTTCAAAAAACGTAATAGACAACAGGAAAATCCGAACAGGTTGAAAAATATGACCAAAACAGAATATAAAGATATAAACGAAGCACCTGAAGCGAATAATTTCATCTTTTCTGTACTTATAAACACTCCAAATATACAACAAAATGCATTTAAGGACTAAAAAAGTGGATTTTGCATGATATGTCTCCTTTAAGTCCTGTTGCAGTAGAATACCTTCTGCGTGTGCACAAAAGTGCAAAAAACAACAAAAACAACAACCAAAAAACAAAAAAAAACAAAAAAAAAACATGCATTCAAAACGCACAAGCACACAACACCCGCTGCATGCTAACCGTCTAGAGGAAGTCAACAGTGCCAGATTGAGGAATAAATGTCAGCGTTGGAGTTATTGATGACGCGGCTACGTGCAGCTGTCGCACGCAAATGCAAAACAATACTCTGATTTGCGTTAAGCAGGTACGAAAAGGTTCGCTGAAAAAATAATTGATGTGGGTTTCATCATCACCTAATGACAGATGACGCAAGTGACCTTGCTTATGCAAAACTTACACCATAGCGAGCACAGCTATAAACTGCACAAATCTGGCTCAGTGTTGCACAGATGAAATGAGTTTGAAACCTCCCTCCCCCCTCCCACCGTAAGAACTTACATCACAAGAAAGTGCACGCGCGCGCACACACACACAAACAGTCACGATCAAGTGCTTGCATAGATATTTATTGAGCGGTGGCAGGCGCTGCCAGCTTGGATCGATACACTCAGCTGTGTCTCTACCGTTCTGAGGTGCATTCTAATAGCTCCGAGAGCCAAAGGAAGTTAACTGCCTGCTACAATACAGTACACAACACCCTCTTTCCAGCATTCACACAAACCTATCTGAAGCATTATAGCATAAGAAGAACGCCTAATTTGATCAGAACATTTCCAGGAATATTCACCACCGCGTCTCTCTCATAAACGAGCATCTGTCTGTCGATCAATCGATCGACCTATCTATTAGACTACTAATACTACAATCCATCCATCCATTGATTTAAGCTGTAAAGATATGGAAATGTACATCGGCCAAGCGTCAGTAACATCATAGGTTGTCCTGTAACAAGCGCACAATCCAGAAAAGTACATGCGAATGATTTTTCTCTGCTGCCACCGCAGATACACGCGGATGACACCCTTACTTCTCGCCATTTATCTATCTGCTCTCATTCTTTGTCCTACATGAACGAGCTGCAAAGAAAAAAAAAAAAAAACAGGAGACAAAAGAAGAAAAAGAAAACTGCTGTCTGCTCACACCTTAATATCAGCCAGAATACAATGCTGTCTAACACAATACTTGCAATTGCAACGAAAATCAGGGAGATACTTTTTTTGTTTTTTTTCACAAGCACAGTTTTCAATTCTCTGCCTCCCTCCTCCTGTCTGTCTCCTCTTTTAAACTAAACTCTCACATGCGACATGACATGTGAACGGCTGCTCACATGGGGAGGTTTGATATTTATCAGCTCTGACTTATTGCACCTCTGCACAGAATAAAAAAATGTAATTAATACATTGACATTAAACAAACACTGTTTTCATATACAGTAAATGACACTGTATTTCCGTTAATTAACTTTGCACTGAAGTACTGTGCATTATTAATACTGTGGATGCATAGTGGGATTTGAAACATTTCAGCCCTCAGTTCATAATTCAGAAGAATTTAAATGCTGTTTGGTAATGGGAAATTAAATTAAAGACACATACACAATTTTACTAGATGCAAATCAAACTCTGAAACAGTACAATCCTAGGGAATGGGATAGAGCTGGAGTTAATTTATATTCCCTTCGCATGCAAATTGATTTCAGCACCTTGGACAACAACCTTCAGCACTGCCACGAGTCATTACATTCTCTATTCCCTCTGGCTCTGAAGCCATCTTCACTGTTCTGACAACATCTTTAAAAATGCCAGCAAATAAAGAAACGCATCCATGTAACCCACACAGGAATATACACAGATTTACAGTGACCCCCAGAAGGACACTTAAACCCCACTTAAAATGTCTGAAGATAACTAAATATCAAAGCAACTGACATTTATTTTAAAGCCAGCAGGCATACACACACTTTAAGTAAAGTCAAATAGGAAAATAAATCTCAAAACAAGTTTGTCAGGAACATGAAACAACAGATAATGTTGACACTTTCTATTTGCTAATAATGTAACCATCCAACCATGTGACTACACCTGTTGTTACAGTATAAGCTTAAGGTGAACTGAGTAAGAAATATGTCATACAGAATAATACCCAGAAATGCTTGCATATTTCATTTCGATTGCCTATTGATCTTCATTCAACTGCACTCCAACAAATATATTTTCAATTTTGGGTACATTCCCGAATATCTGACACTATCTGATTCTACACGCTTGGCCTGTTTAAATTCAACTTTATATTCCTCCCCCGTTTTCTTTTTAATTTTCCCCCTCAATCCACCTCCTTGGGTTTTGATATTTTTGAGCTAATTAGGCTCTTTGAAAAGCCCAAGAACAAACCATCAAGAGGAGGAAGAAAGTAAGTGAAATTAGAATGAATCATAACAACCCCCCACAGCAAAGACCGCATCAAAAAACAAACAAGCCAAAGACGGCAGCCATGTCGATGGTTCGCCAGGACCAAGCCACAAAACAAAACAATGACATTGATGTAGGAAATCGCTCAATACTACAAATGAGCTACAATGTGTAGACATAAGTCAAGTATAGATTGCATAAACCCTAACCAACCAAATAATCATTTGCCCTGGTATAAATCCAACAAGAAAAGACTGACCTCAGGGGAATGTATTAAAAGACTGTGGGGAACAAACTACAAATAAATACATTTGCAAGTAGAGGAACGGTTAAAAGCAATGAAGGTCAATAACATGGCAAAAGCACTACCTTTTTTTTTCCAGGAAAAGACGGCAAGGACAAAGTAGCAAAAAGCAAATTTGACCTGGGTAGTACATGACGCCAGACTCCCCTTGAGTCTCTAAAATGGTGCATTTAGTTCTTTTGAGATAATATCCTTAATTTGTTTTGGGGTTGTATATTCTATAGATAACTGGAACCAATAATGGCGGCAATTAAAAAAATATACAATAACAACTATTTGTTGTTAAGACAAAAATGACAGGTCTAATTAGATATTTCACCCAGGTCAACTCTAAGGAACATCGTTCATTCAAAAAAGAACTCTGTTGACACCCCCATCATCCATCATTAGCTTCTCTACCCTTTAGCAAAAAATAAAGATCATTACATTGAAATATAGAGACAAGGGCAACCTAGATGTAATCCACAGCAAGGTGACATTGTCCCCATGACCATTACTGTCCCCTGAGCAGTTCTTCATCACAGTGAAGAATCCAGACAAAAGCTGAACACATCTTTAGTTATCACTACACAACCTATAAGCGACACATTCACTTACAAGTTACACCTCACATTCTACCGAAGAATGATTCACAGCACTAAAAAGAATGCAGAGAAGAAACAAACCCAAGATACTGAAAAGTGCAATTTGCATGCACTTTAGGGCACCAAACTAACAACCATTTATGAATATTTCTGACAGAAAATGTGCTCTGTTTGAACATAATAATTGATGTGAAACAGATTTCCACAAAAAGGGAGTGCTGTTAAATATGGACCAAGCGAAATTTATTGAATTATTGACAAAACAGTCTGGGTAAAAGACGAATGTAGGGACAAAATATAAATCAAATTATTGGTGGGTATTGAACAGAGGAAACAGAAGCTACACTTGTCAACGGAATAATAAGAACAAATAAAGAAATAATGTTTTGCATCCTTGACAGCCTCGGGAAAAATAATCATACTTAAATGAACTGTCTTTCAATGTTTGTATCAAATGGTTATGGACAGAACTTCAAGGTAACTGGGACTGGCAAACAGACATAAAATATTTGGTTTTAAAAAATAGCCATTTTGTTGTCGAATGGGGAGTAGAAAATCAGTTTTTGTCGAATAGGTCACTTTCTAGTTCGTAATCATGTCACTTGCGAGATGCATCAACAGAAAATATAAAATACCCCCAACACAAACCAAACAAGCAGAATTTATAATCAAATGTTGTATGTTTCACAAAATTGTACCTAAAAAAAAAGCGTTCCTCAAATAATCAAACATCAATTTTGTCCATCCACAGACATGATGCGAGCGTGTCTCTCTATCTCACTCTTGTGGACACATGTAAAAGTGACATTGCATTAAATATTCATCTCAAATGTTGTGTAATTTAGTAAGCAGTGGACAGGTATAAAGACATACCTTAAAGAAAGACTCAAGTCTAATCCAAGGTCTCCTTTTCTTGTCCAAACCCATCGATGACACATGCATACAGGCAGGACCATCAGACTGTCTCAACCTGACTCTTCTAGCAGCAACGAGACCTATCAAGTTAATGTGCATTTTATAATTTGTCATTTGAAGCGCCATACCAATATGTCAAGTCTATTTCTCACAAACAGTATGCATTGGTACCCTTTTTATTTAAGACTTTGTATTTTTATTAAGAAGGCTATACCAGACGCATAATCACTATACATTGATTTAACATTACCTTTACAATTAAATCTTTCACTGAAATTACAGAATAAATATATGCACATTTTTTAACTTTGTCAAATCTTTGTGAGAGAGAGAAAACATTAAAAGTGCTTCCTAAAAAGCTGTTAGTGATAGTATCCAGAAGCATTTTTCTTAAGAAAGTGCGTTGAACTCCATAAAATCTTGAAGCGTCATTATATATTCACAAATATTGATCCTCTGGTGCGTCCTTGAGATAGAACTCTTGTCTTTTGCCGTGTAGAAAATTAAATAGACCACTCAACGGGTAATATGTCGCTGTAACTCTATAGCAGGTGAAGTTTTGTTGATCAATGACCTCCATCTGCAGTTGAATGCATGCAGCAAACTGCAAATATTCTACAAACTGTGCCAGGCGCTCTGGAGGTTCAACAACAAATCTGTTCCGTACAAAAATAATGGGTGGTAACATTGCTGGCTACTCTGAAAAAAAGGCACTTCATTGAAAAATCTGAGTATGGCCTTTCCTCCAAAAACGACTTGGGGGAAATGTGTGTGTGTGAGTGTGTACGTGTACGTGTGTGAAACATATAATTTTGCCATGCTTCTTTTTTGATAGTTATTCTGTCTGGGCGAGGAGGGGTTGTGAAAGTGAGTTTACTCTTTTATGTTTCTATTCAATTAGAATCTATACGATTTCTCTAAGACTTCGAGGTAATCCGGCTTGGTTTGGAGTTTCGCCCTTAACTCGAGGTATTCACTTTGGGTTTGCTCAGGGAATCCTTTCCCCGCAGTGAAAAGTAATGTTTCTTTTAATCTGGCATCTTGCTGTAAATCAGGGTATTGCATTCCGGGGGGATGTGCATGTGCAACATGCATGTCCTTTAATTTGGGAACGGTGCCGTACAGGCAGTCTACAAAACCAACCGTAGGGGTCGGCCTCTGGCTGTCAATCACGGTAGGGCAAAGCACTCCGTTCTCATGAAAGCTAGTCATGTCACCGGACTGATTGATGGTGACGATGGTGTTGAGCTGGGAATTGGACACCGCCATCGTCCATTCCTTTTCTTTCTCCAGAAGAGTTCGATAATTACTGTTATTTTCCTTGGTTTCTGCAAACTGCTCACCCTCAATCTCTCCTTCTCGTGGTTTGTAAATGGGATTGTTACACATTTGAGTAACGGGATGGGGTATGTAGTCGTAGACGTGACGAGGTGGCTTCTCGGGCGAGGCAGACTGTCTTTCTTCAAAGATCTTGCACTGCATTTGAATGCCAGTTAGGTCCACCTCCTGCCGCTTCCTGAAGGGAAGTTTCTTTCGCCTCCGTAGGACGAATGCGAAGAGACCAGCGGCAACAAACACAGAGGAGATGAAGAGAATCAGCAGGCTGAGAATCAGCACAGAGAGAGGGACAGCTCCCGTTGCAGGCGCTTGTCCCAATTCAGAGCCGCTGGTGGCCGTCATGTCATTGGGGAGAACTGGAGAAGAAGCGGTGAATTTCAGCTCAGGGCAGATAACCTCAGCCTCCAGGGTGCGCAGATCCTTGCCTAGGGCAAAGTCTGGGGTCTTGCAGGTCACTTCTCCAACGACAATGACGGAGCTGAGCTTCTCGATCCATTGCTTGAGTGGAATGATGTCACAAGAGCAGTCCCAAGGATTCTGGTGAAGGTCGATTTGAACAATGGAGTGGAGATGCTCCAGTACTCCGTTCACGGGAAGGTACAGAAAGTAGTTATTGCGCAGGTTGAGTCTAGCCAGGGAAGTGCCGGCAAAAGCATCCACAGGCAGGGTGCGCAGCAAGTTGTCATTGAGAAAAACCAACTGCAGGTTTGGCATGAGGCTGAAGGCAGCCGGTTGGATCTCTCGAATTACATTGTACTCAAAATACAGGTAACTAAGTGCCTGCAGACCACGAAACATGCCTGGAGTGAGCCTTTCAATGTCGTTGCCATTCAAATATAAACTTTTTAAATTAGGTAGGTTCATAAATGCGCCTTCTTGAACATATGATATCCGATTGTTACCCAAGTGCAATAAATCCAAGCTAGAGAAGTTCCAGAAGTCGGACCTGTAAATTTTCTGAATCAAATTCCCACTTAAATAGAGTTTCTTGGCGTTAAGTGGACGTGGCAGAAGCTCAGAAATGTTATGGAAGCTTTTCTCTTTACAATTGACAGTGAGGCCCAAGTCATTGATGTGTAAATTGCACGTGCACCCTGTCGGGCAAATGATTGGTATAGGGGGTCTGGTCTGGTAGGCAGCGATTGGAGGCTGATTCAGCCCTGGGTAAATGCTACGAGGAGTGGGTGGTGTTTTTGTAGGTCTGGCCCGTTTAGTCGGCTTTACGTGTCTCTCTCTGTACTCTACTGAGGAGGCTGTATTATGAAAGGATGATAACATAGACGAAGGCTTGGTGGGCCAGACATTGTCATTATTAAATGGTAATCTAGGAATGCCATGTTTGGCCTCCAGCTCAGCTTCGGAGAGTAAAGGACAAAGTTCACTTCTCTTGATCTCACGAAGGTCCTTACCATGTAAATGAAAAGGGTATTCACAAGTAATGTCACCCACCAAAGCTGTATAGGGTATGCGCTCCAGCCAGGTTTTGAGCTGCACAATGTCACACACACAGTTCCATGGATTTTCCTCGAGCTGAATCTCCATCAAGCTGCGACCGATGTATTCCAAAGTCCCTTTATAGGGTAGAATTTTTAAGCGGTTGCCACGCAAGTCAAGGTGCGTGAGTGATACGGACCTGAATAATAAATTGGGTAGTACAGGTATCAAATTGTCATTCAAAATAAGTACTCTGAGTTTGTGCAGGTTCCGGAACGCCCCGCTCTCTATTCTCTTGATGACGTTGTAATCCGCCTGAAGATACTCAAGGCTCTCCAGCCCCATAAAAGTGTCATTCCTGAACACCTCCAGTTTGTTTTCATGCAAAAATAGCTTTTTCAAGATGCTCAGGCCATTGAACGCGCCCACATGTATGTCCTGCAGCGCATTATTCCCCAGATTGAGTGACATAGCATTGTTGAGATGCAAAAAGCTGTTAAAATACAGCTTGCGCATGGAGTTCCTTTGCAGATTGAGTATAAAGGGTCTCATCCATGTCTGGGAGATCTGGCTGACATTTGTAAATCCTTTGCTGTCGCAGTGGACGTGGAAAATACCCTCCCTGACTTCACAGTAGCAAGGGTCAAAGCAAGGCTCATCTATTTCTTCCGACTCGTCCAACAGAGGGATTGGCGTAGTCCATCCTAAAGCTATTGTGCTTAGCAGGGTAAACCACAGCATCCTTCCGCCGAGTCCTGATGAAGTTAAGGCTGAGAGCCACTTCACAGCACTGCAATAAAACAGAAAAAAAAGAGAAGCATGTGAGATGAGAAGGCTCATACATCGAGTGACAATCGCAATGCTTTGAGTGTTCTGCACTATAAAAAAAAACTCCTCCTTCCACATCATTGCATGTTTACGATAAAGATCATGAATTATCATGGGTTGGACTGGACATATCTCACTCGATGATAGCTTAAACTACACCCAAAAGCAGGACTCAAGGGCATAATCACCACAAATGTTTTCAAGCACTGCATGAAAGAAAGCACATTTAACCGGTTCAATGGACTTCAACATTACAAACAGTCTATTTCGAGTCTCACTTCATCTGTCACACACATACAAACAGTCCAGAACAGGAAACATTTGACAAAATATTACTTTAGTTACTTCTGAATAATCAGCCTTTTTCCATGTTCATGCAAAGCTCAAGTGCATTATATCAATAAAAGATGAAATAAAAATACATACATGCATAAATACAACCACTGCATCCACTTAACATAAAAAAACAATGACAGGTGCACCGTAAAACTGACTCCAAAACAACAATTAGACCTTCAATGCATAACGGATGTTATTTGCTTTCCACAGTCTGAACGCACTTAATTAGCGCAGATGTTATCAGAAGATCAGTGAAGAAACTCAGAGCCAAATGCTGCTGAGAGTGCCCCACTCTGCAGATCTCTTGGCTCTCGAACGGGAAAAAAGCAACAACCAAAAGCTCTCGCAAGATCCTTGTTTTCCGTCCAGAAAAGACTGCAATTTTCCATGAATAGCACACTTTGTATTTTCTCCCCACCCTTTTCTGGTGTCCTGGCTTTAGCAATCAATTCTAACGTCCTTTCATTCCCAAGTGATAACATAGCAGATACCTACTCGGTTTCAGCGGTGTCCAACTTTACATCTCCAGGGTTTGGAGACGGGTGGTCCCAGGTTGCCTTTGATGGGTGGCTAAAAAAAGAAAAAAGAATAAAAGAAAGAAAGACAAAAAAGCATGCATTGGAATGAAAAAGTTGAAAATCGACCTATTTCCGCATAAATAAATAAATTCCAATGTTTAACTAAATTAGAATTTTACTATTATTCTCTTGTTAAAGTACCATTTGAAGCTGGGAGATTTGTAAGGCATTCTGCGCAGTTACATCAGAAACAAGTCAATGCATCATTTTATTAAATACGGAGATTATTGCTGTGGATCACCCAGGTCAATCTCTCGTCTCCAAAAGTATGTGAACATCTGAAACGCTCAAAATTCACCTTTTTTAATGTAGAATCCGACAACGGCGAGTTTAAAGATTTCCTGTGCCTTTCCTCTATCTCTCTCGCTCTCTCTCTAAGACCAAGAAGAGAGAAGATGAAGACGTGATTTGAATGAAATCTCCTTTTTTTGGTTCTATTTTGTGATGCCGGTTCGTTCAGTTCTGGAGCTCAGTTCCGTTTGAAGCGGGTCGGTTCGATTTGTCCCACTGCTGCGCTGCTCGCGTCTCTCATCGTGTCGGTGAAAAGCTTCGGATCGTCACGGAAATGAGCTTTAAGAAAAGCGAACAGGGAGGGAGAGGGCAGAGATTGGAGAGACGGCGTTGGCGGAGAGGGTTGGGATGGAGGAGGCACGAGCTGTTGAGCGCGCCGGGAGCGCGCGCGCATCAGTGTGTTCGCTCTCTCTCGCTCTCTCTCTCTTTTTCTTCGTCAGCGATGTAACATTATGTTTAAGGGCGATCTCATCTCCGATTCGTGTTCAGAGATAAAAGCCACAGCTTAGTTAGCACCGTGCTTCATCATCTGTGAACTCGTCTGAGGCTTTGAGCTTCCATTCTGTTCCGTTTTGTACAATTTCTTATATATAGCCTATCTTTCCTTATAAAATGTTACTTAATTCGTTGGAATAAGTATACAAGTTTCCTATTTAACAAAGAAAAAATACGAAAGAAAACTAAGCAATAAGTATTTCCCCCTCTTGAAACATTTAGTTTGGCTTCATCTGCAGTGAAGGCAGCTGAGGTAAATTCTTCCATAGCGCCCTGCTGTGTGAAGCTCCGCGCGCTTCTCGTGCCCTGTCTTCCCGCGCTCTGCCTGCAGCGGGCAATCTAGCTCTGCACGTGGGCAGTGGCGATGACAGGATGCCTTTAGCCAATTCTGCAAATTTACATGGAAATGAAGGAGAGGTTACGACGCTATAATATGATTTATTAATATTATAAAATTATTACTTTAAAATATTATTACTTTAAATAATGCTATATATATATATATATATACATATATATATATATATATATATATATATATATATATATATATATATATATATATAGATAGATAGATAGATAGATAGATAGATAGATAGATAGATAGATAGATAGATAGATAGATAGCCTATACAGTAAAACCCAATAATAGCCCAACTTATCCCAAAATATATTTATTGAAAACTTTGACCTTTGGAAACAACAAAGAAAACAGGCATTTACTTTTGACTTGTTACTGATAGAGTTGTAACAACTTTCCTGAGCAAATATGGCCCTCCCTTATAGTTTCCACTTATGAATGCACGTGAACTACTAGTACAGTATTTTTAACATTTAATCTAATAGGTAGGCCTACATAAGTTATTATAAATTGTTAGGAGCGGATTCAATAAATGTACGCAGGATTTCATAATGAGATGTTTCTGTAATGTTCATGAGTGAGCTTAATTAGATTGTTGAAGGAAGATAAAAAAAATATGTTGATGGTAAGTGATGGTTATGATGATGATGAGTACTACAAAAAGTATAATTATCATGACTATCATTTTTGGTTATTACAGATACAATCTGTGATGCTAATCAAAACAGCTTTATGACGCAGACATAAGGCTGGCAACTCTGAAATAGTTTTTTTTTTTTTTTTTTTTTCAGTTCCAATCCCCTGTAGTGTTCACCCACATCTGTCCTTCTGAATAGATCATTTCCCCAAATGGGAATCCCCAAATCCTTTAAACCAACAAAATTATAATAACTTATATAATGATTGAAATTGAACTGGGCTGAGATTTAGGTATACAGCAACACACATTCACTGCATTTTACTGAAATTGGTGGACTCCAGGTTTCCATTTCCTATCGCTAATATTTGTGTTCCTGTTTAATCAGGATTATAATTTGAAATCAACTCATGTAATCTGTTCCATTATTTAAAATATTAATTATAATATTTGAAATGGACTATAAAAAAACAAACAAAAAAAAAACATCCAATTTTCAGGTTACAACATTGCTGTTTATTATATATATATATATATATATATATATATATATATATATATATAATATTTTTTCTAATATTGCATAATCATTCAAAATTGTCCTATTTCATGTGTTGCCCATAGATGTTTCACATGAAGCACTTTAGGTTCTGATGCACATTTCTCTTTTCTTGGGTTTCTCCACCCCCTGTCCAAGGCCTCAATTACTCAAAGGTAATAACTTGCAGCCGCCTAAGTGCTCTGTACTGCTCAGTCATTCCAGAGACACGAGGTCTGGCATCCACATGCGTCACTTCATTTTATATATCATTTTTATATATGCATCATTCAAGTTGCCATGCGATGTCACTATATCAGCACGGCTGTCACAGCCATACTCATAAAGATCAATATTGCAGTGTGATAATGCATTTATACAACAGTTAAACAGAACAGAAGTGTCTAAATGAATAAGAAACAACAACTGAGTGTCTTTAAAACGCCTCTTTTGAGCGGATCTACTCACTGCACCACGGATTCAAATCTCAAAAGTTGACAGTTTAACAGTTGAGCACAAGGCTTAGAGCCAATAACAAAAGAATGCTGAGTTGCTTTATTGTAGCTTATTGTATTATGTAGAGTAGGCCTATTATTGATTAAGTAAGTGCATTACCTGCATCTAGCTGACATTCTTCAAGTCAATCTTATTTTCATAATCACAAAATCAGTTTGAATGTCCGCTTGAATATCTTTGTCTTTGTCCTTTAGCCTTTAGCCTTTGATTTCTAATAATATTGCAAGTCAATGCATTTGTAAGTTGCATCTTATTGTTTACAACCTCGTTTCAGTCCTTTTCAATATAAAAGTCTTTGGTACTGACTTACTCATAAAGACAGACTTTGCTGCCATCTAATGGAAATCCCAATCATTAACACACCCTTTCTCAATACCAAATATGGTATTTTATTTTTATAAATTATATAAAAAAAATAAACAAAATCCATCATTATAAAAGTATAAGACGTTTGTACATTAGGAAATAAGCAAGCAAAAGTACAAAAGCAGCGCTAGTTACAGTACATCATTTCAGTTCAATAAAAATATAAAATTATGAAACTAAACTTCACCATTAGCCAAATCGATTTGCTCTGGAACAAGTAATAAACACTATCTTGATTCTTGAGATAAGGGACAACACATGTCCTACACACAAAGGCACTTTTTATGTTTATGTTAAATGCATTAAATAAAGTTATATCTAAAGGAAATAAGAAACTCAGGACATGTTTTGCTCAAAGTTTAATGCAAAGGGAGTTATTGGGCTCTATCTTACACCCGGCGCAAATGACTTTATACACTGACGCATTTATCATTCCTATTTTGCACGCGCGCAAAGCGGGTTTTTTTCCTCCACAGACGCACGTCGGTAAACTAGGAAATGAACTTGCGCTCCCTGGGCGGATCGGCGCAAAAAAGAGGCGTGTGTCGGCGCAAACAACCCCTGGTGCTATTTTGCAGTTCCAGAAAACAATTGCGCCAATGACCAGAAAAACCTGGTCTAAAGGCCAATTTATACTTCTGCGTCGAGGGTACGCCATAGTGTACGGCGTTGGCTACGCACGTAGGCGATGCCGTCGTGAGCATTTATTCTTCTGCGTTCAGGTCTTGGTTGCTCTGCAGTACTGCTCCAAAACGCTAGTTGGCGGCGGAGGGTTTTAATGTTCCACTGTGTTTAGATTCCTCGCGGCTAGGTTACTACAAGCAATAGAGACTGAAAGAGAGCGGATCATGTTGGAGTTGGAGCTTATTGAGGTGGAAAAACAGTTAATTTTAGTGAAATTACTAAAACTGAAAGGCAGAAATGAGAGAAGACGTCGGGGGAGATGGTATGTGTGGAAATGCGTAGGAGGAAATGCGATGCTACCAAGCCGGCCAATCACCGATCTTGCGGTCCGCGTCGTCGCGACGTGTAGTTACATTTTTGAGGAGGTGCGCGTCAAGCTACTGCGAAGGGTTCGCGGTATGGAACGCGTCTGTGTGTATGCTATGCCGTACCTACTGCGCGCAACCTACGCAGAAGTGTAAATTGGCCTTAAAGTCAGTGGTACGTTGCGCGTACATTCAGATGCTATTTTAAGCGCGCCTGCTTGGCCATAATACAGAGAGTGAACAACGTGCATACACTGTAGATGATTCTCTCATCTACACAGATGCATTTTACTTTTTGTAAATGATACATTATTATAAGAAAAAATATAAACATGAGGGAAATCATTGTTGTGTCCACGATGATAAAATAGGCATAAAACCTACACATACCCAAGTTATTATATGCACGTTTAACCAAAGCTAATTTGGGTGGGTTGTCCCGTCCCCAATGTCCCTTCTCTTTCTTTTACGGCCCTGGTGAGAACATCGATCTCCTCGGCTGTGAACCGATTGTGAAGTGCGTCTGGTAAATGCGCCGTTAAAATAGTATTGCGCCATGGAACAAGCGCACCTTGTTCATCATGCTCTTAAAGGGAATGTGATATGACGCTCTTATTGGTTTATTTCCGTTACGCCCAAACCATACCTATGAATAATGAAGCTACTCCAGACCAACCTCTTTTAGATTTGTGCCTGGCGCAAGAGGCATTTATCCCGCCGGGAAAATAACAACAGCGCCGGGATCCGCCCACTTTGTGCTTTGACACTTGCGTTTCAGATCGTTAAAATAGGGCCCATTATCTTTTAAAGAAATCAATTTCTAAGAACTACAGCAAATGACCGATAATACTACATGACATTCCTCCAAAGTTACTGACATCACTAACCCCAATATTTACATAAACCCCTCCTCCGAGAATACTAAATAAAGTAGGCGAGTCCATTTTATATTGCTTTGGAGAAGAGTTGTTGTGGTAGTAGGCTGGAGCGTTGTTGCCGCAATGCTGTCGAAATGTTTTTTTTTTTTTTTAACCGGATTGCAGGTCCATTTTGTTCAGCCTTCCTGGGGACGGGGGAGTTAGGGATCAATGGTTACATTTTATTTTTAACTCGGCCCCTCAAGACCCCGTTCTCATCCCAAGGCGTCATATACGACACTTTTGCCAAAGTGTAGACATTCAACGCACATGGCACCCTTTAGCGTCAAATGAGACGCAGATATATATGGGGCAGAAGGCGCCTCCTAGTGGTCTAACCCTAACCCTAACCCAGACCTAATCCTACCATTACCGAAGCGTCTCATTTGACGCTAAAGAGTGCCATATGCGTTAGATGTCTACGCTTTGGCAAAAGTGATGTATATGACGGCTTGGGATGAGAATGCGTTGCTCATAATTATTACCCAAATCTCGCACACTCTCTCTGTGCTGCATATTTTACGAAGGAAAGCTTCCACAATCTTTGTGATTTTAATGAAGGATTCGCACAACGGCTTGTTCTGAAAGATGGAGCAGTTCCAACTTTAAGAACAGAAGCTGTTGTTTATGGGCCATGACCTGTAAGTATGATTCATCGATGGGTTTGTCGTAGTTGTTGTAGTTTCTATTGTTAATTGTACGTTGTACAGTGGCAAGGAAGTAAGCAAATGACAATTGTCTGCTCTGCAAACCAGTTTTTTAAATGCTCATTCATACTTAACGTTATCCGACTAACACCTAACGTTACAAACTTTTTTTTTTGTAAAATCTCAACAGCGAACTTGGAATTAGTGTAAATTATTCTTCGATTAACGTTAGAGCTTTTATGTATATGTTTATCTACAGGCATGCTAAACATGGTTCTGTGTTTGATTTGACTACTGTAGTAAAGCCAATGTTTAGTGTTCGTTTTGACAATTAATAGTTATTAGTTCTGGCGACAGATATTTGACAATCGTTCTAAAAACGGTGCCATACAGTCAGTCAAAACAGCGTATCTAAAAAGTACGACAACAACAAAAAACAAACTATCCTGAAACATCGTTTAACAGCCGAACAGGTTCTGCTCGACCATCTTCGCTAATATTCTCTGGGTTTGATTCAGCCTCAAATTGGTATGGTATTATTGACGTCATTGTTTATAATACACAAACTCCAGGAAAAAGGTAAGGGGCGTGACGTTTCCGAAAAATGTGCGTTAGGCAGTTTACGAATCCAGAGCCATATAGAGAAATCTGAGCGAATCACAACACACTTGGCCAGCGAACCAATCTGAGCCCATTGCATATTTTTGAGCGACTGGCTTCATAGAACACGGAAACCATCCGACCAGTTTTACAAGGAGGGACAGAGCAGTGTAGAATAAATGTAAAATATATGAAAAATAATATTTAAAAAAAAAAAAAAAAAAAAAAAAAACTAAGCATGAACAAATGTTACAGGGCACCCCACAAAGACAATCAAGCCTTTGAAAAAAAATGTGTCTTACCACCCCTTTAAAAAGAAAATGACTTTCAAAGTTGTGTCCTCACTTCGCGTCAGCTCCGTCAAGAGTTTTTATAATTTTGAATAAATCAGGCAATGCCATGGACATCTTTACCATGGAGCCTTATTGAGCATCTCACAGTAACTGACACATAATCCTGAAAGTTTTATCTTTTTTTTTTTAAATATAGACAACGTTCAAGTCTCTGCAATCACAGCTTTAAGTTCATCATCCCTATTGTTTCTTTAAATAGTTGTGGGATAAATCTTGGCATTTTTTATATTTATTAAGGCAGCTACAACTGGGAAAAAATGTTCTACTGCTACAACAGGTGGTTAGGATGGAAAAATATTCAGTTTTGTCAACTCAATCAGATGTCAACTCTGTCAGGTTTTATGTCTGACAGAGTTGATTTGTAAGCTGATTA
This sequence comes from Cyprinella venusta, assembly GCA_038021265.1. Taxonomy (NCBI): domain Eukaryota; kingdom Metazoa; phylum Chordata; class Actinopteri; order Cypriniformes; family Leuciscidae; genus Cyprinella; species Cyprinella venusta. Next base: position 16,470,593 of record CM075871.1, read on the forward strand.
AGCTTGGTGACGACCAAATACCTAAGATCCAGTCCACTTTCATTACATTATTGGTCCTTCGAGCCAGGTTGTTGTCTTGGCAACCCTAGAATCTGAACCATAAAAGTCTCCCCCTGGCTTATCTTGACATCCACTCCACATAGAGCAATTCAGAGGCCTGTTCACCTAGATGACTATGTGGTCGACTATGCTGGGAACCAATCAGGGCAGGCTGTTAGACCTAAAGAGAAGAAAATGGTGACTTCAACCCCCATCTCCTCTCAACACCCATTCGGGAACAGCTGGTTCAACAGGGGACTTTATGCACCAAATAATGGAAAATACCAAGAAACAGCTTGGTACACCAGCATGGAGCCTGCTACATAGAACTCTTAAAGAATTCGCTCACTCTTCACAAGCATCATCCTGGTATCAGACACTTAGGACCCAGCTTCTTAAATTGCGAAAGGACAGCTGTACCCTACACCCCCCATCCCTCATCATACTGGCTTCCAACAGAAGAAGGCCCAACTTAACCATCTTTCATTAAAGAAGACAGAGCCCAGTATGTGGAACTTAGGATTGCTCTGGATAACCTGCTCCACTCACAATTAACAGAGCATTATAAGTATTCTATCTTTCTTAAGCCCGGAACACACCAAGAAGACGCCAACGAACTAGCGCTGATGAAAGCCAACTGTGTTGTCGCCTCTCGTCCCCTCTCGTTGAGGTAAAATGCTGCACTTGAACACACCGAGAGAACTACAGGCAACCGTCAGGTAGAATGTGCGTTCTGCGCCTGCGTATAATGAGCCAACTGTCTATTTCTGCAGATATATTAGTCTATATTCGTCATTCAAAAAGGAAAACCCACACTGCGGCTGCAGATACACATAATGTAAACAAAGCAGAGCGTGCTTACCTTTTTGAATATCAATCCTGCTAAACACTTTCTTAATTCCACTCCACTCATGTTAATATTGAAATATTCGCCAAGGAACACTCAGCTAAGAAGACGTAACATAAGAACAGCTTTCTATCTTTACCATTTTGACTTCTTTGCTTGCTGTTTTGCTTTTATTCTCGTGCACTGACTCTTTCACTAAGCTGAACAGCCAATCAGAGTTCTCTCTTTCCCCAACGGCCCGATGCCGATTCAACATGTTGAATTGGGCGAAATAAAGCCGACAAGGACTATTTTTAGCCAACGGCACGGAACCGTGCGTATCACATCGAGGAAACTTAGTTGGCCGAAGCACAAAATCTGCCAGACGGCTGACCGTCGGCTTGGTGTGTTCCGGGCTTTAAGTATGTGAAGGTGACTATTGCTCACAGACTAACACAGTCTCATCCCAAGACGTCAGTTAAATGACGTCAACGTCATACGTCAACATCCGCCGTTTTAGGGTACCCTTTAACATCAGTTACATGACGATCCTGGGATCATACAACTGATGCTTTACCTTTAATGTTAGTTAGGTGGCGGGGTAGGTTTAGGGGTAGGTTTAGGTCTGGGGTAGGGTTAGGATCCGATAACGTCATCTAACCAGCATTAAAGGGTACCCTACAACGGCGGATGTTGACGTATGGTCAAAAGACGTCCCAAGACGTCAGTTATATGACGTCTTGGGATGAGACTGCGCTGCACAGACTGGTGTTAGCACATGCGGAGTCAGTTATGCCTTACACTAAAGCCCTGCAAGCCTTCGACAGAAGGTATGGTCGGCCCTACCAGTTTGTACTTATGGAAATAGAGACTTTGGAGAGCCATGCTCAAAGCCCCGATAGGATTGAAGAACTGACCAGTGGTTCAAATGTGAAATGCCTTCTGAATCATCTTCCTTATTCATAACAAACCCAAATCAGAATGCAGCACCTCAGAGAAATCCAGATAAGACTAATTTCTCCCTCCTCACATTTTCAGATTGGCTGCATCTGTATGAAATTTGACCCAGCTGACGAGACAAGATCCACACAGCGAGATCAAAGGGGAGCAGTTCGGGGTCAAAGAAACCAAACCACCATACTGCATGGCGTGTAACTGAGACAAGTCTTAGAACCACTAACCAAACCCAAGGCATCCTAAAGCACCTACCAAGCCCAAAGCCACCTGTCCATTCTTCAGTACAGAACATTACCTCAACCAGTATACCGCATGGTACTGCTGGAAAGGTGCATGCTCCCACGTGGCCAAAGACTGTAACCTGAACTAAACTAAACACCTCTCCATACTCCAAAACATCAACCAAGGGAAAGGTGAGGTTACCAGTAAGAGCAATAGCCTATTCAACTCCACCACAGAAACTCTTTACTTAGACCAACCTCATTGCAGTGGGAAAGTGTTCCTTAAAGTTGTTAAGGTTACCATCCATCACTTGCACAAAGCTTTGGACACATTTGCTGTACTCAATGACGGCTCAGAGCGCACAATTTCGCTCGCCACTGCAGCACAACACCTCGGTTTAAAGGGCAGACCAGAGTAACTGAATTCACGGAAGGTGCATCAAGACATGAGGTCACTGCATTTGCGTGAACTTCAGGCTATCCATCCCAAGTAACACCAAGAAAAGGTTTAACATTCAGGGGGCTTTTACTGCAGATCAATTTGGACTAGCAGAATACATCTACCCAGTGAATACCCTGCAGGAAAGGTGCAGACACATCGGGATACCAATTCCATCTTTTGTCAAAACTTTTCCCCTAATGATTATTGGTTCAGATCACACTGAGCTCATCACCCCAATTGAACCGGTGCTATTGGATCCACCTCAGGGTCCAACCTTGGCTGGACCTTGCAAGGCCCCTCAAAACATCTGCAGGATCAACTTCCAGTTGGATGTTGTGATGGGCCACCTCCGTAATACGGAATGTCGGTTAGCTAACGGCCTGCCACTAGCTCACAAGTACCATGAAGAGATCCAAAAACTGAAGAAAGCCAGTTACACCACTTAAATACTATCTAAAAAAAGTAGCTGAATCTTGGCATCGGCCCTAACATGTTGTGACCCACAATGGGAAACACAGAGTGGTGTTCAATTGCACATACACCTACAATGAGGAAAATTTAAACAAGCAGCTGTTACCTGGACAGCTGTTCAGCCGGACAGCTTCATTACATTGATAATATCATTTTGAATAAGAAATAATTAGATGATACAAAGACAATATAATGGTCGCAAATTTTTTTTGACTCAACTGTATTTATAAATCTAGTTAGTTTTATCATGTGTGAATAAACAGAAGATTATTTGTCTTAATACACCTACAGTTTGGCTCAGAGGAGAAAAAAATCCACACATCACTATTATTTTTTAACTTGATAATTTAGACATTCTTATTACATATCGCAATTGTTATGTGTTTTTTAGACTTAGCTGGACCTGAATTTGAATGCAACGCAAGCACGAATGTTTCCAAATGACCCTGGGTTATGGGGCCTTTTGAATGCAAAGTTGATTGCTCACTTTTCAGAATGCACTGATGGATGTAACATAAAGCCTCACCTCAAGGCCTTTTCTGATTGGCTGGTGGTTTGTATTGGTCATGACGACACAAGGTTGATTGACGTCTGCAAGAGAAAGAAGAGGAGAGAGAGAAAGAAGGGGTGAGTGAAGAGGTTTAAGAGCAGCATTCTGGTTGGTGTGCAGCAGTGTGTAAAACTGCCAGTCAATCTTCTTGTGTGGAAGCCATCTTTCATTTTTGCCTCTGCCAGTCACTCTTAAATCCCCCTTATTCCTTTTTTGTTCTGCTGTTTTTCTCTTATAAATCCCAGTGTACTAACATTAACATGTGTTGCTATTTTTCTCTTGCTTAATTTGCATTTTTTCCCCATTAGTATGCAATTCTCTAATCACAATTTGCCATTTATAATTACCCCTGATGTCACGTCTCATATTTGATTAATTTCAAAACATGCATGTTGTAGTTTGGGCAAATGCTAATTCTCACATCCAGCATCCAGTTGTGACAGGTTTGCTCTGAGCTGTGCTGCTGTCTCCTACCTTTAGACTGGTCAAGAATGAGCATTTTCTCCATAGGGAAATATATTTCAAATGATAAATTATAAACCTTTAATGACAGACCTGTTGTGAGCTCTCTGGTTGATCAATAGTATGCTTTTGTTGAAGCAATCAGTTTTTTTTTTCTTATTTAAGAATTGTGTTTAACAGCAGCATTCCTGGTAAAAACTACATTTCCCATGATGCTGTGAAAAAGATCTCAACTACTTTACATTTTTCTTATTATTTTATTTCTCCATAGTAGTCAATTTTATATAATACTTTGAAAATCTCTATGGAAAAACAACAACAAAAACATTGGAACCAACACCACAGAAAAAGTGGACGGGCTCTGTTGCAATACAATCTATGTTTTTTGGGGGGGTTTTTTTCAAGATATTTATATAATAATGGCATCCACATCATTTACAATGCATCATAGGAATGAAAGAAAGGTCTTATTATCATTAAAATATCTGTATACCATTAAAGGGATAGTTCACTCAAAACTGTATTTCTGTCATTACTCTCTTTCAAGTTTCAAGATTATTTATATTGCTCTTAATTACCCGATTAATGTCGATTCAAGACTTTCGTTGATCTTCAGAGCGCAAATAAAGATATTCTTGGTGAAATCTGAAAGTTTTCTGTCTCTCTACAGGCAGCAATGCAACTGACCCTTTGACACTTCAAAAAGTTCATACAGAGATTGTGGTAACACTTTACAAAATGGGTGCACTAATATGCATTAATTCATACTTAACTAATGCACAGATAATCATGAGTTAATATATAACTCATGAAGAACTAAACCATTAATTAATGATTACTGCATCAGCAACTAATAGTCTATATGATTAATAGATTAAGTAATACATGATTTGCTATTAATTCAATGTGTCATTGTGTATTAATTCCTTAATAAAATATTTTATTATCTAATAGTGTAAATTAATGATTAGTCAAATGATTAGTCACAATTAGTCAAAGCTATACACTTCAACTTCCAGTTGTCTGCTTTAATTAATCATTAGCTAATGATTTGCAAAGGTATCATTATGTTATGACTTTACTGGTTGGGGCACATCATTATTAACTAGTCATTTAGTAATTGTAATAATTTGCACATGAATTTGCACTAACAATGAAGTAATTAATCATATATTAATGCATATTAGTGTACTTGTCATATCTGGAAGTTGAAATACAAGGCTTTGCCTCATTCTGGTAATTAACATATTAATTAACACTATTAGTTAAAAAAATGAGTCATTGTGGAATTAGTCCACGTTTACATATTTAATTTATAACAATTTATGTATGAACTAATACATTAACCCTACAGACTCTAAATTAGTTCCTAATGTGGTAATCATTAATGAATAGCTTAAATAATCATTAGTTACACATCAATTCAGTATTATCTGTGCATTAGTTAAGCATTTATGCTTATTAGTGAACCCGTATTGTAAAGTGTTACCGAAATTGTAATACCAATCCATATGAATTGAGTGGTTTAGCCTAAAATTTAGCCTAAAAATAGCCTAAAAAGAGACGCGATCTCTTTATATGATGAACAGATTAAATTTAGGCTTTAATTCACATATAAACATTCATCAACTCACACATCAGTTGTGGTAACTAAACGGAAACTCAAGCATTTGTCCTTGATGTGCGAGAACCGTTGAGGTTCATTCTCGTGTGTTACACAGGACGTCTGAGCTTCTGCAAGAACCATTGAGGTTCATTCTCGTGTGTTACGAGGCACGTTTGAGATTCTGCAAGAACTAATCAGGTCAATTCTCATGTGTTACACAGCACGTTTGAGCTTCCGCAAGAACCAATGAGGTTTGTTCTCATGTGTTACACAGCACGTTTGAGCTTCTGCAAGAACCAATCAGGTTTGTTCTTGTGTGTCAATCAGGTTCAGTTGAGCTTCTGTTGATGTCTGCTGATCAATGTTTAAATGTCACCAAGTCTCTTCAGAAAATTTTAACTAACCACTCAATTGAAAGTGGATTAGTTTTGCGAACTCTTTATGTACTTATTGAAGCTTCAAAGTGGTCGTTGCATAGTTGTCAGTGAAGAGTACAGAAAGCTCTCAGATTTCATCAAAAAAGAACTTCATTTGTGTTCAGAAGATGAACGAAAGTCTTACGGGTTTGGAACAACATAAGGGTGAGTAATTAATAACATAATTTTTGGGTGAATTTTCCCTTTAAATAATAAATGTTCAAGGTGGCCTTCAACAACATTTCTCTTTGTGTGCTTCTGTCATAGTTCATCAGTCACTCTCTCTCCATCGAAAAAGATGGCAATGTCAATCACACACAAACTCGTCTTCCATCACTAAAGTACAGTATTTGACATGTCCAGTCTAAAATGCAGCATCCATTACTCACAGTGACAGTAAAATGACTTGACTTTGGAACGGTTATTTAAGGTATCGCACTTAGATGAAAGTGGCATGCTTATTCCTCTACAATATGTTGGATCTCTGCAACACTTACATCTTGTTTGTGTCAGCATTTTTTTTTTCCAAGAAATGTTCATTTTTATGTTCATGTTCACACCAGTTCATTTTTATAACTTTTCACCCAGCTAAGTACAGTCATGGTCAACAGATTTAATAGATCTCCTGATCTGAGGCAGATGTCATGTTATGCTTCAGCTCCCTTTGATGTATCAGGTCATGGATGCACATGAATCTTTGGATAACCAGCATCCAAAAATAACACCGGGAGCATGAGGCAGTTGGTGGAGCCATGTTTCACAGTGGCAGAAAGCCCGGGCACAGCCTGTGCCACCACTGTGAGCATGCCACGCTTGTGCCAAAGAGACATGAAAGACCACCAGGATTACTAGAACACAGGGTAAATCCCCCAGTCCACAATAAAACCCCAGTAAAACTCATTTCCACCACAGAAATAAGTGCATTCCACAGAGATTTGCAACTATGAAAATTCACTCAGCAAAGTGTGATCAATTTCCTTTTTGCTCATATGTTCGGTTAGGTTTGTTCAAATCCCTAACCCTAAGTATTAACCTTCAACACACTCTAGCAAATGCATAACAATGAGCTAAAAACACATAAAACACCTTAACTGTATAGCAATGCCATGGCAATCAATGTCAACACACTAGTATTATGCCTGCGAGCACCCCTTAAAATTTATTCTTAAAATCTAAAAATGCATAGCACTGTTCCAAAGTTTAGGGTCGGTAAGATTTAACCGACCTCTCTCTAGATGGCACAGGCTAATGCCTTAACTCAACCTGCTTGCAATCACATCGCTATCTATACGGCACAGCTGATTGGTTCCTGTATCAGTGGCCAATGATCTCGCGTGGTCAGCCTTAAAATACTTGGGCTGAATCCAAACTCACCCCCTAAACCCTCATTCACTATTGCCTATGTTAGTCCATAATATTGTTCACTTGAAGGAGTGAATGGAAATGAGTGAGCGAATTCGGACAGCCGTTGATCGTATCTGATGTACACTCATTATTGCGGTGCAATGTCGGATTGAATGAGTGCACTCAATAATGTCCACTATGATTTCAGACACCCCTACAAATGGCTGTCCCTTCAAATAGTACCCTATTTAAGGGGAATAGGAGAATATTTCTGATTCAGCCCTGGTACTGCCATAGCAGTGCATCGTGCTTTCAAAAATCCATTGAAATTCAACAACCTCTAAGATAAGTGAACAGTCTTTCTTATGCTATATCGCATTTTTGTGTGGTCTGCTTTATAAACTGCTTATGATGTAACCATAAACAAGGTTTAATATTGTTAACAGTCCTGTTTTAATGCTTAAAGTGAATTACTAAGCAAGGTCCCACTTTATATTATGTGGCTTTAAGTACTATGTACTTACATTGAAATAAATAGTTTGATTCAATGTACTTATTGTGTACATACATGTTTTTCCATTGTACTTATATTTTAAAAATATCAGCATGCAATTACAGCTATAATTACTTTATGTAATTATATTTGTAATTACACAGTTGACCCTCCCCTCACACCTTAACCTACCTTTAAACCGACCCATACCACCACACCTGTCCCTAACCTTAGCCGTATCACACCTCAATAGCAGCAAAAGTGTTTTACAATACAACAGGAACACAATAATACATTGTACTTATTGTTCAATGTAAGTACACAGTACGTAAAGCCACTTAATATAAAGTGGGACCAAATAATCTTTCACTTTTGCATCTGCATATCAAATAGAGCTACAGCAATTCCTAGTTCAATTTTTTGAACAGAAACTGCAGCATTTATGACAAATTCAGATTGCAATGAAAGCAAATATCAACAGCAAAACAATGATAATAGACACTGTATATCTTGTTAGATTGAGTTGAGATGAGTCATGCTGCTAACAAGTCGATCATGCAATGTGAACATTATCATGACTTGATAACTGAAAGCAAACAATGTATTCACCTTAGTTACCTACGAAGTATGCGAGCAGCTGCATTTCCGGCAGAATTATATATGGGCATTCATGCCCAAACTTAAAAAAAACTATGCTTTAAAAAAGTTTTAAGAAAAGTATTTATGGACTTGCATTCATTGTATGAGTAAAATACAAGCATTTAGTATCAGCAGCACAGGCAGATTTAGTCTGCCAAGACCTAGCATGCCTCATTTCATACTCAAAACTAAAAAGGGCCAGTTACACGTAGCTAGCATACATACGATTTCTATGGCTCTTCGGAGCTGCCGCAGTTCATACTGTATGTTTTAGCAATAAATCTGCAGCAGTAGCAATAACCAACAGCTACAACAGAGTAGCAGATCCACTTTTATTTGGAATAGACTATGTAATTTGAAGGCGTGACACTACAGGTGGATAGGGTAATTTTTTTAACAAGCATATATCACCATGAAACTTTCCCAGTTGATTACCTATTAAGATGAGAAAAAAAAATTATAAGTTTTTTTCTGTAATTTAATGTTTAAATATGTAAATGCAAATTCTTCTGTAAATGTCTTAATAATGTAACTAAGTACTAGGTGCTACTAAATTGGAGATTTCGGACTTTGAGTATGAGATAAGTCATTCTGAACGGGCTTTAAGGATCTAGCATCAGCCAATGAGATTTGCGTTTTAGCAATGAGATTAGCATTTGCACAGTTTTGCTTTCACGATTGGTTGCTGATAAAAAGGAAATGGCCATATTTGGATCAGACAGCATTGTGCAGGATAGAGGGAGCTTTTCAGCGGTGTGTGTGATGACAGGGTGCAGACATATCGTGGAGCAGCGGATGATTTATAAATTTTGACGATTTTATGAGAAATAGACGCAAACAGACACCGTGTCGTGAAATAAAGACCTAAATGTGTATTTCTGACTTAAAAAAAATAAATAAAAAATAAACATGTTATTGAAGACAAATATCCCAAAATATAAAAATTGACCAGTAAAAAAAAAATATATATATATTTTGCCTGCCGTGTCATTAAAAAAAGAGGACGAACCTGAAGAACTTTTTTATTATTATTTCATCAGGGCTTTCGTTGTCTTCGTATCTATATAGGAAAATGCTTGCTTAAATTATCAACCACATTTCACTCTATATTTCTCTGTCATTATATCCTTCATATTTGACTGGTGCCTGTAATTACCTTGTACATTATTTCCTCGCTTTGAATGTTAAATTTGATAGTACTTTGCAAGAAGCTGGAAAAACACCCTGCTTGCTTGACTGGCACTATAGTGTTCCAGATCTTTTGCTGAGGTTTCTCCAAGGCTGACCCAAAACATCAAAAGCACTCCAAAATATCAAACATGACAGGGCTTTTTTATTTTTTTATTCTCTTTGATTCAATGCTTTAGCATCGAGTCTGCTTTCTTCACAGTCTCTTGGTCAAACAAACCAGCTCCTTTTCAATGTGGTCACAAGACATTTTCCAGAGGACTGTACAGAAGCTAGCAGGATGGCGAACCAAATCTAAACATACGTCAAAATAATCAGTCATCATGGATTTCTGAGGTAATTGAAAAGTTGATTTTAACATGCAGCTGTCTAGATTAATAAAAAAATACATAATGCTATTTTAGCAAATTACCTATTTTTTTCCTCTTAGAAAACTAGTTCTTAGTCCGCAATATAATGGGGTAAAGTAATGGGATAAAACAAATCAGTTTTTTTTTCTCCAGAAGCAGTTTGCTATGGCCTAAAACTGTCCCATTTTGCAAGCATAATATCTCAGAGGTATACTAATTTACTCAAAATGTGAAGAGCAAGAGAAAATGAAGGATAAAATCCTGCAGAGGAAGTACTAATAGGCCGAAATATCGCATGGTAAGCTAAAATGTTAACAGCCCATCACCCTCAATGCCCACACCTGTATAAACACATTTTCTTCTTTGACAATGTGAGTCTGCAAGAGAAGCAGGACACAATAAATCAGACACAAATGAATAAATAAGATGGCAACAATGCATTAAATTATGACCAACAGCTACCTACTGCAGCCATTTCAACAGAAAACAATTAGATTTGTACATTTTCTGGAGGAAACGAGTGCTATTTGAGGTTGGCCAAAGTCAACTTGGGAGTCCACTCTTAAGTATTCATGATGTTCTGATGTCTAGACATGACTCATTTGCCTCATTCTATGCTTCAAGGACCGTTTTTTATGCTGTGCCAAATGCAATGTACAATCCAAAATTTGAAAACAAAAGAAAATAAATTGCACATGATTTGAGGTCTTATTCATATCTGTAGCACAAACAACTGAGTTTTTTTTTTTTTCAAGGTATGAGCAGTAGCAAACAGCACTCAAAACAAGACCCCATGCTTCCTTTTCCAAACATAGAAATGACTGGCCTACTTTACAGCTCCTCTGTTTGGCTTGCACATCACAACGTTCCCTGTCTTTGGGCCACAGCTGAGTAATTAGGCCATGGTAGCGTTGACGCAGTGTGTGCTGACCCTGTAAAATGATCAACACATTCTGTGTTGCCCTGAGAAGGACAAACAGGAAGTCAGAGAATGAGAAGAGGAAGGAAACACATGACAATGAAGATAGGAACTACATTTATCTCACAAACTACAGTTCAAAAGTTTAGGGTCAGTCAATTAATATATTAATATATAATATATATAAATATTTTTAAAGAAATTAATACGTATTTAAATGCATTCAATTATGCAATAATCACAAGTGGCTATGTGCGTGTGTCCTTATCAAAGAATTCTAAAATAAATCACAATTTCCTCAAATAAGCAACACAACTTTTGACAACTTTTCATCATTGATAATGTTTCTTGTGCATCATATTTTGAAGGATCGTGACATTGAAGACAGGAGAATTAACACTGAACATTCAGCTTTGCAGGGGAAAAACATTTTAAATATAATTATTTAATCATACTTCACAATAATATTTACTGAAAAACAATACAACCTAAGGTAATTTTCAACAGTAAGGTTAATGTAAAAATGACTTGGGGAAAGTACAGCCTGCATTTTTATATATTGCTGTTGAATTTGATAAAGAAACCTGCATTGTTAGAGGAATTTTAATAATTGCCCCATCTCAATTTTTCATACCTTAATCTGAAATCGGCTTGACACACTTTGGGGCCAGAACCCCCCCACCAAAGGTCAACTAGAGATTCTGTGGACACATTAACTATTGTAATTATCTTCATTGACTCACCTGAGCAAACATCAAGACAGAAAATTGGCCACTCTGCTCACGCCAAACACATAACAAATACGAGACACTGATTGTACAGTGATGGTGAAAAATTATCGGGGTTGGGGGTAATTACTTTAATTCACAATAATTATTGCTCCAATTAAAATGCAATGTGAAGTGAAGAGTTAATGATGTGCCAAACATCAGAGGTGGAACAATGAACTGAAGGTATCAAATATATTCAAACTTTTTTTTAAATGTACATGTAGTATGTAAAGCTGAGAGTAGCATATGCTTTCTTTTGTGAAATATTCAAGCAAACTGAACTACGTTTTTTATTATTCTTTGTTTTGTTTTTAACAAAGTCACAAATGAGAGGACATTTTCTTTAAATTACTATTGTGGGAATTGCAACCTTATGGGAAGACCACAAAACGGTTGGGTTAGTGCAAATGAGTTTTAAATGACAGCAATTATGGTAATGACGACAGTAACGTGGATGATGGAGAATATGATTGTTTATTGAAGTACCAACATTTGTCTGCAAATCAAGCTATTTTCCTGTCAGATGAGGCAATCTGCTTTCTATTAGGATAAACATAACATCCAATTCAGAACTGCTACTTACATTTTCAAAGTATAAAAATAGATTTAAAAAGCAGTCAAAACAATTGCATTAAATAATAGTGACTGAATAATATTTCAAAGATATTAGATTATTATTATTTATTGTTGGACACATGCATCAGTTGGACACCTTGCACACGTGCCACATTTTTAGGACACCTTGTCGAAGTTGACAGTAGTTAAAGACCCCTGCGACTCATCCATTCTGTTGCGCTCCAGATCAAATCACTGAGAGCAGGAGTCTGTCCCGTGTGAGCGGCTTTTCAAAAAGAAAGGGTGTGTTTTGATCGCACGTGTTCAGTCTGTCAACTCGACACCTGTAGACTTGCCTTACATTTAGTGAGTCATCACAGAATAGGATTTTTTGACATCAAGCGCAGCGAGATGGAGAATTGAAGGGCCTCTATTTTTGTCATTGTGCTTCCCGCCCCAAAAATACTACCATGTCATTCTACTTCTACCTGTTAATACCTGCCGTGTTCAATATGCTTTTTTAAAGCATGCAAGCAACTGACTGACACAATAAGGTGTTTCAGGCATGGGTTTAAAACACTTAAAGTGGATCTTGATCTTATAAGATTTTTAGGCACTATAATGTATTCTATGCTTTTACAAACAAATCCTCTGGATATTCAGCTCAGCTCAACAAATTTTCACACTAATACACACAGCCGCAAAGAAGGTCCATTGAGGTACCACCTTTACCCTGATCCCTTAAAGCAGTAGTTCTCAAACTGTGTGGTGTTTTTCTAGTTTTAAAATCTCATTTACTTTCTCATTTAAATCTACCGCACTGACAATACGTATGGGAACCAATGAACTTCGCACACAGTTCTTCACACGTGTCGAGTGCTTGCATGCGTGGTGAAGTGAGTGACTCGTTTTGGCCAATGAGATACCGCCCTTTTCTTCATTTAAGAAACCGCCGAGGTTTGTGTTTCAGCTGTACAGCTGGTTGTTTTGATTTTAGTAAGTGATTATTTCTTTATTTGTTTAGTGTGACACTAGGCTATAGAGGCTATGGGCCCTATTTTAACGATCTGAAACGCAAGTGTCAAAGCGCATGGCGCAAGTAACTTTGTGGGCGGGTCCCGGCGCTATTGCTATTTTCCCGGCGGGATAAATGCCTCTTGCGCCTGGCGCAAATCTAAAAGAGGTTGGTCTGAAGTAGCTTCATTATTCATAGGTGTGGTTTGGGCGTAACGTGAAATAAACCAATCCGAGCGCCATCCAACATACCCTTTAAGAACAGGTGCGCATGTTGCATGACGGATTGTTATTATAACGGCGGGTTTACCAGGCGCGCGCCAGGAGCGTTCACAGCCGATGAGACCGACGTTCTTGTCAGGACAGTGAAAGACAGAGAAGTGACGTTGTATGGGGATGGGAGAAACTCTTGCACATCAGCGTCGGTTAAACATTATAGCCTATACGTATGTTTCTTGCCACTATTGGGCAAACAGGTCTGATCCTTAGTACTACAATAGCCTTAAGAAATGGGTATTTCGGTTTTTTCATCTTCATGTAAACCACAATGATTTCCCTCTTGTGTTAATATTTTTCCTTGTTATAATGTATGATTTGCAAAAATAAAAACTACTGCATCTATGTTGATGAGAGAATCAGTATATGCGCGTTGTGTACCCGCTACATTATGGCCAAGCATGCGCGCTTAAAATAGCATTATGAACAACGCGCAACGCGCCACTGACTTTAGACTAGGTTTTTTCTGGTCAGTGGCGCAATTGTGTTCTGGAAGTGTAAAATAGCACCAGGGAATGTTTGCGCCGAAACACGCCTCCTTTTTGCGCCAATCCGCCCAGGGAGCGCAAGTTCATTTCCTAGTTTACCGACGTGCGTCTGTGGAGGGGAAAATCCCGCTTCGCGCGCGTGCAAAATAGGAATGAGACATGCGTTTGTGTATAAAGTCATTTGCGCCGGGTGCAAGATAGGGCCCTATGTGTGTCTTTGGGGTGATCCACATATTTAGTTAAAGGTGCAAAACGCAAGTATCTGAGTTTTTGCAGAACTACGCCCCCTTAGGCGACAAGCGAAACTGCAACCAGAGGTGTGCGCGCTCATGGAACACACACACACGCACGTTTGCACGAGCTGATCATAACCAAAGGAGCATCAGCCGCACACCGTCCGGCACACATCTTTTGTTACAGTCATAATGAGGTAATACAGTTATAAATCTGCAAGTCATTTATAATAAATGAAAGGAAAGGCATTTGAGTAAATTACACACTTATCGTCGCTGCCCGATGAAAACCACGTATGTCCAAAACGGTTACTTTTCAGGAAGTGAAAAAAACATGTTATTTCAAAAACAGCTGAACGCAGCTTTGTCATGCTTGGCACAACATCTTTAAATGTAACCATATTCTTGCCAGTGTCATGATATAATCCATATTTGACCCAAAATCGAGTTTAAATGGACATACGTGCATATTGTATAGTAACGGTGGTCGATACGCGTTCTTCCGATCATTAATTAGAATGACCAAATCGCGTTTCATTGACAGATGAATGGGTTACAATCAGTTTATCAAATACATCAGTTTATTAAATGTCTCTTGCAAACTATGAAGAGACAATGAATCAATACACTGACATGGCAATGCTAGACTGATACTTTATTTACACAATCCTACCGTAATTTTGTCGGATATAAGCTGCATTTTATATGAGATGCATTTTGTCATCAGCTAATTTCAAAATCAAAGACATACATCAATAAGAGAGTGTGGCAACAGCCTGATGCCCTGGTAAGATCACTTCGTTTCTTTACTTGAAGATGATTGTGTGATTGTGAAGATGATTGCGTCTGTGACTTACTTTCGCTTTCGACACTCCGTCATATCTGACTATAACGTGTCATATAGCCTATAAATAACACGCTCTCACTCGTTTATTTTTTTTAGCATTTTTGGAAGGAGTAAATGTGGTTTCAACAACCAGATTGCGTTACACCAAGTAAAGATCCGAACTTGAATGCGAGCCAGACAGACTAACTAACGTTACCTCCAGATGGTCAGGCAGATCCGATCACAATACGATCACAACGTATTTATACCTTGCATTAACATGGCTTTTTTATTATCCGGATAACTTATCTGGGTACAGATCGCATTTTAATACCAGGTGTAGGGGTCTCAGAGACGAGACCGGTGAGAAACTTCACGAGACCGGCGAGAGGCCTCCACAGGGCGGGGAGATACTAGATACTGTCTATGGGAGATACGCTGCGTGATTGACAGCTTTGACAGCAATTGGAAATACGTGGAAATCAGATGACATGATTTCACAACTTTTCATTGGTCATTTAGATAATGTGACGCATGCTGTATACGGAAATGAACCTGGACATTCTATCCGTAAAAAAATCTCAAAATCGGCAAAATGGACATACGCGGTTTTTATCGGACAGCGACGTTATGTGTGTGTGAGGGAAAATGGGGTAGTATAAAACTTCGGTTTTTGTTTCCATCTATCTCCATGTTGAACTTTTTTATGTGCTAACTGTATCCACTTATGATTGTATTATTATGGAAACACGTTCATGAACAATATCAGTTATTACTTTGTATAGGATCCGTTTGAGCCCTAGAGCAGACCGGAGATCTCTCTGTTTGTTGAAAGCTTCCCGATGTTGACTCTCGTCTTATTCCGATGCCTGGTGAAGACTCACAATCTCATCATTTAACGAGACTGGCACTAGACAGAAGTTTTATTTTCTTTCTCTTACGTGGAGCGTTGGGGTTTGGAATGAACTACAAGCCGGTCTCTTTGGGGGATGTCTATGTTCAAGAACAAAAATATATTCAACGACTCTAAGTTCATCAGCTTTTAGAAGGTCAAAAAACTGTTTTGGAAATGGAGTGTGAAAAACGGTGTCTCTTTGACACAGCGGCAACACTGTCTTCTCTAAGGCAGCTCATCCAGGTCCCGTCCTCGTTTTTTGTGTATCCATGCGTGGAGATTATCTAAATTAGTGATATTATGACTACACAAAGCCGAAGAAAAAATGTGTTGTAGTCCAAACGAGTTATTCGTTGTAGTTTTTGAGTTACGTTAAATAAAATATCTCCCTTTGAGGTGGACTTTGAGCTTTGTAACCTTGCAGATATTTAAACTCAAACAGCAACATTACACACAAACTAAAATTGAAAAAAAGTGAAAAATCATAATTGGACCCATTTAATGATTCAACAAATAAACTGACAATAAAAACATCTTCAGAAATGTCACACATTCAGAGTATAACAACACTTATCATAAAACAGATATAGTTTTTAAATACAGCCTCATTTCCTAACACATACAGTATCTATTTCACATAGTTCTAAAATCAATAAACACCATTTCCATAGATTTAGACAGAAAAAGCTTTTGAAGGAATAAACTAGCCTCTCCTTTTTGCGACATAGAAAGTTTGGCTTTGGGGAGTCATTTAAACAGTGGATCAATGCTTTTTAGCACTCGCCTAGGGCTACAGTCATTACTAATGGAATTATATCAAAACAATTTACGTTTTACCGAGAAACAAGACAGTACTTACTATCTCCATTACTCTATTCCCGGTTTATAAGCTGCAGTGCAGCCAGGTGCGGACTTAACCAATAAGCGGCTTAGAATCCTGGGGAATCGGCCCCATCAAAACATATTTGGCAAATATGTCAAAGGACTGTCAAAGTTTTCTATTTACAATGCGTTTTGCATTTTTGAGCAATGTTGCCAATCTGTTGATGTCTTGAATGCAATGGCCAATCATAGGTGTTTAGAATCCACTCACCACTTGAAATGCCAGAGTTTTTGTTTAGTGATGGGTTCTGCGAGCCAGCGAATCCTGTTATTGTAACAAACAAAGAGTAGACACAAGGTTAATAAGAGATTAATTGTGAAGTGTAAACAGCATCATTGATTAACCTTTATTATTTTACCTCTTTAACCTTTATTTGACCTTTTTTATTTTTATTTATAACAGAACTCTGAGATGAACTGAAGTGAGTGACTGCTTTTTAGTGCAAAGGAAGAGCTTTCTATAGGGTAATCCATAAAAAATAAAATAAAAAATAAAAATAGTGCTTTTCATGCTGCTAAGAGGACCAACGGGGACGTATACACTGCAAAGTGTGAGGAATGACATTTGCATGCGCGATTCACTCTCGAAATTCCAATGAATGGGATAAAAAATATATATATCAAACTAAATGTGCCTATTTTATAGACAAGTTGTGAAGGGTTAATAAAATACAAACTATTACAGAGAGGCAGCAAAGTGGGTCCCCATTCCCGAAAATTGCTTATGTTAATCAATTCAGTAAGTTCATCCCTGGGTACAGAAATGATAAACAAATTACTTAATAAAAAAAGATGAAAGTGACGAATATTTAGACAATCCATAAGAAGTTTACACGCAATATCAATTGATTTTTTGTACACTTATTGACATAAACCTCATTTAAATGTAACACATGTCAAAATAAGTTAATCATCTATTTATAACCGCAATCTTTTAGTGGTAAATAATTATATGTGGTATGTATATATTATGTATACATGTATATATTATGGTATGTACTGTATATATTTTTTTTTCAAATGAGAAATTCCAAATTAATAAAATACAAACGCAAATTTTTCTCTAAACACCATATTACTTCCCTTTAGAAAAAAGGAAAAATGTTAAATACACACACACACACCCACACGCACACACACACACACACACACACACATATATATATATATATATATATATGAAGAGTTCAGATGCAAAAGCCTCTAAGTGCCATTTGAAATTTTCTTCTAAAATGATCATTTTTATCAAACTTGTATATTTAAGTTCAGTAATTTCACTTAAATGGCAATGAAGATTACCTATTAATTGTCATTCAAGTGAAATTACTGAACTTAAATACACAAGTTTGATAAAAATGAACATTTTAGAAGAAAATTTCAAATGGCACTTAGAGGCTTTTGCATCTGAACTCTTCATATATATATATATATATATATATATATATATATATATATATATATATATATATATATATATATATATATATATTTGCCAAAATATAAATGAAATACAAATTTGTTTTCTTCTAATCGCTTTGGGAAGGCAAATTAAACTAATAAACATTTTGTTAATTTATAAAATTTTCTAAATTATACTTTGCTACATTACTGGTACTGTGCTGTGTGTTTCCTATAGTCCTTAACAGGTATTACTTTTATAAGCCACTTAGTGATTCAAGTCATCTCTTAAAATATCTGAAGGCCAGGCCAGATTTTTTCCCTATGATCAAAGATTGTTACAACAAAACAGAGAAGGACAACTGAAAGCCTGGTCCATAATTCATGGAGGTACATACTTTTAAGTCCTTGATTCTACTTTGTACTTGCCCTTATGAAAATATACTAAAGTTCTCTTATGAGAGGTTCTTTCGTACTGTGTAATATCTTGTAACGTTCTTCATAGTAAATAATATGGCTCTTGAAATATTAAGAAAATAATCACAGATAAGAACGTGGATGCCCCCTCATTACTCTAGTTACTGTGGTGTCATTGTAGATAGTTTTTCCTAATGAACAAACTTTGGTATGTTACAATAAAACTACACCTACACCACAGATTTAAAAACTATAATTAAAACTGCTTCAATAAAATAAAGCAGATATCCCAGAACGGAATGTTTAATGAAAATGAACATTACACCAAAATACCACAGCTACTCGATTTATTATATTTCTTGCTGTTGTTTTCTTACAACAATTTCTCAATGCAGGAAAAAGCCCCTAACACCTCTTTTGCTTCTAATACAACTCCATTTAGTTGAGTTGAGTTGAACTTTATTGTCCCCGAGGGGAAATTTTGCTTGTGCACAGTGCAGAGTTGTTTCATAAAATAAACATCATACAAGACATCACAAATTACAAAACACATCAACAAAAACAAATATAGACACAGAAGTAAGAGGAACAATTGACAGCACAATTCAAGAGCAAGTGCTTAAGTGCTAGTGTGGTTGTTGCAAATTACTCCATTGTATTTAAGTTTATGTAAAGTGCATATGCTAAGGTGCTAGCATATATATTGCACGTTGCCCTATTGCACCAGAATCACAAGTAAAGTGCTGAAGTGCTCACACAGTTTTATTTCATATCGTTCAATAACTTAATGGAGAGTCTTAGGAATAAACTCACCAATATTACTTGTAAAAAAATGTATTCATGATTTATGTTTGTTTGTTTTTTTACCCAAAAGATTAAAAACAGCTAAATATAACTATTCACAATGGATGGAACTTATATCACACAAAGGAATAATACTATATAAATTACATTACATCAGCCCTACAAAAACATCATAAATCACCTAAATCACCCAAATTGATTCTAAACACCTGGCTGAACCACTGTTTGCCTCCAAACACCATCAAGCCTATTTAGTTCACTTACATCAAATCCAAATCCAAAAGGGTTTCATGGTCACTTGCAACACAGTTGGCAACGCAGGCTATTGAGAAGGGATGTGTTCTCACTTCTGATTTTGGTGGCTGAAAAAATGGGCAAGAATTACTATAGATTTACATTCAGTTAAGTGCTTTTCCCACTGTCTCCTAGCTCCGCCCCTCTATATATACTTGATTGACAGGTTATCATCCAATTGTCATCCGTTACATACAATGCCCATGCCAGGAGGAGATTAGGTACAAGGCACAGGGGAATTCATGCCAATGGGTGCTTAGCCATCTGTGATTGACATGAACCTTCAGTCGTGTTTTTCCCTGCTGAGCAAAAGATCAGGAGTGAGTTTATAAGTCCCGATGATGATGTCGCCAGTGCCAATAAACCTCATGAATTTGGAAAATGTACCACTACATACCTTGTTCCAAGTAGTACTTTTCTGCACTTTTTTTTTTTTTTTTTGCATGGACTACTTGGTAATAGTCCACCAGTCTAAAACCTAAAATGACACAAGGAATACTTATGGATATTAATGGACACAGCTGAGCAAAGGCCACAAGACAACAAGTCCACTTATTTTGAGAAGACACTGCAGTCATACAGTGGTTTGTTTTCCGCTTTGGTGTTTGAGTTTAGCCTGAAGAAGAAAAAAGTGAAGATGGTTAGAGAATGAACAGGTGTACTGTGCGAGAATCAAGGAGACGGAGGAAGATAGAGTAGCTGAGGGACACAGAGGGATTGATGGAGCGTTGCTATAAAGTGCATGTGTGTGTGTGTGTGTTCGCTCTGTTCATTGGCACAAAGTGTTGAGGGGTACAGCAGGCTCATTGGATTAAACTGATTCCTTCCTGATTTCCCTGCAGGGCTCCATCCAACAGGAAAAGGCACAGCGCCGAAAGCTCAGCACCCCAATAAGACAATAAACCATCTCCCTGTGTCCCTGCAAACTTGTAGAGTGAAGGGAGGTGAGGGAAAACTGTAAGTTTGGGAGAACAAACTTGAGGTCAAGACTTAATGTTAACCATAACAAAATAATTTTTAAAACAAGTAAAATATAACAATTTTAAGGGTTTTTGAAAAAATAAATGAATAAATACATAAAAGTTTGGAGTTTAATATTTTTTAGACCAGATTACACGGCATATTAAGCTAGAATTAGGCCTTAGTTTGATTAGGACATCTAAGCATCTTTTATAAATGTGCCTTGGAAAAAAAAAAACAATTACTGGTGTACATCTTGAGGCAAAACAATAGCACTGACATATTTTAAGATAATCTAGTGCAAATTGCTTTCAGTTAAAGGGATAGTTCACCCCAAAATGAAAATTACCCCATGATTTTCTCACTCTCAAGCCTTCCTGGGTATATAAGACTTTCTTCTTTCAGACAAATACAATCTGAGTTCTATTAAAAAATGTCCTGGCTCTTCCAATGTTTCCAATTTTATAATGGTAGTAAATGGAGGACGATACTCCTTCGACGTGAATAGACGCGTATGGCGATCTGTCGGAAGATAGTTATTTTAGTTGATAACGTTTTAGACATGGATATTTTTTCTTACACAAATGAATCACTTTGCTTCAGAAGGCCTTTATTAACCACATGGAGTCGTATTAATTACTATTATCATGGATGGATGCACTTTTTGGGGGGCTTCAAAATATCATCCTCCATTCACTGCCATTATAAATCTTAGAGGACGTGTTTTAATATAACTCTGATTGTATTCGTCTGAAACAAGAAAGTTATATACTCCTATAGGAAGGCTTGAGGGTGAGTAAATCATGAGGTAATTTTCATTTTTGGATGAACTATCCATTTAAAACAGTGAAAACATGTATTTTAGTCTGGGACTATGCTTAATAATTGTGAAATATTATTTTTTTTTTTGTTTTATACTTTAATATTCAAATGCAATTTATTCCTGTAATTGTAACGCTGAATTTTCAGCACCATTAATCCAGTCTTTAGTGTTGCATGATTTCTCAGAAATCATTTGAATACACTGATTTAGTGCTCAAAAAACATTTCTGATTATTTTCAGTGTTGGAAACAGTTGTGATGCTTAACATTTTTTATTTTTTTAATAATTGTTGTTGTTGATTTTACTGCATAAGGCTAAAAAAGTGTTTTTAATCCTAAAAATCAAGCTGCATTAGACTCTTGCCAGTTTGACAGACAAGGTTTAAACCTAGTCCATAACTGCCATTGTTTTGTCTTAAGATGCACATCAGTAATGTTTTATTCCAAGGAATGTTTATAAAAGCTACCCAGATATCCTAACTAAGGCTTAATCATGGCTTAATCTAAGCATTATCTGTAAAACCAGGCCTAAGTCTTGGAAGTTTTGGAGGTTTCAGACGTTCCCCACTTAAGTGGTAAGTTACTAGTGTGACTAAAAAAGAAAGGCTCGATGATGTTGGTCGACGAGTGAACTGACTTGCCTCGTAGGGTAGTTTATCTGAACAAATTGCCGGAACAAGCAACCCAAAAACACCCTCTCATCTCCATGCACACACTGTGATATAAAAAGCTTGAATGAAATACAGAACAGCAAAAATAAAGGGGTATAATTGCTAGAAATCCCAGTGACCTCAGGCAAACTCAGCAGAGGCACAAGAAGTGGGCGGGATTCACTGAGGGGATGAGATCATTGGCTGTAGGCAGGATAAGGGCAACAGCGGGTCACAGCGCTGATCTGTGATTGGCTGAGGAGGCTGATCTGGGTGGATGAGTAAAGGGGTGTGATGCTCTGAGCACAGAGATGGAAATGCCTGTGTGTGGGCAGCTCTGGGCTAAAGAGTGCTGTGTTGAAAGCTTTTGATGTTTCTCTCTGAGCATTTCACCCTTCCTGCCTTCATTAAGGGCCAAGCCGGAAGAGTTTATAATTATATGCTTGTATGAAAATAAAGCACATATTTTTGTCAGTGCAAAATAGCACCACAAATGTTTGCTCCCACCAAATTCTTCCTGTGAACATAAATGTCAAACTTCCGTAGCATCGGAAGGTTTAGTATAATTCGGCTTTAATCTTTAACATCTTTAACCACTCTTGCCCTGTGTTTACAAAAATCTTAATCTTATCTCAACTAAAAAGTATAAAAAGGGTATTGGATCTCAAAGAGAGTTAAAAAGAAATATAATTAATAAGTTTAACAATTATTTCATTATTAAAATGAAGGAATCAGTTTAATAATAAAATAATTTACGCACCCTATGTTTCCAAATCCATGTGACTTTCTTCAGCGAAACACAAATAGGGCTGTTTTGAAGCTAGTGAAAGTCTGTAAAACAAAAAACAAACAAAAAAAAATATTACATTTACATTTCATTATACATCCCCCCCAGCATTATTCGATGAATAGAAAAAACAGCATTTATTTGAAATTATATATATATATATATATATATATATATATATATATATATATATATATATATATATATATATATTTGTAACATTATACATGTCTTTATTAATTTAACACATCATTGTTAAATACAAGTAATCATATATATATATATATATATATATATATATATATTTAAATCTTACTGACCCCAGATATTTAAATATGGTGTAAGTAAAACATTGTGCAATGCAATCAGTCATGTAATAATGCTTTTACCAGTAAATCTGATGGGATATGGGATATAACTTTTTCTTTAGAATAGATCATTCTTAATATTTTTCAGATATTATTTAGGCAATAAGGGCTTAGAGGCGTTCTTAGCCACAACACAGTGGTCACAGAGTCCTTGTGCAGACAATTGGTTTTATAAAAACAGTAAAAAAAAAAAAAAAAAAAAAAAAAAAAAACACATACCTTCTCAAAAGCCAAGGAATTATGAAGGAACTCTGCTTTATGAGACTCTGTAAGCCCAAATGCTGCTCCGCTTTGAGTGACAAGCTTAACAAATGAGCCGAGGGATCTACAATTCACAAGTCAGGCCACTTTCAACAGTAGATCCTTGAACAAATTGAGGGTTTTCTGAGTATCTGTGCCCTTGAGGGTCAAACAGGCCATATGCTGTAAATTTGGAGGTGGTCAAGGTTATTCCATGAGCTTCCAGGTGACCCAGGCTCAGTGGAGTGTGTCATAACCAGCCTGGAAATTTCCCAGTGCAGGAGTGTAAGATCACAGCTCATTTCAGCAAACACACCCGAGGCCGAGCACCTGGAACTGTGCAGTTATTTAGCATACAGTCAATTAATGTTGTCACACACATACTCGGTTTCACTATATTTGTGGGGACTCTCCATATGCGTAATGGTTTTTATACTGTACAAACTGTTTAGTCAACCCTCTTACACTAACCCTACCCCTAAACCTACCCATCACAAAAATGTGAAAGGAGATTAATGTATTCCTCCCATGTAAGTGATCTCAGTTTGTACTATCAACCTGAACACACACACAGGTCGTTTATTCAAAAATAGTGTTTATTTAATCCAGATAGTTATATCAATAACCTAGGTGAGCTACCTTGCTGTCTATTCCCTACATTAGAGTGCATCATATAAGAGATGGAATAACATAAGCAAGTTTGTATGATACTCCACTGACAATTGATTTCAAAAGAGTTTGAAGATAGTATATTGTTAAGCTAATGGCTTGATGCTCTAAAAAGCATAACATTTTCATGGCGAACACAATTACTGGGTTAAATAGTACATTTCTAAGTACACTAAACCACTTTGAATAGTCATAACTACGTTATTAATACTTTGCAGTTATGAATGATATTTTTATAATTTCTTTTCTAATGCACTGTGAGATTGCTTCAAATTATAGATTCTTTGAAGTAATGAGACATAAAACACTGTCCCAGACTCTGGCTATAACCCGGCCTCTCATCACTCTGTTCACTGATTACAGCGCGCATACAAGCATAATCCGACATGGATTATATGGATAAGAACGTTTTTAAGCAGTGTTTGAGCTGTTTATGTGATGGCATGACTCTGCATGGCTGCACGCGAGCCAGTCCACTTTCAACGTGATTAAAAGCCTGTTCAGGTCAAGAACCATAGCTTTATAGATAACTATAACTATAAATATATTATGTCCATATCAGCGGATAATATTTTTGTGTTTATTCTAAGCTTTATTCTATTATTTTTGTTGTCTGCTGCTTTAAATGCTCAAGCTCTTTAAAACAGGAGAGTAAAAAAAATGCAGTGGATCATACATGGTGCCAATCTATGTAGTGTAGAAAGTACCACGTTTGTAGTGTTGAATTTATATAGCACCTTACAATGTAGAAAATATACACTGCGGGTGTAAAGTGTTAGACTTGAAATTGATGTTTAAGTTTACACAATGGGGTTTCTAATATCCAAGGTGTTGATTTAATTCCATTGGATTACACTATAAGTGTTATTTAAAATTCTGTTCAGTGCAAAAACAATTTACACTTATATAGTGTTAATGTACAAGATCAGACATAAAATCATGAGACTTCAGACAGTATAAATCCAAAGTTTATTTAACGAAATAGGCAAAGTGGCTTCTTTAAAACATGCCATATGTGTAAAAGTCAAATTATCACATTCATGAGGAGTTTTAGAAAAAAATAAATTAAAAAAATAAGGGCATAAAATCATCAAATAGACATGAGGAAGTATGACCGGTAGATTTGAACAAGATTGCAGAGATAACTACTTGTCGACAGTTGTGTAGCATCCATAAATGCAGTTCCTCTTTGTTCCATCAGCTAGTAGTAGTAGTATACTAGTAGTACATGACATCACGACTTTTGCGTAAACATACACGCCACTTTCGAGTCAAGTGGCGTGTTATCTCTACGCATTTTGAGCTATCCGCGTGTATGCATGTATGTCTACGCCATTAACATCCGCATAATTCCGCGTGTCTGTACACGCGCGTCAAATGTCCAGTCATAAATGCCATTAACCCCAGTGACGGTTAAGTTTAGGGATAGGGTTGAGGTAAGTCATATCTTTTTTTTTACCTAGGATGGTAAGGGAACAGTCATAAATGCCATCAACCCCAGTGATGGTTAAGTTTAGGGACAGGGTTGAGGTAAGTCATATATTTATATAACGTTAAGTCAACGGCATTCATAAACACGCTGAAAAACGATTATGCGTCTTGATAGCACGCCAAAAATGCAAATACGAATTAGCGTGTCATATGCACGCTACTTCATGAGATCAGTCTGAGTAGTATAAAGTTTATTGCCATATCAGCATCACCAGCAGTGAGCAGGTATACTGTGTGAAGTCTTTTCAATGCAATCAATGTGGTCTTGTATGCTGGTCCCTGCCAAAGACAAAAATAAAACTCAAAGAGGTTCTCTCGTACAGAGTAATATCTTACACTAGGGGAAAACCTCTTTTCCACCAGAAACTGAAGCCAAAAATTATCCTTAATTTTGAATTAATGTAAAGTGCGTTGCAGCAGCATGCAGACATAGGCAAGACGGCTCGCGTGCTTATTGGCTGTCCTGCGGCTACTGCAGCAGCCTGTCGAGAGAGGCCCTCGGGGATGTCAGATCCAATGGGGGTGCTTTGCGCACTACATTACCTTCTGCCAAAGCGGGCGTGGCCTGGCCCTATAAATATAGCTTGATGGGCTGATATAATCTGATTTTTCATCTCTTCAGCGAAGCTCACGCATCGATGGATCCGGAGTTAAGAAGCCACGCCGTCTGAGAAAAGCCTTCTGCAGGACGAGCCTCTGCATCTGAATCTGCTGGCCTTCATCTCGTTGCTTTCAGTCGCTGTACCTGCTTTGCTTTCCGTCATTATATCCTTTTACTATGCATAGTGTGTGTCCTCTCTAAAAGAGTTAGCATCTTTTTTTAAAAATGCCTCTTTCCTGCTGCTCATGCTGAGCCGCACTCAGCGACGGGGACCGCCATGTCATCTACGTTTCCTGCCTGGGAGAGGATCATGCAGCTCTCGCGCTCGCTGATGGCGGCTGCCCTCACTGCGGGCTATTGCCCATGGTGACTCTGAGGACTCGCCTGGCATCCTTTACAGCAGCCCGTTCTCATCCTTTAACGTAATATAGAACGCTATATGCAAAAACGGCGCTATACTACGCACATGGCACCCTTTATCGTTAATATAACACGCGAACCCAAGACGTCATAAATCCTTTAGCGTGAATATGACACGCAGACCCTACCCCACACTTAAACTTAGCCCTCACAGCGCGTTATAGTAACGATAACGGGTGCCATGTGCGTAGTATAGCGCCATTTTTGCATATAGCGTTCTATATGACGTTAAAGGATGAGAATTCGTTGTTTACAGAGACTGCACTTCCACCTGCTGCAGGGCCACACCATAACAAGTGCCGTACCCAGCGGGTCCCCAAGCCTTCAACCCGTGACAGCTCACTGGTTGGTATGCCAGCTTCACCAGCTTCACTTGGGTCGCTCACTGACGGACAACAGCCGCCATCCGCTGCCAATTGGCTGGACAGATGTTTCCTGCAAAAGGGCCGCATCCCACCGCCTTCTACTGTAGGCCTGCGCCTAGTAGTCTTCACAGCGTCGTCAAGCCTGGGACAAGAGACTACGGTCTCGCTCTGTCGGCCAGCGCTCCCCTCTGCGTGGGCCCAATGCATTCTCATCCTAGGGCGTCCTAAAGTGACGCTTTTGAAATTTTGTCTAAATCCAATGCACATGGCACCCTTTAGTGTCAACATAACACACATAGAGCTTTGTTCGATTATGGGTAGGTTTAGTTCTGGGGTAGGTACACATAAACTGTCTAGAAATGATGGCAGTTGACAATGCGCTGACGCGTTTTTGCACGGAATAAAAGGTCACCACGTCTTGGTCTGCTCGGACAACATGTCAGTGGAGGCCACCATAAATCACCAGGGTGGCATCAGGTTCCTAAACGTTTACTGACTGACGGAACTCCTCCTGGTCTAGGCTCAGCACAATCTGCACTCATTGAGAACAGCACATGTGCCTGGTCACATGAATTTGGGACCAAACAGGCTGTCCAGAAACACTGACTACGTTTACATGCAGCCAATTTTCGAGTTATGGTCGGGTTAAGGTCACTTTTCGGGTTTCTGAAACATTAGGGATAACCCGTTTACATGCGTGAGCAGAGAGAGTTTCTCCTGTATACATGGAATTGCAATATCCCGATGTAAACGGCGACGCGTGGTTAGCGTCTAGACGTACGGATAACCTTAATACGCAAAATGCGTCATTTCCGATTCTTCTTCTTGTATCCAAAGACAACAACAACAGCAGCATGCAAATAATGAATAGTTCGGGGCAGATAGCGATCGCCTTTGTTTGCGCTTAGATGCTAGTAACGTTACTGAGCTCGCTCCAAAATATGCTGTGCTGTGTCTCGCCATGTTTACTTCCTGTATACTGCACATGGATTTTTGTATGCGCCAAGAAGTTTCTCTACTCAAAAGATCAAGATTTCTTACGAATAGAACATGCGCAGAACACAAATCACTATGGGGATATGCCGATACGCGTTTACATGACCAAAAATTCGGGTTAGAAAAGGGGTACCCCAGGTATAATATCCCGGTTTTTAAAATCTGGGATATGAGCATTTTTCGGGTTTTTGCCGGTGTTTACATGGACGTTCGCGACCGGGTTATTGCTAATATCCTGGTTTTGAACGGGTTATTGGCTGCATGTAAACGCAGTCAATGTTCCAGCAGGACAATGGCCTCTGCACCCGCAGACGGTCCTACTGCTCTGGGAGACATTCGGCAGAGCGCAGGTAGACCTGTTTGCGTCCCAAGAAAACAACTACTATCCGAAGTTTTCACCAAGAGCAGGGATGCGCTGGCCCATGTCTGGCCCTGCTGCCTGCTCTATGCTTTTCCATCTGTCTCATTCCTGCCTTAGGTATTGGAACGAATCAAGAAAGACGGATGTTCAGTACTGCTTGTGGCTCCACTCTGGAAAAAACAGGCTTGGTTCCCAGTTCTGATGCAGCTGAAAAGCAATGCCCCATGTCCAATACTGATGAGGAAAGACCTCCTCTCTCAGGCCAAGGGCTCAATTTGGCATCTTCACCCGAATCTATGGTCCTTGCACGCACGGGCCATCAACGGGTACCCACAAACCTCCCGGAGGGTGTGTTAAACACGATCATTCAAGCTAGAACACTGTCTACTAGACAACTCTATTCCTCAAAATGGTCAGTGTTTTCTGCATGGTGCAAAGCCTGAGGCTTTTCACTCCTAAACTGTGGGGTTACGGAAGTTCTCACCTTCCTTCAAGAGCTACTGGATAAGGCCAGAACCCCATCCACGTTCAAAGTTTATGTGCGCCATAGCAGCGTTTACAAAACCCCCAACTGGCTAGTCACTGGGGAAGAATGATCTGGTCATCCGCTTCCTTAAAGGAGGTAAGAGGCTGAATCCACCTAGACCCACCTCAGTCCCCATGTGGGACCTTTCCATGGTTTTGGAAAAAGTGACTCCAAATGACTCAAAAGTCCAGCCCGTTCTCATCCTTTAGCGTCTCATAAAACGCTATATGACAAAAAGGCGCTATACTACGCACATGGCACCCTATATCGTTAATATAACACGCGAACCCAAGACGTAATAAATCCTTTAGCGTGAATATGACACACAGACCCTACCCCACACCTAAACTTAGCCCTCACAGCGCGTTATATTAACGATAACGGGTGCCATGTGCGTAGTATAGCGCCGTTTTGTCACATAAAGTTCTATGAGACGCTAAAGAATGTGAATGCGTTGAAAAGTCATACTCAAACCAAGACATGGATACGTGCCTAAATCCCTCAACACAGCATTCAGGGCTCAGGTTATTTCCCTGTCTGCCCTGCCGGTTTACAAGTGGAAAAGGATGAGCTTCCTTTGCCCAGTCAGGGCATTAAGAGCTTACTCACGCTTACTCATTAAGTGTCACACTCTTCTGTTTTCTGACAGACTGAGCAGCTCTTCATTTCATTCAGTGGACATGCTAAGGGACTAGCCGCATCGAAACATTTTTAGTTTCGGGTTCATTACTGAACATATACTCATCTTCATGCCTGCTGACCACAGCACAACACTCATTTAGCAATAAATAAATAAATAAATAAATTAAGATAATACCGCATTTCAAGCTGTTGAGTCACTCAAAATTACAACAATAGAAATTCCTTCACCACGACACCCCTGCTTGTTTCTAATTTGCTAGACAGTACTGACAGTAATCACAATCTTGCTCATCTCGATAAATTACAAATGTTCGATATGATCGGAGCGAGCCCGATTTGTGGGAGAGCAGATCGGGATGTGCAAAATTCGATCTGTGAAAGCCTCACACTACCAGATAATCTGCGCCGAATATATAACCGATCTAGGTAATCAACAAGATTTTTTCTCCAATTCTCGTGAGGGGAAAATCGGGAATAAATCGGCCTAAAACTTCAGTAGTGTGAGCCAGGCATTAGGACACTAACTTATTGGGAATGACACTTCTAGCCTATCTCCTCAGAGTCTCTGTGAGTCCCTGATGATGCACTATATGAGCCTCGGGCACCTGCCCTTGGACCTTTGGTGTTGGATCCCAGCACGGACGGCAACTCGGTTCTCTCTAGAAGAGGGAACTAATACTGCATGTCTTTTCCATGCCAGCAACACACTCTGGTTCGCTTCGGTGATGAAAAAAACAGATTTTATCAGCCCATCAAGCTATATTTATAGATGACATTTATAGATGACAAGGTGTTGTTCAGCTTGATAGGAGAACATCATTCCAAGTCTCTTGCAGCCTTTTAGTGATGGTGGATTGATGCAAGATCACTTCCCCATTTTAAATAGCAGATCTGACAACAGACGTGAAGGCATATAGATAATCTTATTCTGAACTATAGTCTAACCTGAATCATCAGTTTCATCATCTTTCACAGAAGATTCTGCAGAGTCATTCAGGTCCTTAAGGGCCTTACAAGAAGCATTTCCTGGAACTTCAAAACAAAAATCAAAACAAACAAAACAAAATCATCATCAAACAGTTACATAGCATAATGACAACCATATCTCTCTCAAATGACAACAATTTTGCACTTTTGGGTCAACTAGCTTTTTACAGTTTAATATCTTGAATTAACACAATGACATAGTGCTAATGTGTCACCATGACTTATGACAACCAAGACACATCAATCACCCAAGACACATGCAAATTCTAGGTCTGAACAAAGACATTGTGTGGTTGCCCAGTTAGGGTTAAATTTTCCATGTTCATTCGTCATGTATAAACATTTGTACTGCACATAAAATAAAATATAATGACACTGTATCCATTTGCATCCATCTTCAGCATTCTGTCGCTTTCTTCTTAATTTCTGTTGCTTGCTTTCTGTTGCAATCTCATGATAGGAGCTTCCTTCTGACACTGTAGGGGTCTGGGCCAAATCTATGGAAAAGTTGAGGCAAATATGTCCAAAATTCAGTAGTGCGATACAATTTAAATTAGGGCTGTAAATATGGTAAAAACAATTGTGATTACCGTTAATTTTGATTGCGCTGAGAGCGATCTATAAAGCATGGGTGTCAAAATGTAAAATTATTTAAATTCACAAAACCTTGTGCAATGTTCACATGGAGGCCTGAAACAGTTTAAATATACATTTAATCTGATTATTAAATACAATGATATAATTTAAGTAAAGTGGGTAATAAGTCACATCTTAAATTGAATTTGGTGTATTTTAAGACATGCTTAAAATTGATTTTCCCCATAATTTATTAATGGTATTTATAATGTGAACAGAAAATACAAATTCATATGAATAAAATACACCCCGATAAATGGTTAGGAGGACATAATTTATTAAAATGGAATATGGAACTGCAATGTGGAATATTCCAGGTCTGATTGTTCCAATGTTTTCATTACATTATAATTACAGACAAACACACATAGTTGCACCTCAACTCTGTTAGTGTCATTAGTTACAAAATGCTTCATAACATTCCCAGCATATGATTATGACAGCACGATGGCTCTTTCTATGTAACGGGTTTAAGATCAAGCATAAAGAATGCTAACATTCCCAAACCTCCTCTCTCACTGCAGAGCAGGGCCATTACAACAGTTGAAGAGGCGTACTGTAAAAATTAAAATTACAAGGCTCCAGTTTATATGTCAGTACAGTAGTCCCTTCAGAGGGAGCTTGATTGCGATACAGAACTCAGCATTGCTTGAAGTCCAAGCACAGATTGTGAAGCAGATTGGTTGCTAATGTAATGTAGGCAGGAATTCTTCAGGTTCATGAAAACAGATCGGTGCAAATTGAATGACCAAATGTATTTTTTTTTATTTTTTTTTTGGTGTGTTGCTTCCATGCTGTTTAGGGATCAGCTTTGTGATTAAATCAGAGATGAATACTGAGAAAATCCTTGAAATATCAAGACAAAGGCCTGGATATACGAAAAGAGCAATAAACACACAATAGCTCAAACAATGATAATGATGTGAAGCGACATTAAGTACAATTTAAAATAGTAATTTTAAATGGGTGCTTTTATGAAGGAGTTACACCACACTCATCAACAAGGTGCCAGACAAACAAGACTAAAGATCTCAAAAAATAAATAAACTGTCCCCACACTTAAATCCTTTAAGCAAATTTAATCATCACCTCTCTTTCGGTCAAAAGACCATCCTCAGGTTATGTGGGTGCTTTTTAAAAGTTAAATTATAATATGTAATGTCATTAAACAAAAATATTCTGGAATAAACTCAAATTTAAGAGTCAACTATATGACTTTTCTAGACAGCAGATAAAAAAAATGAACTTACCTCTCATCATGGCTCCTCTGATAAGTCAAACAATGTCACTTCCTCTTCATTATGCCTTTTTTAAGCAACAGTTCACTACTGTTTGCAAGGCAAATAATGGGAAATAAAACATAAATTGTGTTTTAGCTTAGTAAAGTAAGTCGACTGAGGAAGTCGATGTGCTCAGCATCGGGAACGAACAACACGAGTAACACTAGCCGGCTCACATTTCTGCTATTGTAGAAATTAGGGGTGTAACGGTACACAAAAATCACGGTTCGGTACGTACCTCGGTTTTAAAGTCACGGTTCGGTACGTTTTCGATACAGCAAAAAGAAAGAAATGCCAGAGAAATGTCCTATTTGTTTAAAGAAAAAATATTTTTAAATAAATGAGAGTTTTCCTAGATCTTGAAACTTTCAGGTTTATAAATGGGGGTCATCTTTGAAGGATGAACAAATAATGTTTTGGTCATCACATTAAAATAACATTTAAATATATTTATTTATATAATATTTGAATTTTGAAGTGCTGGAAAAAGATGTGTGAATTACTTGAAAGCATTTCACCATTCCAGCCAAACTGGTTCCAGTTAGTGTTACTATTAAATCCATGGTGAATGTTGCTGGTCTGTGGACGAAAGTATTAACTAGTTTATTCACGGCACAGTGTTTCTCCTGGTTTCCATGACAGCGCTGTTTGATCTAATAGAGATCTACGGTTAATAACGGAGAAATGTGAATGCTTCTCACTAGATCTCGCAGCGATGTTATTACCTCAGTGGCGAATTCAAATGTTTTCTTTACCGGATCTCTTAGCGCTGTGTAGTAACAGTGTTGCTTGATCGAGATCGGCTCGCGCTGCACAGATGTTGCTGGTCCGAACTGATAAACGATCCGTGAAGCACATAATCCGTGAAGCACATTATGAGTAGCGCAGTTTCGTTCTGCTTTCATTACATTTGCCATTTGATGTTGCGCAACGATGTGTTGGCCGCGTCAGCGCGAATTTTGCCGGCAGGAAAATTGGTCCAAGCAATCGTTTGGTTTGTATGCGTACCGAACCGGAAGCCTCGAACCGAAACGGTTCAATACGAATAAATGTACCGTTACACCCCTAGTAGAAATATATTTTCTCTCTGGGCTACTAAAGATACGTACATGCCATAGCTCTATGTAGCAGCTATGGTGGCCTAGGAGAGACATCTGTGGCTAAATTTGTCTGGTATAAAAGAGAAAGACAAATATTTTCTGTTGAACGCTCCGCTATCACCTTCTGGCCTGTTGCGACACTGTCACTACAGTCGTCAACAGGTTTCAGGAAGCGAAAAAAAAAAGTGCTGTTACAACAGTATCTTCCTCGCCGCTGTAAATCTGGATCTAGGAGAGCTGGTCCAAGTGGCCAGCCTCAGACGTTAACCAGCTCCTCCCATCGGCAAGAGCAGTAGGAGAGCATTAACTCTAGAGCCCCTCCTCTCAACTGAAGTCCTCAAGCCAGAGGGGTGACCTGAGAGTCGTCCAATAGGCGAAGAGGGCTTCGGGAAAAAGGGCCTAATGTAGTGTAGGACCTCTGAGGGCTGCCCCCTGCTGTGGAGCAATTAAGGTTGTTCTAGCAGCAGGAACCCTCTGGGAAAAAGATATTGTCCCGCCGTCTTGAATGCTTTGGACTACATCGATTTCCAGCGAACACACACCGTGGTGTTCGCCCCTAAAGCTTGCAACCAGGCACCGACTATGGTCACACAATCTTTCTCGACTTTTTTTCTTTCTCAACCCCTCATCCTCTTTCGCAAACAAAGAAGTAAGGGCTGTAAAACCAAGTAGTTTCCACGCTGCCAGAAATTCTACTAGGGGAACCAGTCTCTAAAGACTGGCTTCTGGATTTGGTTAAACAGTCACTACGGTGCCCTGAAGTGGTGAACCGGCAGGGAACAACCGAACTGAATGCTCTACTACCCTCCTCGGAGGATCGTAAGGGGATGCTGACACCTCAGTGCCCTGAGCAGCAAACCGGCAGGGAACAACCGAACTGGCTAACACAGTCTCATCCCAATTCGTCATATAACTGACGTTTTGGGACGTCTTTTGACCATTCGTCAATATACGACTTTTTATGGCCCCCTTAAACGTCGGTAGATGACGATCCCGGGTCGTCATACAACTGACGCTTTACCTTTAACGTCAGTTAGGTGACGAGTTGGGTTTAGGGTTAGGTTTAGGTCTGGGGTAGAGTTAGGATCCCATAACGTCATCTACCGACGTTTAAGGGGGCCCTAAAAAGTTGTATATTGACGAATGGTCAAAAGACGTCCCAAAACGTCAGTTATATGATGAATAGGGATGAGACTGCGCTGAACTGGCAGACCTCCTCCGGTTAAAGCTGCGACCCTCCTCAGAGTTGCACCCCAGAGGGCCTTGAGGAAAAACAATTTCTCAAAACTGTCCCTGCCCCAGAGGAGCCCTCCGAAGCCTGATAGTCTCGTTCACTTTTTTAAAGCTTTATTAGAGATGACGATTGGCAGTGCTGCGACCCAGAGGGTGTCCAAGCTATTTTAGACAGTCTTCAGATCTTGCATATCTCTAACTAGCTAGACTTTGACCAGGTCCCCCTCGATTGTGGAGGAGCCCAAATGGTGATGTGCCACAAGGAGCTTAGTACCTTGGTCTGGTGGTTTGCTGAATATTAATTTAACGAGCGTTTAATTTACTGTTAGTCCTCGATCCTTTACCATGTCAAAGACATCGGTAGTGTGGTAGAATTTTACAAAAATAGATAACAGAAAAAAAGCCAAATGCAAAGTTTGCAAGCAACAGTTTGCATATCACTGCTCGACAACAAACATGGCATTTCACCGAAAAACGGTGAGCTAAATCAAGCATTTCAAGTTCGTACAGGGCCTCACACCCCACCTATGACGGCACTGTTCTTATCTATAAATCCATGTAGATATACAGTATTTACCTTTTAACAGCAGAGACATCCATTATAGACAGATCTGCTGCAGTGATTCAAAACAGGATAAATCTTAATAGGGTCGCAGGAATCAGCAAATTATAAAATGCAATGAACCATAAAATGGTGCAGAGTTAAGATAGAAAGAATCAACTTTTGAAAGGGAGGAGAAAACAATTCTTATGTTGTAAATGTCAAATAGTATTCTGCAAAAATCTGACCTTTTTGCAAGAAACAGATTTTTGTTAATACTTCATTATAATACAAAGCCCTTTCTGCTAACTTTGACATTCTAAAATCAATCGTCAAAAACCTTGAGTAACCAGTTGAGCAGTTCCCATCAAAAGTTAGCCTGGATGCCAGCACGAACTCCGCCCACAACATTTTTTGGACGGGAAGTTCGGTCTGGACTCAATCCATTGAGGAGAAATTATGATCGGTTCAGATATCATCGGGCCAATCAAATTGCCAGGGCAGGCTTTATACAATGATTGACAGGTGGTCTTCAGTAACGTAATCCCAGCCTGTTCTCACGTAAATGCGTCTCTATAACACGCATCGTGTATTATCGTGTAATTTATACGCGAAAATGAGTTTTTACGTGCATATGAGACGCAGTTTTTCGCGTGCAATTGATACGCAGTTCATTTGCGTATAATACACACGCACCCTACCCCACACCTAAACTTAACCTAACCAACCAATGCGTATTATATGCACGTAAAAACTCACTTTAGCGTATATATTACACGACAATACACATGCGTGCTATAAAGACGCATTTAGTGTGATCGGGTTGGTAATCCTCACGTCGTCAAAGAGCGCTTGTCAAAGATGAGTGCAGCTGGAGAATTGAGATGTATAGATTCCGCTGTCGCCTCTTTTGTAAAATAAATTGACAGCACATTCACTTTAAAAGACAAACAGAGAACTGCAATCAAGGCATTTGTCGATCGGAAATATATTTTTGGCGTCCTTCCTACATGATTTGGGAAATTGTAACTTATCAGCTGACTCTGACGGTCGCTAAGAAGATGGGACGTAATGAAAAGCCTGTGGACGTTGTGGTTTCTCCTTTGGTGGCATTCATGGAGAAGTAAGTAAAAGAAGTAACACTCGTTATTTAACTTCTAAAATAAATAAAGAAGGCTACGTTCTGTATTTGAAAACTGCGCTATGCAAAGGAGTTGACTTATGCGTTGCTCTGATTGGTTGGTAGGTCTACCGACTATCCAATTGAGTGCAGAGTTTTTTTTTGTCCTGGTTCGGTTACGACACGCCTCATAATTAAAGCTCAATTGAGTGGTTTCAGACTCATATTCTTTCTTGAATATGAGTATGACGAAGTCAGGCTAATCAAAAGTAGTAATAAATTAATAACTTTTAACCCCGGATGGACAGACGAATGTATATTTATTTGAAATATTAAATTCAATTCATACAAATATTATTATTATTGTTATTTATTTTTATTACCTGGTTTCATCAAAAAAAAAAAAGTTCAGAAAGGCTCAGTAGGGTTTTCATTGCGATCACAGTGGCCAGCCACCACAATGGCCAGTCTCTGATGGCTAGTTGGGCAAATCTTCCTACAGTGAGGGATGAACTTGCCTGTAAGCTTGTTTTGCACTGCAAACCCCAGGAAGTGCCCAGCTCGTGCATGTAGATCCAGCGGGAATGAGGAGCGGGAGGATTTATTGCCCACATCCTCTAGCTCACGCAGCCCACTGTTTACTGCCCTGGCCCCTTGACCAGCTCACCCCAGCTCCGTTCTGGTTCCTGCCCCTTTCACAGCTGGGTGCGCATTTAATTAGGTGTTTGGGGGACATGGATAGGAAAACCCACCCGGATCCAAATCCCACAACGCAGTAGGATTCTCATGGTCTGTAGATGTTTATAAACAGCCTGTGAAAAGAGAATAGAAGCACAATCATTTCTCAAGAAATCAATTCAGAGCATTTACAATACTCAGCTGAGCACAGTCTGTTTCTGTACTGTAAGTTCTGTAAGTTGTTTGCACCTATTTGTGATGGTACAAAGCTTCATAAAGTTGCACTGTATTCAAATATTTCCTATTATAGACCTGTTGAATAAAATGTCATTGTCAAGTAACAGCTTGGAGAGCTTTGACTGCTTTAAAATATCTATGAAAAGCAATTAAGAAGATACACCAATAGTTTAGTAATATAGGCCTACAACAAATCATATGAACTAAAGCAAAAAAAAAAAGCTACTATTCCGGAAAATGGAAACTTTTGTGATCCTTCATTCCATGAAGGAATGGACAACTTGATGCTATCTTATTCTGAGAGTCCATACTCTGATTAACTTTTTGTATTAATCAGAAGACTAAATATCATACAGATTTGAAGGTGAGTAAATAATATATTTCATGAACATCATTTTTTAAATAATTAGTTAAATAATATTCTTTAATGATCTTTTTAAATAATAATTTTAAATATATTTTTTTAATATATTTTTTTTAAATAACATATTTCATGAATATAATTTAAGTATTTTTTTTTTTAATTCCTTCAAAATTTAACTTGAAAAGATATTGGATTGAGTCCTCTCTGTGTCCGTCTGGCATGCTGCCGCAATGTGTTTTACATTAATTCAAAATTAAGGATCATTTTTGGCTTCAATATCTCTTGGAAAAGAGGTTTTCCCCTAGCGTAAGGTATTACACAGTATGAGGAAACCTCTTATAAGAGAACTATTTGTCTCTGTGTAAACTACAATGCAAATTTGTGAAAGTGGTGATGTCATACGTATGCATATTACATAGTTATAGCCAATTTCTGACCTGGCATGCATTATGCAGTGTTTTTAGTCGTTTTGGAGGATCGGTGTGAACAGGAGTCATTTTCAGGGTTCAACTGGCTAAACAGTTTTCTGCTTCCTGTTGAAGTATTTGTTTACATAGAATGCTAGCACTCTAGTCCAGACCACTCTATATAGAATGATATATTATATAGATCAGTGGTCCAGACACAAGAAAAATATCAGTCTACACATGCGTTTTATATTCATGGGCGTGACCATTTTGAAAGCGACTTTAAAACTCAAAAGTAGTTTCAACTCAAATGTAGATTCAAAAGTAACTAATAAGTGCCTCCACAAGGCCACTGCTTTGGCCAAATCAAGAGAGGAAGACTGGAGCATGTCTGAGAGTAATTTTGCATCTCCCCAAAGTTTCTGAAATATGGGAAGAAATTCAATGAATTGAAAATCGAATTGAGGCAAAAGACCTCTGGCACCTCCTGTCCTCTCGTCACTGTTCTCATAACTCAGTTCCTCAAGCACTGTTACAACTGCTGGCAACCTATCCCACAAATTTTGGCAAGCATAATATCTAGAAGCCCACCGTGTCTCACTTAACGCTGGAAACTCTCTTGGTGCACCTGTAACCATTTGGGATGCACTGCTGATCCAGACATGTGTAGATGACCAGCTGTTTTAATAAGGAAAATAAGCATTTAGCCTCTGGGATCCCTCTAACGGTGTCCACAAGCACCAGTCTGAGGCAATGTGCGTTACAGTGAACATAGAAAGCCTGCTTTGCTACCTCCTTAATTTGGGCCTGCACACTGCTGTGCTTACCACTCATGACTGCATCCCTGTCATAAGACTCCCCAACAAGGTTACTCTTATATTCTAGACCAGGGTTTCTCAAACTCGGTCCTGGAGGGCCACTGTCCTGCAGAGTTTTGCTCCAACCCTGATCAAACAGGCCTACCTGTGAGTTTCTAGTGATCCTGAAGACCTTGATTAGCTTGTTCAGGTTTGTTTGATCTGGGTTGGAGCTAAACTCTGCAGGACAGTGGCCCTCCAGGACCGAGTTTGAGAAACCTGACCGTATCTTGACAAGAGGTGCATTAGTTTTTACTGTCAAGTTCTCCGCATCTAGCTTCTTTGCTAAATAAAACACCAAAAAACTTCTCACCATTGTAACAGTATCTCAAAACAAAAGATTTGTTAAAATAAAAATTGTTTTTTTTTTCATCTTTAGTCTCATCCACAAGTATACTAAAAGCAGCACTTTCCTTGACTTCTTTTATTATTGATGTGCACAACATCTCTGCTAAGCATGACAAAACCTCATTTTGTATGTCAGGGCTTGTATATTTAGCATTTCTGGGACCATCCATCTTTTTCAAAATATTTTCATCATGGTTTGCTATGATATTCAACATACCCAAAAAGTTTCCTTTCCTACTTGAGTCCACAGATTCACGAAGCCCTCTCGGAGCAATGTTCTCGATTGCACAATGAAGAACCATTTCAGCAAGAGTTTTGATGTACCCCCTGTTCTCTTGTACAGTTCTGTTGTACTCTTTATGTTGTACTCTTCCCACTGGAGAGCCTAGATTTTCCTCTGCAATTTGGTGTTCATTCCAGGCTAACATGGCATTCTTGTGATGCTCAGATCTACTATGTGCAGCATACCCTCCGTCTGTATAGCAGTGGCGGCTGCTGGTCTATCAAAGAGGGGAAGCTAATTTAAAAAAAAAAAAAAAACTCGACTGTTAGGTGTGTGAATGGTAATAGGAGCGATGACTCGGATGCAGAGTTGATGGGCTTTATTTTAATTATAAAATAATAATTAAAAAAAAACTTCGAACCAGCACAGTACAGTACTGCAAACACAATGAGAATAAATAGGGAGCAAACAAGGTAGGTAAAGAGGGAGGACAGGTGGGGCAAAATAACCAATAATCAGGAAACAAGATGGGAGTCGACACAGTCGACAGGGGAGCACATCGCACAAGGAAACACAAAACAAGCCATATGATGAAAATTGGCTAGCAATTTCACCAAGCAAATACCAAGAAATAGGTAATGGCAGTTTGTCTTTCGAGTAATGTACTCTTGTAAAATCCAGGATTCACATCGATCTCACGCATTACAGCCACCTACTATGATCTTGATTATGGACTCCAACAACTACCCATTCCTCATCCTTACACACTATATTAAAACATTATATGCTACAGCCAGCACTGCATGGACTGGTATCAGACTACTGCATATCAGAGGTATAGACAAGGATCAGGAAAACCAGGAAAGACAATGGAACGTAGAATGCTCAGTGGTGTATGCCGAGGCTGGTACAAGACTTCGCAGGGAGCCATGAGAGTAAGCAAGCAGTTCTTATAGACCTTATGTAGCCCTGCCCCTTTTCAGTGCTACGCTCGTTGTCTTTTGACTTCCGGTCTGTATTTTCACAGAGATCTTGCATAGGTATGAATGAACTGCTCGTACAAAAATTCCCGATAGACATTTGTTAACACATCTGCTGTACAATGCTTATGATAAATCTTACAATGCTCATGATAACTTTTGTTAATTCTACAATAAGTAAATCCACTTCACCTGCTAATTACTCCTCGGCATCGATGCCATAGAAATATACAGAACCGGAAGTTCAAAGACAATATTCTAAAAATGACGGCACCCACGTTTCTCTGGTGCATAAGGTCTAAACAGGGGAGAAGTGGCTGCACCTGTGCAGGTAATTAGGGATGAGACTCAGACTGAGAGGAGGATAGTTGGGAAATGTAGTTCGGTATTTGGGAGACTTTGATCTTTGATAACTAGGGAGAGGCGTTGAAGAGCGATCTATGACACAGAGCTTTATGATGATAATTATTAAGTCAGAGTTCTGAGGAAATGCTGATGCAAAACAAACAATCCAAAGTCC
The DNA here is from genome assembly GCA_038021265.1 of Cyprinella venusta. Taxonomy (NCBI): domain Eukaryota; kingdom Metazoa; phylum Chordata; class Actinopteri; order Cypriniformes; family Leuciscidae; genus Cyprinella; species Cyprinella venusta. Next base: position 16,511,777 of record CM075871.1, read on the forward strand.
TGAAAACTGTCATATAGGCCTATATAAAGTTGTAATCCTGTTGCCTTAATTGTGGATTTTTTTTCTAAGAATAAAAAATAATGTATTATTTGCTCATTGTTTCTAAAGCAGGTAGCCAAATTGTTCTACTCTGTATTACAGTATTTACTTACTTTAAAAAAATGATGAAGCACTTTTTGTTATATACAATTAGAAGCTATTTTATGTTTGTATCTTAATAGACAACATGTTTTCAAAAAATAAGCTTTAACCGAAACATGTATGCAACTGAAATATTTTTAATGTTATAACAATATGAATGTCTTCACTGTCACTTCTCATTAAATTATTATTATTATGATTTAGATTTTTTTATTATATTATTTTACACTGACACCAAATTTTGAACAGTTGTGTAAGAAAAAAAATGTTTGCACAGTGATATTTCAGTTGTAAATGAAACATTTACTTAGGCAAACAATGGATGAATTAATTAGCATCTCCTTTTTGAATACACATAATTTCTTAACACTTTACAACAGACATAAATGTGGTCTTATTTGAGGAAATGGTAATCATGTTTTCCATTAAATGTTAACCAGATAATTCCTGTAGCTCAAACAAGCCTTAGGTTTAATTCCCATCCAGGGAATGAATGAAGTGATACAATCTATACCTTGCAAAGCAAGTCACTTTAAATAACATCATCTGCCAAATGCATTGCCAATAGCAGTTTAACCCTGTGCGTGACTCATGCACATTGCACAGGATGCATAGCTCAGTGTGTGTTAATGTCTGTTGGTGTTTATTTACAGGTGTCTGCATGAGTGCATGTCGTCTTGCCTGTCATTATTTCTCTCCTGTCACCCAGTTAGATAAAACTGCTGACAGCATACACTCCAGCAGGGCTGTGTGAGTCACACTCACAGATATTCTGTGTGTGCTGGAATAAAAGGAGTGAGATGGGAAAAAATATATCAAAGGAGGTGATATAGTAACTATCCATTAATTAGGTGTGTACAAGGAGCCAGGATTTCCGTAAGTGCCCATGACCGTTGAAATAATGAAATGCCGTCTGACAGAGAAATTGTAAGAAATACATTATAAATAGTAATAAGCACATGCTTATCTCTAAAGCTCATTTTAATGTTACATTATGATGCTCTGGAAGCCTGTCTGAAGCAAAAACGGTGTGCTTTTAATATAAATGCTGTATTTTTAAGGCACTGACAGACAGAAGAGCGAGGAAGATACCTTTAGTTTCTGACACAACACAATAGAAACCTCATTCTGTCATTTGCATGCAGTGTTGTCTCATCCAATTGGAAGTAGGCTGATGGCCACAGGAATATACTGTGCCATATTAAGTGTGTAATTAGGGAACATCAGTTCCTAGGTGGACAATTATAGAACTTTTAGAAGTACTGGTTGATGAACACACTGGCATTCAGTCATTTTGAATATGGGACAAATTATTCAGGGTCTTCTTCACCTGGAGCTCGGTGTTTAAAGTGCTGATTTGACAAAAAAAAAAAAAAAAAATGTTTTCTGGCCCACTTTTTGACTTCAATTCCCAAACCACCAACAATGGCTTAACTTAGAAATGAGCTAATGAAAATAGTGATTACAAAGAGTGATTTACAGGTCTTAAAAAAAGGAAACGCATTCATCTTTATCTCACAGTGCAATATGTCAAGTTAATCTTTCAGAGCAAAACGCACTGGCATAAAGTCAATTTTGAGTCTTTTTCTGGCCAAGAACCACCTACCTAGACAGGAATAAACTGGCTGACTAACTTATGAATCTGACTAACTTATAAAGTGAATAACCAACCCATTTATACGTGGGTGCACTTAAAGTTGGCATGAAATAAGTTGCAATAGTCTTTTCTTCCTTATTGTGATGTATATCATAGAAAAATGGCTTCTAGAAAAAGAAAAAAAAATGTTGGGCGGTACTTGATTTTGTCCATGGGTTTAAGATGGTTATGGTTTGCTATTGGTCGATCTCATGTGAGTGATACATTGTCCCACCCTTGATCTAGTAAGCATGTCATCAGAGAAGAAATGCCGCAGCAAGAGGGAGGGACATTTATTTAAATTTAAGATTACGTGGGACACGAATTAAAAAAAAAAGATGTGTATTTTAACATATAAAAAAAGATTTAACATATATATTTTATTTAATATATATATATATATATATATATATATATATTATATATATTATATATTATATATATATATATATATATATATATATTATATATGATATACACCAAAGTTAGAATCACGATTTTTGATCCAAGATTTGATTCATATTGCAATTCTATTACGGGGGCGGGGCTTGGGGTGAAAAAAAGAGATTTTGAGAGAGAAAAAAAACAGTATTTTTATTAAATAACAATTGGAAAAACCTGTAAATGAACACCAAAGCACAATAATAAATATGCGAATATGCGAATTATTAAACTAGGCAGTTTAGGCTGCTGCTTTTGGGTTGTTTTCTGTGCTCCTTACTAAATTGATTTTGGGATTGATTTTGGGATATGCATCTGCATGTTGGACGTGTTGCTGATCAATTGAGGAAGCGTATTAAAACACTTACGGCAAATTGTGTGGGTCTTGAAGGCTACACGATTGCCATCCTTGTTCTCCACTGTGTATCTGAAATGTTGACATACTGCTGACTGAAATGTATTGGGAGTGTCCGCAAATCTCTGGGTTGTTTTCGGTGCTGATTCAGTGGTGACGCATTCATGTACTGTAACATAAGGGTGGCACTGCCAATAAAGCACCTAAAAGCTGACACAATGAAACAGCAAAAGTAATGATTATGAATATGTCAAATATAGCAAGGAGAAATTTGAATTGTTTATTAATAAAGTGTGCTTTGTCAGTGTCAGCTGCAAAGATGAAGTTGCGATGCTGATTTGCGATCTTTGCAGTAGTGAACGCGGCAGAGAGCAGAAAGTTTTCTTTCGTTTTGAATTGTTAGGTTTAAAAGTAGACATTTCAATATAGATATATTTCTCAGGTCTATAGGCTTACACTGGATTTCGGTTCATATAAGACGAGCTCCAGTTCACGGGTCGGCACCTTCATGCCATGATTATCTGTCTGCTATATTTACTTCTTATTTATTAAATCCAGGCAATTGGTTGAAGAAACATTTATTAAAATTGATATTGATGCAATTGAATTCACACAAAATTCAATTTAAAGAAAGTCTTTGTGCTTTCTGTTTGAGTCTGGATGTAGTCTGGAGTTGGATCAAAATACCATGAGAATAGATTTGAGAAGAGAAGTTGAGACTTTAGGGGAAAAAAGGAGTTGATATCATGAAGAGCCAGTGGAAGCAAGTTTCATAATTCGGTGCCATACCACTAAATGATCGTCCACCATTGATTGAATGAGAGATGGAAACAAGGAACAATGACTACGTTTACATGCAGCCAATTTTCGGGTTATAGTCGGGTTAAGGTCACTATTCGGGTTTATGAAACATTAGGAATAACCCGTTTACATGCGTGAGCAGAGAGAGTTTCACCTCTATACATGGAATTGCAATATCCCGATGTAAACGGTGACACGCGGTTAGCATCTAGACGTACGGACAACCTTAAGACGCAATATGCGTCAATTCCGATTCTTCTTCCTGTATCCAAAGACAACAACAACAGCAGCATGCGGATAATGAATAGTTCGGGGCAGATAGCGATCGCCTTTGTTTGTGTTTGATGCTGGTAACATTACTGACCTCGTTCCAAAAGTATGCTGTGCTGTGTCTCGCCTGGTCTCGCAATATTTACTTCCGGTATACTGAGAAGTTTCTCTACTCAAAAGACCAGGATTCCTTGCAAATAGAACATGCGCAGAACACAAATCATTATGGGGATATGCCAATACACGTTTACATGACCAAAAATTCGGGTTTGAAAAGGGGTACCCCAGGTATGATATCCCAGTTTTTAAAATCCGGGATATGAGCATATTCTGGTTTTTGCCGGTGTTTACATGGCCGTTTGCGACCGGTTTATTTCTAATATTCCGGTTTTGAACGGGTTATTGGCTGCATGTAAACGTAGTCAATGAGGAATTTGGAGTCTGAAGACTGAAGTGAGCTTCATAGAGATAGGCCTGATAAATAATTGGGATCTTGTTCATGCAAAAATATAAAGGTTAACGTAATTATCTTGTACTTTATCCGGACAGAGACAGGTAACCAATGTAGTTCACAGAGTAACAGGGTAATGTGGTCAAACTTTTTGGCCTGAGTGACTTTTGTACATCTAAGCCACAATTTTTAGTAAGCAGTCCAATGAGAGGAGAATTGCAGTAATCGATCCATACGATTATGAAAGCACCTACTAAATCTCTAGTGTTTCTGGGGCTAAGAGTAGGTCACAAACAAATGCAGGAAAAATGGAAAGTTTATGTGTGAATGAAGTCCAATTTACCCCTATTAGCTTTTAAAATGATCTTATCAGTGTTGAATTTTAGAAATGTATTGTGTAACCAGATTTATTTAAATGAGAAAAATGATGGGAAACAGTGTCAAAAGCTGCGCTAACAAAATGAGAATAGCAAGGCAGCCAGAGTTGGCATTATAGAAGGTCATTGATAAATTTTTATAGTGATGTTTGAGTGCCATGGTCTGGATGAAAACCAGATTGGTAAGGATCAAAATGATAATTTTTAGACAGATGTGACTAGATGTGGAGCGAAAACGTTTTCCAGAAATTTAGAAATGAACGGAAATGTATTTATAATGAAAGAAAGGAGTTCAGTTTTTTTTTTTATTAAGACTGGAGTGACAGCAGCAGTTTTAATAACTGAGGGTCAGATTCAGTAGCGAGCAGTTTATCAGGTGAGCAATGGGTTGAGGAGATTGCAGAGAAAGGAAGAGGAGTGGGTCTTACTAACTGACAGGTAGACGGACTAGCAAGCCTTTAAGGGGCAGGTTTGTCTAGTTGATACCACAACAATAAACCGGTGTGTGGGAATTACAATTGCAAAGCTGTGTCTGCAAGGGACCAGCCAACCCGATCTCACGACCAAATCGTAGGAATTCGACGAATGATTAAAAAGTGGTTAATTTGTAACAATTCATACGACCTCACTCGTACGAATTAGTATGATTTTGCAAAATCATACATATTTTACGAATTGGCCAATTCGTATGAATTCGTACGAATGACCTACCCCTTACCCCGCCCCTAAACCTACCCATCACGTGGGTTTAGACAAATCATATGAATTCCTACGAGTGAGGTTGTACGAATTAGACACTTTTTAATAATCCGTCAAATTCGTATGAATTGGTCGTGAGGACCAGCTGAACTGAAAACACCAATAAAATTTGCAAGTATGCTATCAGCAAAAATTGTATTCATTCTATAGAAAAACACGAATAAAATAAATTAAAAAATAACTTCTCAATATCAATAAGAGCAGATCAGTTCCTTGAACAAAAGAAAAATATTAAGCAACTCTTATGAAAGATAATACAATTATTTTTTTTAAATCACCAAATCAGCATATGTGTCACGATTCCTACCTGTGTTTAAAATTAGTATCCGTGACAACGACACAATAAAGTTCTGTTTCCATTGTTGATTTGCTCACCTTATGTTTCCCTGCTGCTCTGTTCGCCCCCTTGTTTCCATAGTAACTCATTAGTTGGTAACACTTTATTTCGATAGTCCACTTTAGACATTCTACTAACTATAAGTAACTTTTCAACTACATGTCAACTAACTGTCATTATAGTATTAGTAGACTGTCAGCTTAATATCTGCTAACACTTTATTTTGTTGGTCCCCCAACAGACATTCAACTGACTATAAGTAACTTGGCGACTACAAGTAAACTTAATCTCCTAACCCGAACCCTAATATGAATGTACCCTGGATTATCTTGTGTTTACTCCAGCTACCTTGTGTTATCTGACCCTGTGGACTGTTTTAATGAATCTAACTGTATGTGGATCCACTTTCAACCTGCCTGAATGCTATTTTGTTACAATATTAGAAGGATTTCTGAAGGATCATGACACTGAAGACTGGAGTATCGATATTGAAAATTAAGCTTTGCCATCAAATGAAAACATTACATTTTACATTGCAATAAAATTTCACATTATTACAGTTTTTACTGTTACGTTAATCAAATAGAGGCAGCATGGTGTGTACAAAATTTTACTGACACCAATCTTTTGAACAGTAGTGTATGTGCAAATAAAGGTTTTAAAGCTTTGAAGTAGAAAAATACATGTAGGATCAATATTTTTTTAAGTATCGTTATCAGAAGAATTAATATTTCAAGGTCCATCTATCCATCCCGAGACATGCTTGTTTGCATCTATGAACCCTGGTTGAACATAATAAAACTTAGTTGTTCTCATAAAAACAATCTAAATCCCATCTTAAGGCGGTGTGATCTAATCTCACCTGCTTATGCACGATTTGCTTCTCTGGCGAGTGAACTCTCCAGCACTGGGGCGACTCTGTGGCATGTCCAATGCGATGGATAATGTTGGGCTTGATGCATGAAAGGATAAAGCTGTGATGCATGATCTCACCAGTAGATAAGGCCTTGTTTACATCAGCAAAGAAACAAAATGAACATGCATACAAGCATCAGTGTCCTCAACCGTACCCCTCGCACACACCGTATCGAATCAGCACGGGTCAAAGCACTCATGGTTCAAACATATGAGCATACTTTAACCAAGATATACTTTAGAAATGTCGATGAATTCACAGGGAATGGATGCAAAGCCCCAAACTCTGGGCCTTAAAATAATTTATGACATGAAAATGTATTCACATATAGTCTAGATCCATATCATTTGAGCAGTCAATGGATGATTCATTCAAGCATGTCCATACAGTATGACTTAAGATCCAACATCTGTTCAAAAACATTCACAGAAAATCACCTTGCAAACATAATCTGTAAACTGGCCTTTTCATAAGATGGGCTTCATGTCACGATCTGGCAACAGAAAAAAAAATGGTTTAACAGACTCTATATGTTCTTAAATACGTTCCTGTGCCTCATTTCCTCTGTTTGTGAATGAAAGACACCGAGGTGGACTGCAAAGTCAAACTTTGTCCTGATGTTGGATGTCTTTGTGAGAGGATGAAGTGGCACCTTGCCAGCTTTTTTTCAGAGGACATCCTGAGATCATATCTGTCATTTATCTTCAACAAGGGGAACAGCCAGAAACATTGTCCCAGTCCCTAGAACAGAGGGCAGATCAAGTAAAAACACTGCATACACTGTGTGTCCCTGGCCATGCCATTTTTTTGTCCCATTTACCTGCACTTTAGACATCATAGAAAAGGTTCTTGCAAGTTAATATGTTAAATAAATTATTTATACTTTTATTCAGCAACGAGGCATTAAATTGACTTAAATGTCAAATAAATGCTGTTTTTTTAACTTTCTATTAATCTAACAGTTTTCTATTAACAGTTTTCACAAAAATATTAAGCAGCAAAAACTGTTTTTAATAAAAAATGTTTATTTAGCACCAAATCAGTACATAACAATGATTTCTTAAAGGACCACATGTATATAAAGACGGGATTAAATTCAGCTTGGCCATCATAATAAATGACATTTTAAAATGTGTTATAATAGAACAGTGATTTTAAATTGTAATGATATTTCACAATATCACTGTATTTTTATCAAATAAATGCAGCCTTGGTGAACAAGACTTTTCAAAAAAAAGAAAAAACAAACAAAATACATTCTGTCCCAAAATGTTTAGTTGTGGTGTATGTATATACTGTATACAAGAAAGCCAAATAAATTACATTACATTTACGTTTATTCATTTAGCTGACGCTTTTATCCAAAGTGACTTACAATTGCTATATATGTCAGAGGTTGCACGCCTCTGGAGCAACTAGGGGTTAAGTGTCTTGCTCAGGGACACATTGGTGTCTCACAGTGGATTCGAACCAGGGTAACTCACACCAAAGGCATGTGTCTTATCCACTGCTCCATCACCACCCATTAATTATTTTTTATTAATGTATAGTAAAGGAGTATACATATTAATGTATAAAAGTAATGTATAGGAGTATCTATGAATTTACTTTGAATAAAAATAATATAAAGCTCAGCACCAATTTATCTATTTTAATTTAGCTTGAGCCTGTTTAGACTGTGTCCAGAAACACAATGTCTACAATTGAGCTTGGTTCCAGTGCAAGCAATGTAGAAAGCCTAGACCTAAATACATTTTTCTAAATGTTTATTATAAACAGGGTGTGAAGGCACAGCAGTAAATGAATTATGCATTTATATGGTAACTGCACAATCATTAATGCAGTTTTACATAAAAATGGAGCTATATATCGTGCTAAGTGTGATTGAGGTCTCCATCAGTGTGGAGGGTGAATCCTAACAAATACACACAGAGTAAGGGGTTCTGGAGATTGTAGGCGACGTGACACTGCTGACCCTCGCTGAATGAGTGGGAGATTGTGGGCTGACGCAGAGGAATTGGAGAATTGCTGTATAACGTCTCCACTCAAACACTCCTGCACATTTATTTATAACGCTCGCTGACCATGTGGAAAACGTGCATGAAAATGCACAGAAATAGCCATGAGCAGTGATTCAGATCCCACCGGGGTTGAACATCACACGTCGTCACACATAGATATGTTTCAAACATGCCATAATAACATGAAAGTGGTTTTATGAGTAATGCAATTGTGAAAGACTTACCCACATTCGCCTGAATAGAGACATACCATATGAGTGTTCCAATAAAGTGGCTGCTGCAAAAGGATAAAAGCAGACATTACACTAGATTAGTTGGAGTAGGAGAAACTCTATATGCTGTGCATCAGTTACAGGCTTTGTATTGTGACTATGTTTGACTGCATGGTCCCTGTTAAATAAATTAATAAAATAAATAAATTAACAGTTCGGTAAGCGATTGTTTTGAAAAGTATGCATAAAATAGTCCCTATCAACAGAAAGAAATGAGAGAAATAGGTGTCTCTGTCCCAAAGCTAGACTTTTTAGTCACAAAAGAATGGTTTTGAATCCTCGTCATACTCATTCGGGTTTGCTGACATGTCTTTGGAGGTGAGGTTTTGGAGAGAGGCTGTGTGGTTGAAGGAATGAGGGCAGATCTAATTCAGTGGCTAAAGTCTGGCAAAAGTTTGAAAAATGGCTAACATCACTTAGAGAATTTTTAAGCAACATTATGTAAAGCTCAGAATAAGGGTCGTTGCAGCCCAAGAACATTTGGGATACACTATATCCCAAATCTTCTGATGGCGCTCTGTGAGGGAAAATATTGATATTTTAGTTGTTTTTCACCTAAAATCTTTCATATATATATATATATATATATATATATATATGTATGCTTTTTCAGATTTTTTTTCCTTTAAAGGAGAACTCCGGCGAACAATGAACCTTTGGTCTAATAAATCATCGGCAAGTCAATCGTTCTCTGAGATTTGTTTTCATGATAATCGAATGTAAAAAGTTTAATCTCTAAAAACTGTTTAGCGTATAATGCTAGTAATGGGGGCATTGACTAAGTAAAAAAAATCGCTAGTTTATACCGCTAACAAGGCTCAAAAGAGCCCCGCACTAACACAGTAACATAACAAGGCTCCATGCATGCAAAACGAAGCATTGAGAACTTTGTAAGTGTACAGACCATTTAATAAGAAGATAAGTTATAAAGCCAGTTCACTCCGTGTATATATACAGAAGCCATCTTAGGAAATAGTCTCGAACTGTCTGATTACTGATATTCTTCTAAATATCAGTAAATCGGCTGAATGGATTCGAAAACGGTAAAACGGTAAAACCCAACTGTTTAACTCTGGGGGAGTGGTAAAATGAGCCTATTTAAAAAAAAAGTGGAGTATCCCTTTAAAGCCCCTCTAGTTTTTTTTTTTTGTTTTGTTTTGAATAAGCTGGTGTGTTCCCAAATAATGACAAAATTCACCTGTTGTCGAATATGAATTTTGTCGATGATATAAGCATTCAAAACATAGTCTCTGACTTCTGCTAAAATGGATCACATATTTCTATGACATCACTGCAGACTTCAGCTTATCATCACATCTTCTGTCCAATCAAATGCTCTCTCATATTATCAGCGCTCGGATTCGCTGATAATATGAGATAAAAGGTGCTGGCTTGCAGTCTGTGAGGTAAACTAAACGCTATTGGCTATTTGAAAGGGGGGAGGGGCTATTCAATATGTCCCGCCTTAGCTTTCTGTTTCAGTGGAAATTACTGTACGTCAACGCATCATACAAAGCTGCGCATTCCAAGGCACTTCAGTGGGCCTTTAAAGAAGTCAATACTTAATATTTAGCTGGGATGCATTAAATTGATCCAATGTGACCCTGAATTTTGGAGCATTGATTTCTAAAAAAATCAGCTTTGCCATTATGAAATCATATTCAAATAAAATAACTGTTATTTTTAATAGAAATAATATTTTACAATAATACAGTTTTTTTTTCTTGCAGTACTTTTGTTTAGCTTTGTTGAGCATTAGAGACTTATGAAAAAATAAATCACACTGACCTAAATCACAAATTCAGAAATATACTTTTTATAGAACTATAAAAGCAGTTCCACATTTGCAATTGTACTGTTGCAATGTTATGCAAAATAATCAGTAACTGTGTAGAATGTTTGGGTCCTACTAAATTATTATTATTATCCAAAGGACTATTTTGAAATTCAATTCATGGTTTATGAACCATGAGGATATGTAGGTTAAGTACAGAAGGAAGTGGAAGTAAAATAAATCCAAAGAGAGAAAGAGACAGTCTGTCACTTCTCTTCAATAAAATATACCGACTGTCAATCATCCTCAACAGAGCGGATATTTATGCCCTGGTACTGTATGAAACATGACCTGGTGTGAGAAAGTACACACATACACATACAACCCGCAGGCTGAAGAGCACAAATCCTCCAGCAGCGGGACTGACACACAAATCTCTATTTGGTGCAAAACACTCGGTCCACTCATCTCGGTCTCGCCTCTGATCGTGCTCCGACCTTGAGCCGGTGTCACTCGAGACGCCCGTGCACTGTTTGTTATTTGTCCCATGGTTTATCTTGGGAGTAGTCGCCTTGTCGCCAGATCACTCTCAGGACATGCATGTGATCTCTGAATTAAAAAAAAAAAAAAATGACACTACTGTTACTGCCTGCAGCCAGTAATGAGATCACGGTGATGTCATCACATTTGAAATTCAAAAAGAAAGGAATTATCAAGAATGAAGATTACAAAAGTTTATAAGTCCAAATAGATGCAGAATCTACAAATTGTAAAGTGCATGATATGTCGTATAAAATCAAATTCAACAAAATAACATCAGGAGTGCATCAGATAATATGAAAACACAAGTTGCATACAAGAAAATAATATATTATTAATGCATGGAGGGAAACAATCATCTACCGTTGCAAGAGGAGATTTGGTGTGACATTGATACACCTGAACATATTGAGCAAAGTCAGAGCACATTAATTTCATTAAAAAAAAAAAAAAAAAACATAAGGAGAAAGATCAGAAAAATAAGGAATGTGATTCACATATGAACACTTATAAGACTCTCACCTTTACAGAAATCCCTTGTTTTTCTCTTCCGTCTGCATTGTTCAGGGATTAGTGTCATCATGCATGTCAGTTTAGATCCCACTTTACACATATTGCTTCCCTGGATAGAATTCCTTATGCATGTCACACCTCTCCATCAATTTGCAATGGTTGCCAATAGACGCTTGTATACAATTCAAGGCACTCAAGGTTTCCTATACAAGCACTGGCTCTGCAACCGTCTACCTAAACTCACTACTTCAGACATATTTGCCCTACAGAAAGTTATGCAAGTGAACAGCGCCTTGTGGTGCCATCTCAAACAGGCACAAAATCATTTTTACGGACCTTTATTTTGACTGATTCCTGCTGATGGAATGACTTGCCTAATCTGAGTCTTTAGACACTTCGAAACGGCTAAAATCTTTATTGCAAAAAAACAAACAAACAAAAAAAAAACAATAAAAATAAAAACCTTGCTACATGCTAGACTTGCTACATGCTAGTCTAGACCTTGCATATTGTTGCCCTGTTGAAAATGTAAATGTACTTATACGTATCACTTATAAAATGACTGAACTGCACATCAATGACAAACCATTAAGGCAAAAAAAAGAAAGGATGCTATCAATATTACTGAAGTATAAATGTAGTATTTTTCATGATTTTAGGCACTTGGTAAGCAAACACTGATGGGTTACTTAAAGAGGCTATATGCAACTTTTTCCCCAAAATAAACATAACAATAGCCTTTTTATTTTACCATTTATGACTCAAACATCTCCGGATGAGCATACTGACACTTTGTCCGCTCACAGTGGGTGCACCTATAAGCCTGTATCCTATTTTTCTTATTTTCTGTCGGGTCCGAATTTTCCCGCGCTGTCTGCGGACGTGACGTCAAGCGCGTTCATGTTACATATATTCCGCAAACTAAGCATCCAGGCGGCGCTACATTTAAAAAATGCAGCGCGTCAAAAAGCTGGCCGATGCCCATCTTTATGCAAATGAATAAGGTCCTTCTCTATATGAGTTCGCATCTACCACGGATTTTTTTTGTAACAATGAGTTCAGTTGTACATTAACAGTGCAGTCGATGCTGTTGTTTACATCCGAGTGCCTCCATAATGGCCGCTCATCCGGGTTACCGCCCAGAACGTGACGTCGGTGAAAACCCTCAGTCAGATCACTCTGCCAGCCCACAACTGCTAGTCAGCAAGTGGCCTACACTCGCAAACAGAACTCTTATCTCAAACAATATACGTATTTAACTGGTCTTACCTCTGTAAACATAATGTTGACCTCCTTGCTCCAGATGACTTGTTAAGTGTGCACGTACAAGCGCGCGCTGAGAGAACGAGCAGAAAGGAAGAGCAGTTCTGTTTTTTGCCCACAGGTGTCAGTCACGAGTTTAAATTTCAGGAAATTGCATGTAGCCTCTTTAAAGTACTTAAAGTAAAAAAAAAAAAAAAACTGCATTAGATACAGGTTTGGCATTATTTTGGCTTGCGGGCGTGATGTTCAAACTAAAATATGGGTCTTGGATGGGTCTTGGACCACTAACCTATATCTGATTCTCACAGCCTTTCAAACTAAAATCTATTCTGTATTCGCTGTAAACAGTTTTGGAGCCGCCAGAAGGTAAAATTTCAAGTGGTTGGTATCTGGGTTACGGTCTGATAGGAATGACAGGATTTCAGGACAGCTCAGAAGTGTTTAATTCCCTCAGAATCCCTCCAACATGTTGATTAATGACCACAGTCTCCGATTCCAACATGTGGAATGGATATAAACTCACCAGAGTTTCTCACAGATTTTCTGTATGTTTCCCTTACAAAAATCCCCATTCCCGTTTTATTCTCCACGTAAACGCTCCCTGCTCCTGTGCTGTGCTCAACAGTTCCCCGTCCCTTCGAGGAGGAGAAATAAATAAAAAAGCCCATAAGGAATCAGCCCTGACAGCTCTAATCAGTGGAGAATAAATGGGCTTGCGTCTACATAACGCATCTTATAAACATCCATTTGGGCTGTGGTGCCGGCCGCCTTCAGGATGGGCCGATTGCAATGTCCCCCGGGTATTGCAGCCGATGGCAGTTTGTGATTATCAGGGCCACTCTCCACTCGATCCTTTTTAGGAGAGCTGTCCAGCCCCCTCAGCGGGACTCTTGCGGGTTCACTTCTAAGCCTGGTGCCGGCAAACTGCAGGCTGAGAAGCTCTTGCCTTGATTCTCCAATCAGCCTGTGCCTCTTACAGCCACTTTAGCAGCAGCGTCTGAGGGGGGATATGTATTAAGGACGCCCTGGTTCAATTACAGCGTGTTGATGGCCATGGATGGATGTGAGAGGTGGGGTTGGGGTCGTTTGAATGGCAGCTTGGGAGAAACTGGTGGAAACCAGACTAATGGTCAGGGCTGAAATGGACATGTTGTACATTTAAAATCATTGTAGGGTCTGGACCCATCAGACACACTAATTATTCATTAGGGCAGAAACAGTGTCATGTTACAGGGCTGATAAGGTGATTTTAATTAATATTAAAATTAAGGTACTGTCCTGTTATCCGGACCCCACGATGGTATAACCCTAACCCCGCCCCTAAACCTACCCGTCACTCGGGTTAAGACCAATCAGGGATGACTATAGTTCCTAAATGGTATATGGTGGGGTCCGCATAACAGGAAAGTACCAAAATTAATATTTAATATTTCCTTTAGCTAAGTTCCTTACATCCTCATGTCAGATTCTTCAAATACTTTCACCAGCTATGTATTAAGGATGTTCTGGGACAATTACATTGTTGTGAGATGGAGTCAGAGTCATATGAAAGACTGGTAGGTTGTGCAATATCATGATTTTTGATAGTGAATGATTCAAATTTCTCCACAATCTGCTTTTTAAGAAATATTGTAATACCGCCCCACAGTGCATTCTATCAGTTCCTCTTCTGGCACCTCCGTCCCAAGATACAGTGAAACAACGTGACATAGAGTCACACCACGTTACGTTAATGCAGAGGTAAGCCCTGTTCACACCGCCAACGACTTTGTCGCTGTATGCCACTAGGCTCTGTACTGTGAAGTCGCTTGTGGACGTTCGTAATGCTGTCGCTCTAATGTTATTGGAAGACTGTATGTCTGGCCATATCTATTCAAACTACCATCACAAGTGATATATACAACTGTATAATTTTAATTTGACTTGCAATAAATAACTTAAAAGTTAAAAAGGCTAAAAAGAAACCGTATGCTGTTGGGAGAGTGTTTTAAATTACCACAGCAGTGTTCAGTGGATTAAATAATTTACTAGATTAACGATCAATCAATCAACAAATTAAACTCACTAACACTGACATAAATTTTTAAAACGTCATTTGAATTTGACAAATAATTAATTTCCTTGTCCCTAATAGTCAGCGTAATGCAGGGGAAATTTCAAAATGAACTGCAGCTGTACTAAACGTGCGTCATGTAGGCACGTTTTCATATAGGCTTCTGATAGGCTTCGTCAGGCTGCCGATTTATGGTAAAATTAATTTGTCCAACATGAAAGAGAAAGAAAGCTTTCTTCTAGATGCTCCTCTCTCCCCTGCGGGGTTTTTCAGTGACTTAGTTAATACTGTCATTGATAATTTCAGGAAGAAAAGAAACAGGCAGCAGCTTTTAAAAGGTTTCTTCCTTTAAAAGTTCACGTCCACAGTAGCCCCGGCCGTCGACAAGCTCATCACATAGACGCAGCAAAGCAGAGTATCGCATCTTGCGCTCCCCATGCTGGACAGTGGGACCTGACGCAGCACTCTCAGCCGAAGCTTTTTGGCAATAGAACTGATTTGAGGACAGTTAAATTGGCTATTTAGGTTTCGGCTAAGAAGTCCTGTCGCCACGGGGCTCAGGACACTGAGGGTGGTCCCCACCAAGGGAGAAAGATGTTCACCTCTTTTTTACATCCTCGGCTCAGTAGGGAAGCTCAAATTCAAAATGCTTACTCTCAAGCTGATCATGTCACAGATCAGGTCCGAGGACTGATTTGTCGTGATAAATCTAAAGGACGCATATTTCCATGCTTCCACAACACAGGAAGTTCCTGAGGTTTGCTTTTGGGGTGAAGCATACCAATATTGGGATCTTCCATTCGGCCTTGCACTGTCTCCCTGAACTTTCACAAAATGTATGGATGCAGCTCTGGTTCCGCTGCGACTCCAGGGCATTTTAAATCATATCGATGACTGGTTGATTCTAGCTCAAATGGAGCAATAGGGTCTGATGGCAGCAGTGTCCAATGTTATACCTTGCGGTCTGCTGTACATGAGAACACTGCAGTGGTGGCTCAGGGCCAAAGGGTTCTCCTCGAGGGGAAACCCGCTTCACAAGATCAGGGTCATGCGACGGTGTCTTCGCACCCTGGCTTTGTGGAAAGAACCTTGGTTCCTCTCCTTAGTACCTGTGTTGGGGGCTCTGCATCGTCGTGCAAGACTAACGACGGATGCCTCTCTCACAGGCTGGGGGGCGATCATGAGTGGTCACTCGGCTCAGGGTCTGTGGCAGGACCATCATCTTAAATGGCACACAGGCTCTGAAACACTTCCTCCCAGACCTGAAAGGTCACCATGTTCTTGTCTAGTCAGACAACACATCGATGGTCTCTTACATAAACCATCAGGTCGTCTGCGTCCGCGTCTGTTATACAAGCCAGTCCATCAGATCCTTCTATGGTCCCAGGGGAAGCTTCTTTCATTGAGGGCGATTTATATCCCAGGGTATTTAAATCAGTGGGGGCAGACATCATGTCGAGGCAGGGGCCGAGGTCCGGGGAGTGGAGACTCCATCCCGAGATGATGGAGCTTCTACGGAAACATTTCAGTCGTGCCGAGGTAGACCTACTTGCTTCCAGGGAAATATCACAATGCCAACTGTGGTTTTCCCTAAGTCATCCAGCCCCTCTGGGGTAAGATGCGATAGTACAGGAGTGGCCGAGGTCACGCCTGTACACATTTCCCCCGATTGCTCTTCTCCCAGGAGCTTCTCTCTCAGCCGAGTGGGTCGATCCTTTACCCCCGCCCATATCTATGGAGGTTGTGGGCTTGGCCTCTGAGGGGGCCCAGTTCATAGAATCTGGTCTCTCGACTGAGGTCGTGGACACCATCCTCCACTCCAGAGCTCCGGCCACAAGGAAATTATATGCCTTGAAGTGGAAGATGTTCACCTCTTGGTGTGGAGAACACCAGTTGGACCCATTTAACTGCCCGGTGGGTGCAGTTGAATTCCTTCAGGAGCGTTTCTCCATAGGGTTAACCCACTCCACAATGAAGGTGTACGTGGCGGCCTTGTCTGCTTACCACATCCCTTTGAGTGGAGCCTCTCTTGGGAGACACCCACTTGTTACTAGTTTCCTTCGTGGCACTTTGTGGAGACTGAGGCCAGCAGTTTGCACAAGGATGCCGACCTGGGACCTGGCGGTTGTTTTAGAAGGTCGCTCTCTAGCACTGTTTGAGCCCATTGAAGTACTAAAAACTATCTTTCTTCTTGCTATCTCTTCTTTAAAACGAATAGGAGATATTCAAGCTCTATAGGTCTTTCCCTTGTGCTTGGAATTTTCACCCAGCATGGTTAAGGCTTTCCTCCTCCCTAGACTGGGGTATGTTCCCAACTTCCCAACCAATGTGGTAAGGCCTATTGTACTGCAGGCTCTCTGTCCTCCTCTCTTTCTGACATCGGACCAGGAGAAACTAAATCTGCTCTGCCCTGTTAGGGCCCTAGATGCTTACGTCCACAGAGCCCTGTGGATAAAAAGTGAATAACTGTTTGTATGTTTTGGAACCCCTAGTGAGGGATGTCCTGCATCTAAGCAGAGGTTGAGCAAGTGGGTGGTCGAGGCCATCTCACTTGCCTATGAGTCTGCCGGTCAGCCTTCTCCTTTGGCTGTCCAGGCTCATTCAACCAGGTTGCCTCTATGGCTATCTTGTCAGGAGTATCTATCTAGGACGTTTGTGATGCGGCAGGCTCGTCCTAACCGCACACATTCGTAAAGTTTTATTGTCTTGACTTCAGCTCCACTCCAGGGGCGCAGGTGCTTTCGTCCGAATGTGCGCTCTGACTTCACACGACGGACACTTACTCGTATGGTGACATTGGTATTTGCGTTCCAACAGCGTTTTCACACAGCTTGAAGTTACCTGATAGGGTCTTCTCTGGTTACGTATGTAACCCTAGTTCCCTGAAGGGAAGGAGAAGCTGCGTGTCTGTGCCATACTCCCAGCATGCCCGTTAGCGCTTCCTTCAGGCCTGTCAGAAGCTGTTGCTCGTGTTTTCGGGGTGCTTTAGTTTCCTGGACGATGACGTCACCCGCCTATGACGTTCTGTCTCTCCATTGGACTGATTCCATATGTACTTCATGATGCACAACACAGGGATTTTCCCACAGCGTTTTCACGCAGTGTCTCGTTCCCTTCAGGGAACTAGGGTTACATACGTAACCAGAGATGTGTCTTCACAATGACGAAAATTTAATATTTGCATGCATTATAAAGCCTTGCTGGTTAATTTTTTTTTGTAAGCTGTTCTGATAAGCTTTTCTGAGCGCATACACCCAAAGCGCGTGCACACTTAAAGTGCGTGAGCACTAAACTAAGTTAACCATCTCATCTTGTTGTGCTTAAACTGTCAAATACATACAAAGTTTACATAAACACAATATGTTGTGCCTTAACTGAACGGAAACAGTAAACCAGATGTGTGTCTGTATATTAAATTTGTGTAAGAGGCAAGGCAAGTTTACTCCTACTGTGAAAAAAATAAACCACAGTTTATTTCATTTGTATATAATTTCATTTTTTATGTGCGAGAAGAAACTGAAACTTTCTGCTTGATTTACAGCATATGTGTGATAAGCTTCACAAAAAAAATATTCCAGCAATTCTTTCCTTTTTATAAGTGAACAAAGTGTCCTCAGGGCAGAGATTCAAGGTCTTTTAAACAAATTATTCTGCTTTTGGTGGCATTTTAGGCCATCTAATTATACTGCCTGCTTATCTTACCTGTACTATTATTGTGACCTGACAGAGCAATAATAATGAGGACAGATGGATGAGATGAAGTGTGACATTGCATATCATATTTTATCTTTTATCTTCCATTTGCTTAAAATAAATTATTAAATCATGCAGAAATGCGATTAAAAACTGCCGAGTCTGTGAATCTACCAATCAATTCAAATCAAACAAGTGATCCTGGTTAGTGATTAGAAATGATCCTCATGACCCTCCAACACATTGACTGTGTGAACTTACGTGAGTTACTATCAACTCTATGACCATACACTACAAACTGAAATACATTCAGTTAGTGACACTGAATTTACCTTAGAGCAAGGTGTTTATTTGGGAATCTTCTCATTTTGGGAGCTTCTCTGGATGATCTAGATTTGGAAAAGAGGAAAAAATATTATTTTAAATTCCTTTAAATAAAATGTACTTAAAAAACACTTCAAAGAGCAACAGCTTGAATGGAAAGCTAACAGATGGCAACAGTTGCTAAGGTATGATTGGTTATATTCAGGGCTAAGTAAATTGAATGTAGGTGTTGGGTTCACAAGCGTTTGAATTTTAAGGAAGTTGTGAAGACATGGTTAAAAAGTGGTCAAGAAAAAACTAATTGCAATACACAACATTAGAGAATAAGAAAGAGAGAGGGGGGTGGAAATAGGGCAGCGTGTGATGTTTTTTTCACGGTGGACTGTCAAAAAGATTGAGTGGGAAAAAAGTTGATTATTTTTCTTGTAGCGTGACACAGCCCCACTCAGCAACTAAATACGCCTCAGTTGAATATGTATGAGCCACGGTACTAGGCAGTAAATTGCATGTTCCTTTGATTGCTGACTTCTTTTAAAATATTAACAAGCAAGTCACAGGAAAAGCAGCTGTGAAATAAATAAAGGAAAAGGTGAGTTTTGAGAATGTACAAATAAACCCAGTGTCTCTCATCATCTTGCAGACACAACTAACTGTCCATAACTCACATTGTTTGATCTTTATAAAAAAACTTCCTGCAGTGGTAATTTGATATTTAGTTTAACAAAGCAATAATTCAGTACTAGTTAGGTACACATACACTACAGAATCAAAAAATCATGCGGAAAAAAAAAAAAAGTCAACTGTAATGTTGCTTGGTTTCGGACCTATACATTTTATGGCAATTTCCTCCAATTATTATAGTGATCTAATCAAGCTTGACATTTTATGTTAAGGACAATTTGGTAACACTTTATTTGTGATTGTCCATTTTGAACATTCTGTTGACTATAAGTAACTATACAACTACATTTCGGCTAACTTTCAGACTAGACTGTCTGATTATTATCTACTAATTCTTTCTTGTGATGGTCCCAGATTGACAGATTGCAGATTGACGTGCAACTTTCCCATCAAACCCTTACAAATTCAAGAAAATGCTTTTTAAATAGCTGTCCACTGTAGTGACCACTATGCGTGAAAGGGATAAGTAACTTTGCAACAACATGTCAACTTATTCGTACCCTAACCCTACCAGTCTACTAATCCTCTATCAAGAGTTAGTGATCATGTAGGTGCAACTTTACTTTTTGTCACACAGGGACCATCAAAATAAACTGAAACCAACATTTTGGTTCTTTTATGACCCATATTTTTACACTGGACATTGAGCGGTGACCCAACAAAATACTAAAACTGTTTATAGTACTAAAGTAAACCTAGTTTTAGACCACTTGTGTAGAGGTCTACGTAAACAACAGTCATTTTTAGTTTGGAATACATCCATCTGAAAACCATTTCCCATCACCAACCAGGCCACTATGACCTTCAGAGTCCTCTACATTTCCATTTAGTCCAACCCCAATCCAATTACAATATATCCGCCTCGAGCCATGTGGCTTTTGTTTATTTATTAATCTATTTATTTGCATATAGCTTTGAATTAATATAATGCAACTGCAAGTGCAGACCCTTCTCTATGGCATTGATCAGACTCATATCACTGTAACGCAACACAGAGTCTATGTGAAGAATTTAACTCATATGTTCATGTATATTTTCAGTTAATGGGGGTCTTCGAATGTGCTATGAGTTACCGTAGTCACATATACTGTACATATAATATGACACTACAGCTAAAAAAAAAAAAAAAAAGACTTGATTGAAAATGGTTAAATTGTTCAGTATATTGTTTGGTTATACAACACAGCTTAACTGAAATGACACATTTTTTTTAAAGATATTTTTATTCAGCAAGGATTAAACTGATTATACAAGTCACTAGTGTCAGTTAATTTATATACATACAGGCTCACACACACACCCACACACACACACACACACACACATATATATATATATATATATATATATATATATATATATATATATACACACACACACACACACACACACTCAAATAGGGGTGCACCGAAATGAAAAAAAAAAGTAAAATCTTGATGCCTAAAACCAAAAATTATGTTTTCTTTTTATTATTATTACATTTTACTTTAAATATTTTTTGGGGGGGTATAATTGTAAATAATTGACTTTTAAATTAAATGCAATAACTTTACTGAATCTGAATGAAATAAAATAAAACTACAAACCAATAAAATTAAATAACCACACTTTTTCAAATAACACAAACATTTTACAGAAAATAGCCCTAGATAAAAATAATATTCAATATCAATATATTATTTATTCAGTTCTATGCAACAGATTCAGATTTACAGATTTATTTTTGTCTAATTATCAAAATAAAGTATAATCCAAAAAAACGTGAGTGAAACCTGATCGCCGAACACAAGGGGCAGGGCGGCATATTTTCAGCCTTTTTTCTCGTTCGGCCATAAACAGAAATGCCAAAATTTCGGTGCATCCCTATCAAATAGTCTTTAATCCAAAACAATAAACAGGAGAATAACTTGAGGAAACACAATGACGTACACATTAACATCCAACACTCACAAAAAGACGATCCAGGAAAAGGAAAAAACTGAAACTGAGGGCTAAAGTACAGAGGGCAAACAAATTAGTTAATGAGTTAATTAATGACGGAAAGGTGAATTAGAAGAACCAATAAAACACATAAGACAACTGAGAGATCAGGGAGCCTGGGAGGATCGGCCCCCATTCGCCTTATTCACGGCAGCGCCATCTTTGATTTTTAATGAGAATGAAAGCGAGGCTGTGAGGGATAGACTTGCATCTCTTCAATGGGCTGTACTGTTATTTAATGTGTTTTCGGATTGTTCTGCTCATGAAACACTGGAAAAATATATTTCCAAGAAATGTCAGTTGACAAGAAACTCCCGACCATGTAAGCTGTGAAAAATTATAAGTAATCTATCTGCTTTATTCAGCTTTTCACAGCGGATGCCATTGGAAACACGGTAAGTCTATCCCTCACAGCCTCACTTTCATACCTGTCATGGCGCTGCTCTGAATAAGGTCTATGGCCTTGACCCAGGAGCTTGCCTCAGCCACTATGGCCAGAGACGTGTAGTTCTGGAGCAGGCTCATGGGCAGGAGGCGACACTGGACTGTGCTCATGGGCTGGTGTGGACTCAGGATGAGCCTCATAAGCTGGAGCCAACACTGGACTGTGCTCATGGGCTGGAGCCGACACTGGAATATTCCCGGGGTTTGGAGCCAACACCGGACTGTGTTCAGGGACTGGAGTGGATGTGTGTGTGGCCTAAACACACATAACAGTAGCAACATAAATGGAAAGGACCACTTCTTCGATCCCACCAAGACAGTCATGAAGGGCAGGATCTGGGACGGACTCTGGAATTTCTCTCACTAGAACACATTCAGGACACGAGGGTCCACAGTTGGCCAACACCAACTCAGTCAAAGTTGGTGACAAAGTCAAACAAAGTCCAAAAAGATCCAACAAGGAACATCAACAGGCAGGAGTGCCTTTGTCTCCTCATTAAGGCTGATGTGGTAAATACTTTTAAAGAGTGGTCAGGAAATTGAGTCAGGTGCGCCAGTTGTAGAAAATTCCTTGTGTGGTCCTTGAGGGTTCTTCCCTGTTGTTCCAGGCAGAGCATTCGCACCGCTGGGAAGTACATTCTACAGTTTTTGTTTAGGTTCTGGATTCTACGGTTGGTGGCTGTAATGAAAGTGCACAGCGATGAAGATACTCAAATAGTTTTTAATCAAATAATCAAAACAATAAACAGGAGAATAACTCGTAGGAAAAACACAACCACAAACACTTTAACGTCCAACACTCACAACAAACGATCCAGGACAAGGAACAAGGCAAACAGAAACTGAATACAATGAAAACAAAGACCAAACAGAACTTAACCCTGACAATATATATATATATATATATATATATATATATATATATATATATATATATATATATATATATTACATAACATGCATCATTCCATCCAATGACATGGCATAGAATTGGGACAGAGATCTTAGCAAAATTTGAAAAGACATCAAAGAGATTCAAAGGAAATCTCAGGTCCGAGCTTAAACCAATATCCCGAGCCTTCTCCTGCTCGCTGCACCGCAAACTCACCCCTTTTCAAAAACGCTGATTAAATATTTTGATGCAAAAACGCATTTAAGCTGATTAGAGATTAGTGTGTCTCTCCGTAAAAGATGTCAGTTGGGGGTGGAGGCGATAGCTGGTGATGAGTGACGGATGAGGTGTGTGCGTGACAGAAAGAGAGTGAATAAGAATGAAAAAGAGAAGGGTTGATGCTGAGGCTGGTTTAGGAATACATAAGCCCTAGAGAAAGAGAAGGATTGGCAGAGAGGAAGCTGTGTGTCAGTTTAAAAATGCACATGATGCACTTCCCACACCAACTGCTCTCATACAGCCTTGATCTCAAATGATTTTGTAGAGTAAACATTTCAAAACATACAAGTATTGGGACACTTTAGCCACACTTAAAAATTGATCATTATATATAAAAAAATAATAATCTAATGAAATGGGATTTTTTTTACAGAAATATAGAATGAGCATACTTTCAAATGTGTGTGTACTTACAAAGCATATATTAATGCCTTATTCTCCATACCATATTATAGGCTATGTGCACAACCGTAGTTTCGAACTTCCGCTTTTGTCAGAAGTTGGCGTATCAGTTTCCAGTCTACGTCTGGTCATCCGCATCCACTAATAAACAAACAAGATTAGTGCTGCTGTTGTACGAAAAAAGAGTTCTTAAACACATATAAGTTTCTTAGAACTGTAGTGGATCTAATGTCCGTTTCATACCCGTTTGCAGTGTGTGTTGCGGTGCAGGAGCGTGCTGTTAGTGCGTTCACATATTATGATGCGTTTGCTGTGAATAACTGATCCGCGGCTGTACAACAGACACAAAAGCGGCTGTTCTGACAAAAAACGGAAAAAAAAAAAAAAACGGTTTCTGACAAAAGCGGAAGTTCGAAACTACGGTTGTGCACATAGCCTATACATCCCTTAATCCTACTCAATACCAAAAATGAACAACTACTTACGCACTATTAATAAGCAATAATTTTTAGTTTTACTGAAGCAAAATTTGTAGTCAATAGTTAGTTTTTAGTGAAAATTGGACCCTAATCTAAAGTGTGATGAAATAAAATCATGCTGACCAATGCCTTTAAAAAAAGAGAGAAAACAAAAAAATACATATACCTTTTCTCGTGGTACAGTGTGGAAGGTTGATAAAGAATTAGAATCAGTTTCATATGGAAAAAATGACTGAATTGTTACTTACAGCTCCTGACTGTATACAGCAAATGTATTGTTGCGTCTAACTGCAGTCAAGTGCATTTACCAGAACTGCATGAGCTAACCAAGTAAACTTAACCCAGAGTCCTTGATATCTTAGACATCAGCTCAAGCCAGACAAAAGAAAAACAGACATATTTACAGGTACACAGCTGAGTCCCTCCTGCAGCAATTTAATTTTAAAACTGCTCTTTCCTAATATGAAAGAGAAAATCGCAGGTTTCATTCCTTTAATTTGCATTTTTCACTCCCTGAACCATTTTTAATCACTCCCTTGTGCACACAATAATTAATGTATTCATTCAGTGACACCCCCCCGCCCCATTCCCCCTCCCATCCTGTCCTCTCTTCACCTTGCCTTTCAAACCTTTTTTTCATGCAGTTCTGGTCACAGTTCCCTTGCATTGCGGGCGGAGTGAAAGAGATCATCGTCCACTGCGGTCGATTACCTGAGCACGGACCCCCAATAGTTTTCACGCTTCCGAAGTTACTCCTAAAAAATAATAGACGCCCTCAGACAGGTGAATGATTTCCATTACAGTAAACTAAATTAATCACAGCATGACAATCACAATCCTACGAGCCGGCCCTCCCCATCTCTCTCCTTGTTCATTGTGTGCAAGCTATTGGATGCTAAGAAAAACATTTTCCAAGCCTCGTGTGGGTGGATAAGGTGATTTGACAGTTGCAGATGACCTCACCTTGACCTGATAACTAGCACAACAAAATAGACAATATGATGTCTTTGTGTCAGACGTCATAAGCAAATAAAGAATGAGTAAATGAAAAATGAGATAGGCACAATGACACTATACACTGTCACCTGTATACATCCTCCCACACTCTTCAAACTGGACAAAACTACAGTTTAAGTTAAAGAAATAGTCAGAGTTTAAAAAACAAACAAACAAAGCTCTTTACCCCTGTTGCTGCCATCTGTGACACTTCCAGAATTGGTGCATTTAGTGTAAACTAATTTCTTTTGGTTTATATGGATGTTACAGGGCCTCTAAAGGGACAAAGTTTTTTGGGGGGAATGCAAAAGAATTGTGAGAGAATGTAAAAGAATTGTTCCTTCCATCTCATATTTTTCCCCAACATCGTGTCCCTTGAGGGGCTCCATAGGATGCTACAAAATGATTGTCTGTGGTAATAAAACAAGTATAATTGAAAAACACTACACACTTGTCACACTACAATAAAGGTTCCATTTGTTAACATTGGCTGACTAAAAACCAAAATATTCTAAAGAACATATTAATCTTAGTTAAATATTAATTTCTATATTAATCTCTCTGTTAGTATTAAATTGAATCAAACTTGAACAAAAAAAATATTAATTGCTAATACTTTTGTGTTGCTCATTGTTTTTAAAGGTGCTATATGTAACTTTTCTTCTAAAATGAATCCTTTTTATTGCCTGTTTGTAAAGGGGTTGTAATCACACATTACAATGATCCACTTGTCGGGTTTTGCTATTACTTCTGAAGGCCAGTATTCCTATTTCTTTGTGAAGTCTCCGGGTCGGATTTCAAAAAAATCCATCAGATGTGAAAATCCATTGGATGTGACGTGCATGCATGCTCCACTCTCCTTTTTATATACAGTCTATGCGGCGGCACTGCAGTTAACGACATGGAATCTGACAACACCAAAAAATGACCTGCCTCCAGCAGAACACAGACTCCAACACAAACTCCACATACATCCAAAAACAAATGGGCTATATGCACGCATAAGTTCCCGCATTTGACACAAGGATGTTCGTCAGTTTCCGGTTGGGGAGATTAAAGCGGTGGAAAACCGAGGAAAATGGGATTATGGCAGAATCTTCAAAATTTACTGTTCTCCCATCTTTGAAACGAAACGTTCATACATTTAAGTGTAATTTTATATATAGTTATGTTTATTTAATATAATTTTAAAAAAAGAAGCATAAACACAACGAGGGTTGTCTGTTGTGTCTGTTTTTGTGACTAATGTTTCTTTACTATAACCATGGAATATAAAATTCAATATAAATTCTCGGTATTGCATTGGACTCTACGATCGGTGGAAGTTATCGAGCATCCTTAAACCTTCACCGGAAATACCGCCGTGCATAGAGCCCATACATACATACATACAAAAACAAAACAAAAATGTATCTGAAGCTGAAGCTCGTTAGCCTGGATGCCAGCCCGAACTCCGCCCACAACATTTTTTGGACGGGAAGTTCGGTCTGGACTCAATCCATTGAGGAGTAATTATGAACGGTTCAGAGATCATCGCGCCAATCAAATTGCCAGGGCGGGCTTTATACGATGATTGACAGGTGGTCTTTAGTAACGTAATCCTTACGTCGTCAAAGAGCGCTTGTCAAAGATGAGTGCCGCTGGAGAATTGATATGTATAGATTCCGCTGTCGCGTCTTTTGTAAAATAAATCGACAGCGCATTCATTTTAATAAACAAACAGAGAACTGCAATCAAGGCATTTGTCGATCGGAAATATATTTTTGGCGTCCTTCCTACATGATTCGGGAAAAGTGTGACTTATCAGCTGGCTCTGACGGTCGCTAAGAAGATGGGACGTAATGAAAAGCCTGTGGTCGTCGTGGTTTCTCCTTTGGTGGCACTCATGGAGAAGTAAGTAAAAGAAGTAACCCTCGTTATTTAACTTCTAAAATAAATAAAGTAGGCTACGTTCTGTATTTGAAAACTGCGCTATGCAAAGGAGTTGACTTATGCGTTGCTCTGATTGGTTGGTAGGTCTACCGACTATACAATTGAGTGTAGAGGTTTTTTTTTCTTTTGTCCTGGTTCGGTTACGACACGCCTCATAATTAAAGTTCAATTGAGTGATTTCAGACTCATATTCTCATTAGAAAATGAGTATGACGAAGTCAGGCTAGAAGCTCGTCAGGCCAAACGTGAATCGGATCGACTTAGGACGAAAACAAGGAGGAACATCGGCAGAGCGTTTGAATTACCTGTATTGTGATAAATTACAAGTTTTCAGATATGCTGAAATGGTAAACTGAAATGAAATGGCAAGGAAAATTCCCACGAACAGCCTAGGTTCCCTTCTCCTCTACTCGAAGGGTCGTCTCCGCCATGGCTGCCCGAGGGAAAATCTCCACCCTGGCCCACCGCATTACCCATGTACTTCGCCCTGGCCGCCAGCACATCCTTACTTATGGTTAAGTTCATTCACCTTTGTCTAGTTAATTTGTCCCAGCAGTGCCCTTTTTCCCAAATCTGTGAGTATTTATATTCTATGTGTATTTATACCCTGTCTTCTCCCTCAATCCTGGGGTGCGTTTCCCGAAAGCATCGTTAGCCAACTATTAGCCATCGTTAACAATAGAGTTCCAACTATTAGCCGTCATTAACAATAGAGTTAAATGGAAATTGCGACCAACTTGCGACCATAGTTGGCTAATGATGCTTTCAGGCAACGCACCCCTGATCGGTTATCGTTTGTGTATGGTGTGTTAATGTGTAGTGTTAAGAGTTTCGTCATTAAGGACCATTATTATCATCATCCTTCATCTTCATGCTACTAACACAAACTATAACACTGTCATGATGTTGGAGTGGTTGCCTGGGTTTTGGAGTGGTTTCTAAGACATTCCAACTCGACATATTAAATTCTAACTTAACCAGTGTTGTGAGTTTGGAACAAACAAGGAATTTTAGTCAGGGTATATAGACAAAAAATTGAACACCATATTGAATTTGAAGTGAGTTAAAAGGTCGAGGGAGTTTGAAGTACAGTTTGTAATTTAATTTTATATGATGTATGAAAGCTCGACACCACAGTACACAGCATATTTAAATATGACATTCATACATAAAAGGGCCATTTAATTAAGGGCCAATGAATGGACAAAGTCAGAAGAAGACATGTCTGGCTGCTGAAACATTTAACATTACAAATGACACAATTGAGTCAATTAGGAATATTCCGGCAGTACAATGCACTACTCTTTACCTAACCATCTCTGAATAAACATTCCTTAATACTCGTGCGAGTGTGCGGGAAAGCAGTCATGGGTGATAATCTTTCTAACGGCAAGCAGTGGCACGCTGCCTCTCCAGCGCAACAAAACCCTCTCATCAACCCAATAATACGCGTCCTCCAACAAGACCCCCGAATGCTCAACCCTGCCCTGCAAATGATGAGGTGCGTGGCCCGCCAAGGAGGACCGAAATCACTGCCTACACTCCCTTATTATCAACTATTTCTCCTCTACTCTCTACTTCCTATGACGAGTTTCATGAGAAGGCGGCAGGAATTCTGTTCATAATCCATGCATTATCTCTCGTGTCAATGAGAGTTTGAGCCTGCAAATGTGTAACCTTCATACTGAGTGTGACAGCACATGCATGTTTGCTAATGGGGTTTAATGAAGTGCAGATCAGAGTCAATCAATGAAAGTGCACAGCTTACACGGATGCTTCATCTCATAATGTGATCGATATTTGCAACACAACGAGACCAAGAAGGGTCATATCATAATTTGTCATAATCAAAAATATATGACATGGTCTCATGGCCATCCTATGCTTTCTATCTAACCTGTTCATCATGCAAGTATAAGTCAAATACTTACTTTTTTTTTTTTTTTTACTTAAATTTAGCCCATGATCTATGCTAATCCTAAGAGAGAAGATGAACTGAACTGAAATTTGAGAAAAGGTGATATAACAGATGTATTTTATTTATTCTCAATGGTTAAATTTTTAAAATGGCAGAATTTGTTAAAAGGGATAAAATGGTACATTGAAAGTGTTGTTTTTGTTGGGGCGCCGCCATGTTGGATTTCAACAATCGGCTAAGTCACTGGCATGGTAAGCCACTCCGTTGCCTACCTACACCAGAAGAGCAGCAGTAGCTTTTAAATAGTCTGAGGCTAGCTGACATGGCAGAGGAAGCATCTGACAATGTCTGCATCCAATGTTTTATTTACACAAGTTGCAAGTTCAAAGCATCACGTCAACTTTACTCGAATCCTTGATATTCGGCTGAGGGGAAAAGATCCCTGATGTATAGTTCACTGTAAAAGATGGGATTCTCCTTCCTAAATGCTCCCCCGCCCATAGAATGAACTGCCAGTACGCTGTTAACCCAAACAGTCTAAGAAAAGGATAACAAGTTAGCCCAGCCTAGTCGCCAATTTGTAAAATACCCTGCTACTTATGGGGCGCTCCAGCGTCTCACCTTGGACATCCATTAGAGACAGCATAGATTCCTCCAACACGTCTCTCTCACCACACAGCATCTGAAATGAACAGTACATGGTGATGCATTTTTTCGCCAATCAATAAATGTTCCAGGTTGACCTCTGCAACATATCGACTCCGGTGCAGTGTCCATGCTCCAGCAGCACCCGCGCCCACAGTCACTTCCCCCCAAACGATCCTGTACTGTAAGTGGAGCCTGAAACTGATCGTCCTCCATGTGGTGGTAGTCAGATACAACTCGCCTGTTTTTCACGGGCTCAAATAGGTAATCCATGCCGTTAAAAGTGCTCAGTTTCGTCTGTGTATATAGGACTTGCAGCTGTTCAGCTTTGGCCCTACCATGCCAGTGGCGTCATCGAAATTGCCAGTGCTAACAAGCACAATTTTTATGTTGCTTAAAAAAACTATTTTTAAATTTTTTTAATTAAAATGTTTAGTGTAATTTACTTTTACTTGCCATAAACACGTGTTCAACGTCAATTTTTTTCAGTTCATCTTTAACAGAAAGTCTTTCTTTAAAAAAACAAAAAAACATATTTATATATATATATATATATATATCGTCGCTGTCCGATGAATGTCCAGGTTCATTTCCGTGTACTGCATGCGTCACATTATCTAAATGACCAATGAAAAGTTGTGAAATCATGTCATCTGATTTCCACGTATTTCCATTTGCTGTCAAAGCTGTCCATCACGCAGCGTATCTCCCATAGGCAGTATAGTATCTCCCCGCCCTGTGGCTCCCCTGTGGAGGCATCTCGCCGGTCTCGTGAAGTTTCTCGCCGGTCTCGTCTCTGAGACCCCTACACCTGCTATTAAAATGCGATCTGTATCCAGATAAGTTATCCGGATAATAAAAAAGCCATGTTAATGCAAGGTATAAATACGTTATGATCGAATTGTGATCGGATCTGCCTGACCATCTGGAGGTAGTCTGGCTCGCATTGTGTTCGGATCTTTACTAGTAAACGCAATCTGGTTGTTCAAACCACATATGTAGGCCTATATTTTACGTTTCCCAAAATGCTAAAAAAAAAAAAACGTGTGAGAGCGTGTTATATAGGCAATATGACACGTTATAGTCAGATATGACGGCGCTACTGCGACACGCATCACCGCAGATGAGCAGTTGAGCGAAACTGAAAGTAAGTCACAGACGCAATCATCTTCACAATCACACAATCATCTCACACACACAATCATCTTCAAGTAAAGAAACGAAGTGATCTTACCAGGGCAGGCTGTTGCCGAGCTCGTATGTCTTTGATTTTGAAATAAGCTGATGATAAAATTCAGCTCATATCTGTAATAAAATGCTGTTCATATCCGACAAAATTACGGTAAGATTGTGTAAATAAAGTATCAGTCTAGCATCGCCATGCCAGTGTATGATTCATTGTCTCTTCATAGTTTGCAAGAGACATTTAATAAACTGAGCGTAGCCTATTCATCTGTCAATATGAAACGCGATTTGGTCATTCTAATTAATGATCGGAAGAACGCGTATCGACCACCGTTACTATACAATATGCACGTATGTCCATTTAAACTCGATTTTGGGTCAAATATGGATTATATCATGACACTGGCAAGAATATGGTTACATTTAAAGATGTTGTGCCAAGCATGACAAAGCTGCGTTCAGCTGTTTTTGAAATAACATGTTTTTTTCACTTCCTGAAAAGTAACCGTTTTGGACGTACGTGGTTTTCATCGGGCAGCGACGATATATAATACTGTGTTTGACCCCCTTTCACCTTCAGAACTGCCTTAATTCTACGTGGTAATGATTCAACAAGGTACTGAAAGCATTCTTTAGAAATGTTGGCCTGTATTGATAGGATAGCATCTTGCAGTTGATGGAGATTTGTGGGATGCACATCCAGGGCACGAAGCTCCCGTTCCACCACATCCCATAGATGTGGGGTTGAGATCTGGTGACTATGGGGGCCATTTTAGTACAGTGAACTCATTACCATGTTCAAGAAACCAATTTGAAATGATTCAAGTTTAGTGACATGGTGCATTATCCTGCTGGAAGTAGCCAGCAGAGGGTGGGTACATGGTGGCCATAAAGGGATGGACATGGTCAGAAACAATGCTCAGGTGGGCTGTGGCATTTAAACAATGCCCAATTGGCACTAAGGGGGCTAAAGTGTGCCAAGAAAACATCCCCCACACCATTACACCTCCATAACCAGCCTGTACAGTGGTAACAAGGCATGCTGGATCCATGTTCTCATTCTGTTTGCAAATATCCTCTTTTTCTTATTTGTAGTGGAGATGAGTGGTACCCGTTGAAGTCTTCTGATATTGTAGCCCATCCGCCTCAAGGTTGTGCATGTTGTGGCTTTACAAATACTTTGCTGCATACCTCGGTTGTAACGAGTGGATATTTCAATCAAAGTTTCTCTTCTATCAGCTTGAATCAGTCGGCCCATTCTCCTCTGATCTCTAGCATCAACAAGGCATTTTCGCCTAGAGGACACCATTCTTTGTAAACTCTAGAAATGGCTGTGCGATCCGTAAACTGTAATTTATTCCTGTGATCAAACCAAATTTTCTGCATCATTACTCTAGTCTTCAGTGTCACATGATCCTTCAGAAATCATTCTAATATGCTGATTTAGTGCTTAAGAAACATTTCTTTTTATTATCAATGTTGATAACAGATGTGCTGCTTAAAATCTTTTTGTGAAAACAGATACTTTTTAAGTTTTTGATGAATAGAAAGGTCAAAAGATCAGCATGTATTTGAAGTTGGTTTATTTGTAACAATATGCACTCAACTTTGATCAAATTAATGCATCTTTGCTAAATAAAAAATATTAATTTCTTTATAAAATAATCTGATTGACCACATACTTTGTGTGTATAGGATAGATATTTTTTAATCATTGAGCATGCACACTCAACTGTCTCTCTTTTCTCTGAGTTTAAATTCAGAGTGTTCATCCTGTAGCATCACACTGTTCTAAATCACACATCAAACGCTCTGCTGGCCTGATCAAAGACCTACATTCCTGCAAAACCATTAAATAACCAGTCAGTAAAAAAGTCCAAAGCCAAAGCAGCAATAGTGTTTGAAAACAGAATTATTCTAGCACCAGATGAAAATGGAAGAGTGTGTGGATTTGATGAAAAAGTGAGAGAGAGTGGAGTGTGAACATCTCGGTTACGTATGCAACCCTCGTTCCCTGAAGGAGGGAACGGAGACGTAATCGACGTACCGACAGATTGGGATCATGCTTAGGGAACATGTCAACTTTTGAGTATTTTTACAATGAACCAATGCACATTGGTGTGTGAGATTTGTATCTCACGCTCCGCCTTCATAGCACGGGCAAAAATACGGAAGTGGATTCACGCACTAGTTGTTTTTCGCTGAGGAGCCGAGCAGAGCCTGGAGTCAACAGTGGACAAGCAATAGTGGTCCAATACCGGTTCCCTCCTTCAGGGAACGAGGGTTACATACGTAACCGAGACGTTCCCTTTCAGTTCGGTCACGTTCAATATACCAACTGATTGGGATCCCCATTAAAACGCCACTAGTGCTGCCACCTTCCAGTGCCTAGACAAAAACTTTCTGATTCTCTCCCCCCCCCCCCCCCCCCCACTCAGTCAAACTTGGACAACACTGGGAAAGCGTGTCCTTTTGGAGGAAAGTAAAATGCTGCGGAATACACATCGTGCCTTTAGGAAGGTAACATGTAGAGGATACACATATGGACTGGGCGTTACAGGGCAGTACAACATATGGAATGTTGTTGTCTTGTCAAACATGTCTTGTTGGCCTAGGTGGAGGCTGCTGCGGTGGCCCATGTAGCGGGAGGAACTACTTAGGCAGTTTGTGGCAGAGAAAGATGCCGTCCATGCCCTATAAGCTCCTGATGCACTTCAGTGAAGAAAGGCACTGGGGCGGCAGGCTGAGAACCAGCTCGGCCCGCCCCAAGAAAACAATCCAGCCGTGATGGTTCGGGACACGTCGGAGGATTACACACGAGCCTGACCACCTTGGCGACCCTTTTTAGCATAGCTGCCATCTCTGGATCTGGCTCGGGCAACGATGCTCTCCCGGAGGGTGCCAGAGCAGCCGAATTGTTATCTCCAGAGCCTAGCTCACCCTCCGATGCTGCGACAGACGTCCTGTCCTCTGGAGTGGCCCCAAATGAATTGGCTGGTCAGTCCATTACACAGGGACCAGAGTGCTCAACGAGGAGTTCCACCAGCTGTGGTGCAAAAGGAGTGAGGGACCCACAGGGATTTACCGGGCGGGGAACTCCTCACTGTAATCCTCAGATCACCCAACCCACACGGCACTTTAGCTTTCTTCTGGGAAGCTGGCACAGAAGAAACACTAGACCGAGGTGGGAACATGACTCATCCACAAAAGCTGCTTCAGCGTGCCCAAACATGTAATGTAACTATTGTGACTGTCAGAGGGGGACATGGCACAATCGCATCCAGAAAAACATGGATGGGAAAGCAACTTGAAAAAGAAGCAAATGCAACCGTGTTGCTTTTTCAGGAAATTGGTCCCTTCACCAGTGCCGGAGCAAACAGGGGAATGACCAGGGCAACAGTGACATGAGGTGGTGCAGCCATCAGTGTAACAGTGAAGCACTCACTTCTTTGCCCTCTAACCGACTGTCAACAAACACACAGAAAGGATGCTGTTTAAAAAGCAATTGAGAGAACCACCAGCACTGGGAGAGTCTTCCAGAAGAACACTGACACACTCGCTCATTGAAAACGGCAACACTCTTTAGAAACATCAACACCGATCAGCTTTGAAGCGAAAGACAACAGGTGAGTAATTCATATGGATTAGTTATTAATAGATATTATCTTTCTGAAGTGTCAAAGTTGTGTAGACTTTCATTAAAATTATCTTCATTTGTGTTACGAAGATAAACAAAAGTCGTATGGGTTTGGAACGACATGACGATGAACTAACAGAGCTGCATTATTATTATTTTACTGTAAATGCATGTATATAAGTATTAATCTATTTATAAAACATTCAAACCTCAAACTTTTGGCTGGTAGTCCACATCATCCAGTCATTATCACAAAATAAAGAATGAAACAAAAGTTAATTATATACTTTACAGATAAAATGTATGTCATTTTGGTAAATTTTTCTCAATTTTAAAATTGATGGACGCAAAAAAAAAAACAGACCAAAAACCATATTATCGATAACAAATATAAAAAATAAGTCTGATAAAAATTTTTATAAAACAACTAATCTGATTTTGTTATGTACTCAAAGTAAAAACAGATTCACAAATGACTTGAGATAAAAACTGTTGCAAGCAGGGGCTGCTGATTTTACTTTTGTTTTGCGTTTGTTTAGTTTATGATAATTACAGTGAAACGTTCGCCAGTTCATGCCTCCTGACCCCTGAACAATAACTGCTTTACAAAAACAAAAGGCTTAAAATGTTACAAGTAATATTTTAAAACATATAGTTTGGACTCTAGATTTTGATGAGCCACATTAGAAAACATTATAGAATCGGCTACCATAAACAATTACTAAACAATTTTTCCTCATCCTGTTCTTTACTTTCCCATTACATGAATAAAAAATGTAAAACACTGCTGCTCAATGCATAGCTGGGCAAATAATTGTCTACAGTTGCAGAATTACTAATGGTTGATACAGTGTATATGTATATACTATCATATTCAACCAATCGATGCTGTTCTTTGGTCTAGTTTTGGCTAACAGCTTTTTTCCCTAATAAAGCATAAAAATCAGAATTGCTTTAGAAATCAGAAAATGAGAATGAGAGAGAGACAAATAGTAAAATACACCAGTCATGCTAAGAGGCAGACAAATTGAAAGAAAAAAGGAAACGGAGCCAGAGAGAGTTGAAAATAAGAATACACTGAGAAATAAGACACCCACTCATACATAGGGGAATGCTTCAGGAATTAATCTCCCTACGTACACAAATGCAATAACATTTGCTGTACCAATTCAAACAATTATCACCAAGTGAAGAACAGACATTGAATGAATAAATACATGAGCTGAGAGAATTCTCACAAGTTGTTCAATGTACCTTAGACAATCACATTTAGAGTCATCCTGAATTCTTTTTCTTCAGCGCCATATGTTTCCATCCCTGGCTGAACCTGAAGATAAAACCATCGCTTTCTCTCAGCTGATGTGTATCTTTCATTTGACGTGACATTGAATGGCCTGTGACTGTGGAGGTCAGCTCTTAATGTTTGTTGCCATGGCATTTTTGCTGTATTTTCTTTTCCCGCTTTTTTTCAGATCCATCACGATGCCTGTGCAATGGATTGTTGGGTTCATGGGCGAGGAAAGCTCTCCGAGGTCCATCAGTTTGGACAAACGTCAGACAGTATGAAGAGCCTTTCACAATAGCAAGCGGAAGTCATGCATTTGCAATGAGAGATAGTGATTTGAGGCAACATGAGTGACAGTTGGCAATTCGGGAGACCACTAACCTTAACTATGATTCAGAAATCCTTCTAATAAGCTGATTTGTTCCTCTATTATAAGTTATTGTGCTCATTTTTAAAAACAGTTATTTTTATTATGCATGTTCATATATCAAATATAAATATTTTCGTGGTAACAGTGATACATTTTGTAGGATTCTTTGATGGACATAAAGTTAAAAGAACAGCGTGTATTTGAAAATGTATCCTTCGTAATCTGTTCGTAATATATATATATATATATATATATATATATATATATATATATACATACTGGTAGTGTATATCAAAAACAATATATGCTGGCACTTTTAAAGGGAGTCATTCGCTAAATGAGTTCCTTCACCAGATCCAAAACTCAACCTGATTGCTGGTGCTTTCTCCAGAGACATGCTGAGAACAAAAGGGGAGGAAAAAAAGTATTCTCATCCTAATCCATTCCCACTTTGGATTGCAATTAACACTGTAATTAGAAACAGCAGTGGTTTAGTCCGTATCATGTGGTCTCTGTGGAAATCTGAAAACAACATGCTTCTGCTTCAGGGGTGGGAGGTACAGGTGAGGGTTTGTTTGTAAATGATCAGACGGAGGAAATGCGATGAGGAGAACAATTCTGAATCGGTTCTGAATACATTGACCCCATTAAGATCATATGCTTAACACTTTTCTCATTAAACGGGGTTAAACAATTAACTCTAAATTACTAAAAAAAACTCTCACCAATTGGCCAGTAAAAATGTACATTGTAAACAATATTAAAAGCAAAAATGAAAGGGGTTGTGTGTGTGTGTATGTTTTTTGCAATTATTGCATTAACTGGTTTCCCAACATGACATCATGACTTTTGCGTAAACATACTCGCCACTTTCGAGTCAAGTGGCGTGTTATCTCGACGCATTTTGAGCTATTCGCGTGTATCCGCGTGTATGTCTACGCCATTAACGTTCGCGTCATTCTGCGTGTCTGTACACGCCGTCAAATGTCCGAGCGAAACGAAGCAAAATGTACCTCTACATCTGGGAAGCTATCTTTTTATTTGCTAGGATGGTAAGGGAACAGTCATAAATGCCATTAACCCCAGTGACGGCTAGGTTTAGGGACGGGGTTGAGGTAAGTCACATATTTATATATACAGTAATAACGTTAAGTCAACGGCGTTCATAAACACGCTAAAAAGCGGTTATGCGTGTTGACAGCAGGCCAAAAATGGAAATACGAATTGGCGTGTCATACACACGCTAATTCATGAGATCAGTCTTTGTTTCCAAACCTATTTCTGGACAGTTGTTTCCAAACATTGTTTCTGGACAGTCTGTCTACGTCCCAAATTCAGGAGACCAGGCACATGTGCTGCTCTCAATGAGCACAGATTGTGCTGAGCCAAGACCAGGAGGCGTTCCGTCAGCCTGTAAAGGTTTGGGGACCTGACGCCACCCTGGAGATTTATATAGGCCACCACTGACATGCTGTCCAAGTGGAATAGGACGTGGTGATTTTTTTATGTGGGGACAAAAACGCCTTAGCGCGTTGTCGACTGCCATCATTTCCAGAGAGCCATGAGACCCAGCACTTTCTGAAACCTTTTGAGCAGGATTATAATGCCGCAACGGAAAGATTCCGTGATGCACTTGAATGTTCAGTCTGCGCTCTGGTGACAGTCGCGGTGTCATAGACAGTGAGTCCAGTTCTGTGCCCAGAAAATAGCCTATATTCTCTGACTGGGAGACAGCAAAACTTTTAATTAAATATTCAATTGGTTGTCACCTTAGCTCTTTGTTTTGTTATTGATCATTAAATTGTTATGCTGCCTCAGAAGTCTGTCTTAAATCAGTTTCAAGAGATATCTTCGTGCATTAATGCTGCCTCATAAGTCATTGCCTGACAGGGCAGCGAAGCAACAAGTCAGCTGCCTAGGTTTGGTCAGGTGTGTTAGATGAAGGAGACATACAAAATATGCAGTGCTGGGGGTGCTTCAGGGCAGGTTTGAAAAAAAAGTTAGTGTAAGTGACGTTAGTGTAAGTATGGTAACCCATCCAAGGAATTTGTCCTCTGCATTTAAAACATCCAAGTTGGTGCATACACATTATGAGTAGTGAACAAACACACACCCAGAGCAAAGGGCAGCCATTTTTACAATGGTGCCCTGAGAGCGATAGGGGGTTAGGCGCCTTGCTCAAGGGTACCTCAGCACCCATATTATGATTATCCATGGAGCAAGACGTGACGGCAAATTTGGAGGATGGAGAAACTAACGTTAATCACCCATGGCCTTATTTGTCCAAGTTCAACCTATTTTGTTTTATGCAGCTGGGGTCTGGGGCTTTGAAGATGCTACAGAATGTAATAGATTGCAGAGCAGGGCTATGAGGTGTTTCCTTGGAGTTCATAGGTTCACTACTAGAGCAGCAATTGAGGGAGATATGGGTTGGGAGCCTTGTATTGTGAAACAAAAGGTGGAAGTAATAAGGTTATGGAATCGTTTTATAAAATTACCTGAGGATAGACTTACTCGGAAAGTCTTTGATTGGGATAAAGCTCATAATTATCCTTGGTCAATGGATGTCCTTGGAATACTCTCATCAGTAAATATACAGTATATATTTACAAATACTTTACAATGTAATATATCTGAGGTCAGGCAGTTTTTGTTTAACTCTTATAAAGAACAATGGCTACAGCAAGTGTTAAGTAAGCCTAAATTGAGAAGTTATGTTCAATTTAAAAATGAATATTCTGCAGAGCCTTA
This sequence comes from Cyprinella venusta, assembly GCA_038021265.1. NCBI lineage: Eukaryota > Metazoa > Chordata > Actinopteri > Cypriniformes > Leuciscidae > Cyprinella > Cyprinella venusta. The sequence goes on from CM075871.1 coordinate 16,550,590, forward strand.
TGTTAAATGCTGGCTAACTAGATCACAGAGGTCTTTGTGTGCCCAGCTTAGAGCTGGGGTGTTGCCTTTACAGATCGAGGTGGGGCGCTATAAAGGTGTCCTAGAAGAGGATAGACTATGTGGTTTATGTGACCTAATGGTTGTTGAGGATGAATGGCATTTTTTGTTTTTTTGTCCTTTATATCACGAATTAAGAAGGAGTATGTTTGAGAGAATTCAATATAAAAAGCCTGATTTGTTTTGGATGACGGATGGGGATATGTTGAATTGGCTCTTTGAAAATGAAATCTATAGTTTGGCTAGGTATGTGGCAAAGGCGTGGAAACTTAGGCAAAGGAATTTATATCCTGATATAAATTGACGGTGCTGTGTTTGGTTTTGTTTTGTTTGTTTATTGAGAATATTATGGTAATGTACCTTTTGTGTTGGTCATCTCTTGTGTTTTGTATGATGGTCATCTTGTGTTTTGTATTATGTTTTATGCTATTAGTGTCTTTTAAGCCCATTCGGGCTGGGCACGTAAGTGCAAGACACTTAAATAAAAATAACTGAACTGAACTGAACTGAACTCAACCGGTATTTTTGAGAAAATGTTTTACATGCAATTTACGTTGGATGTATATTTTGTTCTTGCAATGTTGTAGGCTATTTGTTGCAATTTTGCACTTTTGACAAACAGTCTGAGATATTTGAGTGCTGTGTGTAATAAAACACGAAATCATAATTCTATTGCATTGTTTTAAACACTAAATATTTTAATTAAAACATTCCTCAGACACTTATTCAGTTATTTATAAAAGCAAAAGTAGTTTCCATGTAGCTAGCTACTTTTTTTTTTTAACTTGTAGTGTAACTACTTTTTCCAAAAGGGTATAGCTTGACTGTAGTTTAATTACTTTAACTTACGAGTAGCTTGTTAGCTTCCCTAACACTGCCGAGGGTATACATAATCCTGGCACAGTCTAATTTAATAAATAAATAAATAAATAATTATTAAAAGTACTGTTAATGAAGAAAGGCAATAAATCTTATCTCTCAAAAAAAAAATCTCTATGGCACCACAGGAATGATAAAACAAAGATAAAGCATCAGTTACACACCTAACAGATCATTTGCTCTCCATTCTGTTACAGACTAGTGTTAAAAAGCTTACTGTCTTTGTCAGGGAGTGAAAAAGAGAAATACTGCATGAAATTGCCCATTTTACTCACTTAAATTAAAATCACTTGAATGCACATGACATCATAATTATAACTTCCGAACTCATAATTAGGAACTTCCCGAGAGAACATGAAGGCAGCATGACTGTTATTTGAATCTCTTCCACACTTCTCGTAAGGAGTGTTAATTGTGGGGCACAAGAGTGACTGTTACCGGAGTTCCTGATAATGAAGAATGTTTCAAATCGGTCACTAATAAGAATCCATTTCTGTCAGGATGCAGCCTTAGAAGACAGATGACTATGTAGACAGCAGGCGGTGAGGCATATCACTGGGGTTTGGAACAGAATCAAAATGTCTACGAAAAAAAATGTCTATAAGTTCCTAGACAATTTCTGGCAAAATGATTGGTGTCACATTCACCAGCTAAAGTGCCCAGAGAGCACTCTTCCAGACTCCTTAACATGAACTGCATATCCCATAGCTCATTGCCTGGACTCATGGTTAATTACATTCACCTGTGTCTCATTATTTTGTTTTCACAAGCCCCGTTTTCACTCATTCTTTGCAAAGTATTGTGTCACATTGCATTTATGAGCGCTCTCTCTGGTTCTATGTCAATGTTTTTGGATTATTTGTCCTGTGTTTTGTTGGGCTGGGATTTTTTTTCCTTTTTTTGTGGTTGATAGTGGCCTTTGAGAATCGATATAAAATCAGTATATTTGCATGCCTTTTCAAGCCTTGTCAATTTAAGCGCAAGAAGACGAGAACAACAATTCGCACACACTATATGAGAATTTTGTGTGCACACAAAAGCATGCAAATAATAAAATTACTTCTCTTTCACGTCCCCTTGGGCTTAAATGGACAAATTCACACACAAAAAAAACAATATCTCAGAATGCGAGTATCCTAATAAACATAGTTAGTTATAGCTTAAGTGAATGTAAACAGTCGAGAAAGACAACACAAATGTATCATTATATTAGATCCGAGCATTAGACTTATAATGAAAGCAGCCTAATATTCATGCTGCTGTCTGTTTTTAATGTTAATCAAACTACAAAATACAAAGAAATCACTCCTTGCTCTTCACTTGTAACTTTAAGGACTAACTTGTATTTAATTTGTGCACTAAAGAATAGGGGTGGGACAAAATATGCGATACAAGATTCGATACGCTGGCGCCAAATATCATTATTTTAAATAATAAAATAAAGCCCTCTGAATAGATTTCCCTGCTCCCAGTGTCACTTCTTCATGGCTCCTAGAGGTGGTGTGAATGAGGGATGAATGAGGGAAACGTGTACGTAAGTTAGCTAGCCTAAGAAAAAGAGGTTTTTAAGTTAAACAATAGATGCCCCAGCCACGTGTAAGTCCAAAGTCTGGACCCACTTTGGCTTTTATACCATTGATGGGATAAAAATGTTGTAAATAGACATTTTTGATCCTCCTCACCAATCACTCACACAGATAGACACTTTTGAAAGCAGGTGTATATCAGCGGATCCGTCTATCATTAGGGATCTGCTGATAGACACCTGCTTTCAAACGCTCCAGTGTGTATCTTTACAAGCGCTCTGTGCTCTGAGTCAAAGATGTCTACATTCAACATGTTTTGAATGCTTTGATCATTGTAGGCAATCACAGACATAATGTTAACCTAAAATAGTGATGTATCATTATAGGATTGTCAAACAATAAATTGATTAACGCAGAATTGCTGTAACATGATATTACATATATCATGATGGTATCGTGAGCCATGTATCGTATCATCAGGTACCCTGTGATTCCCACGCCTAGTGCAGATTATATGCAGTTATTTTACATTAGTGCTTTCCCAGCAAACAAATTAAGGTTCTGGGAACGTTCCAGGAACTTTAGTTTTTGATTCCCAGAATGTTCCTAGAACTTTCCCTTATGTTTAGGGAATTGTTCCCAGAATGTTCTCTTTACGTTATAAAAATGGAACCTAAAAATAACCTACATGGAACGTTCCTATAACATTCTTGTTTTGTTCCCAAAAATTAACCTCATGGGACTATTCAGAAACGTTAGGGGAACGTTCTGTGTTTGCTGGGTTTTTCAATTTCTGTACCTGAGAAATCTTAAAAGCACTGATTATTTAAATTGTATCTTTGTTCAGTTGTATTTATTTGTGCTATTGTCTCTAGTTAAGTTATGTTCTTTTTTTATCAATGACTGTTTGCTTGTCTTTAATAATCTTTCAAATGTAAATTAGTTGGTAGTTTTAGCTGTGGTATCGATACTGGAATCGAGAATTGTTACATTTCACCAGTATTTATGATGTTGTCATAACACTACTTATCACTACTTATCAATATAATGACACATGAGTCAAAAACAACCTTTTATATTTTGTCGTTGTGGGGCTAGTGAAAATGTAATCATTGAATTCACTGAATCGAAAATCGAGGATCGAATTGAGAATGTAATCAAATTTGTATGATACCCTAGCCTGACTTCATCATACTCATATTCTAATGAGAATATGAGTCTGAAATCACTCAATTGAACTTTAATTATGAGGCGTGTCGTAACCGAACCAGGACAAAAAAAAACCTCTGCACTCAATTGGATAGTCGATAGACCTACCAACCAATCAGAGCAACGCATAAGTCAACTCCTTTGCATAGCGCAGTTTTCAAATACAGAATATAGCCTACTTTATTTATTTTAGAAGTTTAATAATGAGTGTTACTTCTTTTACTTACTTCTCCATGAGTGCCACCAAAGGAGAAACCACAACGACCACAGGCTTTTCATTACGTCCCATCTTCTTAGCGACCTTCAGAGCCAGCTGATAAGTTACACTTTTCCCGAATCATGTAGGAAGGACGCCAAAAATATATATCCGATCGACAAATGCCTTGATTGCAGTTCTCTGTTTGTTTATTAAAATTAATGCGCTGTCGATTTATTTTACAAAAGACGCGACAGCGGAATCTATACATCTCAATTCTCCAGTGGCACTCATCTTTGACAAGCGCTCTTTGACGACGTGAGGATTACGTTACTGAAGACCACCTGTCAATCATCGTATAAAGCCCGCCCTGGCAATTTGATTGGCCCGATGATCTCTGAACCGTTCATAATTTCTCCTCAATGGATTGAGTCCAGACCGAACTTCCCGTCCAAAAAATGTTGTGGGCGGAGTTCGGGCTGGCATCCAGGCTAATGATACCCAGGTGTTTTGTCCTGTTTTATGGATTAAGATTCTGGATTGCCCTAATAAAAGCTGCATGTTTAAGAGCAGTATGTGACAATTGGTATAACTCAAAAAAAAATCCTTAATTTTTGATCTACAACTGTTTTGACACTTTTGTTTATTTTTCATTTTCTTTATTTGAGTCTGATACTACTTTGCCACCTCTGCATTACTATTTTATTTTTGAGTCTGATACTGTTTTGCTACTCTGGTTTTAAGGTTAGCTTTGCTGCCTTTATTTGTGTTTTATGTGCTGTTATAAAGGTATTATTTCCATATTATTCTGGTTGTTCTGTAAAGCACTTTGGTCACCTTAGTGGCTGTTATAAATGTGCTATATCAGACTGATCTCATGAAGTAGCGTGTGTATGACACGCCAATTCGTATTTCCATTTTTGGCGTGCTATCAAGACGCATAATCGCTTTTCAGCGTGTGTTACGTTCCCCAGCCTGCTGTGTATTTCTACACGTGTTTGAGAGTCTGAGTTTCCTTGCTCTTAATTGCAGATGAGCTACACCTGTGCTGCAGCCGCATCCTCGAGCTACAAAAGCTTTCTGGAACCACATCTGTGCGCGCACACAGAGCCTGAGAACGGAGTTGACTGCCGTGCTGTTTGCTGTAGGAGTTTTTGCTGTCCACCCGGGGGAATCCGAAGCGTTCCGCCTTTTTAACTAACCTGCCTGTGTTTGTGAAGCTATCCGGCATCTGTTGACCAGCCTACTGAATAAACACCTCTATTTTTGACACCAGCTGACCTGTGTGTGTCTCTCCTCTATGTTAAGGGTGGTGTCTGTTCGTCCGTAACAGCGTGTTTATGAACGCCGGTTAATGGCATTTATGACGGTTCCCTTATCATCCTAGGAAAAAAAAAGATCGCTCCCCAGATGTAGATCTACATTTTGCTTCGTTTCGCGCGGACATTTGACGGTGTGTACAGACACGTGGAATCACTCGGACGTTAATGGCGTAGACATACACGCATACACGCGGATATACGCGGATAGCTCAAAATGTGTAGAGACTTGACTCGAAAGTGGCGTGTATGTTTACGCAAAAGTCATGATGTCATGTTGGCTATATAAATAAAGTGAACTTGAACTTAAAAATGACAAATATTTTCATAATTGAGGGCACCTGCTAAGTCACAGAGCTTTTTTGTCTTGAATTTTGATTTGGGATTTACTTATTTATTGGCCTTTTATAAAAGAGTGCAATGCCACCTTCAAGCAAAGGCTTTTAAAAGGTCAGTCAAGTAGCATCTTTAAATGATTAGTGCATAAATGAACAACTATGGCATTTAAGATCCCAAACTCCATCTGCTTGACTATTAAACCCTCATCGCTATTCATCCCAAATGTTTGTGGCTTCTTTATATTATCTGCAGGAAGTGTGAGTTCAAGGACACACAGCAAAAACACAAACTAGCAATGGCTCACATGTCACACAACACAAAACGACAGGATCAGATTCGTCTGTTTCATAAGTACACACATTTATTTCAGCACTGCGATCTTTGAATAATCAGACAGTGAGAAGTGACACTTGATGAGAGTGCTGATGTCACAATAGCTCTAGAGAGACATCAAAATACAATCTGCAACTAGAAGTGAAGGTTTCTTTGCAAACTTTAAGCTAGCTTGGCAAAGACGTCAGCTTGGTGATCAAGGGGGATCAAAAAGGAAAAAGAGGAAGAGGCTTTTAAGAGCAGGGACAATGGCTGGAACTCCATTGAAAGTTTGGTGGATGGTTCGAGTGGGAGTTTTAACTGTAACTAGGCCACTATAGGGCAGAAAAAAGGAACAGAAACTGAAAGGACATGAAGTTGGAATTGGCTACTGCCAATATATGTTTGGTTCAATTGAGGAATCTTCATTCATGTCATTGTCAAGATGTTTGCACAAACATATAAATATATCCCAGAGGGTTCACGGGGAGACATCTATGCTGACAACAAGGGAAACTTTTTTAGAAATATTAAATGTCATTGGCTATCATGACCCAATTGTTAAGAAAAAAAATTGGCGGTCATCATATTCAAAATGAAATTTTGTACGCATTGGAAGAAATTGTGCGTGTCTCAGTCATAAAGGAGGTCAATGAAAGTGAGGCGTTTGCTATTATGGTTTATGAAACTAAAAAAAAAAAAGAACAGATCTCTCTCATGCTAAAATACTACTATCAAGGAGCAGTTAAGGAAAGCTTCTTACATTTTGAAGCTGCATAGCGCCGTGATGCTGCAGGACTGACAGAAAAAAAGATAATCTATCTCCTTGAAAGATAAGGCTTGGATTACAGGAGTAACCTGGTTGGCCAAGCCTACGGTGGTGTTTCCGTAATGAGTGGCAAGCACTCTGGCGTTCAGTCTCATATTAAGGAGGTGGAAAAGCAGGCATTTTATGTACATTGCAATGCCCATTGCCTTAATTTAGTGTTAGTTGACACATGAAAGCAGTCCGCCAAGCTGAATGTTTCTTTACAATTTTGCTGAGACTCAACTGTATTCATCCCATGTTCATATCAAATGGCCTAACATACAGGAAGAAATCTATGATGGTACACCTAGACAGCTACAAAAAAATTAAGTGACACAAGCTTGGCTTGCTAACATGTGGCTTGCAATATTGTACTCAAACGATTACCAGTTGTAATTTGTGTGCTAGAGGAAATATCTGAGAAAACAGTGGAGATGGAAACATTCATCCACATGGACTTCTTGCTCAAATGTACCTGGAATTCATTGGTCTTTTGGTGACCTTCTCTGAGCTATTCGGTGACACAAGATGTCTCTCTCATAATCTTCAATCAGCATCTCTTGATTTGGGTTCGGCCCTGGATCTAATTGAAGCTCGTAAGCATCGTTTTCATTGTTACAGGGATGAATCCTACTTTAAAGGACTCTGGAAATCCTACTTTGAAGGACTCTGTCTTAAACACTGCTGAACAATGCACCATTGAAAGAAAGCCAGCTCCAAAAAGAAAGACTAAACAGATCTCAAAGCTCCACAGATATGTTACAATGTCCCAATTAGTTGGCCGTTCAGAAAAAAAAAAAAAAAAAAAACAGTACATTCTACCCCGTGCATGACAATATGCTGAGTCAGGGGGCTTTCACACTGGCAGTTTAGTTCGGAACGGGGCACGGTTCGCAAGAAAAATCGTTAACGTGAACGCTGTCATCGGACCCGGGTGCGCACTGGGGTACCGAACCCGAGACTGCCTGGAAGAGGTGGTCTGAGTTCGGTTGCTCCCGAACCGTGCCGCGGTTCGCGTGAATGTGCAAGCAACACAAGACTCGGGTGCGCACTTGTTCAGGAAGTAAAGTAACCTGCGCATGCGTTTTAGCTTATTGTGATGTATTCAGTTAAATAAAACACTTGTAAGGGATGATAGTGTTGATGATTTACCTTGGATACGAGCGAGTGTGAACCTGCAGTGAATTCGTGCATTGCGCGTGGAATTAGAGCAACACATTTGGAAATCTACCGTCTCCTCAAAAGAGTCCGTTTGCAAGCAGCAGAAGTCCACCTTATGTGACACACGCACAGTAAACCTGTATTGTTCACTCAACTGCTCATAATAGCAGCAAATTAATAAAAAAACCCCACAATATTTAACCACATTCTGCTTTCTATCATGCGACGCGCATGTTCGTGATGACGTAAGATGCACGCAAACGCACCAGGGTTCGATAGAATCAAGTTGAGTGTGAAACCAGACCAACGCTGCAGGGGGCGCCGGAAACAACCGCGTTCGGGCTCGGACCGCAGCAAACGAGCCCAGTGTAAAAGCCCCCTTAGTTAAACAGACAATTCTTAAAACCAAACTGTGAAATTATGATGGGAATCCAAGCTTTGAACCCCAGTAGTGCAACATTTTGCCTGGAGGAAGAACTTTACCTATTCATGAAACATAGATGACCTAAGACATGCACTTCAAAAATGAAAATAATTCTGGAGAGAAAAGTGCAATCTGGCATACAGAATCCCATTAGTGTTGTAGATTTGACTGTGCTCATTAAGTCATTTAAAAGGTATTCCACAAGCTCTTTAGATTGTGCAAAATTGCTGTTGCCATTCCTGTGAGTACAGCTGCATGTGAACTTTGCTTCTCTACTCTTAATCTGGTAAAGAGTTAACTGCGCTCAACCGTGATTGATTTTAGACTGAGCAATTAAGGTGTCTTAAGTGAGGAGTCCAGGAGAGTCAAGTCTCTGAACCTTGATGAATTTGTGAATTTTTTTTTCTTTAAACCACAATAACCATAGAATCCAACTAGGTTTGTATCAGTGTGACTAGTGTCATGTAATTTGGAAACAGCTTGTAAGTTTGCTCAATTTTCATAGTTTGCACTTTAAATACAATTCACTTCAGTACATAATTAACATAATTTTCTGGTCTTTTTTAAACTTTTGTTTTTCAGCATTGGGGGATATGTATTCTGTTTTCAAAGTGAAGTTTTATAACAGTTATTTGGAGAACTTTAATACAAATGTAATTGTAGGCTAGCTGTTGTACATTATACACCATTGTGATTTGGGAACCTACAATACTTTTTAAGTATTTTAAGGTTGGATGAGTGCCATGTTTGTTTGCAAAATTATGTTGTTGTTTTTTTTGTGCCATCTGGCCCCTCCCCGGCCACCCCATGAAAAATAACTGACTCCACCACTGGATATTGAACCTCATTTTAGTTCTCCTTTTGTCCCAAAGTCTGCTTGCCATGGTCCATAATGTTTGAACAAAACAACAACAGCGTGAGTGTGCTGCTAGACACAACGCAGTTGTCCACGTCTGTCACGATGTTTACTATGGCAGTATGAGTGGAAGCCAGGAATAACACGGACATTGCATCATTGACAGGTGACAAGGACCAGGGACGAGAGAATATTTAAAATTGGAATTTCTCTGAAATTAAAAATCTTTGGGAAATTTTGGGATATTGTAAGTACACAACTGCAGGAAATATATATCGAACATTTAATTAGCATTTGTTTATTTGTGCTATGGCTTGCAGTTTGATTATTTGTTCTTATTTGATTGCAGACAATTTACTTAACTTTAATAGTGTTTGAAATGTATAGTTAATATTTTATTAGATTTATTTTTTTTCATTTGCATTGTTCTTGTAAAGTGTTACCACTGGTTTCTTGAACATGGCAATGAGTGTCACAGTCCTTCGTCTGCACCAGTCTGTCTTTGTCATCTGCACTTCACTTCCCAGGATCCTCTTGTCTCCACACCTGAACTCACTTCCTCAATCAACTTCGGTTCAGCATCTTGTTCATCTGTATCACTTGTTTGCACCTTGTTATGTTTGATTATTGCTTGTATTTAGTTTGGCCGTTTCTCAAAACCAAGAATGCAAAGAACGGACTTGTGTTCTTGGGAAGAAAGCTCTTGCTAGTTGTTCTTGGAAGAACGAACTCACGAGGTGACGAGCACACAGAACGCGTCTGACAGTTTGAGACGATGTGTTCTTGCTGGTATTGCGCAATAGTACCCCCGCACAGACGCCGTCTGCAGTGCCCAAACATAACGAGAATTATTATACAGCCATGCTTTATCGCCCAAGCGTAAGGGATTACTCTACATACACTACAATGTAATGTATTCATAACAATAAAGCAACAATTTCGATGAGCTTGTGCAAATTGTAGCCTCAGTTTCCTGTTCTTAGCTGAAAGGAGTGGCACCCGGTGTGGTCTTCTGCTGCTGTAGCCCATCTGCCTCAAAGTTCGACGTACTGTGCGTTCAGATATGCTCTTCTGCCCACCTTGGTTGTAACGGGTGGTTATTTGAGTCACTGTTGCCCTTCTATCAGCTCGAACCAGTCTGGCCATTCTCCTCTGACCTCTGGCATCAACAAGGCATTTCCGCCCACAGAACTGCCGCTCACTGGATGTTTTTTTCTTTTTCAGACCATTCTCTGTAAACCCTAGAGATGGTTGTGCGTGAAAATCCCAGTAGATTAGCAGTTTCTGAAATACTCAGACCAGCCCTTCTGGCACCAACAATCATGCCACGTTCAAAGTCACTCAAATCACCTTTCTTCCCCATACTGATGCTCGGTTTGAACTGCAGGAGATTGTCTTGACCATGTCTACATGCCTAAATGCACTGAGTTGCCGCCATGTGATTGGGTGCTTAGAAATTAAGTGTTAACGAGCAGTTGGACAGGTGTACCTAATAAAGTGGCCGGTGAGTGTATATATATATATATATATATATATATATATATATATATATATATATATATATATATATATATATATATTTCTATCTTTCTTATGAATGCTGCAACAACTACCTGCTGCACAAATCTTCATATACTGTGTGTGTGTTTATATATTTCTTTCTTTTTTTTTTTGTTTTTTTTTTGCACATTTGCGCAGCAGGTCATTGTGTCATGAGTCAGATGATTTAGTCTCTGTCAGTGAAAATGCACCCATCACAACAAGCTGATGGACTATTGTGATATTGTTTGTCATATTTTTGCAAATATTTGCCACATGCCGTTCCAGAAAATTACTTTAGGCATGCCAGATAAAGCATCTGAATGTAAATTTACAGAAGCTAAAAGTCATCAGAAGATGTCCGAGTCACGACTTTCCTTTAGTCGGAATCCTTAAATGGAGCATATCTTTTATATCTGCAAGAGTAAAATTATCATTCATACAATTTAATTCAAAATAAGCAATGCATTATGTTGAAGTTTCTAATAAAGTTTTCAACCAATATTACAGAGTGACTTTTTCCAAAGCCAGTTACACTTGTATTGTGGATTTAAGTTACGACAATATTTCCAAGGTGGCAGGTGGAATTAGTTAAGGTAATGAGTAGATATGTGGAAACAAAAGAAACAAAATACAAAAAAAAAAATACAAATACAAATACAAAATACAAAAATACAAATACAAAAAACCTACCCCTGACTGAGTTATTACAGAGGCTAGTCATGTAATATTAGCATCATGTTGCTGCAACAATATTCATCTTTATTTCCATTGTAGAATTACTTATTTAAAGCACCACAAATGTGTTGTGTAGAAGCTATTTCATCATAAAAGCAGGATTTTCATGTTCATTCATATTTAATTCTATATATTCACTCAACTACATTAATTAGAATAGAAAGTATTGTAATTTACAGTTTTGATAACAAAACAAGGAACAAGCCTCAAGCAAATCATAAAAAATATTCCATATTAAACACAATCAGATGATGCATGAATAGTTTAAAATGATGGCACTCTGTTATACACACATTACCAAACCAAATCAATTTCATACACTTGGCCGTTAATGAGGTGAATCTCACAAAAAACATGTCTGTGTGAAATGTGTATAATGCATCACTCTGACCTTTTACTATGGAGGTTGTTTTGTCATATCTGTAAATAAAAAATAAAATAAAATAAAAAAACTGAATGGTTCTAAAACAAGCTTCAGTTTCTGCACACACACACAAAAATTAAGATTTAAAAAAATGATTTTATTTTGAGTACAAATCTTCTTGTGAAGCAAACACTCACCCAAGTACCTCGATAAGATTTTCTTCTGGTTGCTATTTTTTGAGTTACCAAAATAGCAATTCTCTACCACAAGGCCTTAAGGAGTTAGAAAAAAAGGAGTTGTGAAGATATAGAAACCACAGAAGCTCTTTCCTCTGTTTATGGGCTCTGGCTTTCTAAAACTTTCTGAAGTAGTAAAGTACACTGCATGGCCTGCTTTTGGGGAAATGTGGTCAGACATTAAAGGTTTTCACACTGTTGATTTTTGACAGAGGTATTGTCGTTAAATTGATTCTTTCAGTCCAGCATGTAAAAAAGCCATCAGTGGAACTAAGACTTCCACTGGAACTCCACTTTATCAATACTCAAAATAGCAGAAAGAGAGAGAGAGAGAGAGAGAGAGAGAGAGAGAGAGAGAGAGAGAGAGAGAGAGAGAGAGAGAGAGAGAGAGAGAGAGAGAGAGAGAGAGAGAGAGGGGCAGGTCAAGTTTGAGACACAATGATATTGGATTTATCATACTGCAAATGAAAAGAAGTTATTTAGAACAGAAAAAAAAAAACATTCAGGAGGTCTAAACAGCAGCCACGTGATTTGAGTTTGTGCAGTGGTACATGATGTGTGTATTATCGTGGTAACAGCCCTAATGAAAAAGTTATAAATTGCTTTACATTTTTTCTCATCATGAAGCCGTATATTGTACTTTGATTGAGCAGAACCAAAACCTCAATCAAATATTCAAAGCTCTGCTCAATGTTTTGGCCTGTTAACAATGGACAACTGTCTTTAATAACAGAAACCCAAAATAATGTCTGAGATAAAACGTTAAAGCAATAGTTCACCCAAAAAAGAAGAGATACTGTGCTATCGTATGACACAAGAAGACACAATTTGTATACAAATTTAAGGTGCATTTTGACCGTTTTAACAATTTGTCTTGTGTTCCACAGCATGCAACATTTTTAGGGGACCTATTCCTTTAAAGACCAACTACTCTGAGCAGCATACCAATGATTCAAACTAACCCAGCAGAATGACATTGTAAATTGCACAACCTTGATAATTCATTTAAAAAAAAAAGTTAATTAGCTAATTAATTATTGTCTGGTTATTCATGGAAATTATATGGTAAAATTCCCGTTGCATTACTTACAAATCTCATTTTCACAGAGCATTCAGTGCTGCTGAAAACACTATCAAAACGTTACTATTTTAGCTCCCTTACTTTCAAGCACAAGTTCTATGGTTAAAAGAAATTGTTCAGAATAGAGACTCACGGCTTGCATGCAACAGAATGCCACTTGATCAATGTCAGAAAGAGAGAGACAGCAGAACATGGAAGAATAATCATGTTCTTTATTTAGAATGAAATGAAGTGAGAGACTTCACAATCATGAAAAGATTCTCATGACAGAATCACTTGAACATCAAGGACAAGAACATTTGTGTTTCATTTGAGTCAACAAAGTTCTTCAAAAATGTATATTATATATTTTAAAAAAGAGTAAGCAACATAGGATTCATTCATGTTATGCCAAAGCATTCTCATCTCAAGTCATCATCTAACTGACAATTTTGACCATGCTTCAATATGCGAAGCTTTAGGCACCCTTAAGCTTCAGTTACATGACGCGATCCTAGGGCGTCATCTAACTGATGTTACAGGTAAAGCTTTAGCTACATGACTTGGGTTTAGGTTTAGGTCTGGGGTAGCGTAAGGGTTAGACGCGATGGCGTCATCTAACTGACGCTAAAGGGTCGTATATTGAAGCATGGTCAAAATTATGCAGTAACTTTGGTAACGCTTCCCTTTACAGTCTAGTTACCCATGTAAATACTATGTACTTATTTTAGTAACTACAATTACTGGGTAATAACTAGTACTAACCCTGAACCTACCCCTAAATCAACCCCTGTTCCATGTACTTACCTTATATTAGCCAGTACTTTCTAGGTAAGTACTGTAAGTACTGTACTGTAAAAGGAAGCGTTACCGTAACTTTAAACAATAAATGGGGCTGTGATACATTTTTTCTATTAAAGGATATACCAGACTTTCTGAAATATGCACTTAATTAATACTTAATTATGCACAATGGCAATGAAACATCAAATCCATTGTTAATACATTTGTGAGGTCGTTTTCAATCCAATATATGTCACTTACAAGAAGATGATGTCATTAATAAATTAGCTTTGTTAGTTAAAGGGATTTTGCAAAAGACTGACAGAATGGAAAGTGATTTAGACTCAAGAACAAACAAAATGATTAGCTTACGAAATAAAGCAGTTAAATGTTTCATTTTAAACATTTTGTTTGCCCCTGTGTCTACTTGTTTGTGATATTGTGATTAAAACAAATCTAAGTTTAAAAATGAATATAATATATTAAGTCTTGATGGGACCATGAAAATGTACTACAGAAATTACCCAAATAACATAGCTGGTTTCAAATACCAGCATTTTCTGCATGCTATAATGCTAATGCTTAGGGCTGGCTGCTGGTTTAGTCCCTGCAAGTAGCTTGCCATGAGCTATCAATGTTGTACTCTTGATTAAGACACTTAATCCCAGGATGCCCCTGGGAGATTGTATCTGAAATAAGTTTATGGCGTCGACTTGTTTCAGACTCCATAAATCACTGTTTACTTTACAGACTAGTTTTGCTATAAAAGCAGAGGCCAAACAGAGTTTACCATCTAGACCTGATCCCACTTATGTGCCTTTCAGCCAATCAGCTGCTATGACTGGTGCTGCATCACTGATTAATATATTTATGAGCAGAGTTGATAAGATTTCTTCATTCATTTGCCCCCACCACACACACACACACACACACACACACACACACACACAAACCTTGTTTGTGCATAAGCGTTGCAGTCTCAAAACAGGAGGCGAGGTAGCGAATCCTCTGGGAATGGCTTTGCCTTCACAAGCGCCAGGGAGACTGAGACTGCACATGGCCCGCAGTGACAATAATTCAATTTGCGCATATGTGCATTTGTATGCACAGTTGCTGGCGCCTGACCTCCAGTACATAAACAAGACAAGGCTTCACCTACACTCAGTTCAGAATCGATTCATTCCATTTCAGTGTCAAATTCAATTCTGCTCCCTACGGTGGCACTACTTGGAACTCCAATTCTCTTCCGTTTTCAACCACCGATAATACTGACAGCCAGAACTTCAAGAGTTTCCAGACCCTACACTATTGAGCGTCACCTTGCGAAGACCTCCAAAAAGCAAATTAAAAGCATCAGTCTATATTCATTGCTTTAACCAGTAATGACAGCTGTGAAGACAGCCCAAGGTTTACAAGATGATTTTAAGTGTGCCAAAAGCTGTTTAAATATACAAACGTACAAGCAACCGCTTCCAGTACATAATGCTGTGACTTGCTCTCCCACCTTATGTTTAGTAACGCACTTAAAAGCACACGTCTCTAACTGGAGGGCTAGAAACAGACCACAAGCTACATGTTTAGTTGAAAAAGGTTTAAATGAGCGAGGAACTACAGCAAAATGCTTTTCACTTTCTCTTCAAATAGCTTCCGCTCTGGCAAAATATTCACTAACAAATAGAATATCAAACCTGCTATACCAGAAAATGCCCTTATGGTTGGATACCTGCATCTAATTAATTCAGAGCCATGACTAAAGCATTCAAACCCATTCACACTGATTTTAAATGTATAGTGTTTTAAATTAGCACCATTTCAGCAACATATTTCTCCATTATATTCCCATTACATTACATTCCCGTTAAAAATAAGTATTTTTGCTATTCGTGGCAGGGACAGAACAGCTTTTAAGGGAAGTGTACATTTCAATCTCAAGCTTGTGGATTCCAGGCCAAATCATTCTACTCATTTTATTTTGTCATGCAATGGAATGACAAAATAAAATGAGTACTGTATATACCTGAATATAAGACAACCCTGAATATAAGAAAATCTGGTTTCCAACAAAATAATTTTATTTGAAAATTCTAGAGATAATTCACTGGAAAAAACAAAACAAAACAAAACAAAAAAACAACATTAACACCATTCATTAAATGGTGGGACTAATTTGTCAAAAAATAAAGTACCCTCTGTCAGTGAGTTCAGAAATTAATGAATGAGTGACAAAAATGAATAACCTTTTCACAAAAATGCAAAAATTATGTATGTATGTACCAGTAATTGTGGTACTGTGAAGATAGATAGAAAATAACTATACTCTTTTAATCAAACACATCTGAAACTGAAATCTTTAAACAAACCAATTGCAATACGAACAGCGGTGCAAATGGACCTTACTAGTCCTATTCCTCAAAGAGGCTGTCATCACTATCATGATGCTCCACGAGCCCCTTTCCTTAGAATGTTATCCTTGCTCCCAATTCGATAAGCAGCTTTTTTTTTAAACCGATGAATGATGCTCTCCTGGCTTATGGCATCCCATGCTTGGAGGATCCAAGTACAGAGCAGATGCACTGCTGGCTTCTTAAGTTTTCCAGTAGGCGTCAGTGAGCCCACACACAAATAACTGATTTGTCCCCTTTCTTTGGTAACAGCGACAGATGTTGGCATGTCAAAAAACACTGGTGTTTGGTCTGCATTCCCTATCTGTATGAGTAAGTTTTCGTCAGTTTAAGCATATCGCTAAAAAGACAGCAACTTCTTCTCGAAGTCTGAGGGCAGGAGCTGGGCCAGACTTGTTCTACGACGCAGTGTCAGCTCTTTGCACCGCATAATTTGTGTACACCACCAAGCGCTAGATTTGAATTCCTTGTCGGTATGTTCAGCTCCTTGGCTATCTCCAGAGCCCTCAGCCGAATGATTTCTCTTGTGATTGGCATCGCATCCCAACGTTTTTCTATCACATATTCATAGATTCTGTCATCAAGTTCTGCATACTTGCCACTTTGAGGTCCACGTTAAGCTGTCCTTTGGCTGTTTCCTTAGTCGTTCTTTTTGTGCTCGCCACCGTCAAACGTTGCATTCCGTGAGTCCAATTTTTTTTTTGCCAGCTTTGCAATATTAGATGATTCCGTCTCATTCACGACCATAAGTTTAAAGTTGGTGTCATAACTGTTTCGAACATGTTGATTTATTTGACCAACTTTTGAAGCGCTTTTCTCAAAATCTCTTGACTTCTCCATGGCAGCACTTTACTGTTTATTAAATTCATAATACTGTCACTAACTAGCCAATCGTGTTGGCGCCCTCTACTGTTTCCCCCTGCTTTCTTTCTTTCCCCCATCGCAAATATAAGACTACATCCCCATTTTTCAGCCTATTTTTACGACAAAAGCCTTGTCTTACATTTGGGTATATACGGTAACTATGAAAAAATAAAGATAGTGACAGGCTGTCTAACCTGGATAGCACAGTTTGGTTCATACAAGACAGAGTATTATTAGTAGTACTTGAAAGGCAAGTTGTCCCACATTGTTTATGTTATACAAACTAAAAACAACTTGCTGAGGACAGGTGTGTTATTACTTTTCCAACTGACGAATGACAAATGTGTCCAAATTTGTCATATTTAATTGGTCACATTTTCTTTATTTAAAGTAGTGTAATAATCTAATTGTATAGTTTAATAATCTACAATGATTTCTGTAGCTCAAATAGTTAATGCCTGAGAATCAAACCCATGCCCTTAATGTTATATGTTCCACTTGGCTTGCTTAGTCGGGATTATTTAGGATTATTTAATATTTAACAATATTATCGATCTGTGTTGTACTACTTTCATGTCATCACTGTGAAGCTGCTTTGATACAATCTGTATTGTGAAAAGCGCTATATAAATAAATGTGACTTGACTTGACTTGACTTGATAAAGTTTATATCTTGAATGCAATGCAAGTTGCTTTAGATAAAAGCATCTACCAAATGCAAAAATGTAAATGTAAATAATTGCTGTGCTTCTGAAACACTCAACCCTCTCCGGTCCTGCATTAAGCTCCACTAGCTGGCCAGGTCTGCACTACAGCTGTCCTCAAGAGACTAGAAGATGACACATGTGCTGGCCAGGCAGAGCTGAAGAGACATGTAGAAGGGAGCATGTCGTGATTTTCTTTGTTTATGTGGTGTGGGTGGGTGGTTGTTCTCATTCTGTGACTCTCACCTGTGACATACCGCAGTTTTGGCAGGAAACTGTCCCAGAACTTGCACTGCTGGGCTCTATAGGCATCCGGAGTGTTTGTGACAGGCCAGTGTTAAGCGTGACATACTGTTGATGTTCCAGCATGAATGGCGACCAATCTACTCCCTCCATACTTGGATACCTGAAACATCAAGCCAGGAAATAGACTGAAAGGTCAGTTTATGTATGGTACCAAGTTACATCAATATATTTCTGTTCCAAAACAACTGAAGCCGAAAAAATATATTTATATAAAAAAAAATCAATGGAATGACTCAATAGCTTTGACGTTGATGCACTCTTGTAAAGAATGCCTTGAAGTCCATTACAACAAGAGGCTTTGAATCTTAATGCACAATCCCAGCAAAGTAAAGTCTTCAAAACAAGACTTAAGAAATCGCAACCGATATTTTTAATAAGCGAATCTGTCCATTTCAGCAAAAGATTAACTTCAGCATGTTTCATTGTGATCTTGTTTACTGATCATGTTCATTGATATATTAGCATCATGTCATTCCCCTCCAGCGTGAAGAGTGTATGAAGTGTTAATTGAAAGAAACTAAGCTTGCTCACAGCCACAATAAAGGCTGTTTCTGCCTCTCTATAATTTATGCCAAACAAATGAGGATGCAAATCAACACTAGCCTGCCAGCAACAGCAAGACTTGTTTTTTTTTTTTACACATCAACTGAACAACTGTGAGCAGATGAAAGCCTGTCTTCACCAAGATAATATGGATTAAACATCTAAAATATTTCTCAAAGATAAATGTAAATAATTCCTTAACTGTTTATAATAAATGTATACAAATACATAGAAACTGTCTTGTGTAAACACAATTTGAGTATGATATTCTCAATTATAAAAGAATTGTTCAGTCAAGAATTAAAAATTGTCATTCTAACACCTTACAACGTTCTTTTTTCCTGTTCTGTGGAAAACTAATAGGCAGAAATCGTAAAAAGATTTTTTCTCCAAACAGTGAAAGAGAAAAAAAATACGGTCAGATGCTTCAAAAGGGAAAAATAACATATTTCTACGTTTATACACAACAATGCTTATGATGCTACAAGTCACATGAGGGTTTTTATCTTTTAAGCAGACTAATGACTACATTAAAGTTGTTATTCACTGTAAATATTCTAGGTAGCTTTCAAGCCTAATTGACTGAAATGTCAATGATGTTTGACATCATTGAGGTCAAAACTGGCGTGTTGTCAGCACAAGTGATATGTGAATATATGTAAGAACAAATGAAATTTGACAGCCACCCCACTGGCAAGACAGAAAAACAACTTCCTTTTATCTTCCACATTATCAAAAAATCGGTACAACAATTGTACCTGTAGCTTGTCGCATGGACAGTACCCTTAAAGGGGTCATATAATGGCATTTTCATACAAGTTAATTTGATTCTTTAGGGTCTAAATAAAAAGTTCATAATAATGATAAATAATAATTATCATTAGTATTGTAAGAAAACACTAATTTTACCTGGTCAAAAACAGCTCTGTTTTCAGCACGCCGTTTAAGTGCATGTGTCTTTAAATGATAATGAGCTTATCTCACTGAGCTTATCTCAGAACGCCTGTGGTGCGTCCTGACACAACACACGTGGAGTGTTGCCTTGGCAACAGTTGATTTCTATTACACGAGTAGATGTTAAAACTTCATGCTGATTTGTACTAGGTTTTCGCACTGTGCTAGTCCATCTCTGACTCAACATGTGAAAGCACATTTGAATTTAGCAGTTGATCATGTGATGCACTGACCGTTCTAATCACACCAGTGGGATTGTACGCTCCAGGGAACAGCCAGGACTGATCACACCGGTGTGATTGAACATGTGAAAGGGTTAAGGGCACTGTTCTAGAGACATGCTGTTGTACCCCTAAAAGGTGAAAATTGTTCTTTTTTTTCTGACAGTGCACAGAGGAAAGAAAGTTTGGAGAAAGAAGGTTTGTTTGGAACGACATGAGTGAGTACTAGGATTGAAAATAAGCTCATGCAGTAGATTGTGAGTCAGATTTACACTCACCCATTTCGAGCAAAGTTGCGCCAATGCTCCATTATCCTCCTGCTCATAGCCTCCTTCTCCTTATAGAATCCTAAAGTCTGGTTCAGAGGAATCACCAAAACAAATGGGATCTCATCCCTGTGAATTACACCCATCCATCGAGGCCATGGGTTGAAGCTGGAGCGATGGTTAAAGAGGAACAATCGGGCAGCCGCCTCTCTGGCCATGTCATTGAAACCAGGGAGGTCCGATACACCTGTGAGGAAATTGGTCTTGATTGATAAGACTCTGGTTACAGATGCCAAATCCAGGTACACCATATACAAGGAAGTATGTCCCTTCATCTTTGTTCAATCCAAAAAAACTTCTGTCTTTAGAAAACGTCCAGACAGGATTAAGACACTCGGCATATCTACCAGAAATTCTCCATCCACTGTTGGAGGAAAGGACACATTTATTATCATAGGATAAAGAATGACCTTGAATTGAAGACTGACTATCTTCTCAGGTTCAACTGCTCGTAAGCAAGCCTCCATTTCATCAACAGATGAAAAGTGTACTAGTGGGCAGTTCGGGGGCTGAGTTAGAGTCAAAGAACGGTTCCAGGCCTGAACTGGCTCCACGGTCGCCCCCATGGCATTGGGACTGCCATTCTGGAGAATTGGAGCGGGTGAACAGACCATGGCTGCCCTGCGAAAGCAAATGGTGTCCCACAGAGCCAGCACCGGCACTCTCTCCAAACAAGGTAACGGAGAAGCGCTGATCAAACAGACCAGCATTACCTTTAACACTTTTACTTTTAGGTAGAGATAGGAAACCCAATGCAACTACTCAGTAATTCATAGACACCACCACCACTTGTTGCGACTAGCTGGAGACATACCCATCGTACACATCCAGGGAGGCAGTACCTGTGGAAAAGCCTCCACCATAGATCCACACCATAGACTCCACATCTCAGCTCCAGGTAATCTTGGGTACAATGAATCCTGTTCTTGGAAGCAGGAATTGGAGTACTGGTTGGCACCTTGTATCCCATTCCACACTTCAGCAGGCTCTGGTCATTTGAACTAAAGCAGCTCCAATGGTGTCTTTGCATTCCCAAGGAAGGCCCCCACATACCCTGAACCTCCCGGCACAGGAAGCCTCAGTCCTTTGTCAGTGGAGATGATCAGTTCATCTTGCCCTGCTGCCGGTTGAAAGAACAAAAAAGCCAGAATGGGCAAAGTAGATGTGATGTGAATGCCCATCATGGTGTATTCAAGGCTGATAAATAAAGTCATATTCATCAATTTATTTTTAAATTTTTTAAACAACACCCCCATGCTTAAAGCTGAAGTTACATCCAATCAGAGTTATCTGAAATGAAAGGAGTCAAAACAGTCTGTATGTTCTTTTCTAAACGACGCAGTGCTGATATAAGGCAGGATATTTTTATTTCGGGAGAGAGATTACAGGTTATTTCAGAATGTAAATACATAGGGGCACATCAGAAGTCCTTACTTGGTTTCAAAACCCACATAAAAAAATGTCACATATTGTTTGACAAGCTGGTCTAATTTGATTCTAGTTCTAAAACCATTTGAATTATTATACAAACAAGCACTTAAATGTTTAGATAAAAAAAAACTTAACAAAACTAAAAATATTTAGTTTTCATCATTGTCACATTTTAAATAAAATAGTAAATATTTTAGTAAATTTAAATATATAGAAAACAGAGTAACAAGAGGTGCAATTAGAGCCAATTGTATAATTCCATGTGGGAAAACTTCCTTTGGTCAAGCTGTTGTTGTTGTTGTTTTTTTTTGTTTTTTTTGTTTTGTTTTTTTTTTGTTTTTGGACTACCGATGAAAACTAGCCTTCAGGCTAATTTGGGTACATTTAGATTCATGAATGTTGATTAATGTACACTGTCCCTTTTCTAAATAAATAAAAAATAAATTAACGAGTTTTCAAAATCTTACAAGAACAGATAATAAACAAATTGATAACAGACAGTGTTTAGCATAAGTAAACAAACACATGCTAAAGTTGACTAAAAAGAGTAAAACAAAAATCATCTTTTGGAAATGGATCATAATGCCTTAATTAAAACAATTAAGGAAAAATTAAACCTTTAAGGACACCAACTTTCTTTGTGAATGAATGAATGTATTGTAAATAAATAAATGTTCTGCCTTAAAATACAGGGGTCATAAGTCAGGAACCCCTGTGTTAAATTCTCATAGAGGCAGGCAGATTTTTATTTTTTATTTTTAAAGGCCATTATTTCATTTCATGGATACAGGAAACTATGCTTCCAGATAAAGTTCCCTTGGCCTTTGGAATTAAAATAGCCCCATATCATCACATACTTTTCACCATACCTAGAGATTGGCATGGTTTTATTTCAGTTAGCCTAATAGCTGGTTTGATTTGATTAGTATGGGTGTGTTCACTTATGTTAAGCACTGCACATAAACTGCCCTCCATATAACAAAAATAACAATAAAAAAAATTAAATCAATCAAATTATTTCTACATAAGATTCTCAAAGTGACCTCAAACACAAGTAAAATTACTACAATGAATGAAATTAATACAATGAATAAAAACGAGATGCAGATTACATGTCAGACTCTGTCTACTGAGTTTTTAATTAGGTTAAATGAATTTACTGAAATAATATGAAGGTAAAATTAGATCTCCCCTGTTACAAAACAGCGTATTGTTGTGACATTACATGGCTACACAAGTGAGGTAGGAGCCAGCAGAGACAGTCAGACAGCTATTAATGACACCTCGATTTCAGCTTACTCCGGATGGAAAGTAAAGCTCAGACAATCAAAATGCTCTCTATGACTCATTCAGTATGATGAGACACCCAACAACCCCTTCAACCCTCTCCAGATTACTCAGCTCCAAGTGCAAAAAAAAAAAAAAAGTACATTTCTAAAATTAGACACCCCGATTGCTTGTTGTGATAGTGGGTAAATCCTGCTTGATTAATATGACCTGCCTGAACCAGACAGATTGACCAAGAAGACTGAGCGTTTACGTTATTGAGAAGAACTTATTTCCTTAGGTAGAAAATGCACCATACATACTCTTCAAAAGTGACAGGACAGCTTCAGTGTTGGCACATTGAGACTGTTGTTGATAATGTGTTAAATTAATTTATAAAAGTGTTCCTTAAAGTCTCTTTACAGTGGAGAGATTTTTTACTTCATTTTTGAAATAAGAAGACTCTACTAATCTCAAATACAAACACTAAAATCAGCGTAAACAACTAAAATGTGAGCTGATTTTGATTTGATAAACAAATCTATATTTGAGTTTAGCTAATAGACCAGCAGCGGAGGTACCTGGAGGTACAGGCTAGCTGCCAAATTAACAGGATATGCACATTCTGACACTGTGAGGCCACTGTAGGTGCGCTGTTGTTGTTGTGGGTTCTGGAAAATAAACAAATGAGTTGATGCACTGAAAGTTGAACTAGACGTTATTATTTTACCAGCAAAACATTGATGACGAGGATGGCTGATGCCCCGTTTTTTTTTTTTTCTCTGCCACACCCGGACTATTTTCTGCCCTTCCCTGGCGAACCTGTCATTCCTTGGAATCAGTGGAGAACGTCTTTTGAACTGTACCTTTTAGCCATTAGAATGGATAATGCTACTAGCGCGAGGAAGCGCACTATCCTACTGCAATTGCTGGGAGCGGAGGGGAACAGGATTTTTAACACGCTCGATGGGACTCTGGACACTTATGATGCTGTAATTACGATTTTGACTGGACATTTTGTGAAGTCACAGAACATCCTCTTTCAACGGCTGGAGTTCAGACAAAGATGTCAGCGCCCTGATGAGCCTGCTAGGCAGTTTGTAGCAGATTTAAAAGCCTTAGCACAGCGCTGTAATTTCGGCATCATGAGAGATTAACTTATTCGAGACCAGCTAATTGAAAAAAAAAACGTCTAATCCCAGAGTCCAGGAGGAGTTGTTACTCAAAGATGCAACACTGTCACTTGAGGATGCATTAACACTCGCCTTACAAGTGGAGGGGGCAACTCAATGTCTGCTAAAATCCTAACCACTTTGCTAAATGGTGCCAGTCTGCTCTGGTTGACTACTCTGAACAGTCACATGACTCGGTGGTGCCAGTGCACACCACAGGCCCCCACCCAGGGACCTTCTCCAGGTGCCCCGTTTACCTGGATGGCCGCTGCGTCCCTCTTCTCCTCGACACTGGGGCTAACGTGTCACTGCTGAACGTTGACACCTGTAACCTTCTCTTCCCAAACAGATAGATGCAGCCCCCATCCACTGCTCTATGGCTACGGCCGCAGCAAAATTGACGTTGTTGGCCTACTTTACCTCCCAGTTAGCTACACCTCTACAACTGTGGATCGCTTCCCATTCCAAATTACACGGTGAGAACATCATGGGCATTGACCTCTTTCTCAGCCTTGGCTTTACTCTACAGGACAACAACAGACCACAAATACAACAAGTGGATTCGCCTTGGCAACAAAGCCGGACTGAACTGTTTGATGACCTTGGGTGTCTCACCTCATTCACACACAAACCACTTCTGGACGACATCGTGCCTCCGGTGGTCCAGCCCCATCGGCGTGTTCCCCTGGCTCTGTGAGACGGAGTTACACAGGAGCTCCAGCGCCTCCAGGCTGATGGCATCATAGAACCCATTGATGCCTCTCCGTGGGTGTCCAACCTCATCATCGCCAGGAAGAAGTCAGGTGGACTGAGTGTCTGCATCGACCTTCGCCAGGTCAACAAGGCAGTGGTGCCTGACAAGCACCCTTTTCCGATGACAGAAGAACTGACAGCCCACTTTTACGGCTCCCGAGTCTTTTCTATGTTGGACTTACGTCAGGGCTACTTACAAATTCCTCTGCACCCGGAGAGTCAGAACCTGACAGCTTTTATCACCCATAATGGCCTGTACCACTATACAAGGATGCCTTTTGGGCTCAGTTCAGCGCCAAGCTGTTTCCAGAAGATCATGTCCATAATCTTCGCCAGCTGCCCCGGTACCGTGGCCTATCTGGACGACATTGTGGTACACGGGCCAGATGTTGACTGTAATGACTTTGAGAGTGAACCAAACACAAATTAATCAAATTTATCTCCCATGGGATTCACTCAAACGGGATTCAGCACTACAGATCTGGAGATGACATTCCTTTACTCATTACTCATTCCATGAGTTTGAAACACGACTCAGTCCGCGGTTTACAGTCACGTTTCCTAATTTCGTATGCATAACAGGTGACAATTCAAATGCTTAAAACGCAACCCATATTTAGATGCTGCTCTTAGATACTGATTAATCACAAGTCATCAATTTTCCTTAAATCAAACAAAAGGGACTCATAAACGCTGTCAGCCACGTATCTCGCCATGCATTGGAGCAAAGAAGATTCATGCTCATTCAAACAGCACCGGTCGTGCCCGTGGTCGTGGTGATATTTCCCCCTATAAATTGATTTTATATCTACCCAAATTTTATTAAATATGTAGGCTAGGCTATACATCATCATATATGTCAAGTTCTTAATATTAATCGATAAACTACTCGATTAATAATATAATAATTATAATTTATTTAGTTAAAATAATAAATAATTTAGTAATTTAGTAATAATTTAGTAATAATAATAAACAATGCTCTATGGCTGTTATCAGTAAAATCAAATTAACAAAAGTCATTAAAAGTCAAAATCTTAATACAGAATGCATGGCGTGCGTGGCTGACTGCGTTTGATTTTAGAATAATTCAAAATGTATGTCTTGTGATAAATCAGTATCTAAGAACAGCATCTAAATATGGGTTGTGTTTTACACATTTGAATTGTCACCTGTTATGCATACAAAATGAGGAAACGCGAATGTAAACTGCGTTTTGAGTCGTGTTTCATGGATCAATATGCTTGCGTGGGAGTGAACTGTGCACTGGTGTGCGAGTCTCATCCACAATAAACGCAAGCTATCAGCCCTCCACCACGTTTACATTGTTATTAATAGTGGATACTTTTTTGCGCTTTCATGTCCAAGTGTCAGTTATCAGGCTATATAGCCTACCCTACATACAGTTAGGGTGATATACACGACTTAAAATGTGATATTGCCCACACAGCTCTTGCGTTTCGTTTGGTCACACTCCACAAGGTGTCACTGTGGCCTCAAAGCTTCAGCACTGCCACTCTGAACTCGATTGCTCATGTCTGAGTTAAAACATGCCCCCGTCATTAGCATGAAAGAAATGTTGGAATAAATAAATGTGGAAATAAATAAATGTGAAAATAAATAAATGTAGACATAAAAATATAAATACATAAATGAATGTATAAATAAATAAAAGTGGAAATAAATAAATGTGTGAAAAATACAATTATACATAAATAAGGAAATAAAAGTATAAATACTCATTTATTTGTACCTTTTTTTACATTTCTTTGTATATTTATTTATGTATTTATTTATGTATTTTTGCTTTTTTTTACATTTCTTTGTATATTTATTTATGTATTTATTTATTTTTAATTAAGTCAGCTTGGCTCTGGTTTTATCCATCCGTCAGCAGCATTATAACACTGGCGCCAGGTTCATGTAAATGGCTTGTTTAATGTCAGGAGATCCCCAAAGATCAACAGCACTTTATCCGACCAACAATGCAGAAAGACAACAGCAAATCTCTTGTGTCTGTACGTTGAATAGAAAAGATAAGACTCTATCCTTCCCTTTTCCGTTTTGTCCCTTTAGACCAAACCTTGAGACAAGTCTGTTTCCCTCTTCACTCATATCTTTGTCTCATCTCAAACACACACAGGTTTTTTTTCTTTTCTTTTCTTTTTTTTTTTTTTTTTTTTTACCTCTGTCAAGGGGAAATCAGACATTTGGGTTGAGTTGTCAGAGTACTCTGAAGTAGATCTCAATGAGACCCGAGAGGACATCATTGTGGAACTTCCATTGCGGTTTCAAAGACAAGTTCCATATCTTTGCAAAGGCCAATCTGTACACTTAGCTTAAAGTGAACATGAAATAGCATTCAAACCTAATTTTTCTTCCACAATGACACATTTTCACGTGAAATAAGATATTCAATACGAATAAAAAGATTTTACACATTTGGAAATTGATTTTATCATGACAATGGTTATTCCATACCACAATCTATGGATAGACTACTATTTCACTAGTAACACTTCTTTTGCCTTTTAAAACTAAAGTAGCGCTTTAGTACTCGGTATGGTTAAAAAAAAACATATTGGGCAGGAATCCATCAGTCTACATGTTTTCCTCTTGAATCAATATCAGTTCAGCAAGGGCTGTAGAAGACTCAAAATATCCACCCACATGCACATTGCACACATCATCAATAGACAGACGGTTTACCAAATGCTTTTAATAAAGGAAACTCCTTTAATACTTCATTGCGCCAAAAGCCACAGCTGTGACGCCTGCTTTAGTAATAATAGTTAATTGCGTCATACCTGCGTCTGTTTGTGACTCTCCCACAATCCCTCACCACATACGCCCCCCTAGAGCCACTCTCGAAGGCCTGCCAAACAAGCCCTCAGATCTGTGCTGGGCAGTTTTGAATAAGATCTAGCACATTTTTACATTCTGAGTCACTCCCAATCACACCATCTCCAATCATTCATTTAGATCAGAGTGACACAAACTGGAATAACCTACCTTAATGTGAGTCAGAAGAGCATGATGGGAGGAATGCTGCACTGTTTTCGTTAAGCTTCATAGCCTTTTTTGGAAAACATACGAATTGCAGAAAGGGATAAACAAGATTGTCCCACAATTCTGAACAAACAGTAGTTGCAGCAGTCTATTTAATATTTTTTTTAATTAACTTTAATTATTTAAAAAAAACTTTGAATGAATGATTCAATTACATACTCTTAAATACTTAACTTGTTTCATTACTGGGTGAATGAGCTTTTTTTTTAAACAAATCTCTTGAATGATTCAATGACATACATTTTTTAACAGTCACTTGTCACCACTTAGCGATGTAACGATGTGATGATACGATCATTATTTAAAGCACCAAGTTACTTTCAAAACCGGTTCACCAGGGTGCCTCCTATCTATCTATCTATCTATCTATCTATCTATCTATCTATCTATCTATCTATCTATCTATCTATCTATCTATCTATCTATCTATCTATCTATCTATCTATCTATCTATCTATCTATCTATCTATCCATCCATCCATCCATCCATCCATCCATCCATCCATCCATCCATCCATCCATCCATCCATCCATCCATCCATCCATCCATCATCTGTCTGTCTGTCTGCCTGTCTGTCTGTCTGTCAGAGGGGGTACCAGGATGTCATGTTTGGGGTGGGGGGTCATTTGGCTTTTTTGGAAAACTTTGTTTTTGGAAAACAAATGTTGTGTGTAGTTGTGAGTGGTGGTTTCAGACATTATTTTATTAAAGTCCAATTGTCAGTGCTGCACTCGTGACTCTTATTCTGCCTGGCAGAAAGAAAAGCTCGTCCTGAAGCTGACCAATCAGATGAAAGGGGTGTTTCAGCGCCGCCCACGTGTGCAAATGAAATGTTGAATCCATAAAACCGATTTGTAAACCACAAACGAAAAATGAAAAATCGAGCCAAAATTAAATGTTTCGTTTTTTAAACTAAACAAAAAACGAATAAACAAGATGGTTTCCATTTCTCATTTTTCCGTTCCGAACAGGAAATCAAATGACCAAATGATACACAGACTAAAAGTACTAAAACAGCCAATATCATATGCATGCTAATAAGTAACTAGTTAATAGTGAAAATGGGACCCTAAAATAAAGTGTTACCCAACTTAAATTCTTGATAAAACAAATAAAAACAACTCAGAGGCAACTACAATCCCACAGATTTAACCGGATCGATACTCCACACTCCTGTGGACACACACTGCTCTTTGTGCCAGCACTTACAATGAGGCCATTAGAAAGTGTGCTGTCGGACACTGCTGCTTTTGCCAGTCAGCCTGCAAACACTGCCCTAAAACATCCAAAATGCCACATTTATGACTCAAATGCTGTCAATTGTCACAGAGCACAATCTGAGACGTAGAAGTGATTCGTCAACAGTAACAAAACTGCTCAGGTTTTATAGAAATGATTTCAAATCATGATTGTTCACTACGTTCTGAAGGTCAATGGCTCAGTATTAGTCCAGCTCAGAGAGGACTGTAACTTGCAAAGGGCAAAAACAATTCCATTTTTATGAAATAAACTATGTGGAAATCACTTAGGGCTGACAGTAAGTATTGATAAATGTGAAGTGTCTAAAAAATTCTGTGAAACATCTGTTGCCTTTAAAAGGCTGTGTAACAACTCGTGATAACTACAATGTATGCTTAGTTTTATAGATAATGGCTTGCTTAGCATAAAATGAAGAGAGAGATATAAAAAGGCTGTGATTTTAAAATAAGCTCTGAAAATATATCTGTGCATGACTTTTCCCTGTCTTAATACAGAGTTTTCTTCTGCAAAAAAAGACTTGCAAAAAAAGACAAAAAAAAATTATTGATCTAAAATAAAATAACATAAAATAAAAGGAGAGAGTTTGAGCATAAGAGAACATAAGAGAGTTTGTGGAAAGATGTTATATGCAAGTATTAGACAAGTATTAGACAAGGAATGGTTATGTTTAGGTCTGGGAGTAGGGTTAGTGGCTCAAAATATATTGTAATGCTAAAAGTCATCTATGTCCATTATGTTTTATCCTTTTTATATTCTGTATAAAATGAATATGTTTAGGTTTTGGGAGTAGGATTAAAGGGTCATGAAACCCCCCTCTTTCAGCTCAAGTCTAGCTCAAAATCTTTTTGAAAAATGCAACTGAAATGGGCGTGGCTAGCTGTGAGAGGAAGGGAGGGAGTGGGTGTTGTATGACCATAACTGTCACTGTCACATGCATTTCGACTGTCACTAAAAAGCAATGGTAAAACGTGAGGAAATGCTAGATTTGTATATAGCTGTCAAAGTTAAAGTCTTATGAAGTACACTGACACTTTATTATAGTCCTTTCAAAAGTAACTGAATGTCCTGCTACAAATATTAGCCCACAGTAATCGTAATTCTAATTAAAACATATTAATGTAGGCTACATAATTATAATGTCATTATAAAATATATAGTGGTTTATATAGACACTATAAATACATTTCAGAAAAAAAATATTAA
Source organism: Cyprinella venusta (assembly GCA_038021265.1). Taxonomy (NCBI): domain Eukaryota; kingdom Metazoa; phylum Chordata; class Actinopteri; order Cypriniformes; family Leuciscidae; genus Cyprinella; species Cyprinella venusta. The sequence goes on from CM075871.1 coordinate 16,580,871, forward strand.
TTTTCCGCTTAAAAAAATCGTTCCGTGCATAGTCATATAGACAGTAAAAGAAAGTGCATAGTCTACGCGGCCTCTGAAAAACACATAATAAATGACTTCTCATTTTAGACACACACACACCAGCGCAGACACACCTCTGGAGGGATAGAAAGTCCTCGGGATACCGCATCACTCGCAAGACGCAACTTGGATTAGCTTGTCAACAAGGCAAAGTCCATCATTCTCCACTTGTCGAGCTCTCTCGCGAAAATGTTTAGCCGTGTCCGTGTTTGATGGCAAACCAACCGTCTAGCCCTGGCAGCATCGCGGGGAACATATTCAACGCACTTGGACTTTGCACCATGAAAACAAGTAGTTTGGGTCCCATGATTGCCTCTCTCATCAAACGTTATTACGCGATATCACAGTTTGTCATGTCTGTCGTTGGAAAGATCCACGTGGGGTCATGAATAATTAAGAGGCCGTGTCTTCTGATAGGATAAGACCGATGAGTCATCAAGGCACTGTGTAGGGCACTGCCGCGTCACCCGCTACAATGAAGATTTTAAACCCGGAAGACGAAAAAAGCGGAAAAAAACTTAAATTTAACCATTTTAACCTTATTATTAAATCTAACAGATGCTAACATTGTCTTCAATAGTGTTCAATACACATTCCTCTGTTATAATCTCAGAAAATTTGGTTTGGGGTTTCATGACTCTTTAAGGGATCTTGTTACATTTATCTTTAAAAGTGAAAGTATACAGATATCGTTATGATATGAAATAGACGTAAATAGTTAACATTTTATAGCTGTAAAAACGTAATAATGTTACGTTTAAATGTTACAAATACGTCCATATTATACGTTTTTGCATCTATCCAAACGAACAATACGTACGTTTTACATATTTGAAAATTACGTATTAGTATCTAGGCTACGTATTAACAATGAGACATATTACGTTAAGGACCAACGTAATAGCACTGCTTATATGTTGGCATGTAACGTAATTGCGATTTACAAAATAGTTTCCTCAGAACGTATTTCGTGTGATACAGGTTTGTAATACTCTCATAAGAATTAGTTGCCATGTAGTTGCAATTTAATGAGAGTTAATTTACATACATTTGCAAAGTTAATTATAGTTTTAAAGTGGACAATCAAAATAGTGTAACCGACCAATACTAAACCAGCAGTAACAGGAACAAATCAGCTGGCCTTGGACAAACATGAATCTGGTCTTAGAAAACAAGAGTGGCAATATAAAGTCCCTCACTGGGGACATCATGACTCATGTATCCTGACCCGAACTGACACACTGGCCTTACTACCGCATCAGAAAGTGCTACTGCAATGCCTCACGGGTCTGAATGGGCCAAACCTGGGCATGACATACACTCTATTAGCATACTATTATCTATTCAGAGCAGGGCGAGTGGGAAGGCTGGCAATTAAGCTACGATACGAGAGAACTTCAGCCACTGCGTGCGATCTGACCTAATCTCTGGTTTCGTTTGCAGGGCGTTCTCCAGACTCAATGATTTACAACGAGGAGCCGGTAATGAGGAGCTGGACCATGTAATCAGAGCTCTGGAGGGACATGAGAGAAATATAAATGTATTTCGCAAATCCACATGGACGAAAGTGGCAGATGTCACACAGCACAGAAACGTCCTTTACTGAAGCCACATCATGCTGCAGTTTTACTTTACTGATCTCCTCTGATTAACAGAGATCATGATCAACTCAACAAATCAGAAGCAACAAAGAGTAAAGTCAAATTTAAACTAATTAATTAAAGTAAACTTTAAGCTAGTTTCCCAAAATGACTTGAAAAATATACTTCAAAGTGATTAATCCTAACAAGGAAGTAACACGAAGAGAGTTGTAATACAAAGTCCATAGCCTACTGGAACAAACATAGCCTATTGAGAACAAAATTTCTATTAGAATACTTGTGTAATACTCATGTAGCATTTCAACATAATATATATTTGTTAGAAATAAAAGTCTTCCAACCACAAAGTGAAAAAGAGTTGTGAATGAACACTACAAAGTTAAAAGACCAGCGCTGGGAAGCCAGAAAATAGCTCAGCAATCCAATATACGGCATGCAAAATTTATAGTAAGATTACAAGGGGTGTTATCTGGTATTAACCAATAGAACCATACATGACTTCATACAGATATCACGTAATATAATATTTATATAAGTCCATATATATTCAATATCCGTCCACACAGACTTATGGGTCCAGGCTCTCAATGTATCACAATGTAAAGGAGAAAAGAAAGGGGAGAGGGGAGGACTGGAGGTCCTTAATATAAAACAGATGTTTGACTTACATACTTACAAAGGAATGTGTCAACAAAGCATTTACTCTGGACAAAACTGAGATCTAGAAAATACATTTCTTACAATAGTATAATATAATATAATATCTAAGGTATAATGTATCCAGTCGGTTCTCTCGGTCTTGAGCAGCCTGAAGGCGGTTTAATTGGGAAAACAACCTGCTGGATGTAGGCTACATTTTCCCGTGTAATAAGCGGCTACTTGTCACATAAGTAAATACTTAGACACGAGACAGCGTGACAAGTTCAAATTGATGGACATTCAAGATATACGGTTTACACTGAGGGGAGCGGATGACCAGTTTAATATGGCGGCCCCACGGCTCGTTCGCGCCAATAGGCAGTAGCAGTCGATAGGACGTCTATCTATATGATGTCTATGAGTCCCTATGCTCTGCCCCTACCTTCACAACGACCCTAGAGCCATAGCCGAAGCGGATAGAATAGAATGAATAGAATAGAATGACTGTTGTGCTTGATAGGGCGCATAACGAGGGGAGAGAGAGAGAGAGAGAGAGAGAGAGAGCGTCCCGGCCGAGTGTGCGCACTCTCACATCTTCAAACAACATGAGCGCTGTCCTCGCGCATATTAATCAAATCAATTGACATGATAATAAAAGGTTGGAAGACCGCAGTTTCACATGGAGCATTTGGAGATTTTTAGAGATTAGAGACTCAATGAACAACATCTCAACACTAAATTATAAAGGCCTGTATCATAGACGCCTGTCTCAAATACAAGCCGGTGCGGTTCGACGATTTGGGAAAATAAAAGCCCGGGCTATTATTTGAAGTTTTACGGTATTCATTTTGTTCATAATTACATTTTTATTGTTAGTTTGAATTAAAGTTATTTGACAGACAGCATTCGTTGCTGGTGACCAAGCTAGCGCCATTCAGAGCTGCCAACTCTCACGAATTCACCATGAGACACACGTAATTGACACTTTTTACATGTAACGTTTTTAACTACACTATTTTTCTGCTACTTGTTCAGTTCTCGTGTGGTAGTGAACTGAAATGTAGTAGTGGGCGGTTCTTTCCACACGATTGACATGAGGTTGAAGTACACAAGTCGTGCGAATTATTCATGTATTGCAGTTTGGCTGGTGGTTATGTTGCCCGCATACCGCCTCCCATGGCCGAAACTGGTATTAAGACACCTGTCCGGCCATGGCTAGTAATTTAGCAAGCTAATTCAGGTTGATATCTCTGAAACACTATAGGTGTGTTCGATATTGGCTGCGGCTGGATGTAAGCGATCGGCGAGAGTTGTCGCGTGCAGGCGGGGTGGAGCTGCAAATGGAGACGTGAAGTCGGACACTTTCTGGTTCCCGCAGTCACCGCTCACGTGGTGTTTGCATACTTTACCACAGCTGAAGTGAAATAAATGCAATATTTGCCAAATACAAAGATATTTCAGACACATTTTCATTCAATACTTTGCTGCTTCATAAAGCATCTGTTTGAACTAGAATAAAGTTCAAAATAAGCCTATATCAATGAAGTGGAGTCAACATTTTTTAATCAGTTTTATTTTGATAAATATGACACAATATACCATTGCGACTACTTGAAAAGACTGTTAACTGTTATAAAAAACTGATTTGTGAGCTTTAGTGGAACTAATTTTTAACTACGTTATTTTTCTACTACTTGTTCAGTTCTTGCACATGCGTCGTGGAAATCTCTTGAACTCTCATCTCAGGCCCAGAAGGAAGAAAAGGAATAGTCAAATAAAGTCATTTTTTTTGTTCAAAAAGTATTCTCGTTGCTTGATAAATTTAAACTTTGCCACTGTTAAAGCCACTGTAGTCACATGGAATATTTGAAAATTTCTTCGATGACTTTCTGGGCTGTCAAGTTTCAATCCCTTAGGTTGCCTATGTGGTAGTGATACAGCTCTCAAATTTAATCAAAAATATCTTTATTTGTGTTCCGAAGATGAACGAAGGTCTTACAGGGTTGGTACAGCATGGGGGAGAGTAATTAATGACTTAATTTTCAGTTTTGGTTGAACTTAACAACTTATCATATTGATGATGATGGTCAGTCAGTCCAATCATTCACAAATGGTTCATAAAGAGTTTTTGCTTGCCTGCCTAGTTTTCCATGCCATGTTAGGAAAAATGCCTAGTTTAGCTACTTCAGGGTTAATGTTCATCTAAAAAAAAATTACATGATTTGATGATACTATACTTTATACCTTTTGGTCTGGGTGAATTTGCATTGACAATATTTTATGTGATATTATTATATGTTATTGTATTAGTGACATGATGGACCTCTCAAATAAGGTGAAGCCCCATCTCCAAATTTGATTTTTATACACATTGTACAGGATTTACATTACACCATCAACAAGAAACACTATTATAACATAATATAAAAAAAATCTAGCTTTGTTCTACGACCAGTTTTCTAGCTATTTTTTAAATCATTTTTATTAATAGACACTCTTTTAAGACCTTTAGTCTACAAATCCACTGTAAACACAGAAGGTGTCGGTACTGAAGTACGGCTTTCATTTAATTGACCTCAAAGGTCAGTGAAAAACAGCTCATGGACAGATACTCATTTCAAGTTCATTTCGTTTCTGTCATGAGTTAACGTGATGATGTCCGAGTGAGTGAGTTTTTAAGTCTGTAATTAATCCATCCATTTTCATCATTTTGACCTCTCTTGTGAGCTTGTCTCCATTTGAAACATATCTGCTGGTGTCCATTTAGAGGAATGAGTGGTGAGCATCATGTGATATTTTAGAATATTTTCTTATTGTAGTGTCGACCGTTTTCTTTATTTCTTTTTACCCCTGAATGTTTTGCACGGAACTGTTTGTAATTGAAATGCAAAGGGTTAGACAAGTTTATCTTACTCCACTCTCGATTTAGCTAAAAGCCGTTTTGTTTTCTTTCTTTGCTTCCTGGGCCTGTATGTTAGCTGCTACACAGATCAGATAGCTTTCTTATTTCCCAGGACATTCGTACCAGAGTGAACTGTGAGACATTATGATGTGATGTTGTGGATTTATGTCTATACCTGGCAGTTAATTTTCATGCGAAAAGACACACACTCTACCAAGAAAATACTGGAAGTAGTTTTGCTAGTCTTCTTTTTAGTTTCTTCCCACCACATCACGTTCATTTCCAGTTTATTTGATCTGTTCAGTCCCAGAGTGGGAATTTTGAAGTTCATTCAGATGTGATATGTGAAATGAGTGGAACATACAGTATGCATGCCAATTTCACGCTGATGTATTTTTTTATTTTCTTAATGACAATCATTGACTTGAAGTTCTGTTTGATTTTCTCCTTTGCAGAAATAAAATAATAAAAAAAATGTCTGTGCTGCTTATCACTCACAATGTCTTAAACAGTCTATTAAGATGAACCCATGTAAAGACTTCCTGTAGTTTCTGTTGTTTTAGGCTGTTTGTTTCTCTCATCTGCGGAGCTGTCATGATGAATAGAATAGGTCTGAATGACAAGTTTATTTGTGATCTTTTTATCTGGCTATTGCTTTTTGTTCAGAAGTCAGACTGATGACAATTAAAATAACTATTGCTGTTGACAGTTTTCTGAAATACAATGATATGCATCTTTATGTGAACAGAAACTTTTGACATGCTGTCACAACTGAAACATTTTATACATTTACTTCTTTGTGTTACTCCCTAATATGCAAATCTAGAAGTGCAAATGTAAAACACAGCAATACAAAAACAATGTTAAACCTAAAATGGCCACTTTGTCTAAGTAACTTGTAATTTAATTTAATTATAAAGTACTGTTTTGAATATTTACTAAATAATAATTATATAAAATATAAATAAAATATAAATAAAATAATTCTAAAATGGTTATTATTTGTTAAAACTGTGTAGTTTCTGTTCCTAAATCTTTAGTATAATTGGGCAGTTTTTGTTCTAAATCTTGTTTTTGCTTAGTTCAGAAACCCTCAGCACATTATAAACTTATATTATATATCTTATATATTACCTTCTCTCTCTCTCTCTCTCTCTCTCTTTCTCTCTCTCTCTCTCTCTCTCTCTCTCTCTCTCTCTCACGCACACACACACAATTAAATTGTCATAAATGTGTATGTGTGTGTGTTTATAATGTGCTGATGAGCGTTTCTGAAAACTGCTGTTCTCTTCTCAGTTATACTCCCAATATGACTGAGAAGAGAACAACAGTCTTCAAGCTGTGTAAAAGTGAACTGAATGTCGTTTGATTAAAGCATCCATTTAAGCGTACCCTTGTCTTCTAATCGTGTCAAACCAAGGCTGGGACTTAAGGGAATATTTCAGTCTTTCTAATTTTAGAGACTCTTTTTTTTCTTTTTTTCCTCAAGTTATCTGTTTCATCTGGTGTTTAAAGACCTACAAATAATGTTCTTTAAACTTTTAGGTTCTCAGCTATCAGAGCACAAGTTCAGGCAATGTGTGTGTGAGAGATAAAAGAAAAACAGACAGCCTGACTTGTGTATGTGCAGGTACAAAACTGGACCTCTTAAGAAAGTGGAGCGTCAATCCTGCAATCGGCCACATCCTCAAAAAACTAGGTTAAGACCCAGTGCGGCATACCGTTGAGTCTCGAAAGGGGCTTCTGGCCCCATGAAATACTAATAAAACATCAGTTCAGCATTGTAGGAATAATTTCTTCTCTACTTAGGACTCGTAAAGGTCATTAGGCCTTGTCTCTGCGGAGCCACCACCGACAAGAAGAGCAGCAAAATCAACACCTCCAAGGACATAAAACTTGGAATAACTAGATATATGTTCAACAAAGTGGTTTAAGCCTGATATAAGATTATTGTGGCAATGTCAAAAAAACAAAAAGAAAGGTAATGTAGTGTGATTGTTCAATGCAATCAGGTTTTGGCTGGTTTTTATGACCTGTTTAGCCCCTGCTGGTAGATGTCCTAACTATATCATCAGGTTTCTAAAAGCATCATTTTTATTAATGGTTTAATTTTATCATGAAATTTTTGTATTCTCAGTCTCTGGGAAAAGTGTTTGGAACTGTGTGCATTTTTTCCTTGGATTTATAGGATAGAATTTTAGATTTTGCGTTTTAAATGATGTCTGAACAAACGTGGACTCATATCACGTGGACTAGGCTCATATCACATAATATGACAAGCAACCGTCATTTGGGACAGAAAGCTGCAGTGTACATCAGTCTTTAATAGAGTACACTGGGAATTAACAACCTTCATATATATGTGTGTGTGTGTGTTAGATCAGCAACTAGATGTGAAATGTGTTGCAGTCTCTGTTATGTTCATTTTTTGTGATTGTTAAAAAAAAATCACATTAAATTAGATCTCTGAATAAGTAGAACACGGAATAATATGCGATTGCTATGAAAAAATCACACTTCTAAGAGCCCTCAAAAATATTCTGAGACTGATAAACCATTTATGAAAATATATAAACTGGAATATATATGATAAGCCACAATAATATTAAAACTGAAGTGAGCAAACAAGTGAAGTCTTTATAAGCAAGTCATTGAATCATTAATTCAAACAACAATAATAATAATAATAACAAGTTATTAAAATGAATTAGTAATATTTAACTAATTAATATAATTTAACTAACTCATAAAATAATGAATGAATGAATTAATTATATAATTTTAAATAGCCTGCAGCAATAAATATTTTGTCAGAACCAATAGTAACGTTGAAGATTAATCATTTCTTTTTTATTTTATTTTAATTTTTTTTATTCTTATTCTCATTTTCTCCAGAACCATAAATATTTTACATGCTTCTTGTCCCTATAATAGTGTGGTTAAGGTATCTTCCAGCAGGAAATAACCACATCATGCTAGTCTAACCTTGGCTTTTTGGTCCACACTAAAAGGAAAAAAATCTGGGTCATGCTTCACAATCAATAAATATAGGCCTACTATAAGTTCTTTCAACAGTGTTACCTGCTCCTACATAAGGCATAGATATTCAAAAAGTTTTTTTTTTAATTATTAAGTTTATAAGTTTTCTTATTGCTTTCTATAGGAGAGCAATTGCTGAACACGCAATTTCAAGAACAATCATGTGACGTGCTTCACCTTGCTGTAGCACACAATGTGATTCTCATGTGAATATCACAACATAGTGAACCCGAGAGCACGCTTTTATTAATCCTGAAAGTGGGTTGCAGTGCCATTTTCCTTTAATACATTCCTCAGAAAGTCTTAAGTTATGAAAATGAATTTAAGCATTGCTGTGTGGCTTTGTTGTGCCCTGACTAATACCTTTTCAGCTCATAAAGACATCCTTTTAAGCTGCTCTTACATTATGGTCTGGCTTGAGCTTCTTTTTAGCTGAATATAAGCCTACTGTCAAAACATCTTTTCAAAGAAGAATAAGCGTTATGTATTTGCCAATCTTAAGTCTGACTTCTGATCTTTTTGCACTTTCACGTCTCAGAGAGAAAGCTGGAAAAATTGGCTAAAATGTATAGAAAGTCTGTGAAACCCCATTTAAAAGTCAATAGAAATGAAATTGTTAGATATAATATGTTGTTCACACACACACACTCACTGGACTGTATAGCCGCTCTGGGTCTGAGCAGTATTGATTGAACAACCTTATGCAATGTGCTTTGGAAACGAGAGAGCTTTGACTGCACTGCGTTCAGTTTCAGTTGAGTTTTCTGGTGTGCGTGAATCAATGAAACATCACACACTTTCTCATCCTTCATATCTGATGCAACACTTACTATGGCATAATCCTTTTAAGGCAAGTTCACTCAGTGGCCATCTTGCCAACACCCCCGGACAGCTATTTTCCATCTAACATGTAAGTGCAGCTCCCGACTGTTTGAATCTGGAAAGACTTAAATCTTCACTTTTGCAAAATAGCAAAAAGTTATGCAAAACGTGCAACTTCTGCAAATGAACAGCAGTGATTTACTATCATTACATAAAGAAGTAAGTGTCATTTTAACGTCAGTGTAAACCAGGGGGGTTTAGGTTTGTAGGTACTAAATGCACATTAAAATGTAAAATCTTATTCTTCACTGAATTCAATGGGGTTAACGCCACAACCTAAGAAAAATCTGCTTTTCACTGCTCTCATATATGATTGCAGAAAACATAAACATTATATTTTTGTATTGAACATTTGTGGAGCAAAAGCTTTTGTGTGAAAATAAATCATAACAGTAGTTTATTAGTTATATGTTTAAAAATCATATGTATGAGGTGGCCGGGTGGGTCTTTTAACCCTACACACGTGGTAAAAAGCTCACCAGTTTGGGACAAAAGGTCTTTTTAGCTAAAAACAATACATTTTTAATAATGTCTAAGCGAATACTTTTTCAAAACAATTACTTTAGCAAAGTAAAAAAAAAATAATAGTTAAGATTAAGAAAGCATTAAAGGAGATCCCATAATAATTTGATATATATTTATAGTAGGACAAATAAATTACATTTTATCATATTAAAATCATATTTTGAAAAAACTGATGATTAACATATGATGGTTTCATTATAAATATTGTGATTATCACTAAGATGGATTTGACAAACCAAACTAACATATGATATTTACCATCTAAATCTATCCATGTCATGTCAGCTTTTTATTATCATGTTAATTATTTTGCCTTTAGCCCCGACAGCAGGGGCACCTGCAGGGGTGACTTTGCTTATCAGTCGAATTCCCTAAAATAGGCTTAGTTGTCTGGGGAAGGAGCTTCATTGACTATGTGGAATGGGTGCTGGTATCCTGTGGATCATCAATGACTGTCAGACCAGCTGACGACGATGCCAACTCCACTCCCAATCCAGTGCCCAGCAAGATACCATCCCACTACAAGGAGCTGAAGCACGAGCCCGTGCAGACAATGAGTCCACAACTGAGTCAGCGCCAATGGAAGCGACCGAGCAGAACTGTTCTGAACTCTCATGATAGGCACAACAACCAACATAATAAAGTATTGCCCGATTATCATTCATCCTTTTCAGATAAAACGTCTCGGGTTATGACTATAACCCTTCCCTGAGAAGGGAACGAGACACTGCGTCGATAAAATCGACTCTTTGGGGGACGCTCCCTAAGCGTGCGCCTCTGAAGTATGAATGAAACTAATCCAATCCTGATTGGTGTTGCGTCGTGACGTAACATGTGACGGCATACCCGGAAGTATAAAAGTGACGCTGTCACAACACACACTAGCCTCGCGATGAAGCAAGACGCTCAAGGGTCTTTAAGGGGCGTGGCGACACGACGCAGTGTCTCGTTCCCTTCTCAGGGAACAAGGGTTATAGTCATAACCCGAGACATTCCCTATAGAGGGAACTCAACACTGCGTCGATAAAATCGACTCTTTGGGGAACGAGTACCCACTAGGCCACGCACCGAACAGACCCGCCCCAGAGTGAAACTGATCAGGCACTAGCAAGGGCCGAGTACGTGTGCACGGGGCGTACTGGGAAGGTTGAGACTATAAAACCTGACGAAAGTGTGTGGGGTAGCCCAACCGGCTGCATCACAGATGTCTTGTAGAGGTACTCCCGGAAGAAGGGCTCTAGAGGAAGCCATGCCTCTAGTAGAGTGAGCCCTTAAGGCTAAAGGTGAATGCAAGCCGCGTACCTTGTAAGCCTCTGTAATAGTCTGGAAAATCCAGTTACCTATAGTTTGCTTGGTTGCCGGGAGTCCCCTTCTCGGTGACCCAAAACACACTAACAACTGGTCCGACCTTCTCCAAGAAGCGGACTTCTGCAGGTATATACTTAAAGCTCTGACGGGGCAGATCAAATGAAGCCTCTTTTCTTCCGCCGACACATGCGGTGGAGGATGGAACACCTGAAGGACTATAGAGCGAGCCATGTTGGAAGGAACCTTAGGCACGTAGCCTGGACTCGGGTGCAGAAAAGCCTTTACTCTGCCAGGGGCAAACTCTAAGCAAGTTGGCGTTACTGCCAAGGCGAGATCTCCCACCCTCTTCAGTGAGGTAATCGCTAAAAGAAAGACCATTTTCAGCGTTACGTCCTTAGGCGAAGCCGACTCTAAAGGTTCGAAGAGATCCAGGGATAACCCTTCCAGAACTATTGCCAGGTCACAGGCAGGAACCCTGGACCTGGGGCCTGATGTATAAACGTTGTGTACGCACAAAATGGGCATAGAAATATGCGTACGCATTTTTCCACACGCATATCGAGATTTATAAAAAATAATCTTGGCGTAAATAAGTGCGCACCGTAAGGATGCTCTTGACCGTGCGTACGCACTCTTTTAGAAGAGTATGTGTTTTGGCGACACCGATGTTGAGCTGGAGTTAAGTGTCTTTTTGCTCAATATTAGACAGAGAATCTAAAAAAATTATACATCTACAGAAATATAATTAAAATATAATTTTACAAACCTCATCACTTCTTCAGCAAACATCCATCCCTTCTTAAATGACTGCGCCAGCACGCTCGTTGCCGTTTGGTGAAACTGACGCACATAAAGCCTATAATCTAATGGCAGATGGAGTAAAACCTTATGAGTCCAAATCATAAATACAGTCCATGTTCACAATAACAGTTTAAATAAATAAGAGAATGGTTTAAACTATGTTTTACTTCTGATATAAACATTTAGATTAAATATGCCATTCTCATTAATGGAGTTAAACACTTAAACTACATGAAATCATTACTGAGAAGAAAAAAATATATATTCAATAAATAGAAATATACCTATTTGTTGTGGATGCATTACTTTTAAATATTTTTCTTCTGGCATGCTGTGTTTTAATGTTTTAACTAGAGATAATTGCTAATCATGATAATGGCAGATTGTCTGAGAAAATTGTTTTGTGCAAATAATGCACAACCATGTCTATCTGTTTCCATTAAAATAGAAATCAATTAAAAATACTATTTGGCCAGTGGAAAAGATTTAGAAAAACTTTCTCTGAAATGTATTTAACACTATTTGATTTATTTATTCAAAAACAAGGCAAGGATATAGGCTACTAAAAAAATTATGTTTGTAATAATGTGACGGTACCTCCGCATTTCATATTTTCCTAACGTCTTGTACCATTAAACTTGGTATCACGTGGATGAGTAATCATATGCAAATGATATGCAGATGAGGATATGCATATTTAAACTAGGCGTTGTAATCTCCATATATGGTTATTTCGGGGAGGAGACGCATGTGCGCGCATTCTTCCGCTGACTGGGATTTATAAAGTGAATTCTGCGCAGGTTCTGGCGTACGAAAGGTTTTATAAATCTGAAAACTTTTGTGCGTACGCACACTTTAAGGATGAAATCTACGCAAAGTTTTATACATGAGGCCCCTGGTCACCGGCCTCATCCTCCAAGCACCACAAAGAAAATCGAATGACCAACTGGTGCCTCCCCAGAGGTCCACCACCAACTGGCGTGTGGAAAGCCGAAATGGCAGCCACGTACACCTTAAGAGTGGACGGGGAGAGACCCGCAGAGAAACAATCTTGAAGAAAGTCCAGAACTGAAGCCACTGAGCAGTTTACAGGATCTAACTCTTGTCCTCTACTCCAAGTGAGAAACACATTCCACTTATGGCCATACAATCTCCTGGTAGACGGAGCCCTAGGGCTAAGTATGGTTTCAACCACTCCCGCTGACAAACCAGCATTCAGGTACTGAACCCCCTCAGAGGCCAGACCCACAGTTTCCACAGGTCTGGGTTCGGGTGGAAAATTGTGCCCTCCGCCTGAGACAACAGATCCCTCCTCAGAGGAATCTGCCATGGCGGAGCTATGAGGAGTTATATTATGTCCGAGAACCATACTCGCGTCGGCCAACTTGAGGCAACCAGAAGTAGACTGATGCCCTCCTGACGGACCCTCTCCAGGACTCCCGGGATCAGAGCGATCGGAGGAAATGCGTACAGGCGAAACATCGGCCAAGCCTGTACCATGGCATCCAACCCCAGCGGGGCTGGATGTGAGAGGGAGAACCAAAGTGGACAGTGGGACGTCTCTCGAGACGCAAACAGATCCACTTCCATTGGTCCGAACCTCTCCCATATCAACTTCACCACCTCTGGATGAAGTCTCCATTCCCCGGGCCTCAGCCCCTGCCTCGACAGGACGTCTGCTCCCTGATTCTGAACCCCTGGAATATACATTGCTCTTATTGACCGTATCTTCCCCTGGGACCAAAGGATAATTTGATGCACCAATTTGCACAGAGGGCGCGATCTGAGTCCCCCTTGTCGGTTCAGATAAGCCACCACAGACATATTGTCCGTCCATATTAGGACGTGGCAACCTTTGAGGTGTGGGAGGAAGCTCCTCAAAGCCCTGAACACAGCCATCATCTCCAGGCAATTTATATGCCAAGTGCGATTAGGGATGCAGCGATTACCGGATTTCACAATTAACCGCGATTTAAAACGTCACGGTTAATTAATCGTAAAGACTATGCTACACCGAGTGTTCCGCACGGGCATCTAACACAAAACGAAAACAAAGTTACACCAGCGGTGCACCAGCTTAAAGTGCTCATCAGTCACTATGGCAGAGGGACTAAGCAGCGACGCTCTATTTCCACCGAAAAAACAAAAACAAAAAACAGCTCAAGTCAGCAGTGTGGGAGCCTTTTGCATACACAAAGAATAACAAGGGTGTAATTGAAGAAGACGGATCGCCTGTCTGCAAAACTTGCCATAAAAAAGTTTCCATTTATTATTTTCGTCAACGACATTTTCTCAGACAAAAACGAGACGATAACTAAATAAAACCTAGTTTTGAATGACAAAAACTATGAAGAAAATCTAGTGACATTTTCGTCAACGAATAAAAACTAAACACAAATGTTAGATAGTGACGATCTGTGGAGCGATCCAGTCAGAACTGATATCCTGCGTGTGTGATGCGCACATTTGTACTGGTCTACCCTGCGGTCCCATAACATGTAAAAAAAAAAAAAAAAAAAATGTAAACGTCTGGGCGAATGAGTACATTAGAGCAGACATAGGCTATAGATCTGAATAAAAGTGACGATGCAAAAAAGAGCTGTATTCGGTACGGTTTTCTGTGGACACGCACCTGACCCGACGCATGCAGCCATGCTCAGACACACACAGCGCGCAAGTAAAACTGAGAGACACAACTGAGCTCTCTTTCGTGTCTGAATAGACAAATACACACAACAATATGTCGAAATGTCCGTTTTGGACAGTATTCATGTAAACTATGTCGGTTATGTCTTAAACAGTTGTGAGTGTATTGGATGTGCATCGGTGCAATTGGATCCGCATGTCATTGGACATGATCCGACGTCTTAAAGTGACAGTGTAAACCTAATGCGGGCTGTGTCCTATACTGATCAAGCAACAAAAGAAAAGAGAAAAGTGGTCACTCTTTGTTAATAGCTTTAATAAAGATTAATTGTATTCATACAAATAAATATGTCTGCTTGAAAGAATAAAGAATGATGTATATGCAAGTATTAATAAAGAATGCATATATCATTCATTGAAAAGAAGATTGTGTTTTACTTTAGGAAAAGTGGTTTTATTTTGTTTTCTTTTAAAAGAAATACATGGTTAATGTTTAGCTTATAATTAATTCAATAGATCCAAAGACTTGTTTATTCTTATTTTCATTGGGATTTATTATCCCTTTATAGTTTTATTTATGTTTTAAGTCAAATACCAACAAGATATTGTTTTCATGTTTTCTACCTCAGGTTGAAAATTTTTTTAGAACAAACTAAACCCTGATCTATTTCAATCAAAGAGCCCTGCAGCCTTCGACTTAATTTGTTATTTTTAAAAGGAAAATACTGAATGTTTACAATGCACTTCTCTTTAATCCCAAAGAAAGAGATTGATTATTGTTTGTCATTTTATAATTTTGTACCATGTACCATGGCAGCAATAAATAACACATTAAAATCTAGTGTTGAGTTTTCATGTGATATTATACATTAGTAGTGTTGTGAATTTAATTGATGCATTATAATCGTGATAATCGTTAAACCGTGATTATTTCTCAGACAATAATCGTACTTACAAAATCGCTGTAATCGTTGCATCCCTAAGTGCGATGATGGTCCTGCCACAGACCCCTGGCAAAGCGGCCGTCCATGACCGCGCCCCAGCCAGTGAGGGAGGCGTCTGTCGAAACGGTTTCCTGGCGACATGACACCCCCAACACTGGCCCTTGGGATAGGAACCAAGGTTTCTTCCATATTTGCAGAGAATGAAGGCACCTGCGCGTTACTCTGATCATACGAAACGGACTCCCTCTGGGGGAGAACCCCTTGGTTTTCAACCACCACTGGAGGGGCCTCATGTGAAGGAGGCCCAAAGGAGTAATGTTGGAATGCCGCGGCCATGAGGCCCAGCATCATTTGAAAATGTTTCACAGTGATGGCCTGGCCCAGCTTCACCCTGGATACCATCGCCAATTGACTTGACATGTGCAGGAGACATTCTTGCCTGCATTGTAGTTGAGTCCCACACGACTCCCAAAAAAGTCGTTGTCTGGGATGGTTCTAGCACACTCTTCTTGGAATTGAGTCTCAACCCCAATTTTTGAATATGGCCAAGGACGACATCTTGATGCCGAACCGCCATCGACTCCCTTGAAGTCTGAGTGGAGCAAGGGCTACGTCCATACATTTGGTGAATGTGCGGGGAGAAAGTGCTAGGCCGAACGGAAGAACCCGATATTGGTAAGCTTCGCCCCCGAATGCGAACCTCAGGTACCTCCTGTGATATGGAAGGATGGATATGTGAAAATAGGCGTCTTTTAGATCTATCGTGACAAACCAGTCCTCGGACCTGATTTGACTCACAATTGCTGGAATGGTCAACATTTTGAACTTGAACCTCCTCAGAGATCGGTTCAACTAAAATCTAAAATTGGCCTAAACCCCCCATCCTTTTTGGAACTATAAAGTACCGGCTGTAAAATCCGGACTCCCTGTCTACCGGAAGAACACGTTCTATGGCTCCTTTCAACAGCAGAGTCTGTACTTCCTGTTCCAGCACCTGAGCCTGCTCTGGGACTACTGTAGTGTGCACTACCCCAGAAAACTTGGGGGGGCGGTGCGCGAACTGCAGCCTGTACCCTGCTCTTATTATTTGCAGGACCAATGCAGATATGTTGGGAAGATATTTCCACTCCTCTATAAAATGTACTAAGGGTACCAGCCTCTTGGGGCTGGCCTCTGGTGTTTTCACAATAACTTTCTCGACTACCCGAAGCGGAATACCGGCAGGCTAGTCCCTGTGACCATAACCGATGTTTTAAGATCGTATTTTCGCTGGAAGTTGACGCGGCCCGAAACGCTGCTAACGGCGGGCACGCATCTTTTCCTTGAGGGCCCCGCTGCGAATACAACCTCGGTTGTTATCTTTCTTAAAAATCTATCTTTCTTAAAAATATTCAGGACCCATATAGATATTTTGAAAGGCGTTGCCATTCTACAAAATCTACTAAGGGAACCAGCCCCTCGAGACCGGTCTCGAGCACTATTCTCGACTTCCTGAAGCAGATGACCGGCAGGAAAAAGTCGAAAAATTTTTAAAAACCATAGTCGGTGCCCGGTTGCAAGCCCTTGGGACGAATGCCACGGTGTGCATTCGCTGGAAATCGATGTAGCCCGAAACCTTCAAAACGGCGGGACAACACACACACACATATATATATATATATATATATATATATTTCTTTATCATTATTTATTTATTCATCTATTAACCTGTCGACGATTGAAGTTACAGCGTCGGAGAACAGGCCAGTTTACTTTATTGCAAAATAAACTCGTTATATATATATATATTTTTTTTTTTAATTTTTTTTCTTAGTCACTGAGGTTTCTGTATTGCAATGCAGACCTTAAATCTGCGCGCTACCTCGACAAACGCGAGATCTCAGCCACAGAATCTTTATTCCCACTATAGATTCTACATTGCAATGCAGACCTTAAATCTACGCGCTGCCTCGGCAAACGCGAGATCTCAGTCACAGAATCAGAGTAGCCTAGACCCGTAACGCTGCCTCGGCAAAACGCAAGATCCGAGCCACTACAGATTATGTATTGCAATGCAGTGCAATAATTTAGAACACTGGGTCTGGAGACACGGGACGAATGCGGTTCATCCCACGATCTCGTGATGTTTTTATGGAGATCGGGGAAAAACGGCAAACCCCGGCGCTGAGGCTGTGACTCGCGCCCAGAGGCGGACAGAGTACACAGCTTTATTATTTGAGTAAAAGTACAGATACCCATTGCCAAATTTTACTCAAGTACAAGTAAAAGTACTACAGTCAGATGTCTACTCAAGTAAAAGTACTAAAGTACTTGTTTTTCAAAGTACTTGAGTATCAAGAGTACAAGAGTACATTTTCTAAATATTGCACTACCTGCCACAGTGCTTATATTTATGGACAGAAATGTCCACATGGAGTTATGTGTTAATGTAAATACCTTGGAGAATGTAAAAGGAATTGAAAGTAAAATCAAGTCATATTCATCTTTTTACCATGTTGCTTTATTTAACATTTAACCCTTCTATTATCCCTGGGGTCAATTTTACCCCATTCAATGTTTAATGTTTGTAAATACATAATTTTATTTAGTTATGAAAAATGTTAATGTAAAATCAAGTAATTTTCATCTTTTACCATGTTGCTTTAATTAACATTTAAGAACATTTCAGAAAATTCAGAAAATTGAAATAGTGTGGCGAGGTGGGGTCATGGGTTGGCACATTCCCGGGATGGACCTGCTGCGTCTCCATCCATTGTTTCGTCCATGGTTTGGTCTCTTATCTAAATCTAACCATGGAGTTGACTTTGGCGGAAAGCTGAAGGTGATATCTGATAGCCTGTCTCAATCAGTGGCGTCTGCACAATCCTTTCACGTTTGAGAGGGAAACAACAAATTGAGGGTTTCCGAGATTTTTCTTATTTCCATTTTTTTTTTTTTTTAGAAGTAGTTACTTTTTACTCACGGTTATAGATAGAAATGTATTGGAGTAAAGAGTACACTATTTCCCTCTCAAATGTACTTGAGTAAAGTCATGAGTACTCCCCAAAAATGATACTTGAGTAAAGTACAGATCCCTCAAAATTGTAGGCTACTTAAGTACTGTACTCAAGACAAGTAAATGTACTCCGATACTGTCCGGCTCTGCTCGCGCCGCATGAAACGCTCATCCAATTTACTTTGAACTTGCGTTCCCTGCTCATCTTGTGGCCAGCTGATGTCTGGCCACGGCACGAGTCACAACCTCACCAGTCCCTCATATACTTGGCCGTGAGCTGGCGCGCCTAAGCCACGGTCATCCGCATCGATACTGACACGTTTACTTCCTCGGAAGCGGAGAGCTCGAGTATCGGAACCTGATCGTGGTCAGAAGAAGCCGCGGCGCGGACTTCTGCACCAGTGCCTCAGCAGTCTCATTCTCGTCTGCAAGATCCCGCTGCGAACCCCACGATCTCAGTCGCCGCGCCGCCTCAACGGACGCGGGACCAGAACCGTGGGGAACGCGAGCCTGACCGCGCTCATCAAAGCACACCAGCCGGGAGTGCAGCACTCTAATAGGCATTGCATCACAGTCTGCACAAGCAGCTCCCTCGAGAGCTGCCCGTGCATGCTGCACTCCCAAACAATCCAACACAATGTGTGCGTCCCCACCCGTGAGAAAACGAGGGCAGGGACGCACACATCTCTTAAATTGTTCACTGCAGGGCCATTCTTTCCTATATATAGACAAACAACACCAAATAAGACAGACAGTTTCACATAGAGTGCTTGCTGAAGAGCGAAAGCTAGTGTGTGTTGTGACAGCGTCACTTTTATACTTCCGGGTATGCCGTCACATGTTACGTCACGATGCAACACCAATCATGATTGGATTAGTTTCATTCATACTTCAGAGGCGCACGCTTAGGGAGCGTCCCCCAAAGAGTAGATTTTATCGATGCAGTGTTGAGTTCCCTCGATAGGGAACTGAACACACTTTTAGTGCCACTCACTTTGGAAGTCTTGCTTTGAAACAGGCAGCTACCAGCTGAAGCTTTTCTAGCTTTTCCTTGAGAGTTGATATGTAAAAAAAAAAAAATAAATAAAAAAACTGTTATTGTGGTTGTTGTTGTTGTCTGCTTATCTTAATGTGTTATGCCATTGTTCATATGCTTCTGTGTGAAAAAAAATGCAGGTACATTGACTGTGTTAATGCACCATCCCAGCTTGAACAACCAATGGGGAAGGGACTGCACTGCTGAGCTCAGGTCAGATTTTCCCATCATACATCAGTGTATTTGTCTGCAGCAGCTTTGTAGTGATGACCTAAGACCTGTGGGAGGGGAAAACTTTGTCTGGCTATCTCCTAATAACACGTTTAACCAACTAACATGCTGTTTAGTGTCCTGCCATGTATACACTTGTGCAGGTTTTATTGCCAATGTGCATTTGAAGAGTTGTGGGATTTTTTTTTTATTGAGGCCATATTTCATTTTGGCCTACTTTTCCTAAATTGCCTGTGGGACTCAGTGAGGGGAGTGAAGCGTAGCTGCTTCTAAATGAGATGGGAGGAAGAAAGACAAAAGACAAGGGGGAGGAGAGAGAGGGCCCGACTCTTTCTTATTGTGACTCATTGAAAAAGACAATGAGATAGCTGAAGAATAAGAGAAGTGAAGGATGCTTGGAGGAACAGGGTCAAATCCCAACTAAATGAGGAAATTGTGCTCTCTTGATCATTGCTAATCAGTAATGGTTGTTATTTGGTAAAGAGTTCAGCGGTGGTGATTAGAGGTAATAGTGGAGTTGTGTTAAAGGCTGCAGAACACACAACATGTTCAACAGTAGTACATTGGAGAAATTGTATGACTCACTGCCGACACTTTTATACATGTCTTATTTGAATCTTATTTCCACATTTGTTTGTTTGTTTGTTTGTTTGTTTGTTTTGGACATGTACAAAATAAAAATGTATGTATACAGACATGCATACATATATAACATTAAATTAAAACAACAAATATATACAATCATGTATTTCACAACACAATATTTCAAGATTATTATAATTAATTCAAATGAGAAATTCCCATGTTGAAAAAGGAGTAGGAAGAAGTTCATAACAAACTTTTCAGATCCTCCCCCTAACTCTATCTCTGTCCTTAAATTAAATACAAAACAAACTGAGGAACCTGTATTAATTAATATCACATCAAGTCATTTTCATATCCATTAAATATCCTCAGTTTAAATAGTCTTTTAAATTTATATATATATATATATATATATATATAAACTGGATGTTATAAGTGTTGATACACATGAGTCTGAGGATTCGCCACCTCAGTCTCATGTGTATGAGGAGCTGGTTGAGGTGGTCATGAGAGCGGTCGAAAAATTAAATATCGATTGGCCGTCAGATAAGCAGGATGTTTGTTCGAAAAGCAAGCTTGACGAACATTTCCTGCCCTCTCCTGCACAACCTCAACACCAGGGTCTTCCGTTTTTCCCCGATCTTCACACTAATGTGTCAAGATTGTGCATGTATTCGTATTGAACCGTTCAGTACGAGGCTTTTGGTTCAGTTTTCGGTACGCATTTTTAAACCGAACGGTTCGTTGGACCATTTTTCCTGCCGACCAATTTCGTTATTTCAAATGTAGGTGCATTGCGTGTGGTAAGCGTGCTCATAGAAAAAAATTATATCAAGGACATTTCTCTGGCATTTCTTTCTTTTTGCTGTATCGAAAACATTCCGAACCATGACACAAGTGTATCATATCGAACCGAACCGGGAATTTTGCGAACCGTTACACCCCTAGCACAAACATCACACTATTCAAATATTCACAATTTTAAGGAACATGGTTATGGGGAAATGCCGAAGGTGGAAGAGACACTCGCGAGCTATCTCTCCCCTGAAGCTGCATCCTCTATTTAAGTCCCGGTGTTACCCATCAAGCCAGTTAGAGTGACATCTGTGTTGGTGGGTAAGGCTTACTCTGCTGCTGGTCAGGCTGCAGCATTTCTCCACATTATGCCGTTGCTGCAGGCCTACCACGCAGAGATATTAGGAGATTTGGTTGAAGGCGGGGGAATTGGGCCGAACGCAGTTTACGAACTCTGTCAGGCGACAGATTGGCCAGCAGTTGAGACCAGCGCATCCATAAGAAACTATCCTTTATCCTTCTCCTTGATATTACTGAGGTTCAACCAAAGATGCCCCCCCCCAAAGGGAGAGAGGTTAACACATCATTGTATGGTGCCTGCCCCCTTTTGGTGCCCTCAGGGGACCGTTATGCTAACCCTGCCACCTCTTGAGTTACAGGGTGCAGCGGTCTCCAGCGAGCACTCAGGGTCCATCCCGGAAACGTAGTGGTCCGGGGATGCCCGCCCCCTCTGAGAAGGGTTCTAGAGCAGTCAGTTCAGGTGTTATCTGCTGGTTCGCCGTTACAGGCCGACAAGCTGATTACTCAACAACAACTAAATCCAGAAACCAGTCTTGAGAGGCTGGTACCTGTAGTACAATTTTCGACAGCATGGAGGCTACTGCCAAATATTTCTTGTTGGGTCCTCCAGACCATAGAAAGGGGATTCAGATTCAGTTTGGGTCTCGTCCGCCCAGGTTTTTGGGGATCCTACCCACCATGGTGGACCGCAAGCAGGTTCTGGTGATGGAACAAGAAGTGAAAAACCTGTTGGACAAGGGGTCCATAGAACATGTACCTACCTCCAGCATGGACACCGGTGTTTTACAGCCGTTACTTCATCGTTCCGAAATCTGGAAATCTAGAAATCTGGCGCAATGTTATGACGCAGCGCCTGAAAATAGTGCCCAGCTTCCAACGTGAATGGGACTAAGTTTGTGTAGTCATTGCGCCTGCTGCACTCATGGTACGGCAGTGAAGTTTCCTGATTATTACGCAGGAATGAGAGTATAGTTCCTAGTCATATCAGCCTAGAAAATCGCAACTTTACATTTTCCATCTGTCTTAGTGCACGATGTAACTACAGAAGAGTTAAGTTTTAAATAGGAAAAATATTGAAACACTTTGGTATTTTTTTTTTTTTGGGGGGGGGGGGGGGGAGAAATGCTAGTGGTCTTGTGCACTTCAATGATATATGCTAAGCTATGCTAAAAGTGGTACTGCCAGAACCGGAGATCGGCTGAATGGAAAGGTGAAACTCAACACTTTAACTCTGTAGGAGTTGTAAAATGAGCCTATTTCCAAAAAAAGTGGAGTATCCCTTTAACATCATTCAGCCCCTTTTGCTCGCTAAGAGACTGGTTATGGATTTTAACCTGGATTTGAATTTGGTGGGCTGGTTATTGGATTTTTTAACAGATAAGTCCCAGCGTGTGAGGGCAAACAGCACCCTAACTGAAGTCACTTTTAAATCCACTGGTTCTCCCCAAGGTTGCTGTCCGTCTCCTCTCCTGTACATCCTGTACACAAACCAGTGTCGCAGTTTGTACCAAGATAGATACATCCTTAAGTTTGCTGATGATTCTGTTATTGTCAGCTTGCTATCAGGGAATGAGCGGGACCATGGGCCAGTCCTTAGTGACTTTGTAGAGTGGTGTGATAGTTCATTTTTACAGAAGAACGTATCTAAAACTAAGGATGTGTTCATTGACTTTTGCAGGACACCACCTCCCCCTACAGTCACGGTTATTAAGGGCTTGTATATTGAGCTTGTGGAGACATACAGATATCTTAGAGTCATTTTGAACCATGGTTGACGCTGTCTCAAAGAAATTTCAACAGAGAATGTATTTTCTTAGGAACATGAATACTTTTAATGTTTCTTCAGACATGATGATTCTGTTTTATCGTGCTTTTATTGAATCTGTTTTATCTTTCTGCATATCTGCTTGGTTTGGAAGCCTCTCCCTGACAAACAAAAACAGACTTGATAGTCTGGTCAAAGTGGCGAGCAAGTTTTCCAGGAGAAGTCAGGCTCAGTCAGGGGAGTTATAAAACAGGTCCAGAGGAAAGTTAGAGCCATAGCTCATTCACAGGATCATCCCCTTAGAACAGAGTTTGAGCTTTTGCCCTCTGAGCTGCGATATCGAGTTCCTAGATGCAGAACAAAGAGGTTGCACATATATTTCGTTCCGGCAGTTGTGAGGCACCTTAATGGCAATTAGCACTTTATATTAACTTGAACAAGTTGCAATTTTTGCACTTGATTGTGTTGTAATTTATTTATTCATGTATTCTATATTATGTACTTTGGGCACTAATGTGAATTCCTTCCTCCTTTGCTCGTTAGTTTTGTTGTTGAGTGTTGTTGTATGTTATGTGTTTTATGTTGAGCATTTGCTGCAAATTCAATTTCCCCTTGTGGGACAATAAAAGTACTTTGACTTTAACTTTAATATATATATATATATATATATATATATATATATATATATACAGCACATATATTGCAGTATATTAAAACATATAAAGACAAACTTTAAAAAGACAAAACTATATGTAAAAAATATAGTGCCTTTTTGCAATGTGTATGTATCAATATATGACTATGCATATATTGCAATATATTGGACAATTTGGACAATATAAATATTGAATCCTATATATGGGAATATATTGCCTAGTATCACATTGTATTTTTCAATATACTGCAATACATTTTTGTTTCGGAAGGGACTGAACAGCGTATGTGTTTCTCCCTGGGCGCTTCATCACTGCTATGAGCTTTTCTCTCACAAAATGAGTGTGTACGCGGCAGCAGAGGATCCAAAGTTGACAGCTATGCTTTCGTGGGCCACCGCGGGTATTGGGCATGTGTGGATCCCTCCGACATGTAGCACTCAAGGCTGATGATTGGTTTTTGGGGGAGGCGAACCCAAATCCTTTCTACCCGGACGTGCATGAAGAGGTCTTGAGATCGTGGGAGTCTCCTTTGACTTTTCGCGACAGCTCAACGGCCTCCTCTGCCTTCTCTGTCCTCGCAGAGGTCACGGCCCAAGGTTCTATGGGGTACATCTGTGTCCCCACAGTGCCTACACCTGGCTTTGTGACCCTAAGCACCCCTCCAATGCCTGTAGATTTTTTCTCCACTCCGGTGGCCAGCTGCGGGGCAGGCTGCCACCTCTATAAAACTGATTGCTTTTAAATTCAACACTTTAGAATTTGGTGTGTTACAGTGAAGTTATTGAATATTTTTCATAAAATAAAATGTGCAAAAAGTTTTTGTTTAGTTTTTTCCCACCAGTACATCCCTTTAGGGACTCCATACACAAGCGTTATCAATGGTCTCCCATACGTTAGCGGGAAGATCAGAAGCACCCTGACTGGCCACTCCTACAGCCTCCATTTCTCAGGTTGAGGATGCCAAATCCTGAAATATCCTGATTGGAATTTCACACAGGGACCGGGCGCCAGATTAGACAGGAACCACACAGGGCACAGAGTCGAGTCTTGCAATGCAAAGAGGTCCACCTACAGCCTTGCCTAAAAGACTCAAAATCTGAGCCACCAACCTAATTTTCTGTCTCAACAGGATGTTCGCTGGCTCCTGGAACATGAACTGCTTCGGTGAAAGGAACCTGTCTTAAGCCCATAGAGGGTGGAGGCATTGCACATGCATGTTCAGGGTGCACGACTGCGAACCTCCCTGGTAATTTATTTGAGACAGGACTGCCTTGTTGACCATCCTGACAATAACATGACAGCCCGTCAGGGCCGGAAGGAAGTGATCCAGAGCCAGAGAGACAGCTCACAACTCTAGGCAGTTTATGTCCCACAAGAGAAGCCTGCCCTTCCAAACACTGTTCAAAACACCAAACCAGAATGAGCCCCTTTGTCTAGGTAACTTAGTACATGGATGCCCTGGAGTCTCAAAGGGTCCATGGGGCCAAAGCCAGACCAAATGGAAGGACTCTGTTTTTAGTGTGGTTTTTTTTTGTTCTTTTACAATAGCATCTTAAATTTTCCATGTAGAGGGAAAAATTTGGACGGCGTACGTCCCATATAGGGCGCAGAACCACAAATGAGAAAATGTGTTGAGGGGAGATAGCCTGAAGCACCTCTGTTTTCCAATACAGGAAGATGGTGTTGGTAACCTAACTCTGTATCCTGAAGTGCACATTGTATAACAGATTTAAATTTAGAATCTCAACGGGGAACAGATATGGAATAAAAGATCAGGAATGTGCTTGTTCTGTCCCTTCAGGACCTCTGCTTGGTAGGCGTGAAGAATGACCAAGGCATGAATCGCCATATCTGCCTGGCCAGTCGCCATGTAGGTTTTGGAAGTAGTCCTACAGGACCTAAAACCTCACTGTTTAGTTTTTTGAATGATATTTGAGTGAATGTGATTGAGTTTTCCAATTGTATAGGTGGAAACATAAAAAAAGAACAATGGCAATCTGCTTGTGCCATAATGGCTGTACCGTGTGAGGAGATGGCTAACAATTGTTTTAATTGTACAGTTGAGATGTGGAACGAAAACAACTCATCCACTGATGATAGACTAATGACAGGGTTCCCTCAGCACATCATCGTGTGGTTTGACGTAAAAGTCCTACATCCCCCCATGATCTAACTGCCGCAGATGGATTAAATCTGATATTTCCAAATTCACCTCAATTTCATTTTAGTGACATCCCATCTCATATCCCATAACAGTGCTGAAAATAGTAAAGATATTACATCCACAAAGAGAAATGAAATTACTTACCAGAGCTCTGGCATTTTTAATGCATTCATTTTTATTTTCTTATTTATAACAGTGAAGCTTTCCAATATTTGCCACAGGCCTTCCTCACAGTGCACAAAGCTTCCGTCAGGGCTGCAAATCATTTGCAAATAATGAAGCTGCTCAGATTCATTGCTGTTGATTGGTTTGTACTCTCTCTCTCTCTCTGTGTGTGTGTGTGTGTATTTGATTAAAGTTGAACTGATTTAGTCATGAAGTAATTCGGAGTCATTTGAGGTCATGCAAGCCAAAATCACACTGATCTGTGTGCAACATGCACCAAGTAATTTTGTGGATATGTGGTGCTGGCTGATACCACAGTCGTCATTGACTTCATACACCTACAGTACCACTCAAAAAGTTTTGGGTTGGTCAGATTTGTATTATTATTTTTATTGTTGTTATTGTAAGAAAAACAGCAAATTAATTTAGCAAGGACACATTTATCAAAAGTGACATTAAATGCATTTCAAATGTTAAAAAAAAAAATATTTCTACACCGAAGCACAGTTGCCTCATGCAGTGCAACACATCCTCTTCTCCTAGAGTTGATCAGGTTGTTGATTTTGGCCTGTGGAATGTTTTTCCACTCCTCTTCAATGGCTGTGCGAAGTTGCTGGATATTGGCAGGACCTGGAACTTGCTGTCGTATCAACCTGAAGGCGCGCAATCTTCTCCATTTCAAATGTACTACACCGACTGAAACACGGCATGTCGCAATCTGTGATGAAGCAGGCGAGAGCCAATGAGCGTTTGATATCACTGCCGTAAAACATATCGTAACGCTTCTTGAAGGCGCATTTTTTGAATTTGAATTCATCACCAACGCGGATTTGACGTTTGCGGTCGCTGCTGAGAAATGAAGATGAGATCACTGGATAAAATACTGAATTTGGATCTGTTTCTTGCAACCAACGTATGGATTCTTGAATTTGGTTTACATCAAGTTAATAAAATGTATGTATTTTGTGAATGTATCAGTATGTTGCGTTTTATTGGAGAAAATGCTTTTTTGTGTAAATACTACAAAATGGTTAAACAAAGTATTTTTAAGGTTTAAAGTGTAGGTATCAAAGTCAAAAATTTAATGCCAGGATTATGCATAAATTGTAAAGAAACCTGCTTTGGATGTATTATGTTCAGGACAAACGTAATAGCACTGCAATAGTATTAGGTTAAGGACGAACGTAATAGCACTGCTTATATGTTGGCATGTAACGTAATTGCGATTTGCAAAATAGTTTCCTCAGAACGTATTTCGTGTGATACATAGTTGTGTCGTATATATGCCGATCCAGAGCATCCCAAACATGCTCAATGGGTGAGATGTCCGTTGAATATGCTGGCCATGCAAGAACTGGGATGTTTTCAGCTTCCAGGAATGTTGTACAGATCCTTGCAACATGGGGCCTTGCATTATCGATGGTAGTGGATGAATGGCACAAAAATGGGCCTCAGGATCTCGTCACGGTATCTGTGTAACTGTGCTTCAGTACCATCTTGGTGGTGGTTGGGGAGGATGGAGGTAAATGGCAACGTCAGTATCTGCGAACTCAGACAAGTGTAAGGACCAATCTTTTATACTGTGACTGTTAACACCTGATTGGATAAGAATGATGTAATACATGAAGCGCTGATTGAGTCTTCTTGACAGAACTTAAGCTAAAGCTTTCATTTCTTGCAATGTTGTAGGCTATTTTTTTGCACTTTTGACAAAAAGAAGTCTGAGATATTTGAGTGTTGTGTGTAATAAAACAGGCCTACTCTTTGAAATCATAATTGTATTGCCTTGTTTTTAAACACTAAATATTTTACTTAAAACATTCCTCAGACACTTATTCAGTTATCTATAATATACGTTGTTCAAAAAGCAAAAGTAGTTTCAATGTAGCTAGCTACTTTTTGATTGTAACTTGTAGTGTAGCTAACTACTTTTCCAAATGGGTAGCTCGACTGTAGTTAAACTACTTTAGTAGCTTGTCAAACTATGGTTTCAGAGTAGCTTCCCAAACACTGTATATATATATATATATATATATATATATATACATCATTGCAGGGTCCACCACGGTCCACAGAGGCTCATCTCTTATGTTTGCGTTTCCTTTTTCTTGCCTGAGTCAGCTTTTCTATTTGAAACACTGCGCACCAAAAACAGATACCAACCTTCAACAAATCACAGCATGTCCTAAAGTCAGCTTTAATGGGTCTTCACAGGAAAAACAGACGGACGACAGCGGAGAAAAATTACAGCAGACTGGAGAGAGTGAGAAGAGGCGTTGTCAATGGATGGGAGAGATTCAAAGTGTTAGTTCACAAAAAAAGAAAAGACAAATAAACTCTGTTATCATTTAATCCCTCTTGTCGTTCCAAACATGTATGACTTTCGTTCCTCTGTGGAACTGAGAAAATTCTCTAAAGCACTTTATACTTCTAAGGGCAAATAATCTGAGCTAAATTCCTGTGTGTACTCGTATTGGATGTTTACAGGTGTCTCATTTGTGTTGACTTTTATCTCATACACTCTGAAAAATAAAGGTTCAAAATGCCATTGAATTCCAATTTTCAGTTCCCCTAAAAACGTTCAATGAAAAGTTCCTAATGGACCTCTTTTTTCTTAGTGTGAAGAACATTTTAATAATCTAACCCTGTTTCCACTACAAAGAACCTTTTGAGCAATAGAAAGTTTATATGGAAAGTTTTTTTTGTAACCATTGCCATTAAATAAACTTTACTTTTATAAGTGTATAAAGAATTTTAGGAGAATTAGCAAAAAACAAGTTAATGTTAAATGAACTTTACAACTATATTTAAGAAGTACATTATGTATCCTGGGGGGGGGGGGGGGGGGAAGGGGGGGAAAGGAACAACCTCTAAGCAATAAATAAATAAATAAAAATACTAATTTGTTGGTGCTCATTTTAATTTTGCAAATTGTACAAATTTAGACCATGTCAGTAAAAACATTGAGCAACACACTAAATAGTCTTGCAAGATTGCAGCAGGGGAATTTGCCCAAACCATATTGATCCACAACAAATCAAGACTACATGTAGATCTGGAGCTTTCAAAAGTAATAAACTACAAAACATCCCTATTATTTATATTCCCAAGTGCTTGAAATTATTTTTACAGTCAGAAGTTTTAGATTATAGGCGACGGATGGTGAAGGTGGTTGACAAGTTGTTTGTTGGTGCTTTAAAGGAGATTAATTTAGAGCCACGTGTGCAGCAAGATGAGAGCAGTAAAAAGGAAAAAAAAAATCTACACCAGCAAGAGGGCCAAAAATGGGATGCATATGATGTTAATAGTGACATGCACCTCTTAATTAATGCATTGATTATAGCCTTGAATAAATGTCATTGATTTATTCTTTACTATTTGTACGCAAATATGATTTCTACATATGCATGAGTCCAATGTAAACATAGTCACATGACCCCAAAATGAAACCATACATTTTTATTGTTGTAACATGACAGTAATATAATGTAACCTTTCAAAAAAATTATCATTACTCTATTAATTTATAGTAAACATCTATTTATAGATTACAATAAATAATTAGTTTAATACAATCAGCATTAACCCCTACCCGTCACCCCCCTTTTTGAGAATGGGGTTAAAATGCACTATTCACACTTAAATGATTGTAATTCAAGAATGCTTTGGAATATATACCCAAGTTTGGTCTTGTTTTAAAGAAAACACTCAGCAAATTATTGCTGACGTGAAAACGAATCAAAAAATCAAAGTATGAAAAAGTTATGGAAGTTTAAATTTACAGTAAATCAAATATACTGTACTATCTATTTTTTATTTTATATAAAATATATGTTTTACAAAATATTTTTTTACTCTAAAATTACTATAAAATCAAAGCCATAAATCTAATCAAGTAATGTTCCAAATTTGAAGTTAATATCATAAAAATTTAAGTTCCCATGACATTTTGTTTAGGCGTAGTACCAAAAATAGCCACCGGGTGCTATTGAATTCCATTGAATTTAGTTGTATACATTCTACCTTAAAAAATTAATACATTTCTGTCCAAATATCAATTCTGTCACAAAATTTGGAACCTTGAGACTCAGACCT
Source organism: Cyprinella venusta (assembly GCA_038021265.1). NCBI lineage: Eukaryota > Metazoa > Chordata > Actinopteri > Cypriniformes > Leuciscidae > Cyprinella > Cyprinella venusta. The sequence continues at coordinate 16,611,005 of CM075871.1, forward strand.
TTCTGACAATATGTGTTTTGTCAAGATTAGAAAAGGTTTTGATCATAAATTTTGAAATATAATGATGCCCAAAAGGGGAGGAGCCTGATAAAATAAGTACCATTTCTATGGTAACGCAACATTCAATTATAAAACGGTTTTTCACAGTATGAATTCTGAGTTTATAAGCTTTCAAATGATACCTTATTTATGATAACTACTAAAATATGTGATATAATAAAAAGGCGATAAAGAATAATTGTATTTTAGAGGATAATATATATTATAATTTTTAGAAGATATTATACTATATTTTTATTTTTTTTTATTTAAAATACTAGATTATATGTTTTATTATGAACTTTTAGCATAAAAACAGAATTTTCAATGATTAACAATGACCTTTCCAACAATATATAATTTGTCATAATTAGATTAGGATTTAATAGAAATATAGTGAAGTAAACCAGGTACCAGGACGGTGAAGTCAGTACAACACAGACATTTTATTTATCTATTTTTAAATATAGATAGATTAATAAGTTGTGTAGGCAGTGCAGTGGATTCACTTTTTATGACGTCATGAGCAATCCATTTCTATTTTCTAAAGCTATAAGGTATATTAAAAAAAAATGCATCACATCACTTCAGAAGGCCTTTATTAACCCCCTGGAGCCATATGGATTACGTTTATGATAGATGGATGCGCTTTTTTGGTTCTTCCAAATCTCAGGTACCATTCACCGCAATTATCAAGCTTGGAAGAGGATATTTTTTTTAATATAACTACAATTGTGTTTGGCTGCAAGAAGAAAGTCATATACACCCAGGATGGCTTGAGGGTGAGTAAACCATGGGATAGTTTTCATTTTTGGGTGAACTAATCCTTTGATATCAGGCTACAACTGCCTCTCAGGCCAGTGACGTTTTTCATTATCCATCTTTGAAAGCGACTACTCATGCAAAAAGCACCAACTCAGTTTTAAAAATATGTAGTTTTTCATGTCCTCAGTGTAACAAAATCTCTTAAAGGGAAAGATTTTCAACATTTGTGATGGATTAATAATTTTCTGGTCCAAAATTCCATTTCCTTCGTTTGTTCAATAAATGTCTCTCTATCATCTGCTGAGTTATCAGTGATGGGATCTTGAACACCCTCATATCATATGCAAACAAAACTTAATCTTACAAACTTTTTTTTCTTCTCAAGAGGCTGAATCTTACATTTGTTTTTTGGGTTTTTTGTTTGTTTGGTTTTTCCCTCAATGCAGAAACTCATTAACCTTTTGCAGGCTCAATTACAACAAAAAACTAATGCAGATAAAACATCCCAACACTCTTCTCTCAAACAAATGCTTAAGCATCCAATTACACCGGTCCCTTTTCGATGCATCCCTGTCGAGCATCAGATGATGAAGTTTCTGATTACACAAATAATCTCTCCCCAATGAACCGGCACAGCTTCTAAAACAATATATCTTCACCCAAACTGAGGTTTTATTCTAATTATCTCTGTTTTGTGGTGAATTGAAAGAAATTCAGCAGAAAACTGCTGTAAGGAAAAGCAGCAGGAACCGGGCTAACCATAAAGGAAAATGTGAAGGGTCCCAGGTCAGGCATGCAGTACTGATCTCCAGACACAGCGGGCATACCAATTAAAAAGTTAATGAAGATCATATCAAGCAACATGTCCAGCAGGGTACTCTATTCTACAGAGAAGAGGTTGTGGCTGTGCTGTAGTACACAACAGGAGCAAATAAATGGCACAGATAGGATCAAAACACGGCTTAATTAGAATTCAATTGGCCTCAGTCTTTTTAGGTGAACAACTATTTTTCAAGAACCTCTTAAGAGATAATACATCATCCATAAACCATGGAAATAAATCAATTTTCAAGCAATGTTTTTGAACACTTGGACATTTGTGATGCGATCTGGGAAAACCCGTCGGATGTAGCGGTGGTATTGAATGTCAGTTTTTTGTCAAAAAAAGTTTTTTATTAAATTATTATTCTATTACATCTTGTTTAGCATCTCTGAATTTATCTTGGGATAATTTACTAGTTTAGTGCAGAAATATAGCGACTTATAAATTTCAAAACGGTTTTCACAGGATGAATTTTGAGTTCGTAAGCTTTCGAGTGATACCTAATCTATGATGATTACTAAAATATGTGATGTGAAAAAGAAGGCTACAAATAAAGAGTGCCAGTCATCCGGCTAACAGGACGTGACCATTAATTAAACCGTTTTTTTTTTTTTTTTTTTTTTTTTCTCAAAATTCCGTTCTGAAAATCATAGCGATCAGCCGACTTCAGATAACCACAACTTTTGTTACAGAAAAACGATAGAATAAATAAAAATGAAAGGGCTTGAACCCAGCTTTAATAGGGTCTCAAAACCTGTAATATGTCAAATTTCACCATGTGGTGGGTTTTCCCAGATCGCATCACACACTTGTTTAGAGTAAAACGTGTGTATCGGAGGCCAGCCAGTAAAGGAATGTGTAGGTATTGGTAACCCTCACTCCCCTGGCCTCAAGAGCAGCACTAGCGACTGCCGCTACTGGCTATTTTCTTTAACGTCCTTGCTAGCGTGCATCTCCCATGCCAGTGGTGCTGATTCGAAACCCGTTTGAGAGGTGCGATAGGATCAGTCACATTAGTTCCGTGATCCGGATGGGAGTGAGGTTTAGGAGGGTGGGGGGAGTGTAATGGAGGCCAGCTAATAAAGTTCTCTGCAGATAAACCTGTAAACCCTGACTGACGCCAGAGGCTGTGGTCTTTAGCATCTCTGTTAGCATCCACTTCCTGTGCCGGTGAGGCTGGTTCCAAAGTAGGACCAGTCACACATGCATAAGAATTAGTGATTTCCGAGCAAATTGTTCTTTTGGGTTCATTTTAATGAAACGGTCAAAAAAAAAAAAAAAAAATCAGAAAATAGTCTGAATGCTTTGTGTATCAATCTGACTATTCTGAAATCAAAAAATTTAAACCCTAAAAAGCATATGTTGTCATTAAAACTAAACCTATTAAAAGTAAAATCTGTTTAAGTTGAACTACTCAGATGACTAAAACTATATATATATATATATATAAACTAATAAAAATGACACAAGTGCATAAAACAATCAGACAGACGGAGAGCTCGGAGCAAGGGCTCTTTGGTAATTTCCACCTCTTCCCTCTTTACTTTTTCAGCTTTGTTAATAAAACACAAGAAGGTATGTGACAAGCAGGGCTGATGAGCGGAATAAAGTCCAATAATAAACAGAATAAAGTCCAGTCCTGGGTGAACTACAACAGCCCACAAGTTTTTATTTATTTATTTTTATCCAGCGTTATCGTGTGGTGTGATGCGGAGCACAAGAGAAAAACAGAGTTTGAAGCTGCTCGCTTAAAAGACCTTGCTCGCCTCTCAATCGTCCAATTTCAGAACGGTTTTTACAGGTTGAATTTTGAGTTTGTAAGCTTTCGAATGATACCTAATCTATGATGATTACTAAAATATGTGATATGAAAAAGGCAATAAATAAGTTGCCCCGCAACTTAGTTAGTCGTTAGTTAGTCGTCCCGCTAACAGGCCGCTTTTAGCACCTTGCTGAATCAATGCCACGTAGAATTAAAGGTTCTATAAGCGATGTCGGGGCAAAACATTTTTTGTCACGTACAGCAAACGTCTCCTCACTATCGGCTAGCTGCCTGTCCCCTAAACACACTGTAAAAAAACGCGGTCTCTGTAGACACCACAGGCTCCACAAACGGCAACAAAAACAATCATGTCTTACCCGGACCACGAAACCTAACAAACAGTGTTCCAGCCAATCACTGGCAAGAAGTATTTGAGGGTGGGTCTGGGGGTTGCATTGAACTCGTGGAGATTCTGGAAGCTGTCTTCCGTAAAATGCGCAGCACAGAGAGCTAGATTACGATTGTCACTTTCAGGAACATAATCAAACATAAATTGTATGCATTGTTGATGAAGTAGCATTCCGTGGGAAGCTTGAAACACAGAAGACCTGACAGCTGCGTGAACACAACTCACTCCGAAGGGAGTGGTTGATGCAAATGTGCGGGTTAGTGACGAACCGTAAACCCGTTGTAGTCCCAGTCGAGTCGTTTTTGTAGGCGTTTACACTTCCTGGTTTTTAAAAGACGATATCTCTGCTTACATTGAACTTTCAGCGCTGCAACTTTGCAGATACTGTTAATGCACCATCAGCAACATTACACACTATTTAAAATCAAAAAAGTGAAATCGGAATCAACCACCCCTTTAAAATAAGCAGAATTCTATACATACAATGCAGCACACACTACATGAACTTATAGTTCATTAAAAAGGAATAGTTTGCCCAAGAAGAAAAGTTCTGTCATCATATACTTACCCTCAAGTTGTTTCAACCCTGTATGAAATATTTGGCCGAACTATCTCATTAACATGCTGCATATTTTGATGAATCGAGTAAATTTCAGAAATAATATTTGTATGTCGGTTTTCACAATACTCAAATACAACAAATAATTCCAAACACTTTGCATAGCACAGACTAGAGATTGCAGCCGATAGTACTTACGGTTTATTCATCACACTGGAAATCGTGGCTCAACTTGGATGGACTATAGACAGTTGTTGCACTGACCTCCTCTCCGCAGGTTTCCACACCTATTTGTCTTGCATTTTTCAATGCAGAGATGTGAACAGGCCTGTGCTGAAATGGGGGGTCTCTTGACACTTTCCGGCGGTTTCACAGACGAGGCTTAAGCCTTTTCTCAGACTAAAATGCATGTTTGAACTGTTTTCAACGAAAGCAACTTGCACTGGTATATCTTAAAATGTATGAAAGTATATCAGTGCCATTGTTTGTTTCATGATGCATAACAGTAATGTTTTTTTTTCTAAGGCATGTTTTTAAAAGATAACTTTATGTCTTAATTGAATAAGACCTAATTCTATTTTAATCTAAGCACTGTCTCTGAAACCAGGCCTTTGAGTGATCAGTACAACCGAAAGGTGTGAATTATTCCTGTGCATGTATTTTTAAACAATAACCCCTTGTGAAATTACAACGCTTGCCGATACACTCTCACCGATCTGTTTCTCTGTATCTTTACAGAGAAAGGTCACCTAAAGAAGGTCTTCCTGTTTATTTGAATGGTTGCATAGTAAATAACTGAGTTATTTTACAAGAGGTTCTCTCGTATTGCGCAAGTTTAGCTTACACCACAGAAAGATTTATCTTCGTGTGATATTGAAGCCAAAAATTATCCTTAATTTTGTATTCATTTTCAATGCAGTGCAGCAGCTTGTAACAAACTGACCGTATAATATAGCCGAGTTACAAACTGAATAAGAACGCCTGTTCTATTTTCCTTTTTTAAGATGGTTGACAACAGAGTTCATGGAACATACTGCAAGTTCAATATCTCCTTCTGTGTATTTCACACCAAACATACAAACAAACAAACAATAATACCATATACCACAACAATATAGCCTGTTATATTAGAGTAGGTGTGTGTGTGCATAAGTCCAAAGGCAATGACAGGCTTATGTCCTCGAAAAGTAATCCTGGCAACGAGCCAATAGAAGTTCTCCACGGAGGAACGGCGACTCGGCGCTTCTATCGATCCCGGGAAAAATCCACATAAACACCGGCCGGTTTTGTGAATGAGAAGACGCTTCTCCCGAACAGTAGTTTTCCGGTTCCTTTTATGGCAAACTAAAAGTCTTTTCCTGTTTACCTGTGACAAACGCCCACGTGACAAACGTCATCACATGTTCAAGCGCGCACAGACCTTGGGATCCAAATACAGTACAATAGTAAGGCATTCAGAGTAGAGTAAAGTAGAAAAAGTTAGGAAATTCCAGTGACTAAACATTAAATAATAGTCACTAACCTTATCTAAACTTTCCTCCTATGTGGCCACGCTACAAGCTAGCAGACCTACACTGTATCAAACAATCCTGTAAAAAACAGTAAACTACTGGCAGCTGTGGTTGCAGCATCGTACCGTAACTATACGGTGTGTTACTGTTTTTGTGTTAGAGCATATAGCTGTTAAATTAAAGTTTTATACTGTAGCTGATTATTGTTAATTTCAAAAACAGTAACACACCATATTTTTTTTACGGTGTGATGCTGGCAACCACAGCTGCCAGTAGGTTACCGTTTTTTTTTTTACAGGATTATTTTTTACAGTGTAGAGCAGTCTGTCTAGCGTGCTCATTGGCTGCCCTGCGGCAACTACAGCAGCCTACCAAAGTCCCTGTAAAGTCAAAATTATGTATGTGTTCTGAGTTTGTCACACCACAGAAAAATGTGTTATTAGCCACCCAGCCAAATTTGAATGATAAAAAAAGCCGACAAGTACATAAAATAAGCTATCAAAATCTTGAAAAATGAGCAGTTATCTCTGTTCTCAAACGCTGGGGGTGTGTCTGCTGGCTGCACTGAAACTACGCCCACTAGCGGGAAAGCTGTCGACGGTGATATTAGGTGATACTGCTTTCGGGATGGGAGGATGAATGCTGAGGCGAGAGATAGTCGGCTCAGCCCCGTTCACCAGCGGATTATTAGTGAATCCCAGTTGTCTCTGAGGAAAGTTTATAAAACGATCCTGTGTAAAATGATCACTACAAAGGTGGGTGTTGGTGGTGATCCTCAGCTCTTCATCAAGGTTGGCTCTACACAAAATTAATCCACCTCTTCTTGATGTGATCGTCTTCAGGAAATTTAAATAAAGACACCGATCTGTTTTGAACATGATCGCATCCAGGTAGTAGCCTATGCATTTCCTTGTTGAAAGCATACAGTAGCTAGCAAACTGTAGGCTGTAGTTACTTATAGTACTGACAGTAACTCGCGATTGAGCGGCGAATGAGAATGTGCTCTATTGGGAGAGATCAGCCTCAGTGGCCTCTGTGCGTCATCAAGTAGGGGTGTGTCCACGAGCTCAGGGCTCCAGTGCTTCATCGAGTCCTGTTTTAGCCCTGCCCAAAAAATCCCCAAAATAGCAATGCTGAAAAACTGTTTAACGGTTTTAACTCCGTATTTTAGTTCACAGTTCACAGTCTTTGTAATATGCTTTAGCAATACATTTGTAACATTTATAATGTGTTTAGAATTTTTTTGTAGAATTGCCTTTACAGGGACTTTAAGTATTCCGATTATTTTCGTTATTCATTTTTGTCCAGCTTTAAAGTGTTAAAATATTTAATGCAAACGCAGCATCCGTTTTTTTTTTCTGTCATCCTTTAGCTAGGGTTATGACCATGCTCTTATTCGCGCAAATGCTTTAAACCACTCATGCGTAACAAGACGAGAGTGAATGTCCTCCTGACACATGCGCGCACACATGCACAGAAAGACGCGCTGTCAGTATCGAGTTCCCTTTCGCGCTTAAACAAACAATAACACATACATTTATGCTAAAAATGTCAGTTTTGTCGAGCCTCCTCACAAGAACAGTCTAAAATTAGTTAAATAAAATCTTAAATGGAAGTAAATAGTAGTGAGAGAACAGAACATGACATGACTTTTACGTAACAACCTGGACTTTCAAGTGAAGTGGCGCGTTATCTATACGTATTTTGAGCTATCAGCGTGTATGTCTACGCCGTTAAATGTCCGAGCGAAACTAAGCAAAATGTAGATCTACATCTGGGGAACGATATTTCATAAAATAGCAATATTTTTAGCAATACATTAAAGCCCTTTGAACAGTTTGCAGTTTGTACTGAAAGTGTCTTTTGGACCTTGAACCGTTTGGTTCCCACTGAAATGCATTCTATGGAGAAGAATGTTGGAATGTTTTCATCCAAAACCTTAATTTCTTTTTGACTGAAGAAAGAAAGAGAGGGACATCTTGGATGACATGGGAGTGAGTAAATTATCAGCAAACGTTTTTTGAAAAGTGAATTACTCCTTTAAGTTTAGGTGAACAAATTTGTTAAGGTGAGTGAAATTAATGCTTCAGCCACAAAACATTACCACACAATAATGTGTCAGAGAGCACTCCATGAGCTCACACCAAGATAACACAAAAATGTTTTTCTACATGCGTCATTGCATTCACTGAAGCATTTTCAGGCATAAACTGAGGGGTTAGAGAAATATTAGACTCCAGACTGCAGTTACAGCAATTTCTGCACACAATAAAACTACTGAAAGTGGCTAAATTCAAAAATTGATTAAAATGTGGCAATAATAACATTTATATTGTTTCAAATAACTGCTTTTTTGTACTTTCTATTCATCTAAGAATCCTGAAAATAAAATTTATCAGTATCCACAAAAATACGAAAGGAGCACAACTGTTTTCAACATTGATAAAATAAGACAGGTAATGTAAATCAGGATATGACACTGAAGACTTAATGATACTGAAAATTCATCAGAGGAATAATCAACCCGATCTCACGGGAATTCGTACGAATTTTACGAGGTGGCTAATTCGTAACAATTCGAACGACCTCACTCGTACGAATTAGTACGATTTTTGTGAAATCGTACATATTTTACGAATTGGCCAATTCGTATGAATTCATACGATTGACCTACCCCTAACCCCGCCCCTAAACATAACCGTCACGTGGGTTTAGGCAATTCGTACGAATTCGTACGAGTGAGGTCGTATGAATTAGTACGAATTAGCCACTTTTGAATCACTCGTACGAATTCGTACGAATTGGTCGTGAGATAGGGTAGGAATAATTTATATTTTAAAATATATAAAAATACAAGGTAACACTTTATTTCGATAGTCCACTTTAGACATTCTACTAACTATAAGTAACTTTTCAACTACATGTCAACTAACTGTCATTAGAGTATTAGTGGACTGTCTGCTTAATATCTGCTAACACTTTATTTTGCTGGTCCCCCAACAGACATTCAACTGACTATGAGTAACTTGGCGACTACAAGTAAACTTATCCTCCTAACCAAAAGCCTAACACCTAACCATAACCTAACAGTCTACTGACAGTCTTCTATAATATACTAATACTCTAATGAGTTTGTTGACATGTAGTTGAAAAGTTACTTATAATTAGTAGAACGTCTAAAGTGACTATCGAAATAAAGTGTAACCAAATACGAAACTGTTATACATTTAATTGTACTGGTATTTCACAATATTACTGTTTTACTGAATGTTTGATTCAATAAATTAAGCTTTGGTGGGCAGAGACTTAAAAATCATACTGATCCCAACATTTTTAATGCTTGTTACAATAACCTAGCAACCACCCAACACCCTAGGAACTGCATAGCAACAATGACGGATTAAAAAAAAAAACTTAAATTGATGGAGTTCATTGAGTATTTTGTCCATAACCAGCTGCTTTTATTGACAACATGATACCAGAAATGTTGACAGCTCTATTATTAGTGTTAAAATGGTTTTGTAAAATATTCACATGTCATTTGAACTCAATTTGCAGCGTTATGTAAGTAATTTGTTGCATTTCAAATTAAGCCCACCAGGAAGAGAATAATGCAATTTCACATCAATACATTTCTCAGCAATATTCCCCTATTTACTGCAAGACTGATGAGATAGTTTGAAGACAACTGACCTAGATGACCTAATTCAATTTCATCTGTGCTTTCTATGTGGAAGTTTGTATGGTGCATCTTTCATGAAAATGAAGAAAATCAGCAGTTCATTCACTGACCTTGTTTCTGAAAAATATCTGAATGTCATTGCATTAGATGAGAACATATCAAGTGTAAATATTTAAGGTAGATAAGCTCAACATGTAATTTGTATTTAGGATTGTCTTCATTTTCTTGATTCCTTGACTTCATTTTCAACACTAGAGGGGCCCTATTTTTACAATCTAAGAGCATGGTCTTAAGTGCATGGCGAAAGTGCACTTAGTCCGAATCCACTTTTGCTAGTTTAATGACGGGAAAAATGGTCGGTGCACCCGCCTCATAGTCTAAAAAGCTTGTCCTTTGTTGTCTTAATGAGTACTGGGTGCGTTTTGTGTGTAAAGTGCACAAAAAAGTGTAATTTCCCTTTAAAAGTCAGTTGAGTATACAATATTAATCTTTTGCATTGTAATCCTTTTATTTTTCGCATTTGGCATGTTTTTGTGCATGCGTCCCTGTGTGTGTGTAATAAGCAGAGTTTACGCGTGTTGTGGACCTCCCTATAGGCGCTCATTACCAACGCACTCTTTAAATAAAAATATATGTATATATTTACAACTGAAATAGACTGCGCCATTGACTTTAGACAAGGTTTCTGTTGGTCAATGGTGCAGTGTATTTCAGTTGCCTAAAAATAGCAACGTGCCAACAATGTGACAGAACACACCTCGTTTGACGTCACATAACTGACGTTTTGGGACGTCTTTTGACCATAAGTCAATATCCGCCTTTTTAGGGCCCCCTTAAACGTTGGTAGATGAGGTTATCGGATCCAAACTCTACCCCAGACCTAAACCTAACCCTAAACCTACCCCGTCACCTAACTGACGTTAAAGGTAAAGCGTCAGTTGTATGACGGCCCGGGATCGCCATCTACCGACGTTTAAGGGGGCCCTAAAAAGGCAGATATTGACGTATGGTCAAAAGACGTCCCAAGACGTCAGTTATATGACTTCTTGGGATCAGACTGTGTTACGTTTTCAGACCAGCACGCCCATGGGTGAACAGATGGGCGCAAATGCATTTGCTATTTAAACAACGTGGCGCGTGACTTGAAAATGATAACTGTGTCGGGCTGAAACTAGCAAAAAACACTTGTGTTACACCTGGCACTACATTGTGCTGGTTGTTTGATTGGGCCCAATATCTCTTAATATGGCATCTTTCTTTAAAAAATATTTTCTTTCAAATTAACTTTTTATGATATGACATGCAATGGATTCACATTTAAGTGTGGCTTGAAATTAAGTGTCCAAATTATTTGGGGGACGCTGTGCTATACACAAATTAAAAATGTACAAACTATTGCGCCTAATTTTTCTTTTGGGCTTATACACTGTTATGATTATTCTGGCTCACACACTATGACAGTACAGGTGCACAAACATTGAGCATAGGAATTGGGAAATAGGAAAGTGGGAAAGATGTGGGTGGATTCTAAAAATTCATATATTTGATAATAATGAGTCAGCAGAACCAGAACCACAGAATTATGCAATGAGAAGCTAACAGATTTAAAGCTGAACTGTGTCATTTTTCAAAGTTAAAATATTCTTCTATCCCAGTTTAATATGCAGAGTTGACAATAAATAAGCCATTCCTAGGCTGACTATCTAATGCATGTTAAAAAATGTGGCTTTTTCAAAATACTGCTCAATGAAAGTTCTCATTTATGTTTATTTTAAGCATTAAGTGTCTCAGATTTTTCTCCTAAAATTAAGCTTGACACAAGTTGTGCTCCAATGCATACAATCAAAACACAGAGATCTGAATATGAATTTAAAAAAAAAAATAATGGCAAAAGATTTGAGATGTTTTCCACATTGATTCTATAGCTCTTAATCTTATTAAATTACATTATTTGTTTCTGTTCTGTCTCATTTGTGTCTATTTTTTTGCCGTTTTCAACCTTTCATGCACAGTAATATTGTGAAATATTATTATGATTCAAAATAGATTTTCTATTACAATATATTTTAAAATTTTAAATTTTACTTACTCTTATGATAGTATATGGGAAACTTTTCTCATTTACTAATTATGGAAAATGTTTTTCATTTAATACAATAATGGCATCTTTCGGGATAATTTCTCTGCCACATTTGATATGCGATTAATTTGTGACTAATTAGATGAATTAATTACCACATCGTTCAGTTAATTAGGTTAAAAATTTTAACAGCTATCCTGTTTCTGGAGAGCTAATTACCCTCCTCCATCCCCAGCACCACTTTTCGTGCAGTCAGTGTTTGCTCTTCTGAGTGTCCTTTGAATCAGAATAAATTCTCAAATTATGTTGTATTGTAAAAACTTGAATTAATGATATTTGCAATACATTCATGTTGGTTCTGTTCTGTTTACCCTAAGGGAGGTTATTGCTGCTCTCCCTGCTCTTATCCATACTAGGCTGCATGGATCCACAGGGAGTTCTCGCCCAGAACAGAACCATACTGTAGGTTAACCATATTGTAAATGTATTTGTCGATAGTGGTCCTGACAGAAAACGTAATAACATTATTTTATATTTATAATATTTTAATTTGGCAGTCAACTAATCATGAATTCAAATAGATACAGGACAGATTTTGTCCATCATTAGAACGGTCACATCTGAGGCAGTCAATTTTATCAAATTACATGCTCCAATGTTTATTTTTTTCTCTCTCTTTGGCACTCAACGAAGGCGGTCACATTTTTCTCTCCTTCTCCCTCCCCTTTCCTCCCCTGCTTTTTGCTTCTCTCGTCACGTCTAGTCTACTGTCTTGTACTTTTAGAGACTCTCTCAGCACTGCTCTCCAAACTAAGAAATTATGGATTTGATCAACTGGTCTCTCAACGCAATTGACACCATCTTCTCGACGAGAAGCTTGGGTTCGGGGGAACCTTACTGCCCTGCCGGAACGTTTGCAGCTGGCTACATGATGGACGCGTGGGAGAGGTGGCGGGTCGTGTGTCTGGCGGCTCTTTCCGTGGAGGACATTGAAGATATCTACCTATTCGGAACCATGATAACGGGTCTTCTGCTGACTGGATTAGGCATTGCCCTGGTTTACCGAGGAATTAAAAAGACGGTGACAGCTGTCCAAAGCCTCACAAGGCTGCCCGTCATGATTGAAGCGGTGGGCAGAGCTGTCAGCACTGAGACTGTCTATGAACCAGAATATGGATAACATCATAGAGAAGCTCACATCTCTGCAAAGGCAAATGGATCGTTTCGGAGACCGACATGGACCTTAAGAATAGTTGTGCAAATGTAATACGGCTACGTGCCTGAAGACCAAACAACCCCAATCTTATCTGTTTCGGCCACCCCGAACCAGCACTGGCCTTGGCCAAGGCCGCTGTTGGAACAACAACTCAGAAGAACACTGCAGTGAGCCACTCTTGTGTTCCTTACCCGACTCCACCAGACACCTGTTGATTGTTGACTCTGTCTGGGACCTGATCAAGGTTTTCTCCATGGCAACTGCTGTGTATCACTATGACAACCCTGCGGACTGAGGTTGCCTAGATTTTGATGCCAGGCAAAGCGACTCTCAAGGCCTACACACACACAAACTCTTACATACTGTATATACAGAATTATTCATTCACCAGCCCCACACCCCATCCTTCGCCTTCGCCGCTTTGTACCCCCCCAGTCTGACAGGCGGGTCTGTGACCAGCACTGAGAATGGCTGCAGGACCGGATGGCTGCTTGCCTGTGCTGGGCTTACTCCACCCCCCACTCCCCAACCCTGTTGCAAGTTTTGTTCATGTTGTAGAATGTACTGATTGTACTAATGTTGCTGAGGTGTTTTTTCCCTGTTCCCAAACTGCACTCCTTACGAGCGTAGTCTGGGGGTTGCTTTTTTCTCCACATCTCTCCTCATGTCATTCAGTATTTTTCTCAATTCCCTGTCTCCCTGTCCTATCTACCCTCTTGAATATGTTTGTATGGCCAATTTCACTGGTACTTGACTGGTACTTGTGACTATGTGACAATAAAGGGTTAATACTTCTTATTGTAGCTATGTGGGCACTCATTTTTTACAGAGTCTTTTAATATATAATTTGTCAAAAAGCTTGTGTTATAAAAGATGGAAATGATACGTACAGGCTTCGTTGGCTATGACTAAATGGCAGATACGTACGGTCTTTATTGGCTATGACTAGATGGAAAATACCAGACTAAGACAGACTTCCACGGTCATCAAATGCATAAAACATTATAAATGTATAAAGAAAACCCTGTACTAATTCAAATAACCAGTTTTTATTGATCTCAACTGTTATAGACTAATATGACCCCATTGAACAATGTGGGATGTGTGCCAAAATCTCTACCCAGGAATGACCACATTAGTGGTGACACTATTGTAAGTGGGACTTTTTCCTCCTTTATAGATATCCTCATACATTTCTACCAATTTAATCTTCATATTAAGATAAATACTTTTTGTATTAAATTTCTTAAAAATGAAATAAAATATGCAAATTTGGCAATATCTCATTAAATATAAACTCTTGAAGCTACAGATTTTCTGAGGTGATCACAACGTTCTGAGGTGTATACAATGACCATGTAGTGCAAGTATAAGAATTCTGGTTTGCTATTTTTTTTTACAATCTCAGGGACTAATAAAGCATCTGCATTCAGGATCGAGGAGGCTAATAAAGCATCTGCATTCAGGATCGAGGAGGCGTCTGTAAATGGTGCTTGGACCAAAAGCTCCTTTTGATAATAGGTTTTTTGTATGCGTTTCCTTTTGAGGGAACTCACGCTGCGTCGTTGAAAACGACTCTTTGGGGACGCTCCCTTAGCGTGCACTTCTGAAGTATGAATGAAACTAATCTAATCCTGATTGGTGTTGCGTCGTGATGTAACATGTGATGGCATAACCGGATGCATAATAGTGACGCTGACACACACACACACACACACACACACACACACACACACACACACACACACATTAGCTTTTGCTCTTCAGCAAGCGCTCTATGTTTTGACTGTCTGTCTTATTTGGTGTTGTCTGTCTGATACGGTTGTTATTATGGCCAGCGAACAGTTCAAGAAGTGTGTGCACCCCTGCCCTTGTTTTATCACAGGTGGGGACACGCATCTATTATGTGTGAACTGTTTGGGCAGCTCTTGAGGGAGCTGCCTGTGGAGACTGTATAGCACTACCTATGAAAGTGCTGCGCTCCCGGCTGGCATGCTTTGATTAGCATGGTCAGGCTCGCGTTTCCCACGGTTCTGGTCTGAGGGATTTTCTCCGTGGTACTTGGTGGAGGAGACCGACAACCAGGTCAAGGGTTCCGGCCTGGGACCTGGCAGTGGTTCTCGAAGGGTTATCCCTGGCCCCCTTCAAACCTATTCAGTCGGCTTTGCCTAAAGGTCTTACGCTCAAATTGGTCTTTCTCTTAGCTATCACCTCTCTTAAGAGGGTGGGAGATCTCCAAGCTGTAGTAGTGACACCAGTTTGCATGGAGTTTACCCCTGGAAAGGTTAAGGCCTTTTTGCACCCGAGACCGGGCTATATGTGCCTAAAGTGCCTGCTAACACGGCTCGGTCTACGGTTCTGCAGGCATTCCATCCTCCACCTCATGTTTCGGCAGAAGAAGAGAAGCTTCATTTGTTCCATCAGAGCTTAGAGTATTTACCTCGAGAGGTCCTCTTCTTGGAGGAGGTCAGACCAACTGTTAGTGTGTTTAGGGTCACCTAAAAAGGGGCTCCCGGCATCCAAGCAAACCATTAGTAATTGGATTGTTCAGGCTATTGCCTTGGCTTACAAGGTGCGCAATTTGCCTTGATCTTTGGCCGTAAGGGCTCATTCTACTAGAGGCATGGCGTCCTCTAGGGCCCTTCTCTCAGGAGTGCCCCTCCAGGAGATCTGTGAGGCAGTCGGTTGGCTACCCTGCACACTTTTATTAGGTTCTATAGTCTTCACCCCCCTAGTACGCCTGGCACACATGTGCTCTCGTCCTAGCTGAGTGCCTGAATCCGTTTCACTTCAGGGCAGGCCTATTTCGGTGCGTGGCCTTGTGGGCATTTGTTCCACAAAGAGCTGTTTTCAATGACGCTGTGTGAGTTTGTCTCTGGTTATGTCTACAACCCTTTGTTCCCTTAGAAGGGAACGAGACACTGCGTCGTTGAAAACCACTCTTTGGGGAACAAATGCCCACAAGGTCACGCAACGAAATAGGCCTCCCCTGAAGTGTGTGTGAGCGTCACTTTTATGCATCCGGTTATGTCATCACATGTTACGTCACGACACAACACCAATCAGGATTGGATTAGTTTCATTCATAATTCAGAAGTGCACGCTAAGGGAGTGTCCCTAAAGAGTCATTTCCTTCTCAGGGAACAAGGGTTATATAGGGATGTTTTCTTGCAATAGTTGAGGTGCAAGTGGTCCACTCAAAGTCCATCTTAAGGGCATTACTATTGAACGCAGCAATGCGCAGGTCTTCAAATGTCTCCATGTCCGTTGATGGTTTGAGACATTTGACCAAGAATGTTTCCGCCATTTGTATTGCACTCTCTGTTAGCTGTGGACAGTTGAAATCGAGAATCAGAGAAGAGTTGTCTGGTTTGCGGACAGTGTTCAGAGCTGCAAATTTGGTTGATATTTTGCTGGTTGTCTCACACCCAGTCATTGCATGTAGAGCTGGGAGACACTGTGTGAGCTTGTCTCCAAGCGCTATGCAGATTTCATAAAGTGGTAATATTGATCTTTTCTCTCCTGAGTTGCGGATGAACCAGAGCTCTTGGAGGCCAAGATTTCTCCAATTGACTGTTATGTGGTATAATAGGCATACACTAGGCATACACAGACATGTGTCACTGATGTAGATCCGTTATGGTGACTTAAAATATCCTGCACATGGAACATCATTCTGTCATCAGCTTCCTTGTGTGTAGTGCAGTCGAGCCGAGGGAATGGAGTAGCACTCGCAGCTGACACAATCCATGCCTGTGGTGATATACCAAGGTGTAGTGTTTTGGTGCCTTTGTAACTGGTGGTCAGCCACTTAACATAGAATGCCTGAAAAGCACTTGGTAATGGAAGATGAGCAAAAGTTGTTTAATACCACTGGAATATTTTGGTTTGATGATATAACATGTGATATCACATATGTCTCAATAAACATGAGAGCTTTGATTGTCCCATCTTTGATGTCTTGTAACTTCAGGTGGCCATGGCGTTGAAGACTTTTCTGGTTGAGGACCAGCTCGGGGTAGGACAAGACCAGTGGTGAAGGCACTGGGCTGGACGGGAACAGTGGTGAAGGCTCTTGTCGGGGAGAACCTCAGATGGAGATAATGTTCTCGTTGTCCTAGTGTCAAACTCAGTTCCTGGAGGGCCACAACCCTGCAGAGTTTTGCTTCAACCCTAATTAAACACACCTGAGCAGCTAATCAAGTCTTTCAGGCTTATTTGAAAACTGATTTGAAAAATTGAAAATTTGAAATTATTTGAAAAATTGAAAAAGGAGTCTCCCACAGTGAGGGAGGATCCGCACACCCATAAGGCACGGTCGACAAACAGATGAAAGGAAGGTGATTCCTCCCCCAACAGAAGCATGTGGCTGAGTATATCATCCAACCCGCTCCAGAAATGCTGTTTTAAAGTTTCATCAACCCAGCGCGCCTCATGATAGAGTTTGAGGTCGATCTCCACATAATCCTCCAATGACTGAACGTTCTGGAAAATCCAGTCCTCCATGTTCTTTTTGTGACATATCTCCGGCTTGGTCTAGGCCATGGCCAGGTAAGGTAATCTGGTTTGCTGCATCCCAATTCAGAAGTTGCGTCCTTAATTGCTGTAGTACACTTCAAAATGTACATAAGTATTGGGTGTACTTGAGTAATGTAACAATACTTATGAAAAACAAAATGCACATAAAGCTGTTCAAATGTTCATATATAGCATACCTTACGAAGATGCAATTTTTAGTAAGTTTATTCTCTTGATTATGTTGCTCTTATTTAGGCATGTTTCCAGCATGTTTTTAACGCAGTTGAAGCATAAAATACAAAACAATAAATAAATAGAGTCAAATATACTTTTTTTTAAAACAATCCTGCAATGGCACTCCTGCTCGCATCTGTAGTTAGCAACAATTCCTTAATATTGTGAAAAAAAATAATTTTAAAAATAAGCTGTGTTTGACTGAATAAGCAAGTAGTACATTCATTAAGTATTCATGTACAAATGTGAAGTAATGTGCGTGTTTTTTTCTCTCACACAGGACAGCAACACTGCAAAAATGTATTTTAATAAGATGAATTATTGAATAGTAAACTACACAACAGTGAAGTACTTCATATATTACACCCTTCAACATATTCAGAATTAAAATGCAATACACATAGCGCAGCAATAATATTAATGCAACAACATCATATCCAAAAACCCTAACGAGGGTTTTTTTTATGCAGAATAAATTTACTTTTACTCTTGATATCTTAAAATATGCAAGATGACACTTGTACATAAATAAGATTTTATATGTGATGAGTAATATTTCCCCAAAGTGCCATTAATAGCCTACTTACTAAACATAGTTTACTAAAACTCTTTTGTTTGTTTCCCTAAATGATACCAGACCCTTGTACTGCAGGATAAACCTGAGCGTGGTTTAATGATATGGACACACGACTTGATTTTTTACTGAGCAGGAGGCCCTGAGAGTTCTGCTGGGCCGGTTGAGGATTGAACGCCAACACGGATGGAGTTCCACAATAGAGACCCTGGTATTTCTTTTCTGGCTGGCGAGTGGTACATCCTACAGGGTTGTCTCTGAAGTGTTTGACATGCCACATTCCATTGTCCACCACATTGTCCACGAGTCACTGAGGAGGTGATGGCCATTCGTCACCAAGTCATTCGGATCCCCAACACCCCAGAAGACCTGAAGGCAGTTTGCCGTGGGTTTGCAGGGCTGGCCAGACACCAAGCTTTCTTGAAAGCTGCAGGAGCAATCGACGGCTGCCATGTCCGCATCAAGCCTCCAAGCGGCCCTCATGGTCAGTGCTACAGGAACAGGAAACTGTTCCCATCCATAATCCTGCAGGCTGTTTGTGACCATCAGGGCTGCTTCATTGACACCTACGTGGGCTGCAGGGTCAGTGCATGACTCACGAGTACTCTGGTACAGCCCACTGTAGTGTACCCTGTAGTGTGGTCAGTGTACCCTCCTCCAGGGCACTTCATCCTCACAGATGGAGGGTACCCATGTCTCAAACACCCGCTCCCCCTCTTCACTCCCTACCAGATTCCAGTGCGAGGTGTGGGAGCCCAGCTCTTTAATCTTAGTCATTCCAGGGCACACTCCATTTTAGAGCGTGCTTTTGGGATGATGAAGACCAGGTTCAGGGCCATCTTCCTGAAAGTGCTGGAGGTGCACCACACCTTTGTACCTCATGTAAGCGAATTAAAAATATATTTGCAAAAAAAATCCATAAAAATAGTTATCTTATTTTTCCAGACCATATAATTTTTTTATCATGTCAGGTCATCACAGCCTGTGCCATCCTCCACAACATCTGCCTTGGGGTTGGTGACATCATGGCTCCAGAGAATGAGCACGAGGAGGATGATGCAGAGGATAAGAGGGGCATGTTTTGAAGACAGTCAGTGGCGCTACATGGCGAGACCAGTTGTCTGCAGAGGTGTCTGCCCTGGAGGAGGCTCCCTTTGACCACAACTACTTGTAACAGGCAAGTCAGAGAACTGTAAAGCTATAATGCCCAAGACCAAAAATGAATATCCACAGAATGGGTTCACATATTAAAATATGTTATGCTTTGATTTGAGGATGTGAGTTAATTGCTTTTATTCTTCTTTTTAAAATGATCTCAGTGAGATTGCAGCTGTTGATTGAGTCATTGCCCGTTGGTCGACAATGCATTGGACAGTGGAAATAAGCTGTCGAACACTCTGGAGACCATCCTAGATGATGTCCCACCAGCAGAGAGGCCTTACCAGGGTCTCTATTGGAGCCCATCCAGGTCCAGTAGCACCACCAGGGTCTCCCTGCTCAGCAGTCTTGTTTTATGTACTGTTCATTTTAATTATGTTGTCAGATTATTTATGCGTTATGTTGTAAATAGTTTTAAAATATTTATGTATATAATTATTTTCATTTTCAAATGTTATGACAATTGTATTGATTTTTTTTTTCAAATTGCACATTTAAAAAAATTGCACACAAATTGCTGTCATTAAAAAAAACAATGTTCAAACCGATTTATTTTTATTTCATATCCCAACACAAGTTAATTGTTAAAAAGAAGGAATGCACAGAAACTGTACACAACTTAGATGTCATTTAAAAATAAATGAAATACCTAACTTTATTTTACTTAGATTACAAAAATAAACTATACAGAACGTTAGTTTCGTCTTAAGTTGAGAAAAATTACTGCTTCTCCACCATCCGCTCAAGAAGAGCAAACAGCCAGTCCATTCTCTCACTGCTCTCTTGAGCTCTCGTCTCTATTGGAAGAGCAATATCTTCTCTAATTAAACTTAACATTTCCTCCTTGTAATCAGAGCCAGATTAAGAGTTCAGAGGCCCCTGGGCATAATTTCTTGTAGGCCCCCTCTTAAGCAGGCCAAATCTATATGTTGTCCAAGGACATTTTAATATGGCATTTACAGTTTTACTGACTTTACATTAACTTTGTTGTACTATGCTGGAGTAAAGTTCACAAATGGTTGTTCTTTCCCATATGAATTTGTAAAACTTTGTTGGGTAGAGACCCTTAATATAGCATTTACAGTTTTACCGATTTACTGTTCCTCTAGGGGGGTTCGGGGACATGCTCCCCTGCAAGAAAATTATGTACATTTTAAGGTTAAATGCATCAATCTCGTGCTCTTTGAGAGATCAAAATTAAGAGCTTCAACCCATGAACTGCTCGTTGAACAAAGAAAAAGCATTGATTTGTACCAGGACAATAAAGAGGGCTCAAACATCTTTTTAATTATGAGAGTCTCAGTCTACATTACATCATCAATGGTGTTTCAGGACGCCAAACAATTATTATAATAATGTAATAATGATTTATATAATTATTCCTATAATGTAAAATCAATATAGCCTATAAATATACTATATAAATTAAAATGAATATTTCAAAAGTATATTTTAGTCTACATTACACTACTATAATATGAAAATGAAGATACTTTTGTCCATATTTCTTCACTTGCAAGAAATAAAGCTATAAACCCTTGAGCTTGTATTTAAGAGAAAACGCCAGATAACCATGCTGATTGTGTGAGCAGAGTGCACACTTTTCTTTAAATCATGCAGCACAAACAGAATGCCTATTCTTAAAGTCTTGTGTTGTTTTATAAGGCAAAAAGCCATATCATGGTTTCGATTTTAGTTCGTTGGCAAAATATTATGCTAGAGACCTTTATGTTACATTTTACATCTCATATGTGTTGGAAAAGGGAGAAGAGACTTCGGCAAATGCAGATTCGAACTTGGTTGAGCGCATCTAAAGCTCCCTCATGTGTTCCGCGCTCCACGACCTACGCCACTTTAGCTGTGTTGTGACGGGCGTAAGCATGAAAATACTTATATGCTTATATTGTTCATGAACGTGTTTCCATAATAATACAATCATAAGTGGATACAGTAAGCACATAAAAAAGTTCAACATGGAGATAGATGGAATGGAAGCAAAAACCGAAGTTTTCTACTACCCCCATTTTCCCCTCACACACACACATAAGTGTGTAATTTACTCAAATGCCTTTCCTATCATATATTTTAAATGACTTGCAGATTTATAAATGTATTACCTCATTATGACTGTAACAAAAGATGTGTGCGGCTGATGCTCCTTTGGTTATGAACAGCTCGTGCAGACGTGCGTGTATGTGTGTGTGTGTTCCATGAGCGCGCACGAGTTTCGCTTGTTGCCAGAGGGGGGCGTAGTTCTGAAAAAACTCAGATACTTGCGTTTTGCACCTTTAAAGCTGCCGTCGGCAACATTTTTTTGATCATATTCAGTGAAATCGACACTATAATCCGACAGAACAACATAAATAAAGTGGTTTTAGAAAAAAACCCGAGCTTCTAACTTCATCTGGAGCGTGTTATTTGTTTTGCAAAAATCCTGCGCTCCCTGTTCACTGTGTCAAATCAGCGCAGGGGGGTGTGAGATCTGACTGTCAGTCACATATCGGGCACACGCCACCCCTCGCGCGCGTTACAATCACATGCACACGCCTGAAGTTCGCGCAGTAAGGAAGAGTGATGGTGGAACACTAACAAACCAAGTAAGCTCATTTAGAGTATAACTGACATTAGCAATTGCAATATATTGGTATATTCGCCTCCAAATTTTTTTTATTTTATTTTTATTTTATTTTATTTGACCTTTATTTAACCAGGAAAATCTCTCTGAGATTAAAAATCTCTTTCACAGGAGTGTCCTGGCCAAGAATGGACAGCAGTTACAGTCACAGCTTACAGATTAAAACAACAAATGGACAATAAAGACACTTAAAAACAATTGCAAACCAATGAGTCTACTTCGAGTGATCGCATAATAGATTTGAAATGTTCCATAGGCAACAGCGTTTGTAATTTCAATTTCGTCGTTTGAAGTAAATTCCATTCAAATGGAGCTGCATACATAAAAGCCCTTTTTCCCAGTTCAGTTCTTACAAATGGAACAGAGAAAGTAAAACAGTTATCAGACCGAAGGGAATATTTCCCAACACTTTTCTTTTGAATTAGGCAACCTAGATACAAAGGCAACAACCCCAGAATAGTTTTATAAATAATTAGGTAAAAATGAATTTTCCTTCTAATAGACAACGATGGCCAGGATACTCTATTATACAAAATACAATGATGAGTTAAAGGTTTACAATCTGATATAAATCTTAAAGCGCTGTGATAAACAGCATCCAAAGAAGAAAGAAGTTGTGAAGAAGCAAATTGATACACCACATCACCATAGTCGAGCACGGGCAAGAAAGTAGCAGAAACTAACCTCTTTCTTACATTAAATGAAAAACAGAGCCTGTTTCTAAAATAAAACCCAAGCTTTATCTTTAATTTTTTCTTTAAATTAGTTATATGAGACCCAAAAGATAATTTATCATCGAGTGTGATGCCAAGATATATTCTTTCACTAACTCAATCACATTACCTTGCAAAGTCTGGAGAGGAGTAAAATTGTCTACCACCTTTTTCGAGCTAGAGAATAACATGGTTTTAGTTTTATCTACATTCAGGACAAGTTTTAGTGAATGAAGCCGAGACTGAATAACATCAAAAGCCGCTTGAAGTTTAAGCAAGGCTTGCTGTTTCGAAGGTGCACCACAATACATAACAGTATCATCTGCGTAAAAGTGAAAATTAACATCTTGTTTGTCGTGATCAATACTGTTAATGTAGATAGTGAATAAAAGAGGCCCCAACACGGATCCTTGGGGAACACCTTTAACAATCTCCAATAATCTTGATTTTTTGCCCTCAACCTGAACACATTGAGTAATTTTTAAACCAGAGGATAACATGATTTGATAAGCCAACACTCCCCAATCTTTGCAGCAATATCTCATGATCCACTGTGTCGAAAGCCTTTGATAAATCAATAAAAAGGGAAGCGCAACAATCACCCCTGTCAACTGTTCCCACAATGTCGTTTACAACTTTCAAAACGGCTGTTGTGGTACTATGCTTTTTGCGAAACCCAGATTGATTACTAGATAAAACTTTGTGTTCATTTAAATAACAAGTCACTTGATCACTAATAAAACTTTCTAAAATTTTAGAGAGGACACAAAGCTTTGAGATAGGTCTATAATTATCTAGTATAGTAGGGTCTCCCCCTTTTAATAGGGGGACAACAAAAGATGATTTCCAGATTTCTGGAATAACACCAGTATCTATTGAAAGATTAAAAAGATAAGTCAAAGGGGTCGAAATAATATCAGCTGCCATTTTCAAATAGATGGTTTCCACACAATCAGCACCTGGTGATTTATTTATATCAAGCGCTTTAAGTGCTTTGTGGACATCGGAGCTCTTGATGTGTACAAAATTGAACTCATCCTTTTTAACAATAGTTTCTGCACTAATGAAATCATTATTTGAGGGCAAAACATTGTGCGACTCGAATAAAGACCCAGAATCAATAAAATGCTTGTTAAAGTGGTTAAGTATTTGCTCTTTATCAGATATAATAGTGGAATCCATGGTTATACACGAGGGGAAGTCAGATGATTTTTTGTTCCCTGCTATGTACTTTATATTCTGCCAAAAAAGTTTAGGATTATTTAAGTTAGCCGTAGTTTTTGCGATAAAATAATCAGCTTTAGCCTGCCTAATGGCGACTGTACATTTATTTCGAAGCTGTCTGAAACGAATCCAATCAGACTCTGAATCAGATTGCCTAGCTTTTGCCCAAGCAGTATCCCGCTCACGTATAAGAACAGACAATGCTTTGGAAAACCACGGGTTATCCCTGCCTTTAACTCTAAATTTCTTGAACGGTGCATGTCTGTTAAGAACAGAAGTAAGACCATCGTAAAAATATTGCCAAGCAAACTCAACATCGGGGATGAGGGAGATCCTTTCCCAATCATAAGTGGCAAGGTCTTGGAGAAAACATTGCTCATTAAAATATTTCAAACATCTTTTTGTAATGATACGTGATTTCTGTTTAGGTAATTTTGTATCTCTAGCTGTGGCAACAACACAATGATCACTAACATCATTTGCATATACAGAGGTCAATGAATATTTGTGTGGAGCATTTGTAAAAATAAGATCAATTAATGTTGACTTTTTAGAATCCTTCATATTTGGTCTAGTAGGTGCCTCGACTAGCTGAGAAAGGTTAAGAGTATCACAAATTAATTTAAGACCATCAGAAGCTGACTGCAACGAATTCACATTAAAATCACCCATAAGAAGAAGCTCTTTGTAATCCAATGATGTCACTGTGTGCATCAAAGATGAAATGGCATCGTTATTGAAGGAGGTCTATAGCAACCAACTACTGTAAGATGCACAGTTTTAGAGACAGTGAGATTTAAAGCTAGTAATTCATATTGTTTGACCACTGATTCAGAAAGTAATACAGTAGTTTCAAATCTATTCTTTACATAAATTGCTACTCCCCCCCCCCCCCCCCCCCCTCCCCCCCTCTTTTTGGCCTGTCGGCCCTATGGACAAAATAGCCATCTATACCAATAGAGCTGTCCGGAATGGTTTTGTTAAGCCACGTTTCAGATAATACTAAAATGTCAGCATTGGTATTTTTTATCCAAATATGCACCATATCCATCTTAGGAATCAAGCTTCTCACATTAATATGAATAAAACCCAAACCTGATCTAGATTTAAAATCTGTAGGAACATTAAAAACTGAGCTATTATCATAGGGTCCGGGATTTGGTGAGACATTACCAGATATCAGCAACATAAGAATTATAAAACTCCGTCGTCTGACGGTTTTACTTACATTGCTAAGAGATGAAGTCAAACATGTAACGTTAGAGTGGTTAACAACGCTGATTTCCTTTCCTGCATGAGCAGACAGAGTCCCCATACACAAAATTTGAAAATAACAACAACTTCAGTCGACAGTCCCTAAAAACGTGAATGTCTGTGTATAAAGTTGCTCCAACATCTGTCCAATTTATCCCTTTTAAGACTGTGGGGGTATCGTGATGCGAGCCATACCTGTAGCTGTTTTCCAAGTTGGATATCAAAAAGAGTAAAGCCACCAGAGCCACTCGAACAGAAGTTATATACATCATTGTCAAGCTACAATCTACAAGCAGCCACAAAAGTCAGAAGTTGATCGTTGATCTCCAAGAGATGCACGCCGTGATCCACCACGGTGTACGCGCACGTCCGACTCGATGAAATCAACCGGCCGGGTTCCAGCGGCTGGTGATAATCAACAACGCAATCCACGGGGGATTCCCACGTAGTCCACTGAAGCACCACAACACCAACAGAACACTGAACTCTCGGTCCCAGTCCAGAGTCACAACCAAAAAACAGCAATAACACTCGGGGCAAGAGTAGAATTGCCAACCCGTGCAGACATGCCCTAGTAGTTCAAAGGCGCTGAATCCGTAGTAGAAATACAGTGTCTCCGTTAGGCAGTGGGCAGAGACTGATCTCATGAAGTAGCGTGTGTATGACACGCCAATTCGTATTTGCATTTTTGGCGTGCTATCAAGACGCATAATCGCTTTTCAGCGTGTTTATGAACGCCGTTGACTTAACGTTATATAAATATATGACTTACCTCAACCCTGTCCCTAAACTTAACCTTCACTGGGGTTAATGGCATTTATGACTGTTCCCTTACCATCCTAGTGAAAAAAAAGATATGACTTACCTCAACCCTATCCCTAAACTTAACCGTCACTGGGGTTAATGGCATTTATGACTGGACATTTGACGCGCATGTACAGACACGCGGAATGATGCGGACGTTAATGGCGTAGACATACACGCATACACGCGGATACACGCGGATAGCTCAAAATGCGTAGAGATAACACGCCACTTGACTCGAAAGTGGCGTGTATGTTTACGCAAAAGTCGTGATGTCATGTTGCAGGTAAAGTTGGAGAGCTTTGGATTTAATTGCGTGGTGGATACAGTGTTTAGAAAAAATAAAATCCATTTAGTAAAATAGATGAGGTGTGCTGAACAGCTGCAAATTCACCACTTCCAAGACTCAGAAAAGCACAGGACGCCAAAATTCATTTAAGACAAGAGAAGAAAGGACAGGACAATACATATCAGGCTGCCATCTTGGTATCAAATACCTCCATAATAATCCATGGTGTTGAGGAATGCTGATGAGACGGTCGCGTTCACAGAAAACCTGGTGTGCAGGCACTTGCGCACGAACTCTGTGGGAGGGTATTCGTTGATAGTGGGGGAGGGCCATATGAGTTCCACTCAATCAGCCAGGGTTGCCGACGCGGCAGCTTTAATATTTATTCATACAGGTTTGGATCAGACCAGTCTTACATGTTAATGAATCTCCTGATAAGGCATGATATGTCATTTCACCTGCATGCATCCACGTGAATTCTTGCAAATAAGCCATTTTACAGCTGATCGCTGTTTAAAAAGTTCAGAGGCGACGTCCTAAGGTTGACAACAGCGATATGCATAAGTAGCTAACGTTAAAGGTATAGCGGAGAATTTTCTTTTTCCGGGTGGGTAGTCTATACTATTGGTCCACCTAAGTGTCAGTCATGTTTACGTAAGGCCGTCGTACGTGCTCATCTCTATGTAGTTTTCACTTTCTGGTGTATTATGTCGGAGTTACGGTTCAGATTCCTTTGAAAATGACTGAGGGTCGAAAGAGAAAAAATGTATACGAAGTGTATGATAAGAAGAGAAAGGCCGCAGAAACAAGACCAGAGTGATTTTGGGTGAATATCACACGCTGGCGTGCGCTAAAAGCACAGGTCGGGCTTCTCACTGATGCCGCAGTCGCGAAGATTCTACTAGACAGGTAAAGTTTGTCATGCTATTTGGAGAAGTCCATTTAAAATCACTAGTAAAAGTTAGTGCAAGCGACTTAGTGTGACTTTAGGTTTCTCGTTACCGATCTGCCCCACTCTTAATCAACACAGGAATTCAACATGTGGATGACCAAGCTTTATTTCCTGCACACAGAGCATTAACAGAGAGAAAATGGCGAATCATTAGGTTCACAGCTCCGCCCACAGCAGTTCTCTCTCACTCTGCTCTACTCAATATCTTTATGAACATTTCTTATTCACAGTACATCTGTATCAAAAACAATAAACAAAAATAAAATAATAATGAAATGTAATAAACTCTCCAGTCCGTTACATACTGTTAACCATTTTCTGGTTTTGAGATCATATAACACTTATATCATCCTTCTTATATAACTATTTCGTTTCAGAAAATAACATCTGATAGATTCAGTGAAACCATGAATTAAATTGTAAAACACAGTTTGTCCCAAATATTTCCCAACAACACAGAAAATACAACTTTATAAACAGTAGAATTACTAAACACTATATAATAAAGCATTTACCTGCACACAGAGCATTAACAGAGAGAAAATGGCGAATCATTAGGTTCACAGCTCCGCCTAGACAAGATACATTCATCTCGTTATAAAGCACATGGTAAACATGACGCAGTTGGAAGTTGCAGACATAAAACACTCAAAATACTCATAAATACAGACAGAAAACTCTTACAAGTTAACCCGCGTCTCTTATGAACAATCTATCAAATAATCATAAATCATTTAAGATGAATTTATACATTTTTCCACTTTTGATGCGGAGCTTACAGGGACCCGACTCACCCACAGCAGTTCTCTCTCACTCTGCTGCAGATCGTTCGTGCGCACAGTAGCCTATAGCGCCACCCGCGTACCCCATAGGAAGTGCAATCCCATTGTTGCAGGATTTATTTAAAGAAATCAAAACTATATTACTTATCCCGTCACATTAGCAATGCTAGCCCTGGCACAAGTCATGCACCGCATAGACACGGTAAACATCTCAATTTGTCTAAAGTAGCCTTTTGACCAAATGGTAAATGGTATCGCGCTGAAATATTCTTAAACCGTGTGTGTTCATGTGTTCATATTCTAAAACCGTGTGTGTTTATTATTACACAAACGCAACAAGCTACTTCTCCATATGCAACTATGTATAAAAATAACGTATTAATACCTACGTATTAACAATGAGACATGTTAGGTTAAGGACCAACGTAATAGCACTGCTCATATGTTGCCATATAACATAATAGCGATTTGCAAAATAGTTTCCTCAGAACGTATTTCGTGTGATACAAGGGTGCACATATCATGTCTTGAGCCCTCGGTCACTCAATCGATCAAAATAATAAGTAAATAAAACACGGACAGGCATTTGACATGTTGTCTTTTTTATGAATGTTTTTGAGTTCGTTTATAATTTGCAACATAATTGTGCAAGGCGTAATAGGCGTTCCCTCTCGGGAGCAAAAGTGTTGTGTTTGTGCATTTGCATTTTTTTTAAAAACTGGAGAGGGCGGGTCTTCTCTAAATTTCAGAAAGATCCTCCGCTATACCTTTAATTAATGTTTTAATTAAGGTGTTGTTCATCCATAAAGTTATGAATGAAAAACGTTGAACTGTTAAAAAACGTTGTTAGTTCCTTATGCTATTAATGTATGAATGAATGCATAATTCATGCATACATTTTGAATTCATGATATGTCATGACATGTACCCTTACTGTGAAGTGTTACCGAATATTGTTATATTAAAGCAATGGATTTATAGTATGCACAAGAAAACAAATTTAATGTGTATATAATTTTATTTTGATTAATTGCATTTTGAAAAAAAAAAAGAAATTAATGGATTTATTGCATTTTGGGAAAATCTGTTTTTATAAATAAATCTTTAAAAATCGAAACCTGGAATTATTTTTTTATTGTTATTATAACCTACAAATGCTATGTGAAAATTTTAAACAGAAAATAGTGGTTTTCATCTTCCCATTTTCTTGCTAAAGAATTTATTAAAATGGATTTATAGCGTTTTGCAACGAAACTCTTCATGTGTTGCCTAATAAATATTATAATAATGATGATAATTATTATTATTTGAAACACACAGCGTCTTCTAAGTCAGGTGACTGTAAATGCACAAAACGTTTCCATTGCAGTTTTGCGAAAAATTCCTTTTTCTAACTGCCTGAAAAATCACCTCATGCGTGCGTAAAAACTTTTTGTGTGATAAATGGGATTTGTGTGATAAATTCAGCTAAATAATGCACCCTGCCACATTGCACAAATATTTAAGGAATGGTTTGAGGAACATTATGAAGAGTGTGGCCTCTTCAAGGTGTTGCCCTGTGAGATGTCCTGTACCAAACAAGGTCGATCCAAGGTGACACTACATGACTTTAAAGATATTCTGCTTACGTATTAGTGCCACACGCCCATAAGTCCATGAGACCATGTCTCGGCAGGTCAGTGCTGTGTTCACAGAACCCGGATGACCAACAGCACATTAGACATGTGGCCATAATGTTTTGGCTCATCTGTGTGTTTATTTATTTAAAATAACTGGACTATTAGTTTTGAATAAGGATATAAATTTTCTTAAATGCAACGAGAGGGCACAGTGAGGTCCATTCCAAGAGATAGACTGTGTATTTGTTATCTGAATTACATTTGATACACACACACACAGCCCTATTACCAAACACTATGGTGTCCACAGAGATAGACAGGTCAATTATGAAGATGTGACAGCCTCCAGCAAACTCACAATGGGCTGAGTGTGACGTGTATTCAAGGACAAATCTCTCTTCTACATCAGCACACTCCATCTCAATCACACTCTGTGTGATTATCCAATGCCAACTAATACCTGTCACCTGTGATAACCTTTGAATCACCCACTTTCTCCTTAATAGAGGTGTGTTCAATGAAGTAAACATCGAGCGGTGTTGTTCAGCTCTCGGCCCTTCATTTAGCGTTGTTTTTTTTTTTAATTTGAGAGCCAGAATCTGGTGTGAAGTTATTTTGCCATCTAGGGAACATTATATCTCTAAGCTTTTATAGCTCGGAAAACTTTAAATTATTTCAATAAATATTCAATATTTATATATTTCATTATTTAATATTGAATTTTTTTTGAAAACTTAAATATTTCAAAAAAAAAAACAAAAAAAAACATTTAAAGCAGAGTTTCTACCGCAGGAACTTTCCTCAGGAACTAGGGACTTTAAGGTGGTACCACTGCAGAAACCAGTGTATAAATGACGTTCAGGGTATTTCCCCTCGGAAAGTCCCTTGCAAGTAAGTCAAAGTTCAGGAACTTTCAGGTGTGGATCTTGGGCGCTGAACATGCTGATTGGTTGAGTTCATGCTGCAATTTGATTGGTTGTGGTACAATCGGGTGTAGTACTCCCCCGGGAGAAATTGTTTCTTTGGCAGAAGCATAAACTCGCGGAGATATCTGGGGAAAGCTGTGAGGATTCGGCTGGATCAAGGGTGCAACGGTGATTGTGTGAATAAGAGTTGGAAACGTAAAAGGGATGGGAAGTGAGTGAATTGTGGAGATCGAGTCAAGACTGGTGAATGCCATCATTCTTGAGGGGAAGATAAGTAGTATGATACCTGATCTGTGTGAATGCACGCCCTGCACTAAGTTAAATATGAAGTTGTGAAATGTATTGAGCACGAGTGTAACTGTCACTTAAGAGCGTTGGACCGATTCATCATTGAATTCCTGATATCTTCTTCTGAATGAAGATATCAGGAATGAAGAATGATGCATCTCTTCGTCCTGTGAGTACTGATTCAGCGTAACAGTGGAAGGATTGATCATTGGGTCAGTGCTGGCCTTATTGCACTGAGAGTGAGAGTGGATATGCAGTGCCCGAATTGAAGTGTCACAGAGTATTTGACTTGAAGTGAAGTTGCAGTGTGTGGGATGTATGTATTTATATTTAACTGCCAGTTATTCTGCAGTTCACATTCTTGCCTATTGTTACTGAACAAAATCTCAGTGTTGAACGTGTATGTTTCACTCCAGCCGCAAGCCCCTGTTTTCATATCGAAGAGAAGTGTGCCTGCACTTATTCTGTCTATTCAATAGAAGACTCCTCCGCTAATGTTCTCTTCTGTGATGCCTGCCTGAAGGAGAGACCCACCCCGGGCCACATCGGGGTCTGCTTATTAGCAACACACTGCAGCCATAAGCCCTTATCACTGTCTGGAAGAGAAGTGTGCCTGCACTTAGACAGAACAAGTTATACATTTAATAGAAGACTCCTCCGCTATTGTTCTCTTGTGTGACGCCTGCCTGAAGGAGAGACCCACCCTGGCCACATCGCTGTCTGCTTCATAGCAGCACAGTCCAGCCGTAAGTCCTTGTCTTCATCTTGAGGAGAAGTGTGTCTGCATAACTGTCCCTGTCTTTGAAATAGAGGATTCCTCTGCGAACGGTTGAAGCCCACCTGAAGGAGAGATATACACGGGATACCTCCCTGTCCGCTGCAGGAAAACATACTCCAGCCGTAAGTGTTGAACTTGTCCGAAGAGCATCTGCCCCGTATGTGAATAACTTATTTGTCGATCCTGCACAAGAAATCTTCACCTGTCTGTCCAGCGAAGACCCTTCTACAGTATGGGAGTGCACCCCGCCCTGCTCAGTGAAGAGGTACACGTACCCGGCTACCCACCTACTGGCGATGAGTTCCATCCTGCCCCACAGCTCCTGTGCTGGCCACGCCCTGACCGACTAACGGCCCAAGAACGTACCGACCTGGATACGTACCTGTCCTCCAGCTAAGGCCCTCCTCCTTACGAGACTCCGTCCAGCTCTGGCCATTGAGGAGGTATATGTACCGGCCACCCACCTGTCTGGTGGAAGAGTCCCCTCCTAACCATCAGTCTTTGTCCGGGCACGTCCTGACTGTCCCAGGGTCTGAGAAGGTCGGCTTACCTGATACCCGCCTGCCTGTTAAAAGAAAGACTCTCTGAACTCCGAGACCCCATTCCTGTTCCACGCCCTGAGAGGGCCTACTTACTGGGATACTCACCTGCCCGCCGGACCGGCGGTCGTCTTCCTCCTGTTGCGGCTGGCACGAGTTGTCGCGAAGAAGCCCATGCCTCAAAAGGGCCAGAAGATGGGTCCTCATACCTGTGGAGGGACACAGAACCCTCATCAAGACTTTTAAGATTACTTTTATTCAATAAAGCTTGTTAACTTTATTGTTTGCTAACTAAACTTGTCTGTCTGGTCTCTGGCACGTTCCTCGAGGTGGTCCTGGGTTTTAGGGGTGGGTGCAGTCTGGTTTGACCCCCGACCTGTGACATTACATTCACTACACACTATTTCTATGACATTCTTATTTATTTATAATTTTGACAAACTATGCATTTAGAAAGATTTAAGGCTCTAGTTTCAATATTTGACCACTATTAGTGATTAAAAAACAGTTTTGACAGTCATTTCTTAATTTCCCCCAGGAGTGCAAAATCAATTAGCACTTTGTTAATGTTAATGAAAATACTACTATTCATTGTATTTTTCAAGTTATTTCACCGGGCATTAGGTAATGTCGACAGATACAGTTTTCGATTTTAAAAACTGTATAATCAAATGTGGAAATCAATATTAAACGTTAAAATTAACCATCTAATTTATTTATTTTATTGAAATTAAAATTAACATTTTTTGTTTAATATTCTGTAAGTTTCCAGCTAACTGGCTTACTCATGTAATTACTGAAATACTTCTGCTAAGCAGCTGTGGGCCCCAGTCTATTAATGCAGAATGCCTGTCGCTCTCACTATTTTGAGCAAAGATAAATGATGAATCAAGATTTGTTTTACAAATGTTTCTTACATCAGTCATTCACGTTAGTGCTAGGCGAATATATGCACCATTATTGATACAGTTCCCGCATGTGCATCACAATAAATAGAAATATACAGTTTGTTGATGGACATAGCTTACACTTGTTAATGCTGATGGTGAGGAATTACAGTTGAAACATCTCATAATGTACCTCAAACTGAGTTGATTATCACTGGGATTGTCCTTGCGATGGAGGTTCGGGCTGAATAACTAGTTCCTCCAATGTTTCATTATCGGACTTGCGCTCAGATTGATATGGTAAAATTAACGTCGTCTACTCATAACGTCCTCTTACTGTCTTTACACTTCTATCACTAAGTTGTAGGAAGCCTCCAGACAGAGCTGACGTTCAGTTATGGTAATTGGCGTTTTGCTACAATGGGTGTGATAGACCAATTACAACAGACTGGGCCATCTGGCCAATCAGATCAGAGCAGGCTTTGGGAGGGATTTATAACCGTTTGAGAATCACTGAACAATGTGGTGATTTGCAATGTATATTATTAAAAAATTTAAGTGTTTTTGGACTTTGGATGCATGTAAAGCTATTGTGGGAGACCTCCAAAACAGAATAAGGAGCCTTTAAAAAAGCATTATAGGGACACTTTAACAAAATGATTAACAAAAATAAATGTAAGTTCATGTTAAAAAAGAAACCTTACTGTAGAGTGTTAAATAAAAAGCATAAATCAAACCAGCAGGAAATTTCCACATAAGTCTCAATTTTCTCTCCAGAACTAACCACTATAAGACATTTAAGGGGTATAATTTGTGATGTTTCTATTTCTTAAAGGTTGAAACTGTTTTAAATCCTGATTTGTCATGTTGTGCTGTGCTGTTTTTTGGATGTCCTCTCCAGCAGTATGATGTACGCTTACACTGTCCCTTACAGCATGGTGCTATTCCACATTCACCCCTTCCACTGACAGAAAGACAGGGCAATTACTTCACTAGGGTGTGAGTCAGCGAGCTCTAGTGGCCAGAAGGGCAGCTGGGTGGCGGGGCGGCCCAATCCCCTGAGCCATGAGATGGGGATTTGTCTGCCATTTCTGGCTTTGTTGATAAAACTGACCCTGCGGTACCACAGCGAAGCCTGAACCTCTTTGATCGCTTAAGGGCTGCCTCGAGGCCATGAGAAAAACACAAACAAACATAGACACATTACACATGCATCAACAGTTCATAGCTCAGACACATGGATCAATGCATTCACGTAATCTATGAGGAAAGGACTTCTACATACTCTGAAAATTGCATGCAAGGACAAACGTGTGTGTGTGTGTGTGTGTGTGCGTGTGTTCATATGTGTTAATTTTCAAAAACAAAAATATATGTTCATATGTGTTCATTTTCATTTGTTGATTTTTATTATTATGTATAAATCACATCACAACAATGACAGATTTGTGGAAAATGTGCTTAATTCATTTGAAAATTGCTTGATCTTAATCATACAAAAGGAAGACATCAATTTACTTATAAAAAAAAATGTTTGTTTTTTTACTTCGATTTAGGGTTGAATTATTGTTATAGTTATGTCTGTACTGTATCTGTTTTCCTGACTCCCCCTGTCATTCACACAATCCTGTGTTTCAGTTTTCCGGCTCCTTTCACTAAAACCGCTTCTACAGGGCCATAACATAAGCTACAAGGTAATGGAGCTATTTGTACATTGTCGTGTTTCTTTAGAAATAAATAAAGGACAAATGGGGTCTTCAAACGCTTCAGATGTAAAGTTATTTGCTGTCAAAGTGACGCCAAAATGAATGGGAGTGAATGGGAATGCTAACGCAAGTGAAGTTCTGCT
The DNA here is from genome assembly GCA_038021265.1 of Cyprinella venusta. Taxonomy (NCBI): domain Eukaryota; kingdom Metazoa; phylum Chordata; class Actinopteri; order Cypriniformes; family Leuciscidae; genus Cyprinella; species Cyprinella venusta. Next base: position 16,645,874 of record CM075871.1, read on the forward strand.
ACAAGATGTCAAGTCCCGCGAGGCTTCAACTTCCGGTCGATGGATTACCCCCTTGGTCTTTTTCCCCTCTTCATTCCTCTGTGTATTTAAGTTCCTCTCTTGTCAGTGTTCAGTGTCAGTTATTGTTTGTGTAAATGTGATGTCACCCTTGAGTTTACCATTAAATACCTGGTTTCGGTATTTAATATAACACCAGTAAAGAAACAGTAACACCAGCCGATCCAGAAATAGCTGAGCCACTTCCTGTCATCTGCCCTGCCGAGCCAGCTCTTCATGTCAGCTCAGCCAGATCCACCGAACAGGAGCCCCGTATCTGCCCTGGACTGGTCGCTGGAATCTCCTGGCCAAGAGCACATAAGCTGGTTTTGTATAGCGCTGATCTGATGTCAGGGGGGCTCTAAGATATGCTTTTCCTTATCATTCTCCACGCTATATGCCTATTCTGCTGAAGCATTTAAAAGTCAGTCTTACCGAGTCCGCGCTTTATGTTGCGCCTGCCGAATCAAAAACTGTAGGCTTGGTGCTCGCCAAACCAGAGACTGGATGTAGCACTTGAGTCTAGTCTGGAAGACACTGTGCTTGTTGTGATGTCCAAGGCTGTTTTGTGGGTGTGGGCAGCACTCACATTCTGTTACAGCCTCTGAACCCAGCCCCAAGTCTCCTGAGATGCTGGTCGCGTCCAGCACCGTGTTCCCCAAACTGCTGGTTCCATCCAGTTTTGAGCATTCTTTGACGCTGGTCCCGTACAGCCCTGCCAAGACTTCACTGCTGGCTTCACTGCATACGGTAGGTGGCGGTAATACTCCTAAGCGGTGAGAAGTCGAAGGAGAACGTCCTCGTCTCAGTTCTCGCGCATGCGTCCATAAGGAAGTAATGGAATAGTCGAATAAAGACGTTATTTTTGTTTTTTTCGCACAAAAAGTAGTCTCGTCGCTTAACACTAGAACTACCAAGGCGGTCATTTTGACCGTTTTTGAATTTTACAGTGTAATAACTTTGTTAAAATAAAATCCATGTGGTTGTATGACTCTGACTTTTCCTAAATATGTGTATATTTTATTCTAACACTGTTGTTTTATTAAAATCAGAAAACACAAAACAGTTCTGAGTATTTCTACCTAGAATGGCCATGGCGGTCATTTTGACCGCACGCATTAGATATCATAAAACGTCCGTTACATATCACGTAATGAGTGTCCCCGTTGCATAGCAACAATTTTTCTTTTTTTGTTTACGCTAGTCCGCTAGTCCACCGCTATATTTATTTATTTATTTATTTATTTAGGTCTATAAATATTATACATTTGAGCTAACAAAGTGTCATCAAAAAGAACAATGACAGCCACAGAGGTTTTAGCCATGCTTAGAATGCTTGACGATGAGGAGTCTGATGGAGGAGCATGTACGGATAGGGACAGCGATGTCTCTTGGTCTCTGGACAGTTCATCCAGCGCTGAGAGTGATTCAGATAATGAATTCATTCCCCGTCGAAAAAAGAGCCGGCTGGACATCTCCGATCCTGGAACTGACCTTGTTCCATCGGATAATATTCCAGGTATGTTTCTCTTCGCTATCTTTTTATACTTTGCGAGGCAGCTCAATGATCGTTGTAACGTAACTTCAAAGTAAAGTTATCTATCTCTAACTATCTAACGTAGGCTAGGCTATAACTTTACCGAGCGGATCGGTTAGGCTATCATATTAATTTTCCCCTCACACACCACTGTTACCAAAGCAAACACGCAACTTTCCTGATGACCGATCCATTCATTCACATTTTTACGTCAGGGACACACCTCCACAAGAACACACACCTTTTCATTATTATTATTCTATTATTAGTAGCGTCAGGCACGCACCTCCACCGGCACACACACCTTTTCATTATTATTATTCTATTGCTAGTAGCCTATCAAACTATATTGTCAGGCTATTACAAATCATATGGGCTAATTAGTCATATCAAGATGATTTCATGAACTAAAAAATAATTAGTCTGTTCTGTTCTTTTTCTTTTTTTTATTTTATTTATTTATTTATTTATTTAGAAATAGTGCAAAATCCTGATCCATCAAATGTGCCTTCTGTGCCAAGACAACGCAGTCCGTCACGAGATGAGGAGCCTGGCCCAATGAACCCACTTTCACCCAAAAGGCGTGAAACGGCAAAAGACGGCACAGTGTGGACCTATGCAAAGTTGGGTGAAGACAGAGGAAGGCGACAGTGCCAAAATGTAGTAACAGAAGCGGCAGGTCCCACAGCGCACGCCAAGCGCAATATTGAAGATGCCCTTACAGCCTTTTTGTGTTTGGTGGATGATGGCATGCTGAAACACATCAGGGACTGCACTGTGGCTGAGGCCCATCGAGTCAAGGAGGACAACCTATGGGAAATGACAGTTGATGAGCTAAAAGCCTTCATTAGTTTAATTTACATTCGTGGTGTGCAAGGTGGAAAAGGGATGGATTTAGCGACCTTTTGGTCAGCCGACTGGGGCTGCGCTTTTTTCAAGGAGACCATGTCCCGAAACAGGTTTCAAGAAATTATGCGATTCCTTCGTTTCGACAGAAGGGAAACCCGACGCACACACCTGCGAGACAACAAGTTTGCCCTCATGAGTGATGTTTGGGATAAATTTGTCCAAAATTGCATCGCCTGCTACAAGCCTGGTGCCGACATCACTGTGGATGAGCAGCTATTCCCTACAAAATCAAGGTGCAGTTTCATACAGTATATTGCAAACAAACCAGACAAATTCGGAATCAAATTCTGGCTTGCTGCGGATGTCGATACCAAATATATGGTAAACGGCGCACCTTATCTGGGGAAAGACGAGACGAGGAGGCCAGGTCAACGACTTGCAGACAGTGTGGTGCTGAAAATGGTCGAGCCATACCTGGGGAAGGGAAGAAACGTCACCACCGACAATTTTTTTACTTCTTTTGAATTGGCAAAGGCACTTCAGGCCAAGAAAACCAGCTTGGTTGGCACGGTAAACAAGAGCAGACGAGAGCTTCCCCCGTGCGTAAAGGCGCAAATGCCACTGTTCAGCACAGAGGTGCTGAAAAGTGGCGATACAACACTGACCGTGTATCAGGCCAAAAAAAAAAAGAATGTCTGCATCCTCAGCACTGTCCACACAGCTGTTGGCATCACAAGTGGCCAGAAAAGAAAGCCAGAGACGGTCACATACTACAACAAGACCAAAGTAGGAGTAGATGTTCTAGATCAAATGGCTAGAAAATATTCAGTAAAAGCACCCTCCCGTGGATGGCCAGTAGCTGTTTTCTATAACATCCTCGACCTGGCTGCAATCAACGCACACATATTGTTCAAGAAGTGCACGAATGAGCAAGTTTCACGGAGGGACTTCATCACGCGACTGGCGAGCGAACTTCGCTCCGACCACATGCGATCAAAAACCTCACAACTGGTGGTGCGAGAGCCAGGACCCGGGCAGGACCAGCAGAAGATGGAGAGAAGGCGGCAGTGCCAAGTAAGGAGGAACTGCAAACAAAATAAAACCAAGGAGACATGTTCTAAATGTCGTAAAGTGGTGTGTGGGAGCTGCACACGAAAGGCGGTGTTTACCTGTGTGGACTGTGCATAAGCGTCAGTGAATGATGCGGGGTGTTTGCACCGTCCATGAGCTTTGGGGAAAACTTTTCAACCTGATTTTGTTCGTTAAGATTTTTATTTTATTTTTTATTTATTTTTTGTTTACTAAAACTAATAGTTCTAAAGCAGTTCGTTTTCTTTTTTAAGCCAATGTTCATGTTTTTTTCTGTGTTTTTACAGTGTATTCAAATGTAGGTAGTGTTTTTGTTACTGTATATATGTTATAAGTTACTGTATTATAAGATTTGTTTTATTATACAAAGAAAATAAGAAAATATTTATCAATTAGGCTGGAAAATAAATGTTCACATTCATTTGAATTTAAATGCTGTGTCCAGGTCTTTATTATTATCATAACATTGTCAATTCATTTATTTTTAGATTTTGTATTGATTATTGAAGTTATTTACAGCAGGGCTGTACTAAACAGTATGAAGCTTTGCCGTTTCCTAACCTTTTGCGTGTCTATTCACGTGGTAATTGCGGTGAAAAAAAAATTGACGCAAAACTTTCCTCACAGAGAGGCAGCACGTGTCGGGACAATCTTTCTTTTGTGTTTGTTATAAGCGGTTTTAATGGCGATGATGTCATAACATGACGACAGGAATTAAAAGTTTCATCGGAAAACTTAAAGAGAATGTTCAAATGAAGTTGTGGCATGACGAAAATGACGTTTGCACGGCAATATGAACGTCAAAGTATGAGCGGTCAGAATGACCGCAGTGGTCGTTCTAGTAGTTATGGAATTCCGGTAGTTCTAGTGTTAATAAACTTATAATTGAGGTGCTGTAGGCACATGGAATAAAAAACCTTTTCTTTAATGACTTTATGGGCCGTCAAGAGCCAGTACCTTAGGCAGTCTATAGAAGAGTGATCCAGCTCTCGGTTTAAACCAAAAATATCTCTATTTGTGTTCCGAAGATGAACGAAGGTCTTACGGGGTTGGAACAGCATGGGGGTGAGTAATTAATGACTTAATTTTCATTTTTGGGTGAACTAACCCTTTAAGTAATCTAGTAAGAAAAGCCAATAAATTCAATTAGTATCATATTGTGCTTACATACAGCTAAATATAGTATATGGCTGTATGTAAGCACAGTATGATATATATATATATATATATAATCTTTAGTTTTCATATTTGGTGATTGATTTTCTAAATAATATCTATTTGCTATCAATTAAATTTGTAACATGTATATTTCATACTCCTAAGGCATGTTAAGACCTTTATTTTGGTGATGAACATGAGAATCATGAAAGAATGGTATAAATCTCAGGGGGTTTTTTTTCATGCCAACAGTTCAAAAGATAACAGCCATTACAGCTGTCTCTTAATGGCATCTTTTTTTATGAATGAAAGCCAGTATCACTAATATTGTAGCTACTGATATCTCGATTAAGGATGCACCGAAATGAAAATTCTTGGCCGAATCTGGAAACCAAAAAAGAGGAAGCCATGGCCGAAAACCGAAACACAGAGAGAAATTATGCCAATTATTAGTATCATTGCATTTATGGCTGTGACTGTGTACAAACTTTACTAAAATCAAGGCATTGCATTGCATAAATTAGTATAAAATTTTCAAAGAATAAATCAATTGCAAATTATGCAAATATTTATTTAGCACAATGGACAGTATAAAATTCAAACTAGAATGTTTAACTTGACCCCACTCATGTGTACATTAAATAATAATCTACTGGCCTGCAGAAAAGTTTTAAAATTAAATTAATTAATTAATTTATGAGTTATCTCATAAAAACAAACCCGAGCGCGAACTTCTCATCACACGAGCACCCATTTTGCACGTCTAAATTATTTGCTTACATTTAAAAAAATTAGCATACAATAGCATAAAAAGCCTTTTTAATGAACAAAGGTCCATGTTTAATACAAATGTACATGAAACTTAATGAAATATGTTTAGTGAAATTAGAAAATATTTAAGAGAGCATTAATTTAAATGTACTATTCATACATGTTCCCATATACATATTTTTTGTAATGTCACAAGTAATAAACTCAGGGTTTACTGGGTTTTACATGATTATTTTTGTATTGGTGGTGGAATACTAAAAAATAAACATTGTCATGTGTTTATCTTTCTTCTTCTCACCGATTCCTAAAGGTTAGAGGATAGTTACTTGATTCGTCCCCTGTCCTTTCAAGGAATAGTACAACGGCGAGCGGGTCAAGTATAAACGCCTCGACCGTCTGTGGAGACTCTCGCTGCGGAGGCAGGCGAAAGTATAAACAAGGCCTCCGTCTCCTTGCAGATTCAGATACACTGAAATACGTCCACACCGTAGACATGTTGCTTCACACAAGCATGTGCAGGACGCGGTTTCTATTTGCGTCATCACAACATTTCGGCCGTATTGTTTCGGTGATAAAAGTCTTTCGGCCGAAAACCGAAAATGCACTTTTGGGCCATTTTCGGCCGAAAATTTTGGGTGGCCGAATATTCGGTGCATCCCTAATCTCGATGAAAACGATTTTCTAAAAAAAAATGTAACGTTAGGCTTATATTGACAATCAATATAGACAGACATAAAATATAGACAATCAACTTGATGGTTAATGAGCTGCATTTAAACGAGCGGTGGGATTCACTGAGGGGGATGGAAGTCAGTAGAGAAGGAAGATCGATATCTGCACCTGATAGAATTAAGGACCGAAGATGGGCTGAAACTGGAGGTGGTTCCATGGCCACTACATTAGGAGGAGCTGGAAGATGGACTGCTGTGGAGTGTGAATGGGCTGGCAAGCAGATTGTACCCGGAGAGAAGGTGTTGGTGTTGAGAAAAGTAGATAAATGTTGATCGGAGGATCCCATTACTGGCTGGTGTCCAAGATGGCTGACATGGGCTGAAGTTAGAGGAATGGGAAGGTTTGTGGGAAAGAAGGAGAAGACTTTTACGTTTCGGCCAGAACGCTCATGGAGATAGTATGTGATATCTGATCTTACACGGGGTGAGGCTGTTTGAGTCTCGGGAAGGCGTGTCCGTTCGCCGTCTGATGGAAAGAGCTGTATTTCCGGGATGTTTATTTTTTATTTTTTTATATAAAAATTATATAGCTAATGACGAAAGAAAATATCTTACATATCTTGATTCTTCACCCCTAAACAATCACAACATTTAATGTAATGCCCAGATCATGACCAACTGATTTTAGGGTGACCATATTTTGATTACCAAAAACCAGGACACTCAGACCAGCAAACAGATACTCATATGATACTCGTATCAAAAAATTCTTTATAAAATGTTGTTTCGCATTCAGGTGGTGCGTAGATGTTAACCAATGTCATAAGATTATTATTGATTTTGCCCTTCACAAAAATATATCGACCCTCCTTATCCTTTATTTCTTTGAAAATATCAAGCTTTATTTTTTAGTAACTAGTATTGCAACTCCCCTCCTATGATTTTGTGAATATGAGCTATAAAATATGTTGTAGCCAAATTTAATAAGTTTTTCATGTTCCGAAGCTCCTTAAATGTGTTTCCTGTAGTAAGATGATGTGCATATCATCTTTCCTTATCTTATTCATCACCCTTGCCCGCTTTACTGGGTTACCTAATCCATTGACATTCAATGACATTATTTTAAGCTTTTTACTGTGCATCATAAATGTGAAGTGGTTTAAATTGGTTGCTTATCTTATAACCATGAACTTCGAACATGAACTGTGTAAATAAAAATAGAAACAAAACTGAAATTAAAGCAACAGGACAAATAACGTTAAATTGAAAAGAGGCTTCCAAGGCAGGGTATTCACAATTCCCCCATTTCGCCAAAATAAGGTAAGGGGAAAAGCCTCTCTCTAAAGCCCCTTCTCCACCAACGCATTTTGAGAGCCGGTTCGGAGCCGGTGCCTGCGCGCGAACCAGTTCCTTGTGTTTCGACAGCCAAAGAACCGGTTCGCGGCCGCGAGAACTGGTTCCAAAGCGGCACCAACTATTTGCTGGACTAGAACCGTTCTTTTAGCACGTCATGTTTACGTCGGGGGCTGGGGCGGCTTCAGATGTGTTCTAAACATATTTTCTGACCAACGCAAAGCAATGAGAAACTGCAGAAACACGCAAGCATTTTTATTTATTTATTTTTTTAAACATAAGCAAAGACGAAAACAGTCGCGATTGAACAAATAAATGGAAAGAAAAAAGACACAAGACAGGGGTACATAACTAATCAGAATAGATTACATATCAAACGAAAAGATTAAAAGACTTACATATTTCAATTGTTTTTAAAGTTTTCTTGGTACACGAGTTACAGATAATCCCAAAGCAATGTAGCCTACTTGCAAGCGACGTAAACAGTGACGTAACGACGTCGTTCCCCGGGCGCAGTCAGTGGAAAATCAAACAGGTTCTGAACGGGTTCGCAAGTTGAACCAGCTCCGAACCAACTTTGAACCAGCACCAGTTCCGAACCAGTTCTTTTTTCGGTGGAAAAGGGGTATAAGAGAGGACCCCCTCCCAGAACCAGTGTATAAAACAACAAGAGCTTTTCCACTAATTCTACCTTAGGCGTTTTAACTCCTTCAAGTCAGGCTATTTGGATCATAAAAGTGAGTGACAATGATAATGTTTACATCGTTGACAGTCAATGACAAAATGCAACTGAACGCACAGTTCTTTGGATCATAGTTAGTACCTATTTCCATCTGGCCTCCACGCCTTTGTCTTCTCGGTTTAAGTATTGAACTTCCGTTGGAATTCCTGCAGCCGCTCCCGTGCTCTCTTGGCTGTGTCCCTCTCTCCGCGCCGGGGCATGCGTTCCCATGACGATGTTTGGTCCAGTCTTCGAGTCGCCGATGAGCCAGTTCCGCTAGTATTTTCCCCGCCGGGGTGGCCCTCAGGTAAAAGACCACGGCGATGCAGATCACTTTCGGCTTCCTCAGCGCTGTTGTAGGTCTGTTGGCCACTCTCCCAATGGATCCGCAACCGGGTGTATGGCGTCTGGAAGCGTATGCCGTGCTCTTTCAAAACAGTCTTAACCTTTTTGTAAGCTTTGCGTTGCTGAATCACGTCTGTTGTGTAGTCGTGATCAAAAGAGAGAAATTTATCCCCAAGCTGGATCTTCTTTTTCCAGGCATTTCTTAGAACTGTTTCTTTGACTCTGTACTGAAGAAAGTTAACAACTATTGATCTCGGAGGGGTGTCGGGGGTCGGTTTCGGGCCCAGTGATCGGTGTGTGCGTTGTATTTGGGCATCAGTCCCTTCTTCAATAAGCTTTTCGCTCACCAACAACTTCTCCACAAATTGAATCACAGAGGGACCTTCCGTTTCTTCGCGCACGCCGTATATTCTGAGGTTGTTTCGTCTCCCCCTTGACTCCAAGTCGTCAACTTTCCCCCGCAGTGTCCTTTGCTCTTTTAGTGACTCTTGCAGCACTTCATTCGCCGCTGCCGACCAACTTTCCAATTCCTCAATGCGCGCCTCCGCCGCCTCGAGTTTTTTGTCATGTTCTTGTAATGTTAGCGTCGTAGCAGTTAGCTGTTGATTAATCTGTTGTCTGAATTCTGACAGTTCCTCTTTCACTTCTCTCTTTACCTCTTCTTTAAACAATGTTAGATCGGCATTTAGTTGGGTTCGAAGGTTGGTTATTTGATCGCTTATATCTTTCAAACTCGGTTGAGAAGTCGAGGCACTGTTGGGTGCGTTTATGTTAGCATTGTTTGCATCGGGTGTATTCGCTTCACCTCCTTTGCGTCCCTCTTGTTCCGCTTTTCCAGTCATCTTTTGGTTTCTTGTTTTACCCCCACTCATATTCCGAGTCTTTTACCTAAAACTTGGATAATATTCTCTGAATTCAAGGGGTTTTAATCGCCTGATTTTACGGAGCTCACGTTTCACGCGTCCATCTCGTTCCGTCGCATACCGGAAGCCTCCCTCATATGATACTCAAAGTGTACTCAAATATGCTTTAATAATTTCAATACATTTAAAGTAGGCTATGCCTCCACTGTATGGATAGAAAATTGATATATTACAAGACACAAATTCATATAGGCTTCTCAACACGTTTTATTATGACAGGGTTCAAAATTAATAAATGAAATGATACAAAAACGAACTAACAAAGTATATTTATATCTTTAATTTTATTCCTATTCTGTTTTTCTTCCCCATCCTCCTTGTTTGTCCGTCTATATTTTGCTGTAAAAGTGTTCTTTCCCTGCAGTTTTTTGAAAACCAGGACATTTTCATCACTTTATAAAAACAGACAGGACAGGATGTGAAAAGAGAACATGTCCTGGGAAAACAGGACTGTTGGTCACCCTTATTTCTTTCCACAAGTTCCCTACGTCCCATGAGGCTGTCAAGACAGATAGTGGAGAATTGGGTGGATCCAAATGCAGCAATAGAATAGTCAGGGCAATCAAAGTCATCGTCATCCATGCAAGCATCATAATCCAAATAATCAGAATTGTCGTCACCCATGCCAGTGTCGAAATCCATTTTAATCAGTCCGAATGATAATATTACAAAACAAGCAAAAAAAACGAGAACAGACCAGAAACAAACCTCAGAGTTACAGCGTGACAAAAAAATACAATGACTACATGGCAAGGACAGGGACAAAAACAGACAGGGTTTTTATACACAGAACTAAACAATGTAACTAGAAACTGCTGTGTGCAATGATGAGTGATGAGAAAAGACAAAGGATCGTGGGAAATGCAGTTCCAGAGTGAATGGTGTCAATATGAGGAAAGAGACCTCTAGTGGACACTCAGGGAAACACAAACCAAACACTGTGACATAACCCCCCTCTACGGAGCAGCTACCAGACACTCCACGACAAAAATCAAAACCCAACAAAAGTGCAGGAGGGAGGTGGAACGGTGGAGGATCAGGGGGTGGGATGGAGGGCCAGGACCATGGAAGGGAACAGAAACAGGGGGTGTTGGTTTAGTTGGGTACCAGGGTGAAACAGAGTCCATCGGGCGGCCAGGGCGAAACAGAGAGTCCATCGGGCGGCCAGGGCGAAACAGAGAGTCCATTGGGCGAGACCCCTCGGGCGGCCAGGGCAGTGAAGACCCCTCGGGTGGCCAGGGCAGAGCAGACCCCTCAGAATATTCCCTTTTAAAACCAAACTCAGCTACTGCGTCTTCAGCAGTTCGGATTTAGGAACATCAAAATGACTGCTGTGTTCATTATTACACAAAAGAACAGAACACCACAATCACTTAGACATCATTCTGCTCCAGCTTATAAACAATTGTGAACTACGATGACAGTTCGCTCAGGACGGGTCTGTGTTGAAATACTGCTGTCAATCACACACATGACCATGTCGGCCAATAGTGAGCCTATGTGTGACCAACACAGTCTCATCCCAATTCGTCATATAACTGACGTTTTGGGACGTCTTTTGACCATTCGTCAATATACGACTTTTTAGGGCCCCCTTAAACGTCGGTAGATGACGATCCCGGGTCGTCATACAACTGACGCTTTACCTTTAACGTCAGTTAGGTGACGTGTTGGGTTTAGGGTTAGGTTTAGGTCTGGGGTAGAGTTAGGATCCCATAACGTCATCTACCGACGTTTAAGGGGGCCCTAAAAAGTCGTATATTGACGAATGGTCAAAAGACGTCCCAAAACGTCAGTTATATGACGAATTGGGATGAGACTGCGCTGGTGTGACGTAGCTCTACGCTATCACACTATGTTAACTGACTAGAGGCCCATAGAGAAGTAAGTGAATAGTTGAAATAAAGTTGTTATCTTTGTTTGTTTTTGCGCACAAAAAGTATTCTCGTCGCTTGATAAAGTTAAGATTGAGCCACTGAAATCACTTGGACTGTTTTAACGATGTCTTTAATTACTTTTCGAGGCCGGCAAGTTTCAATTCCTCAAGAAGCCTATGGACTAGTATGCAGGAGTGATCCAGCTCTCAGATTTCATCAAAAATATCTATTTGTGTTCCAAGTTGAACGAAGGTCTTAAGGGTTGGAACAACATGAGGGTGAGTTAATACTGACAGAATTTTCATTTTTGGGTGAACTAACCCTTTGAGGCAGGGGAAAACATATAGATAGAGATTAAAACAAAAACACTAGATAGATTTGTATCATTATATGATGATTGTGTACAGGCACTGCCAACCAGTGTTGGGGAAGCTACTCTGAAACTGTAGTTTGACAAGCTACAAGCTACTTGTACGTTAAAGTAGTTTAACTACAGTCAAGCTACCCTTTTGGAAAAGTAGTTAGCTACACTACAAGTTACTATCAAAAAGTAGTTAGCTACATTGAAACTACTTTTGCTTTTTGAACAACATATTATAAATAGGCTATTATATTACATATTATTATTATTATAACATGTTATAAATTATATATTATAAACAACTGAATTAGTGTCTGATGAATGTTTTAATTAAAATATTTATTGTTTAAAACAATGCAATACAATTATGATTTCATAGAGTATTGTTTTTTTACACACAACACTCAAATATCTCAGACTGTTTGTCAAAAGTGCAAAATTGCAACAAATAACCTACAACATTGCAAGAACAAAATATACATTCAACATAAATTGCATTTAGAACATTTTCTCAAAAATACCTATTTAGCTTGGACAAATAAGGCCACGGGTAATTGACGTTAGTTGTTTCTCCATCCTCCAAATCTGCCGTCACGTCTTGCTCCATCATGGATAATCATAATATGGGTGTGTCAACGCACTTCTTTACGTCAGTGAACCGTTAGCCGCAAGATGCGTGATTAAACAACAGGTGGCGGTAATGGCAAAAAATGAGTTTGTAATCTAACAAGAAGAAGAAAATCCTTGCATCGCGCTGATTCGCGCAGGCTCGACAAACGCAATGTAGCTTTTGCTCGCGCTACACCGCTACTTGCTGCAAAAAGTAGTTAGCTACTGGAAAAGCTACACTGTTTAAAAAGCAACTGAGCTACTGCCAAGCTACTGAAAAATGTAGTTAAGTTAGTAGCGCCGCTACTTGTAGTTAACTACTCCCCAACACTGCTGCCAACATTTCAGTACAATCAACTTGAAAAAGTGCATGTACCATTATATGACCCCTTTAAGATTATGAGCAAAACTGTTTCTAATTTGCATGATGCTAAGCCTTATGATTGGTTCTCATAATGAGATTGTGTTGAAGATTGAGTTCAGAACAGAAAGCAATGGTGATACAGTAGCTCCCTCTTCAAGTCAGTTCTCGAGAAATCATAGCCTAAATTTACTTTGATGGAGTTAAGACTGTAATTAAATCGCTAATCATAATTGTTTTCTGGTTCTCCTGCCCTGTTTCGGGGATCTTGGGATATTTATGGGATCGTTGTAATTGCTAAACACATGCTGCCACTCGAGGAACTGAAAATTGGCCAATTTCGAGGAGCCGGGGTTATTTTTTTCCCCCTTGTTTGCCTCTGATTAGCTGCCAGCTCAAACTGCCCCACAGAATCATGGGAACGGATGACAAATAGATGATGCAAGTTTTTTTTTTTTTTTTATGAACGTAAGCCAGGTATCTGCTTCCTTCATTCTGTCTCACCCAGCAGCTCATTTGCATCTTAATTTGGAATTATAAGATGCATATTATGGAAAATACTGATGCTGCATGGTGATATTTTGCATGCACCCACAATGCACCTGGAGTTATTTTATTTGAAGGATAGTTAGAGGCACTATCTGCAGATAAATAAAATACTCTATCTAAATTATTATTAATAATAATAAAATTATAATTTTCCTAAGCAGAAACAAAAAGCATTCACCAACCACGCACGCACACTAAAGGTCAAAGTCACTGTTATATAGGCCTCGTTTACACTGCATGGTTCAAGTGACCCAAATCCGATTTTTTTGTCTCATGTGGCACAGATCGGATATGACCAGTGAACGTGTAAGCAGGAAAAAAACGCAGAATTTTCTCAGATCGGATTCAGGCCTAATTTATATGTGGTAATAAATTGGAATAATAAAAGCACACATGCAATTATGTGGTAATAAATTGGATAAATTAAAAAGTGCGCGATTATAGTCACGATGGAAGAAAGGACACAGTGGAGCAATGCGGAAGTTTCATGTCTTTTGAGTGTTTGGGGTGAAGAGTGCAGGCAAAAATGCATGGTTGTTACAGAAATAAATCCGTTTTTGAAGACATTTCACGAATTATGAGGCATCGTTTTAAGTGCTAGTGGCTAGAGCCTCTCCTCTTTTTTTCTCCACCGTACGAGACCAATGTTTTGATGACTTATTGAAATATTGTGGAAAGAAAACACTGGATAATTTTATTCCCATCTGCATCCATTGAATTTCGTGCTGTTTTGCTTAATTTCCCGGGTCAGAACTTCTGCATTTGCTAGTTTCAGCAGTGTATAGTGTAAATGCAAAAATCGGATATGAGTCACTTTTAAAAGATGATGTAAGCAGGTCGTCAAAAAAAATCGGATATAGTCAGAAAATTGGATTTGGGCATCAAGACCTGCAGTGTAAATGCAGCCTTAGACTCAGTGATACTTCCATTAACACACTGACCAGCCAGTCCGGAAAAATTAACAATGGGAAATAAGTATTAAGCTCCTTAACAACCTTGCTGCTTTGAGAAACACTTGTAATCATGTAGGCAATTCAGGCTCACAAACAAGTGAATTAATGTAGATTTGCAAATAAGTTTGGAGCAAAATTAATAGGTTTGTGTTATCTGTCAGGTGTGCGCTTGGATGTGTTTGTGAGAGAGAGTGCTGGTTTCGGCCTGTTTTAATTTAATTTTAAGCAGCTTACGGCATGTTTATACATGCCGAGGGGTGTTCGTTAACAAAGGCTGGTTTAGCACTTGTAACTGAGCCAAAGCCACGTATCAAACTATATGTAAAATAAATAAGCAGAGCAGTTCAACTAATCAAGATGATGAGCATACAATACTATTACTGGAGACAATAAAGAAAAGAAGGGGTGTGTTTGGAATAGAATGCTAATGTTTGGCTGTTTGCACGCTACAGAAAAGGCTTTGTGAACTCTTTACTTTGAAAAATAGTCTAGTGAAATAGGATACGCAACAATAAACATTGTAAACTAGATGGTGGTGGACCTCACTTTATCACAATTATTGTGCATAAATTAGAAAAAAAGGCAAGGACACATTAAACTGATTAAAGGTGACAGTTAAGACATTAAGAATGTTATACAACATTTCTTTTTAAATTTTTGAAAACACTTTAAAACAGAGTTCATTAGTTAAAGTGCCCCTATTATGCTATTTGTAGCCCTCAATCGGGTCATGGGGTCTATACGACCCCAATCAACTTTTACTTAATAAAAAAAGTTTCCCTTCATCTCAGTGGAATAAGATTTTGTGACATTTCATACATTATCTATCTATACACATACAAACAAAAAAAAACTGGGCTTGATTCGGTTGTTCTGAAGGTATGTAAAAAAAAATGTTTACACTTCTGGTCTTCGGGGTCAATATGACCCCACATTGAAATGAATGGGAAATGTGGAAAAAAAAACCTAAATATATTTTCTTCAAGTGTAAAAAAAAAAAAAAAAAAAAAAAAAATACGGCTTGAATCTGATTTTTTTTACACAGAAATGAAGGCCTAGTACTAGAGCATAAATGCAATGTATCAAAAAAATAATAATATTTTATATGCAAGCTAATGTTGTAGTTGAGGAATTATGTGGTATTGGATGCAAAAGTAGGGGAGCACGGGGCACAACCTAACGCGGGGTTAAATGCAACACAGACTTTTTACATAGTCAGTCAGGATCAAGCCGGTTGTCTTACCGCTCTTTTTCTCTTGCTGCCAGAAGACGGTCTCCCGCGAATTTGCCTAAAGTTTTGATTATATTTCGTGAAGATACTGGACAAAGAGTGTTTTGACACCATGCAAGTACATTTTTTTCATCATAGATTTTTTTTGGTTTCTGAGTTGGGTGTATACGTTTCCAAATCTAACTTTATATTGCCTTAATCACTGTCTTGTTGGCTCAAACATAGCACGCTCAAACATTGAAACATGTCAGCAATTCCTAGCGACTGTTAGCTAGGGTTAAAATATGTAATACACAGCAGGGTTAGTTGTAACACAGTGTTACAACTAAAACCGCCAAGTGTTCATGTTCAATGATAATCAAATGAAAACAGAGCCACACAACTTTTCAGGTTTGAGTATACATTTAATTTGGTTGGACTTTCACAAACAATGTTGGAATTTAAAATGTTTAAAATGTAGTGTACTATGAATGATAACTTGTTTATTTATTAAAAATGTGGCATGTTTTTAATGCAATAAACCCTTTAAATTTTTATTTTAAGCTCATTTGTATTATTATTAATAATAATAATAATTTTACATGCAGCTGCAACACACAAATCTTATTTAATTGCAATTACAATATTTATAATTTTATTTATTATTATTTATTGCAAAACTGTGCAGCCCTTTTCTATGTCTTTATCCATGATATTGATCCACAATAGAAGGATGATTGGAAGAGGGATGGATGTATGGATATCTATCTATACAGATGCACAAACAATATCAAACTATACAAATAAAATAGCACTGAATTATGTGTGTTACACACAAGTGTTACAACTAACCCCTCTGTCTGTTACAGTTAACCCCGCATATGGGGTAAGTTGTAACATTTGAACTTCTGTGACTTTCAGTGCAACTGTACGAAAATGGTAGGTCCTACAAAAAAACTTGTTTCATTTGTCGCAGAGATGTATATGTTGCTTGTGTAAAAAAATATTAATCTAACCTAATTATTTTTTTAATTAATTGAGCCAAAACCAAAATGCGTTAGGTTGTGCCCCGCTCTCCCCTACTTTATATCTCTAAAAACACAGCATTAATGAATAGATGAGAAGTAAACAAAAAATGATATACTATTTGGATGATTAAAAATGTATATTTTTTACAATTACTCAATCAATTGTTGGGGTTGTATAGACCCCGAAGCCCAGAAGTGTGAACAGGAAACGAAGACCATTTGAAGGTTAAGTTTCCTAAGTTTGTTTTGTAGTTTCCTTACGTTTACATGCATCAAATGATGGATGATTGCCATTTACTTTATTGAAAGCATTGATGGCTTAATGGGTGTCTGAAGAGATGACTTTAATGTTGAATTGAGTCTTGTGTATGGAAGTGGCAAAGTGATTGATTTAATTTGTGAAATTGTTTTTGTGTTTTGTTTGTTTCGGACATACGACTGACGGGGCGGTTCCCATTTTGTTGTATATGGTTTACTCTGTTAAGGTTTGGGGTAGATTGTAGATCTTACAATAGATTTTAGTGGTTTGGTTTACTTTACAATTGTGGAGGTTGGAGTGAATTTGTGTTTGGTGAACTTGTGAGTGTGCACACAGTTTCCATTGGATATGATTGGGTACCCTGGTGTCTGTAACGGTTATTATATTGTTTTTTTCTCTCTTTGCCAGTTCTGATTACCCTATTTGTATCTTTGTGAATGATATGCAATAAACTTTGTCTTTGCAATGAAACATACTGTGGTTGTGGGCCTTTTGAGTTCTCCTCCCTTGCGAGATTGGTGTTTGAGTATGACATTGTTAGCTCAGTAGCTACTAACATGCGAATGTACCTGAAGCACAAATTTGTTGTGCTTGAGGAGTCGTGTCTCTTTACAGTTTTTCTCCTGAGACACCAGTGTCTCCTCCTGCAATCCCCATGGGGAGCCCGGTAGAAGATCCTGCTGTTCCAGAGGAAAGAACTCGGCGGGGGTTTTGGAATATCTAAAATTCCTCACAGAGAACTCAAAGAGATTCTGGACCCACTGGTGTGCTGTCACCTACTGCCATTTTAATCCTCCTGATCTCAGCTTTCCTTGGAAAATTAACAACACTAGCTCACTGTAATGTGCTAACAACTGAAGGTTGGTGTTAGATTTACAAGGCTAATATCTGGAGAAATCAAATTATCCTTGATATTTGCACTTTGGAAACAGTGACTCTGTTGCACTCTGCACTCTGTGACTCTTATTCCAAGTTTCAGAACTTATCCCCTACTGAAAATATAGTGTTTATTGAAACTAAAGTAAACAAAAATGACTTGTTCTAAACTTCTAAAAGAATGAATACACCAACACGTGTATAAAGCCTGTGATCAGAAACATGTTCCACCCTGGAGGATTATAGCTAACACACACACTGTCACAAACTATAAGTTAAGTTTTCATTTTCATGGACTTTTAGTTTTTCTTGTCATTATTTCCTGTTATCGTTGTTCACATTTCCCACCACTTATTTGTTATTATGTATATTAATTTAATAATCACAGCTGTTTTAAGTTTGTGTTCTTTTTAAATACATTTCTATTGGAACACTTTGACTCATCTTCATCTTCAGACCATCATAATTCTAAGACACAGATGCATGCACTGTACGTGTGTTGGTCAGAGGAGAACCTGCCTCCTGACTGAGCCTGGTTTTTCCGAGGGTGTTTTTTTTTTTTTTCCCATTTTGTCTCCAAATGAAGCTTGGGTTCCTTGCCACTGTCACCTCTGGCTTGTTTAGTCGGGGGACACTTAACATTCAGCAATATTATGGATCTGCCGGCATTGACACCATTGTGTGAGAACTGAGTTAGACAATGACATCAATGTTTTCTCCATGAACTGCATTGATACTAATGATTTCTACAATGAATCTGAATCATCACTGAACTTACTTAAACTGGACAATGACACTACTTTTCTTCTAGAGCTGCTAAAAACTAAAAAAAAAAAAAAAATTAAAACTGAAATAAAATATTTTTATAAAACATTATATATATATATATATAATATATATATATATATATATATATATATATATATATGATACTGCATTAATTGACTGCATTCAGTCAAACATATTGTCATATAGAAGAAATGCTTCTAGACAATATTATAAGTACTAACAAACAGCCAATATCCTAGTAACATGCATGCTAATAAGGAAGTTGATAGTGAGAATTGAACCCTAAATTGTTATCATATATACCGAAATCAAAAGAAAACTAAACTAAATTGAAAAATACAAATTGAAAAAAAAAAGTTATAAACTATACCCTGCCATCCAGTCACAGTAAGATAATAAGGATAAGGTATTACAGACATTATCAATACTATTTTTTTAAAACATTACTACAATTACAAGTGCAACATGTACAATATAAATATAAATCTAAAAATTCATGCAAAAATTTACTGGGTCACTTTCTGTGCATTTCCTCTCATTTTATTCCATAAATTGTACACGCTGTCATCATTGTTCATTAGTTTGCCAGACCAGCAAAGCTTATACCTGTATGTTCAGTGCCGTGAACTGTGTGACCTTGGCTGCCCCACAGAAAATCTGCCATTGACATTAGTGACATGTTACAACAACTAAGAAGCTTAGCAAACTGCAGCCCAATGGCATTTTTGTATTTATTATTGAATCTGCTCTGAATCAGAACATGAAATCACTGCATAGTGGATACAATCTCACTGGCAGCCGTCAAACCTAATTGATGTCTGAATATCTCACACTTACTGAGGTTGCAGAACATTCAGATTTTCTATTATTTTTCTTCCTGTCAGAGTTGAGCAAACTAAATGTGGGTTTGAAATTGTTTGAATTGAGTTTGAATTCATTGTAGCGTTTCTTCTATATGACAATATATTTGACTGAATGTTGCCTAATATTAGACAAACTAGCAAAACATCAATTAATGCAGTATCAAAAATATTGTAAATATTGTAAATATTGCAGTATCAAAAATATTGCACGCTACTGTCATTTTAAAGAACAAAGAAAAGTTTGCAACAACAAGAGTGTTTGATGGACTTTTTTATTTTTGTCTAAAACTAAAATGAGTAAATTATTTAGGTTTAGAATGACATACATATTCATCTCCAGACCTCGGTCTGCAGCACACTGGCAATCCGGAGGGTTCGAGTGACTCTAGTAAGTTACAGCCTCATAAGATGTCTGCATATATTTAGTGCGTGGAGATCTTTGGCAAACAGCACAGCCGTGTTGACCTAGTCTGATTTATGAGTTTGTTCCAGCTGGCCCCTGTGCAGCCTTGGCTCGCCAGCATATCATTATTAGTAACCCTCCCTGAGACTAACGCACAGCTTCATGATGTGAAAGTTTTATAGGACGAACTGAGGACAGTCTGATGCATATTGTGAGATCAAATGTCCCAAACTTTGTCAACATGTCTGGCTGCTTCGCAGTGCCATCATTCGTTTTTTCCAGGCTGCTACACTTGATCCTTAAGAAATCATTATGCTGATTTACTGCTTAAGAAACATTTCTTATTATTGTCAATGTTGAAATTATTATCAATGAACAACAGTGTTTATTATATATAGTCATTTTTTGTAAAATTATAAATGGCTTTGTTGTGGCTTTTGATTAATTGAATTGATTGAATTTGTCTGTGGTGAATAAAATTATTAATTTCTTAATAAAAAATAGCAACCCCAAACTTTTTAAATTTGTATCTTTGTAGTGTCTTACTGTACATTGTTCTCATGTCACAGCATGCTTGTGGAAAGTCAAAAGTCTCACTAAAAGTAAGTAATGCACTATTAGAATAATCTTGACATTGTCATTTAAATTCCACAATAAAAGAGTTTCTAACTTTCTGTTAGATGTGTTTACTGCTCAAGTTCTGAGAACATTAGCATTTTTTACTTCTTTCAGAAACTGATGATGGTGGTGTTAAAAATATATTAACATGATGTCTGAAAATGCTACGAACACAAGTCATTATGCACTAAATGGCTTCTTCGGGACATGTTGTGTATCTGCAGAGAGTTCTAGCCATCAAGCTATCAGAGAGGGTGAACTCAGTTGTAAATTTAATTTTTTGCTATCATTAATCTTTGTGAACATATTAATGCTGTCAAGATGTAATATGGAAGTGATAAAGCTCTGCAGACTCCTACATAGCTCACTTTTTTTCCATTTTGGAGGCTTTGGAGATGCAATGTAAGAAATGTATTTAGACATACATTTACCACTAATGCAGAGTTATGATTAATCATCAGTCTCTGAGACATACTACAGCATGTTTTAATTAATTATACTGTTTGTTGTGACAAGTACCTGCTCAAAAGAGGTCAAGGTCAAGAGATGAGGTCGAGGGTCGTGGGAGGATGGCGCGAGGCTGGTGGCGTGATTACCAATGAGTGACCTGCGCCACACACCGGTCTCGTATCGCTCACGAAAGAGCAGAAGCATAAAAGGAGGTGCGATGACTGGTGAGATTGTGAGAGGCCAGGCCTGGATTAATGTTGTGTTGTTTATGTTTTATTATGTGACAGCAGTGTAACACAGTTCAGATGTTATGGGAAGGAGGCGGGAACTGGCGAACATTTAAAGGGGTCATATAATGGTACATGCACTTTTTCAAGTTGATTATACTGAAATGTGTGTTGGCAGTGCCTGAACACAACCATCATATAATGATAAAAATCATTCCGGGATTGACTATAACCTTGTTCCCTGAAAAAGCAGACTCACTTTTATATATAAAGTCATAGACGTGCACCCGCGACATGAGGCTATAAACAGACGAGCCGCAGGAGCATCGTCAGGATATTTTGTCTGAAGAGCAGTCCTGGGACATAATCAGCATGGCAAAGTAGTGCAGCATCTCTTTCCGCTTTTTCTGGGAACAGGGTTACTGTCAAGTAACCTGGAACGTTCCACCAAAAGCTGCAATCGATGCTGCGCTGCTTAGCGCATTGGGAACAAGAATACCCACGCCACCGTGCTTGAAGGTGTCTGGAGTCCTTACTGTTGTGTAGGTGTGCTTGCAAGAAAGCAAGAAAGACCTAGACATTAGCTTGTGATGTCGACTCAAGGATGTGAGACCACGGAGTGGCCTGAACATCTTAACTGTAAAACCTTATGAATTTGTGAGTAGAGGACCAGCCTGCCGCATCACAAACATGTTGTAAGGGGGCACTCCTTGCCAGAGCAGTAGAGGAGCAGTAGAGGAGGCAACCCCTTGGTTGCACGCCTCACAGGCAAGAGCAATAGCATCCCTGACCCAATGTGACATGGTCTGTTTAGTAGTGGCAGCACCCCTGTTACTCCCCCCATAACAAACAAATAGTTGCTCTGACTTACTCCACTGGCTACTGCGGTGAACTTAGGCCTGAAGAGCACGGACTGGACACAGTCTGTGAGATCTCTCCTGCTCTGGCATTGTGAACGGCGGATGGAAGAAAGCCTCAAGAGTGACCAGATGTACAGACGAAAACGGTACTTTTGGCAGGTAATCAGGATGAGGATGCAAATTCACTTTCATCATTCCTGGCGCAAAGTCTAAGCAGGGTGGCGATATTGACAGAGCCTGCATGTCCTTGATTCAGTTTAGAGAGGTTATAGCCATAAGAAAAAACATCTTTAAGGTCAGAAGTTTGTAAGACGCTGACTCTAGGGGTTTTTAGGGGGTCTCAAACAGACCCTCTAGGACTATAGCTAAGTCCCATGAAGGGATCTTGGTTCTTACAGGAGGCCTCAGTCGTCTAGCCCCACGAATGAAGCGAACGAGCAGAGGATGTCTCCCGATTGGCACCAAAGCATGGCAAGCCGAAAGAGCGGCCACATAAACCCTGAGAGTGATGGGGCATGTGCCTGGTAATAATTTTTCCTGCCAGAAATCCAGAACTGAAGAAATCTGTCACTTGACCAGATCTGCATTATGTAAGACACACCAACTTTCAAAGACACCCTATTTGTTGACATAGCATTTAGAATGGCCTCAGTAACGGGACACTAAAGCCCGGTGTCCCACAGTTGGTGCCCATCAGGGGCCAAACCTGAAGGTTCCACGGGTTGGGCCTGGGATGCAATTTCATGCCCTCCGCCTGGGACAGAAGACCCTCCACATCAGAATCGCCACGGTGAGCAGTTGAGGAGAGATACTATTTACGAGAACCATACTCTATTACTCTGCCAATGCAGTGCTATCAGTAAGAGGCAAGACCCTTGTTGGCGAACTCTGGCAAGGACTCCCGGGAGCAAAGCCACTGGAAGAAATGCATACAGGTGCATTTTGGGCCATGTGTGTGCCATCACATCCAGACCCAGGAGGGCCGGGTGACTCAGAGAGAAGTAGAGGGGACAATGTGCTGTCTGCTGGGAGGCAAAGAGGTCCACCTCTTCTTCATAAATTCTAGTCCAGATCTGCTTTAGGTGGACTTTGCATTTCCCTGTTATTTCTGTCTGGACAGTAAATCCACTCCCACATTCAGATGTCCTGGAATGTACACTGCCCTGAGTGGCAGGAACTTCTCCTGGGCCCAGAGAATATCTGTCTCGCTATTCTGTTTGCATGCAGTGCAGACTGAATGTCTCAACAGAAATCAAGACTCATCAGACCAGGCAACATTTTCATGTTCAACATGTACGCCATGTACTCCAACGTTTATTGGAGAATCGTCTTTTCATAAAGGCGGAGAAATGTACCTTACATGCCAAGTCGGTCACGTTTTAATGGTCGGTCATTTCCGCTGACGGGGTCAGCATGGACCTCGGGAATGTTCAGGCTGTCACAATTGGCCAGTTCCCGACTCACGAGTCGCTTTACTGCGTTTCTTGGGTTTTGCGAATTTTTATCGGAGGTTTATTCGGGTTTATTTAACTTCAGTCAGGTCGCTGCTCCTCTTACCGCACTCACGTCTGTCAAGTCCTGTTGTGAATGGTCGCACTCAGCACAGTCCGCTTTCGATCGTTTGAAGACCTTGTTTACGTCAGCTCCTATTCTTGCGACTCCTGATCCCTCCAAGCAATTCATTGTGGAGGTCAACGCATCAGAGGTGGGCGTTGGGGCCGTTCTTTCACAACGCTCATCCTCTGATGGTAAGATTCATCCGTGTGCTTTCTACTCTCACCGTCTTTCTCCTTCCAAATTAAATTATGACGTTGGTAATCGGGAACTTCTGGCCATTCGATTAGCTTTGGGGGAATGGCGTCATTGGCTCGAGGGCTCTCCTGTCCCATTCATTGTCTGGACCGATCATAAGAACCTTGAGGACATTCAATCTGCTAGACGACTTAACGCTCGCCAGGCACGTTCTTGTTTTTTGATCATTTCGATTTTTCCATTTCATATCGCCCTGGTTCCAAGAACCTTAAGCCCGATGCCCTCTCGCGCCAGTTCGATTCCCCTGTGGCGACTCCTGTGAGAGATGAGATTCTCCCTCAGGGTTGTATCGTTGGCTCTTCCATCTGGGGAATCGAACGGTTGGTTAAACGGGCTCTATCTCGGGTCGTTACTCCTCGCTAGTTTCCGGGAGACCTATTCTTCGTTCCTTTCCCCACTCGCTTAGCTGTCATCCAATGGGGTCACTCCTCCAAGTTGTTCGCTCATCCAGGGGTCAGGGGAACCATTGCTGTCATCCGTCAGAAATTCTGGTGGCCAACCCGCGAGCGCGATATCTGTTGATTTGTGACCGCCAGTTCTATTTGTGCCCAGACCAAGTCTAGTAATTTGCCACCGGCCGGTCTGCTTAGCCCCCTTTCCATTCCCTCGCGCCCATGGTCGCATATAGCGCTCGACTTCATTACCGGTTTACCGGAATCCAAAGGCAACACTGTAATTCTCACTGTAGTTGATTGCTTTTCTATAGCCGCTCACTTCGTTCCACTTCCCAAGCTTCCTTCCGCTAAAGAGACTACTAAAGCTGTCGTTAGTCATGAATTCAAGATTCACGGACTTCCCTCGGATATCGTGTCTGATTGATTTGCGTCATTATTCTGGAGGGAATTTTGCAGTCAGATCAGTGCGTCACCAAGTCTGTCTTCTGGTTATCACCCGCAGACTAACGGTCAGGCCGAGCGCACTAATCAGATAGTTGGTCGTATTCTCCGCAGTCTGGCGTTTCGTAATCCCTCCTCATGGGCTGATCAACTCCCATGAGCTGAGCATGCCTACAATTCTTCTCCGTCCTCCGCTACCGGCTTATCTCCGTTTCACAGCTGTCTCGGGTACCAACCTCCTCTATTTCCTTCCCAGGAGATGGAGACCAATGTTCCATCCGTCGAGGCGTTTATTCGGCGTTGTAAGAAGACCTGGAGAGGGGTGAGGTCTGCTTTATGCCACTCTCGTTCTCTCACTCGCCGTGCCGCTAATCGTCATCATATAAAGAGTCCAAGATACATCTGCGGTCAAAAGGTTTGGCTCTCCACTCGTAACCTTCCTTTACGATTCACTTCCTGCAAGTTGGCCCCTAAATTTATTGGGCCATATTCTATCTCCAAGATTATCAGTCCTGTCGCGGTTAGACTTAAATTGCCTCCTAACCTCCAGCTCGTCCATTCAGTATTTCATGTTTCGTGCGTTAAGCCCATCGTCCGCGCCCCGCCTCGCCAGGTTTCCCCTCCTATTCAGGTGGATGAGGGCCCTGTGTATCGCATACGTAAATTACTCGATGTCCGTCCGCGAGGTTGTGGTCATCAGTATCTTGTCGACTGGGAGGGATACGGGCCTGAGGAGAGGAGCTGGATCCCTTCACGGAACGTCTTGGACCGCTCGCTTATTCTTTTACCGCGCTCGCTAGTCCCTACCCTCGGGAGCGCCAGGACGAGGTGCTCGTTGAGGAGGGGGTACTGTCATGATCCCGGTATTCTCTCCTGTTTCTGTCTCCCTCTTGTGTTTTTTTTTTTCGGTTCCTTGATTCATTCAGTATCACGCTGACACACCCACCATTCTCACACGTGCTCCCCTCATTCACACATACCTCGCTTAGACACACCCACTTACTACTACGCTCATTCATTCTCCGCCAGCTGTTGGCCATCAGTTCTCTCCTTACTCAATCTCCATTTTCACCTGCTATTACTTTCTTCCTAATTAGCGTTCCTACTTCTAGTTCTCTTTTCCCCTTTTCCTTTGCCAGATTATTGACTATGTTAAAGTTTGTTACAGAGCTTTCCCATTCGCATCTCGTCTTGTCTTGTCCCGTCCCGTTGACGTATGTTTGCAACCTGTGCACTGCCTGTGCTGAAAATTACTTAAGTCTTTCTCTACCCAGCTTCTCTGTATCTGAAGACTACTGACGGTCCACAAGCCCAGATCTGTGTTTTGGCTGCTGGATGCTGAGTATCATTGTGGGATCACTCCTCAGTTTGATTAAGTTTTCAAGAGACTTTCTGTTCTTCTGATTACCTGCTACAAGAGTCTTTCTGTTTGACTACTCTACGCAACTTGCATTGATTTCATTAAAAGAGCTGATTCCCACAGATTGCACTTGGGTCCTTTTTTTTTCCCTGAACGTGTCTGTGACAGACCAGTTATTAAAATTATATTCCCTTTATTTGAGCTAAGAATCACTACAAAACGTAACCCAGACATTTGTGTTAACGGAGTAAATCGGATTTGTCTCTATCATTCTGAGCTATCCTGTCCACTCTTGAGTTTTTTTTCAAGGACATTTTGAGCTGGCACTCCAGAAGTGACCTAAAAAGTCCAGAATTCCTCTCAAATGACAGGCCAGAGAACAAAAAGGCTCAACTAGATAAAATAAATCACTGCTTATGCACTTTGTTACATTTCTACACCATCGGTTTTAGCAAAGGTCTCTGATTTTTCATTCCAGACTAATTTCCTGGCAATGCTAACATTTCCAGAGTGCCAAGTTTATTCAAGCGTATGCTATGCCTTCTCGCAACATGACGTGCCTGCCATTTTAACGGCTCCCATCCGACTCTAATCATTCTAAAGCATTCTTTGAGATTTGCAACCTGGAGCTTAAAAGTCGTAGACTGAATTTCTGCATCTGTGACATCTACCTGTCAATGAGTTAGTAGCCATGGCGCACAGATTCAATTGATTGACTGCTATTAGTTCAGTTGTGTCAAATGTGACGCCAAATATGATTTGAAACACTGCTAATGCGCTGTGCGGTAATTGCAGACAGGTTATAATAGCTACTGTGGGAACGGCAGTCATGTTGCATGAAATGACAGCTACATGGTGAAATGAAATGCTTTTTTAACCAGTGAAGGTAATAACCTCTCTACACATGTTTTCCACCTGATTGGCTGAAATGACAGGTTGATAGTACAGTACAGTGATCTATGTTGTGATACAATTAAAGCCTCTCCATCAATTGCTTCTATTTAAAAAAATAGCTAGATGTTTTTTTCACTTTGTAGTGCATACAAGGTAAAACTTTCTCTGCTAATTCTTTAAAGTTTAAATAATGCTAAACAGTTTTGTCACACCTCTGCTCAGCAACAGATGTTCATAAATGTTGGCGAACAGAAGTGCCATTAGTGCATTGAGCATTTGTGCCGTGAATTGAACATAATGTCTCCACGACATTGTCTTCACCAAATCCCAGTATAAGGAAGTGTTAGCGATCGCCCTCGCGACCTGAGGCATAATAAGACCAATGCAACAGGAATTCCCAGTTGTGGTGAATTTTATTGTGTAGACAGCATAAATCCAAGAACAAAAAAAAAAACAAAAAAAAAAAAAATATATATATATATAGTTACTAGTTCTTTGTGGAAACCTTGGCACAACAGCAATCGTATCGTTTGGCTAACAAACTTTCTGGCACCCAGACTTCTATAAGGTTGCTTCCACTTCACATAACCAACCTGACCTGACTCATGCACCAACTCTGGCAGCCATTTATAGGCTAAGCCACACCCCTGGAGTGTACCATTCTCAGGTAATATTTACTTTTTACATAGGCACTTCTTATCACCTTATGCATATAAAACAACATCCATCCATGGTTAAGTTACACAATAACACAATAGAACAATGCAAGTGATGAATTAATACATATTAACCTTGTTTTACAGGCACATTAGAAACCCCCAGTTACATCATGCCCCACATGGTTTCTCCCAATCAATCAGCACGTCCACAATGTTTAAATACTCTGTTTTTAAAACAATACAGGTTTGGTCCCTGGTGCTTCCCAAGCAGGTAAGTTATATATGGTATAATGTGTAACCCAAACTTCAATAAAGATCTCAAATCAAACATGTGTACTGTGGTTATTGATAACTATGACTGAACAATGTTAGCGGCTAATGATAGCCAACTCATTGTACATATTCACTACACATAACAAGCAAACACACATCGTACTCTTACACATCTTAAACCCACTATACACAATACCTCAAACATTTACAAACATTGCACAAGTCTTAGTATACATGATATCGATGTCAGTAAGCAAACTGTGCTAATGCTGCAACAATATGTGTGTGTGTGTGTAAACATACAGTCCATTGATGATCATGGGGTTGCTCCATGACAGGAAGCATGAATCTTTCCAATAATTCTTCAAAAATAAATCTGTATTGCTCTTATTGCAATTGCAAAGTAATACACTTCCCCCATACAACAATCTCAAAGTACACCATAATGCATGGCTGTGAGATTATGACTTATGGTGGCCAACAAAGCTTAACGCACTGCAACTGAAGAAAACGCATGCAAATTAAAACAACAACAACAAAAAAAACAACAAAACACGTGAGTTACGAATACTCACAACACAAAATACATAAAAGCGCTGCAAAAGCTCACACCACAAATACAGAAATGCGCTGTTTCCAGGGGAACCAAAAAACTGACCAACCTGGCTGGGATGTGCTGTTGCTTACAGCTTAAAATTCTACTTTATGTATTTATTTATTTTGCAAAACATACAGCGATTACATTTTTATGACATACAACTTGTATACAATATACAAAATACATTAACAATATGTTCAATGTCACCAGAATACAAATGAGAAAAACAATGATCTGAAAACTAAAATAAATAAAAAAGACAGAGAATAAGAACATGAAGGAAAGATATTTATCTTTCATCAGTTACACTGTACAAATTGTTTCATGTTATGTTTAAATTTTCATAAAGAAACTTTCATAAGAAACATTAGGTAATGTAGGGTCCAAAGTTTTAAAGTTGAGACACAAATAAATACACGCATATTTTAAAAGCTTATATTAAAATAAAAAATTATTTGTAACTGTAACAGCATTATATTTCTGTTGTAAGAACAGCTATTCAGCTAATGGACATCATGCCGCATTGTCATGGGAACATCCCAAGTGAAAATAATGTAGAATTACGTTGTTTTTCGTTGCTCCCTTCAGCAAGTGTGTTCCACACGGCTACATAATGGCACACCAGAGCCCTGCTCACTCCAAAGTCCCACTTTAAAAATTATGTCATTAATGACTCACCCTCATGCCGTTCCAAACCTGTAAGACCTTTTAAGTCAGTTTAAGATATTTTAGATTTACATTTTACATACATTTTCAATGGAGGGACAGAAAGCTCTTAGACTAAATCTAAAACATTTTAAACTGTGTTTGTCCCTTATTTGGTACCCCTGGAAACATTTCCGTTGTGGTCTGTGTTACAGTATTATCAGTGCGTTTCGTATTTGGAGCACACGTGTTGTTGTGAAACTGATGATGATGGGATGTTTTTTGTTTTTTCCCGTTTGTTTTTTTGTTGTTGTTTTTTCTATTTGCACACATTTTTTTTTTCTATTTACATGTGTTTGCTTCAGTTGCAGAGCCTTGAGCTCTCTCGGCCACCATACTGACAAATACACATTTGCAAATCAGTGACTTAGATCAATTTAGTGCATCCCAGTATGTAGGAAGAAGTCGTTGTTTTTTTTTTTTTTTTTGCTTTTACCCACCAAAGAATGTTTTTTGATGCTCTCAGAATGAAGCGCATCTTTATGATTTCCCATGTGTGCACTGTAGGTATAAACAAATTTAATTGTCAATTTGCTTTTTCCCGTTTTGACTTCTTAAAACATTATATGACCATACAGTATGATTTTGAACCATAGTAATTGAGGCACCCATAGACAAATGTCATTACTCATGTCTTGTGGCAGCCTTTTAATGGGGTAAAGAATTAATGACAAGATGCATAAATGGCCAAGTAACAAAGATATTCTCCCTACAGGCATGTTGACATTTCAGTTTTAAAATGCCCAAGCTTCCAGGATTCTTCTTGTACAGCTATAAATGTGTGTTCGCCCTCATTTTTGATCCTAATAGTCCCAGAAAAGCAGAACAAGAAGTGGCTGAATAATACATTCATTTAATTTCATGGGCAGAGTGAAATATGGACCCAGTCACTGCCTGAGGATATTGACATATTGTGCACAGGCATAATTCAGACCACAACTAGAAACTGTTTTAACCAACAGATCTATTATTCTAATTATTCAAACAAACAAAACCATTAGCTCTTACCTAACATAAATTGATAAAAAAAAAACACATTTGGATGAAAAAAATAAATAAATAAAATGCACATCAACAAATTTGAGATTTCATGTCAACTTCCTTGGCTACTCCCCTTGACTTTTTTCTAGAATCTACATGTGTAAGAAAAAGTATGTGACTTTTTGAGCAATCAAGACATGAAAACACATCACGATTGCTGCGATTTAGCTGAAGATCAGGTCAGTTAACGCAGAAATGCTTGCAAATGCAAAGGGTTGCATGAACAGTGCATGAAGAAGAAAACTGGCCTACATGCAGATACATGCTAAAAAATGCATACTTTTATGAATTTTCAAGCTCATCCTTATTTTGTAATAACTTCAGTTAGATGATAGGCTACTGTGATTAAAACGGACATTAACCTCTTCATATAAGCAGTAAATGTAAAACCACGACTGGTTTCTTTCCCATCCATCTATCTTAAATCATCTGGTCTCTCACTTCACCAACATATCTTATGAGGTTTTCTTCAATTTCATTAAAGGGTGAATTCAGATGTTCTGAGCTGCTCTGATTCAGCTACCAGGAAGAGATTAAAAAAAAACAGGTTTGTGGGAGGCCACTGTGCTGTCCTCAATATTTAAACATTTGAACGTTTAATCCCTCTGAGCACTTTAACGCCGGGGACACGGACTCTATGCCGCAGACTGCAAAAGCGATTTAATGTTGGAGCCACAGTTGTCAGTGTTCAGTAATCTGACATGATGGGCATTATAAATAAAGCATCTGACATGATTACAGTTTTAATAGTGGATGAGCATCCCTCAGAAAAATGTTCTCAGCGCTTTTAAATTTTTTGAAAAAATCTCTGTGATCCGATGTCTCTTATATTCATCCCAAACATGCTGATGGACAGGACTAGGTGTTTTCCTGTTCAATTTGTGAGCTACTCTCAAGCATTTTACAAATGAAAAAAGCTCTGTGAGGTAGATTATGTGTGTTATATTTGCAGGGCTGGGAATCGAGCTACAATCAATACAACACAAATACTCTGTTTATTTGTTGTTGTTTTTTATCTAATTTAAATATATGTGAAATTTTAATTTGATGCTTATAGTTATTCTAGGTTAATAGGGAACTTTTCTGTAAAAAATAAATCTGCATCGTTTTAGAATTGAAAATGGAGGAGAAATCACATTAAAAAATAAATGTTTTTCTGCAGAACACGTTAGCCACAATTATTCATACCCCTAGAATTTTTTATGAATAAAATATCTATGAAGTATATTTCCATATTTACCTTTTTTTAGCACACCAGGGTGACTAGGAACATGAAATTGTCCAGTCATGACTTGTTTCACAGGAGTTTAAATATGAGGAGGCACAAAGGCCAAATTCCCTTCATCATCCATCACAATGGACAAAAACAAAGAACATGGTTCTGATGTGCTTCACAAAATAGAAAGTGGATGTAAGATAACAGCTAAAGAATTGAAAATTCCCATTTTGACCATCAGGACAATAATTAAGAAGTTATAATCAACTACAGTAAATATGTTACGATTCTGCCAGGAAGAGTATGTGTGTCTATATTTTCTAAATGGACGGTGAGGATGAAAGTTTGAGTGGCCAAAGTTTCTTTAAGGATCACAGATGGAGAATTGCAGAGATTAGTTGAGTCTTGGGGGTCAGAAAGCCTATACAAAAAAAAAAAAATCAAACAACCCCTACATCTCCACATGTTGTTTGGGAGGTTTTTAAGAAAAATGATCCTCACTCATCCAAAAATAAACTCCAGGATATTTAGTGGTCAGACACGACTAGATCTTCAAACGGCACAGGGTTCTGTGGTCAGATGGAAATAAAAAAAGAGCTTTTTTGGCAGCAAACACATTAGATAGGTTTGGTGCACACAAGGATAAAAAGTACCCCATGTGTACAATTTAATACCTTTGGATCTTTAATGTTCTTTGGGCCTATTTTTTTCTGCTGGAGGTCCTGGACTTCTTATTCAGATACATGGCATTGTGGATTCTATTAAATATCAACAGATAAAAAAAAACAAAAAACAAAACTTGATGCCTTCCATTAGAAATATTATAATGGGTCGTGGTTGGATCTTCCATCAGGTCAACAATCCAAAACAAACATCAAAATTTGTTAGGGAGCACAAAATGAAGCATATAGAAAATGAGTGGTCTGAACTGAAGAGAAGAAGCACCAACATGGATCTGGGAATCTGAAGGATCTGGAGAGATTCTGCATGGAGGAATGGTCTCTGATCTCTTGTCAGGTGTTCTCTAAACTCATCAGGCATTATAGCAGAAAATTCAGAGCAGTTATCTTGGCAAAAGGTGATTGCAAAAAGGTATTTAATAAAAGGATATGAATAATTGTGGCCAACCTGTTTTGGTCATATATATATATATATATATATATATATATATATATATATATATATGAATAGTAATTCATCTTTGACCTTAATGTATTTAAAAAAAGAATAAAATAAAAAATATATATATTTTTTCCGTTAATTATTATTTTAAATCACTGTAAAATGTCTAAACATGTATAATCAGAAAAATACAGTCCAAAGCAATATATATTTTATTATATAATATTATTTTATTTACTACTGTTGTTCAAGTATTATTCTTAATAGCTTTTAGAGCATTAGTCATATGATGATGGTGGCAGATCCAGAGGTGAACCTTTAATTTAACATATTTAACAGTTAAAAACAACCTGTATTAAAGCGATTACTGAAAAAGTCAAAATACAGCGGCCAAAATACCCACATGCTGCCAACATGTTTCTTTGATTTCATTTGACAGAGCACCTCCACCACAGACGTGGACCTGCAAGCGCTGGTGGGCTTTTAGATTCTCTTCAAATAGAAAGAAATGGCTCAAAGCGGTTTGCAGGCAATGCCAACAAGTAAAGCTGCGTGATTATCTGCCATTTCACTGTCTTGTCTCTGACATTAATCTCTGTGCCACGATTGATCCTAATGAATCAACGCCACATGGTATCCATGTAAATGACGTACTGAAATTGAGCATTTAATTGCTTCATTTGCAATTATTGCTGGATTGAGAGTAATGACTTTCCATTTGCATGAATAGAAAGAGGGGGTTATCAAACAAACAGAACAATTGCCACTGCTTTTTTGAAAATCATGATGCAGTTCGGTTGACAGACTGCTGATTAATTCTGGGTTGTCTGTCAGTGAGTGTGCATGAATTTGCATGGCTTTGATGGCTTTCTCCAGCATGCAAGCCATTGGATTTCTTTCAGTTTTGCTATTTTGAAAAGTTTTATAAACATCTGACCAATACACTGAAAGACACACACATTGCACAATTTTAAAGGGATCCTATTATACTTTTCACATTTTTTTTTACTTTAGTCAGTGTGAAATGTTCCTGTTTGAGCATAAAACAGATCTGCTAGGTTACAAAGCTCAAAGTCAACTCTAAAGGGAGATATTTTCTATAACAAATGGCTCGTTGGGTCCACAACATGCTTTTTCGAGATCTTCTGAAGTCGCAAAGTCATTCATTTATATAATCCCTGTCCACGAAATACGCAAAAAAAGGGGAAGAGGCCTGGTTGAGCTGCACTAGAGAAGACGAAGAAGATGACCTCCTTTTTTAGCGTGTTGTTGCCATGTGGAAGAAATGGTGTTTTTCCACCCAGATTCCAAAACCCCTTTGTTTGGCCTTCCTAAGGCCGACAAACTTAGAAAACAGTGGTTATAATGTATTTTTAACTCTGTTAGTGAACATTACAACCCCAACGTTTATCTGTATCCTGCACATTTTACGGAGGGCAGCTTCCAGAACCTAAGAGCGTACAATGCAGGCTACACACAAAAGCTTCTCCTGAAAGACAGAGCAGTTCTCATTTTGTTGGGACAACCAATTTATGGATCACAACCTGTAAGGATGTTTTATTATTTGTCGTTGTGCTTTCTATTAACAGTTCCAATTATAAGTTCTATCTTGCTACGATGTAAACAAAGGGCAAAGCTGTTTGGCTGCACTTGCCTGCAAGCTTACAATACAGTGTTGATGAATTATTTAGTTACGGAGCTCTCGCTGTTGTAAGAATGTTCACTGATCCTTAGGAACTTACAGGGGTTGGACAATGAAACTGAATCACTGGCCAATGTTGGAGGTTTCACATCTATATGCCTGGCGGCCAATCTTCAGAGTGAAGCACGGGTGGATCAGTGATGGTTTGCGCTGCAATATCATGACAATCCTGACTGTGTTTGATGGACACGACACTGCCGAGGACTACCAAACCCTTCTGGAGGATCATGAGCACCTGTTGCTCAAACCGTGTATCAGCATGATCATGCACCAACACACACAGCAAGACTTGTGACAGAAGGGTTTGATGAAGATGAAAGTGATGTTGAACATCTCCCATGGTCTGACAGTCACCAGATCTGAATATTATTGAAGTGTTTTGGAGGAGCGAGTCCACCAGCATCATATAGTGACCTGGACACTGTTCTAGAAGAGGAACGGCTAACAATCCCTCTGGTCACTGTGAAAGACTTCTGTCAATTGGTGCTGTATTTGGATGCAAAATGAGGCCCTCACCATTCTAACAAATTATTGTGTTGTAAAACCAGGTGTTTCAGTTTCATTGTCCAACCCCTGTACCTCTCTGAAACATCCTGTAAAATCTGTGCTTCCAAAGGTTCTGCTCAATCCTTTTGTTCGTAAACATTCTCAGGGTCTGAATCTGGCTTGAATTGCTTGTATTGCCATTGTTAATATTTACACTTCAGCAGAAGAGACTCAAGGTTATAGTTAGAGGCATGACACTCTAAGCAGTTGACCAATCACAACAACTTGGGCCAGCTAACAAATTAGAGCACATTTCATATTTTGGAAGGAGCAGCTTAATCGAAACAGGAACTAAACCGATAATTTGAGCCAGACTGTTTTTTTGAACAATCAAGCGTGCCAATCTCTGCATTTACACATTTACACTATACACTTGATGAAACAACCCAAGGTAATGGTACTGACCCGGAAAAGCTTAGGCTTAAAAGGAGGTAAAATGGCTAATGATAAATGATAATACAAGCTTTTCACAGTATCTTTAAAGGTCATCAAAACACTGGTCTTTTAAGGTGGAGGGAAAAAAGAAAGAAAGAGTATGTGATCAAGGTTGCTGTCAACCTGAGTTGATCTCATTCGCCACTGTTTCTTTTTCAATGACGCACAAAATGACTGTCCGCTTATATGGCAGATTCATATCAGATTTATTTCCCCATATGAATGAAGCCTGAAACTGATCTAAGAATATCAGAATACATGTGCTTTTTCCCTGCTCAAAAATGTGTGGGTCTTACCCGAACTGTGCCACATTAGAGGAAAAAATTGGAATTGGGTCTCTTGAACCATGTAATGTAAATGTGGCCAACCATGTATTGGTTCTTGTTGAACTAATTTGTATTCAGATAAAAATCTGCTTATATATATATTAGGGTGGAAATGCTAAAATCAAATTTATAATTATTACTATTTGTTGGTTTAAAACAACATTTACATTATAAGTGGGGGACAGTAAAAAGGTATGAGCAAGGTATTAGCATGCAATATTTTAAAATTTGAATAATTTATTGAGTCGCTTTTTATAAGGTTTCTTTCAGTAGCGGAGTGGCAATCAGGAGAGTCGGGAGTTTTTCCGGTGGGCCGGTAGTGTTTCGAGGCCGCGAGGGCCGGTCTGATAAAATGTATTTATTGAAAGTATTTGCACTAAGTGCCTGTCTTTACAGCAAAAAGACCCCCGTCTTGAAACAGCTTCAGTGGCGTAGGTCGTAGGGCGTGAAGTGCTTGAAAGCAGCTTTTCATACGCTGAGTGCGAGTTCAAATCCGCCTTTTGCCGAACTCTCTCTTCTCCCTTTTCCTAACACATGTGTAAAGATGTAAAATGTAAAACCTAACATTAAGATCTCTAGTGTTATATTTTGCCAACGAACTAAAATTGAAACCATGATATGGCGTTGCGCCATTAAAATAACTGACATTAGAATAGCATCCAGTTTGTGCTGCGTGATTACTTTGCTCACGCGATCATGATGGTCTGGTGTTTTCTCCTAAATAAAAGCTCAAGGGTTTATTTCTTGCAAGTGAAGAAATTAGGACAAAAGTATTTTATTTTAGTGTATTATAGTATTATAGTGTAATGTAGGTTAAAATATACTTTTGAAATACTCATTTTCATTTACATAGTACATTTATAGGCTAAATGGATTTTACAGTACGTCATAGAAATAATTATAAATCATTATTACATTATTATAATAAATGTTTGGCATCCTAAAACACCATTGATAATGTAATGCAGACTGAGACTCTCATAACTAAAAAGATGTTTGAGCCCTCTTTATTGTCCTGGTACAAATTAATATTTTTTCTTTGTTCAATGAGCAGTTCATTTGAAGCTCTTAATTGTGATCTCTCAGAGAACACGAGATTGATGCATTTAACCTTAAAATGTCAAAAATTTTCTTGCCGGGGAGCATGCCCCCGAACCCCCCTAGAGGCACAGAGTCCACCCAACATAGTTTTAGAAATTACTAAGGGAAAGAACGACCATTTATGAACTTTACTCCAGCATAGTACAACAAAGTTCCTTTTAAATCAGTAAAACTGTAAATGCTATCGGCTATTAAAATCGTGCCGGCGATGAGGGCCGGTGGTCTACGAAATTTTCCGGTAGATTTTTTGGTCCCACTCTGATCCTGCCCCAGTCCTTAGCAATCACGAGGTAGGACGGGTCCTCTGCGGCATTAACATCATTAAGGCAGCCGGACCGGACGGTGTGCTGTGCCGAGTGCTGAGAGACTGTGCTGTGGAGCTAACTGACGTCTTTACCGTCATTTATAACACATCGCTGTCCACTTTATGAGTTCCTGCCTGCTTTAAGTCAGCCACAATAGTCCCAGTCCCCAAGCAGTCAAATGCCACCCATTTAAATGATTATAGACTGGTGGCACTTACCTCCATTCCTGCCAAGTATCTTGAGAGGCTGGTCACCACTGACATTAAAAGCGCAATACCATCATCACTTGATCCACACCAATTTGCATATAGATAGAATCGGTCGACTGAGGACGCCATCGCCATCGTGCTCCACATGTTATTGGAACATCTCGAGCACAAGAATACCTACGCGAGACTCCTCTTTGTCGACTTTAGCTCGGCCTTTAATACAATACGGCCATTTAAACTCTGAACCAAACTGCACCACCTTGGCTTCAACAACTCGCTGTGCAATTGGATTGTGGACTTTCTGATAAATCGAACACAGGGTGTTAGAGTAGGCAAGCACTTGTCCTCCACCCTATCAATCAACACCGGGGCCCCCCAAAGGTCTGTGCTTTAGCCCCTTGCTCTACACTCTATTTACACATGACTGCTCTGCTTCTCTCTGTTCCAATCTCATTGTTAAATTTGCCAACGACACAAGAGTGCTGGGACTCATTAACAACAACAATGAGGTGGATTACCGGACAGAAGTGCAACATCTAGCTTCATGGTGTGTCAAAAATAACCTGTCTTTGAACATCAAAAAGACTAAGGAGATTATTGTGGATTTCTGCAAAAGCGGACCCAATCACTCTCCTCTCTGTATTGGCAATGAAGTAGTAGAGAGGGTGCCATATTTCAAATTCTTGGGAGTGTCTGTGACTGAGGACCTGTCCTGGGGAACCAACATCACCTTAGTGATAGGGAAGGCCCAGCAACGTCTCTACTATCTGAGGCAACTGAGGAGTGCCAGGATTCCTAAACAGCTGATGGTCAACTTTTACAACTGTGCCATCAGCAGTGTTCTGAAATAAGGCTTCTTAGTGTGGTATTCCAGCTGCACTAAGGCCCATCGGCAGGCACTCCAACAAGTGGTAAATACAGAGGGTAAAATCATTGGGATCACTCTCCCAGAGATCAGTAACATCTATGATACCTGTTGTTTGAAGAGAGTACATTGCATCTTGCGGGACCGGCATCAACCGGCCCATCATCTGTTCCACCTGCTGCCTTCAGGGAGAAGGTACAGGTCTATTGGTGCCAGTAAAACCAGACTGGCTAGCAGCCTGTACCCTTATGCAGTGAGGCTGCTTAATGATGCTTAATGATGTATTCCAAGAGTGAAAGTCACTGGTTCTGTGTCTTAAACAACCATGTACTTTGAAGTGCCATGTTTACATGTTTACACAGGGGATATTTATTATTATTTATTTGTTAGTGCACTCTAATACACCATGTACGGTTGTTGATGCTCTGAACAAAATTTTGTTGCTGTTCTCTGGATGACAATGACAATAAACGTGAAATAATGAATGAATGAATGAATGAATAAGCAGATGGTAAATCAATCTTAGAAAACTTCACAGCAGCTAATTGGTCCCTCCCAACCAGAACGGGATTCTGTACAATCTGAAGCACAACAGGAATGATAGAAGTAACCAGCATGGTTTGGACTTTACACTCAGTAGACTCAAATAAAGGGATAACAGAGTCTAAAAAATTAGCAGTACACCAGTTTCTTGGCTTGAGAACAAAGGGCAGGATCAGAAGGAACTGTAGTGGAGAACTTGGCTATCAAAGTTGCTAGATCACACAGATCAAGGCTACCCACAATGGTCAGAGAAGAGAACACCTTGCCACAGGCAGTTCAGAGCTTGACAGGACCTGAATCTAGGCAAGAACTTAGCCATACAGAGTGCAAACGTACTTGCACACAGCTTTGTCCAGCACATTGAACAAAGACTATTGTACCTGTATAGGATTCTTCTGAAACAAAAGAGTTAACTGTCAAGTATCAACGACTGGACATTGAGGTGATTAGAGATTTCTTCTCCCAAAAGCCTGAGACTGCGTCTGTTGTTGTCAGTCCCAGAGTGTTGCTCTTGTTAGTGTCTTTCAAGCTCATGTGTGTTGTTATGGCTGTAGTGTCAGCTTGATGTGTTAAGCTTAAAACAAGATCAAACTTAAATGTCTTGTGACTACAGTGTACAGCTTTGAGTTGTTTGCCCGCTATTGAGTGTTGGAGCAGTAGGGAGTTGGGTGCCATTTTCTTTTATTCTTATCTTCTCCTGTTTTTGTTAGTTAAGAAGTAAGGTAAGAGTTTTGTTGTTCATTTGTATTTATTGTTGTAGGTTAATTAATTTTCCTTCTATCAGGTAGTGGTCTTTTGTTTGTTGTTTTTGGCTTTACCCGCTCCTAAAAATACCCCCTTTTCTCTTTCTGATTTCGGACACAGCAACAGAGTCTATCCTAACGAGCCGAGGATCTGAATCAGGTGTGGTAAATAAGGGAGACATACACAATAATGCAGAGCAGTGGGTTGAGAGGACTGGAGTTGAAAACCCCTGGAATAGACTATCCTAACGAACTGTGGATCTGAATCAGGTGTGTTAAATAAGGGAGACATACACAATATGCAGAGCAGTATCCTAACGAGCTTAGGATCTGAATCAGGTGTGTTAAATAAGGGAGACAAATATGCAGAGCAGTGGGTCGTGAGGACTGGAGTTGAGAACCCCTGCCTTAGACTATATCTTGATATCATTATCATGAAATACAATTACTCATTGTGATAATAAGATTTTGGTCGTATCGCCCACCCCTAGTGCACTAACACTATCAGATAAGAACTGAACTGAGCTGGACGATGACATCACTGTTAACTGCAGAGGCTGCTTTATAGTGAACTGAACTGATTTCATAATTGATGAATTTACAGTTTTGTGAATCAACACTGAATTGACTTCAAATGATCAATGCCACTATTTTCTTTTGCGAGCTGCTTTATTGCACAATTTAACTATGTTTTCCCTCTTGTTTAAACCTGTAAAACTGCTTTGAAACCATCTATAAAGTGTTATAAAAAGAAAAGTGACTTGACTTGTGCCTGCTTGTGGA
This sequence comes from Cyprinella venusta, assembly GCA_038021265.1. Lineage (NCBI taxonomy): Eukaryota > Metazoa > Chordata > Actinopteri > Cypriniformes > Leuciscidae > Cyprinella > Cyprinella venusta. Next base: position 16,685,694 of record CM075871.1, read on the forward strand.
CCAAATCTGACAAATAGCATGTTTGACGGGGGTCCTTCTTCTTAGGGGGCTTTCACACTGGCAGTTTAGTTCGGAACAGAGCACGGTTCACATGAAAAATCGCTAATGTGAACGCTGTCATGGGAACCGGGTGCGTACTGGGGTACCGAACCCGAGACTACCTAGAGGAGGTGGTCTGAGTTCGGTTGCTTCCGAACCTTGCCTCGGTTCGCGTGAATGTGATAGCAAAACGGATTAGGGCGCGCACTTGTTCAGGAAGTAAAGTATCCTGCGAATGCATTTTAGCTTATTGTGATGTATTCAGTTAAATAAAACACTTGTAAGGGATGATAGTGTTGATTTACCTTGGATACGAGCGAGTGTGAGCCTGCAGTGTATTCGTGCATTGCGCGTGGAATCAGAGCAACACATTTGGAAATCCACTCCTCAAAAGAGTCCGTTTGCAAGCAGCAGAAGTCCACCTTATGTGACACACGCACAATAAATCTGTATTGTTCACTGATCTGCTCATAATAGCAGCAAATTAATAAAAAAAACCCCACCATATTTACCCACGTTCTGCTTTCTATCATGCGCCGCGCACGTTTGCGATGACGTTAAATGTACGCAAACGCACCAGGGTTCGATAGAATCAAATTGAGTGTGAAACCAGACCAACGCTGCAGGGGGCGCCAGGAACAAACGCGCTCGGGTTCGGATTGTAGCAAACTAGCCCAGTGTAAAAGCCCCCTCAGTTACAGTAGCTGAGCTATGATTGGACGAGGACCATGCGAGGGCGGGTTTTTTCAATTAGGCCGTGCTGCAGTTCTATTTTTCACCACAGTTTTACATTGTAAAATTGAAGGTTGCTGTACAGCTGGGGAAAGTTTTGAAACTGGCTGCCCCACTTGGTATCATGATACATGCCTGCTGAATTCATGTGCTAAATTTTAATATATGCCCTTACAGATGAGCCAAGGCTGCACTGAGCAAAACATTAAACACTTCAGCACCAGTTCAAAATCTAAGACACAAATTTAAACCACATAATTTTGCCTTCAAGTTTAACATGTTTATATGTATTATATTATATAACATTGTTTAAATGTTTATATTTATTATATTATATAACATTGTATAGTTTATTTATTTGCTTCCAAAGTAAACTTTTATCTGGTGTGAATGTTAATGTTGTACCCTTCGTATAAGTCAATAGCTAAATCCCATCTTTATTATCACATCTTTTTTTAACACCTGTGTTTATTCTTGTTTAGCAACACTTTATCTCCTGAAGAGTTTAACTAAAAAAGGTTCTAATTCCTCTGAGACTTTGCATCATGGGGGGATTGAGGTATGGTGGCTTTTGTCACCTGATATGTATCAAACTCACAGAGGCTTATGTGTTTCAATAAGCTCTTGCCATTGAGTGATTCACACTGGATAACACTAATAAAGAAACAAATCTATACATTAATCTGATCTGCCAAACAGAATCCCTTTTACACACATGCTCAAGATCGTTTTCTAGGTTTCTATGGGGAGTTTCTAGGAGGAAATGAGAATTATTGATCAGAATATATATGTTTTCCACAGACTATGTCGTTTCTCTGTGAAGCAAGCCTTTTTTTGTTAATTGTTTTGGCAACTTGTGCTGCCTCCTTTTCCAATAAAATCACCTTGGAATTGAAAACTGAATTGAAGCTGAATAGACTGCTGGAATTCTATCTGCACTGCAGTGGCAAAAAAAAGATTACAGAGCTTTGGCAGGAGTTGTGCGTATATGAGTATGCATACTTGCTCTAGAACACAGCTGGGAGGAGTTCAATTAGTTCAGCCCAAATGCAAATCCAAGTTAAAGGTCTTGCCTGGATGAGACCTGAAAACAATGAGGCTTTTCCACACCTCCTTCTATTTAATTCCCTCCAGCCCTTAATCTCATCAAATCCCTTTCAAAATGTACAAATTCTCATTTGAAATCTCTTGGCATTCCAAGTCATTCCAATGTTTGGCCCCACCTGAAAACCACCTCTTTTAAAGCTATGTTGCTTCTCATAGACAACAATTCGAATGACAAGAAAATAGAGACGTTTGGCTCTTCTGCATGTTTTTCTCCTAAGAATAAATAATAAAAAAAAAATCTAATCATGTTGGACCTATAAAGTTTCTAAACGGTGACTCACACCAGTGATCAAATTTGCCAAGCAACCAATGACTGCAATATAAAGTATGAAATTTCAAATGAACTCTAATTTTGTTCTGTTTTAATTTCTCCTAAATAATTTCCTAAAGAAATTTAGATGTATGTGCAGGATTGCATTTGCTATGTTTCCTGGGATAAGCTTTAACAGAATGTATAAAGGGTTTTGATAAAATTCTAATTAATATTTACACATTTTAAAAGTGGCATTAACCCTTAAACACATACCCTGGGTACACATTATCCACATTACCCTAATACCCATCCATTTATTTAAAGTTAGAAATCAACCTTCTTAGTATTCCTTAATCAATTAATTATAAACAGTATAACAAGACAAAACATTTTTAAAAGAATCCCTTTTTTCCCATTGATTTTTGGTAAAAAAAACAAAACAAACAAACAACATAAAACAAAAAAAACAAAAAAACATTAATAGAGTCGCCAACTACTAGAGGTGTGTGACAGTGTAACAATAATTTGATGATTAATTTAAAATATTTGATGACTGAATAAGTGCAAGTCACTTTTATTCCACAAAGTGGCAATGTCTGATACACAATAATGAAGTCACGTTTCACTCATAAGCTGTGTCCGAAAACGTAGGCAGCTGACTTGTTGCCTCACTGCCCTATCAGGCAATGACTTTGCATCTGTGCATGATGGTACCTCAGGAAACTGATTTCAGACATACTTCTGAGGCAGCATACCCGTTTAATGATCTACATCGAAATAGAGCGAGCTTTGATGAAAACTAAGTGAATATTTGATGACAACAAAAGTAATTTCTCACTAGAAATGACATCATAGGTGGAAACAGTTTATCAAAAATGTACATTTACACATACACACACACTGATCACCAGAAGCAACTTTCAGACGCCATCTTTAGTTTTCTAGCTCAACTGTCACATAATGGAAAGCACATACAGGACGGTTGGATATCAAAGGCACCGAAGGAAAGATCTATGCTGCCTTCAAAAATCAATCAAATGAAGGTATCTCAGGAGACAGGAAGTGGGACTAACATTGCATTCAGACATGACTTGATATCTTCTGACCTTGGAATGGGAACGGTACATGGAAACGATTCTGAAGAGAAAACGCAAAAGTGGCGTTGCGTCATCACTTTTTGTTTAGACGAGCGTTTTGTGTGGGAAATCCGTGTGCAAATAGTGACACAAAAGTGTGTGAAATTCAATGTAGTATGCACTTCAGGCGGCTAGGAGTGCATACTACAACAACAAGTCCATGCGCCTGCGTAAAACCTTCACTTTCAAGAAGACTTTTGCGTTTTTACCATTCACACGGGAGCGCGGCGGTGCAGCGTTTTTAAGATTTCCACTCTGGAGGGTGGTGCATTTTTAAGCCCCCAAAACGTTGTCGCCGTGTAAACGAAAGGCACATCCGATAAAATATTCTTACGTTTTCACCCACGAGCATTCTCGTGTAAACAGGGCCTTAGACACACAAAAGAAACAGTCATAACATCATCACAAAGAGAAGGAAACACGAGACACAAACCGTAACACTGACTTAAAAGGAACTTTGTTGTACTATGCTGGAGTAAAGTTCATAAATGGTCATTCCTTCCCATAGGAATTTCTAAAACTATGTTGGGTGGACCTTAGTGCCTCCAGGGGGGTTCGGGGACATGCTCCCCTGCAAGAAAATGTTGCATTTTAAGGATAAATTCATCAATCTTGTGCTCTTTGAGAGATCAAAATTAAAGGAGAACTCCGGTGCAAAATGAACCTTTGGTCTAATAAAACATTCCCTGAGATTTGTTTTCATGATAATCGAATGTATAGAGTTTTATCTCTAAAAACTGTTTAGCGTATAATGCTAGTAATGGGGGCATTTACCATGTAAAAAGAAATTGCTAGTTTTTACCATTAACAAGGCTCAAAATAGCCCCACACTAACACAATAACATAATGAGAGTCCCTGCGTGCAAAATGAAGCATTGAGAACTTTGTAAGTGTACAGACCATGTAATAAGAAGATACTTTATAAAGATAGTTCACTTCATGTATACAGGCGGCTCCATCTTTGGAAAACAGTCTTGATAAGTCAAACCACGAACATCGTGCTGAGTGAGCTTAACTGTATGAAGTTCAGTGAACTTCTGAACTGTATGAACGGCGTTCGGGGATCGACTTATCAAGACTATTTTCTAAGATGGCTCCTGTCTGTATACACAAGTGAACTGTCTTTTTAAAGTTTCTTCTTATTAAACAGTCTGCAAACTTATATATCACAGTATATATATATATATATATATATATATATATATATATATATATATATATATACATATATTAAATATTTTTAAACCCCTCTAAAACCGACAAAACAGGCCAGCATTACCAGCTTATGCTGGTTTAATCTGCTAGATGGGGAATACACAGGAAAGATTGTTTAGACTTCAGCCAGCTGTTCTGCTTGTGAGTTACTGTGCCACATGGGCCAGATTTTGTGTCTTAATTTACTGTTGACCCATGTCATAACATGTTAAGCACAATCATGGGAAAATTAGATGGAGACTGAGTTCAAAGAGGGTTTTGTAATGCGTTTGCCTATCTTTGTTTTATTTGTCAGGGTACACAGACAGAGGCAAGAGACAGTTGGCTTTAAACCATGTTACATAGGCAGGTAAACAACAGATGGCAGAATCATATCCCAATGGTAACAAACTTTGACCCAAGAGCACACTGCACTGCTTGACATCTTTATTCACAGTTCAAAGTTTAGGAGAGAAGAACTTGTTCTTTCATTCCGTCACCAGATAAGTAATGGAGGCTCTGGTGAGCCAATTGCCTTCGGGCCATGGGAAACCAGTCACAGAGCCGTAAGGGATAAAACAAAGAGAGAGGAACCTTCCGTTCTCTTAAGTGCATTTTGACACATTCATTTAAAACACATTAATCTCCAGCAGTTCTCTGTACTATCTGAGGCACATGGGTCAGTTACCCAGTGTTTACAAGGGCTATTGACAACTGAAGTGCAAGGTTATTTAGGTTAATACCAGGTTCCTTAGGAGAACAAACCACCCTGAACTAAAAAAAATACCCTTTTTATAGTTTCCTGGCAAAATCTGATCTGTCTTAAAGATTGAATAACCTTTTATAAGAACAGTTGCCCTAAAAATCAGACCCGTGCAGTATTGATTAATTCATCTATGGAACACAAAAGAGGATGTTTTGACATAGTTTTGAGAGTGAGAGGCAATTAAACTTCATAGGAGACCAAAAAGCAAAATAATAGTTCACACGACTGCCAATGGCTTGTAAATCTCACTTGTTTATGTGCATGTTCAAACCTGATGTCATGGATTTATGTATGTATACAGTATGCGTGTGTGTGTCCCAGCAAATTCACCCCAAGGTCAGATTTTGCAATCCCCACAAAAATCGCAAAACACCCAAGAACAACATGACTGATTTTACATGTCGCAGTTAACATGTTAAATGTTAAAGTTCATGGCAGTACAACTAGAAAAAGAGGGGACAAGTAGACTATGGCACAGAAGGGTTTGGAACAGCACAGCTTATTTGCACCTGAACAAACCTAAAGACTTCTGAAATAATGTTTATTAGACAGTCAAGACCAAAGAGGAGATTTGGCCATAATGTTAGCTTAGGTGAAAACGGCTCAGCAAACCTCAATGAACTGAAGCAACATTGTAAAGAAGATTGGACCAAATTCCTCCAGAACGATGTGAGAGACTGATATTTTCATACAGAGAATGATTCCTTCAACTTATTGCTAGCGTGACAACAAGCAATTGAATCATAGAGTGCACGTAGTTTGTAACTCTAGGCTTTTACATTTTGGCTTTATATTTGTTAAATAAATAATGAAAACCATGAAATTCTAAAGGGTGTACTTCCTTTTTTCATAGATAGATAGATATTCTCAATGTCTTTGCCACACAGAGAGAGTAATTTCATAATGCTAGTGAAACTAGAGTGGGAGAAACTGTCAGAAAGTGAATCAAAATTGAGTGTAATGCTGCTTTTTTATAGGCGCACCTGAATCCAATCCAGCATGAGTCATCCTCTGATGAGGAAGAACAATGTCTCAGTTCACATCAAAGACTAGCAAAATAATGCAACCCTCATTCCTACATGAAAGTTGGAGAGCACCTGATAACATCATACGAAAGACTGCTGGGCCTGTGGGAATTACAATCCACTTTTCAACTGTTTGTGACCCCATCTACTGAGAAAATCAACCTGGACATGACAAAACTCACATCTGCATGGTTTGTCTCTCTTCCTTCAGTGTGCACAGCTATAAAAGCACATTTTAATATTAGTTTTAGAGATACCAAAATATAATTCGATACAGGTATGTCACTGAATAAATGTGTTTTTATCCAGGGACAAACAGCAACTGAGACTCTACTGAAAATACAAACTAATGGCAATCTATAATAATGCATAGCAATTCATTTTAAAGATACTATAGCAATTAACACTTGCACATAGTGACAAATGCTGGGAATCAAACAACCAAATCAAATAATGTACGTTAGCTTCTAATTAGAGCATCAAATTGAGGAATTATAATGAAAATTTTGTAAGTAAAATTCTTAGTGTATAATTTCAGTCTAATCGTGTGCACTGATCTTTTAAATGGGTGGTTGATTGCGATTTTACTTTTTTCATTTTAAATAGTGTGTAATGTTGCTGTTGGTGCATGAATAGTTTCCGCAAAGTTGCTGCGCTGAAAGTTCAATATAAGCAGAGATATCATCTTTTAAAAATCAGGAAGTTTAATGCCTATAAAGATGTCTCGAATGGGACTACAACGGGTTTTATACGAAGAGTTCAGATGCAAAAGCCTCTAAATGCCATTTGAAATTTTCTTCTAAAATGACCATTTTTATCAAGCTTGTTTATTTAAGTTCAGTAATTTCACTTTAATAACAATTATTAGGTAATCTCCATTGTCATTTAAGTGAAATTACTGAACTTAAATATACAAGCTTGATAAAAATGATCATTTTAGAAGAAAATTTCAAATGGCACTTAGAGGCTTTTGCATCTGAACTCTTCATACATAAATAACCCATACATTTACATCAACCCTCCCTCCGGAAAATGCAAAAAAGGGCATGGCCATATTTCTGCGGCTTATCGAAAGGATGTTATGTTCACTTTGCTGTCAGGTCTTCTGTTTTCAGGCTTCCCACTGATGTTGTAGTTAATCAACAATGGATACAATTTATGTTTTCAAATTTACAATTTATTGTTTGTAGCAATGGATACAATTTATGTTGTTTATATTCATGTATATATACTTTATGACGAAATTTTTCGATTTGATCAAGAACGTAAACCAATGCCAAACGCTGTTTGTCAGCCCATTCTCACCCCCAAGGCGTCACCTAACTGACGCCTTGGGAAGCATTTGACCATGCTTCAATATCTGACGCTTTAGGCGCCCTTTCGCGTCAGTTACATGACGCTCTAGGATCGCATGTAGTTCATCATAGTTCCCTTTCAGTCGGTCACGCAAGATGTCACGTCAGAACGTATTGGGATTGTCTCGGTTACGTATGTAACCCTAGTTCCCTGAAGAGGGAACGAAACACTGCGTTGAAAAGCTGCGGGAACGCCCCTGCGTGGTTGTGTCATGAAGCACGTATGGAATCATTCCAATGTTGAGACGGAACATTATAGGCGGGTGACATCATCGACTAGGAAACTAACCGGGCAGAGTGGAATTTTTTTTTTTTGCGTGTATGTGGTAGGCGTTTTTTGTGTGCATATGATAAGCACTCTTTGGCGTATAATACGCACGAACTCCCCACCCCCCTCCCCCCTAAACCTACCCCAGGGTTTTTTAGTGCATAGCATAAGCACGCAAAAACCATTTTTGGTGTATAAATGCCACGAGAAATAACATTCGTGGTTTAGATACGCATCTTCATGAGACTGTGTTGTACTGTCCATGCACTTTTAAAACCTGGAATGCACAGCTTATGCCAAGTTCAGACTGCACGATTTTCAAAGTAGTCGGGTCGCTGTTCTTTTCACACAGCATGACTATATTGGCCAGAATTCAGTCGCTGCTGTGTTCACACTGCACTATGAATCGGCGACAGAAGGTTTCACACTGCATGACTTTACAATAGGAAAATCGCCGACATCTCTGTATAGCACGCTGCACGTAAACTATGTACGATTCACAACAAAAAAACACATGAGATGTGACAAGGAAACAACGCGACATCACACTTGCAAGACCAGAGCTCTCACGTAAGACTTTTTTTTTCGACCCGGTTGTGCTACAGCTCAGATGAAACGTCAAACAGACACGAGTGCTCCTGTCAAATTTCTACTAATTGTTCTTCCATTTCTTGGGTCCAAATAGAACGAGAAGAAGTCTTTTTCTGAAACCAATGTTGATATGTGATCTATAAATCCTCCCGGAACTCCCCACTGCTCTGTATCTTGCTCTCTCATTGGCTGTCGGTAATCGCCAATGTAGTTTTCAGCATGGTGGTCCACTAGCCTCTGCATTTAAGAATATTACAGGGAAAATTTTAAAGAATTTTAGACTCCGTGGAGTATGTTCTGAGGCCAAGAGAAACAGAACTTTTCAATATGTTCCAATATTTGAGTCTTTACAGAATCTACTTGGTCAGAATGACCTACTCAACAAAGGGGTTGAAAGTCACAGTTCTTAATAGTTAAGAAGAGATGTCCGACAGTAGATGTCAATTCAGGATGGTCAGTTTTTTAAAGCAAATGATTTCTTCTCAGATGAGTTGATGGTATCTGTCTGCTTATATGTAGATGACTTTGAAATCTGCAACCCTCTCGGGACATCAAGAAAGAAGCACAAGATATGTGCAATCTACTGGATTTTGGGTAATTTGCCATCCATGTTTCAGTCAACTTTGCCTTCAATTTATCTTGCCGTTTTGTGCAAAACAGTGTGGGGTGATAAAACAAATCGACCTTGATTGGTGCCACAGACATTTGTAAGGAGAAAATCTGTTGGTGGCAATGCCCATGAAAATGGTACAGATTAGACCATTGCTTATTTGGAATGCAAGATCTCTGAACACCGTCAGAAGCATAGATGTAGAGACTAGATGCCCTATTGGCTGCTGGGCACTGAGAAATGCAGCCGCCATCTTAAACCGGTCGTATTCCTATTTTGTTGCATAGCAGCAGTAGATGACAGAGCACTGTGCAGCATATTCCTGCTCAAATCGGCGGACTATCGATCGGGAATTACTTTTCATAAGTAAGATTTAACATTTATCATAAAATTTATCATTTATTAAATAATAAAATATCCCATGTGTCCTGTGTCATAGCTACATATATGACCTTTGCAGCAAAAAAACCCACATGAAAATCAGTTCGGTATTCAGTGAGATATGACTCATTAAATGTGCTGACAGCTCATATCACCTGCCAAACTGATTAGACTGAGTGGAGCGGATGACCGGCTAAGATGACGGACCCACGGCTCGTGCCAATTGGCTGTAGCGGTCGATAGGGCATATACCTATATGATGTCTATGGTCAGAAGTATCAGGAGATTTTCCCACTTAAAGGGTACCTATTTTGCATTTTTGAAAATTGCCCTTCATGCAGTGTTTAACATAGATCTAAGTGAACGAAAACATCCTGCAAAGTTTTAAACATGAAAGTTCATCGTATACAAAGTTATTGTCTCTCAAAAACAAGAGTCGACTCTGAGTCGCTGATATGAATCGTTCGAAGAACGATGCTTTTCCTTTGTCTAGTTGACGTCAACTTGACAAGTTATTTGAATAAGAAACGCCCACTTATTGCGCTCGGAGACGCTAGGGAAAACCGGAGCTCCAGGGGTGGCGGGCAAATCTGAAACTGGCCCAGGACGGGCCACCCTGCCTGGGCTGGCCAGGGAGGTCTGAGAGCATGGAGGTTTGGACCCACCGCACCTTTTTGGACTCTGTCGTTTTTCGAGATCTGGGCTTCGGAAAACAATCATGTCGACGAGACGCTGTGTTTTGAAGTGCGACGCAAAAGCGAACTTTTTTCACCTGCCAAGTGAGGAGTATTTGAAGACTAAGTGGCTGCAGTTCATATACAAGTATACCACACAAGTATAGCCCAAACCTTGTTCTGTGTTCGCGTCATTTTGAAGATGATTGCTTCACAAACCTAAACGCTATAAAGTATGGATTCGCGAGCCGGCTCTATCCTAACGAGCTGAGGATCTGGGGTGTGTTAAATGAGGGAGACATATGCAGAGCTCTGGGTCTCGAGGACCGGAGTTGAGAACCCATTTAAGGTAATAAGAGTTCCGTTTTTCTGCACAGAGAATACCAATCACAACTGACTAGGTCATCTGACCAATCACCGCAGATTAGCATCACGCAAAGGCGGGTTTTGGAAAATGACTCGCTAAAACGATTCATATGGGAGTCGGTGGGCAAATCAGATAAAAATAAATACATATTATAAGACAACAAAAGTGTTTTTTGTCATTGCATGCTTGTAAAACTGTTGTTGGGGACTCCCAGAACAATATTAGGAACATTTTAAATGACATAATAGGTACTCTTTAAAGCTGCAGTCCGCAGTTTTTCCTCTTTGTCACCATCTCTGTTCGAAAGCTGAAATTGCAGTTATTTGCAGAATTATTAACTTTACGTCAGTTGTACATAAGCATGAAACAGCGCGAATGAACACGGAGACTGCACGTCTGTCGGTTATCGCGCCGGTGTGGATAATGGCATTCAGAATCACACACTCTACTTTTTGGAAGTACAGTATGACCATGACAACATAATAATTTTCATCATAAAATCTCATCTGAACAAGTAAGCAGGCCTAACATCCACTTTTTTCTGATCAACTAAGGGGGGAAAAAGCATTGCAGTACATCGCTCCCTCTCAAGAATTGTACCCTCTCATAGCTACAACAAAATAATTCATATTTACCATAATAGCAAAACGAAAAAAAAAAAGCCACAACAAAGGAAACGTCTCAGGTTACGACTGTAACCTATGTTCCCTGAGAACAGGGAACTCAACAATACGTCGAATGACGCAATGGGGAACGCCTCATTGCGTCATTCGACGTATTGTTGAGTTCCCTTCGAAAGGGAACGTCTCAGGTTACGACTGTAACCTATGTTCCCTGAGAACAGGGAACTCAACAATACGTCGAATGACGCAATGAGGCGTTCCCCATTGCGTCATTCGACGTATTGTTGAGTTCCCTTCGAAAGGGAACTCTGTAACTGTGTGAATTAAGGGAACAAGTGTGCTACTGTTACACGATTGTTACACGAACTATTTAAATGTCTTACCTGTCCAACAGAAAAAAGCCATCTCTGTGTATGTTTTGAACATACATTTTGAACCCCTTCAAATCACAGAGTTCAAAAGCCCTGCCGATGTTTTTCCTTGTTTTCATGTGGCCCGGTCCCAGTCTTTTTTTTTCTCTACTCACTCCGAAGTCCGAATTCTTTTGGGTTTTAAATTGGTGACAACTGGTGAATCTCCAGTTGTCACTGGAGATTGTTGTTTGAACCTTTCTGGATCCGCCATAAGTTTAATTATTTAAAGTGCTGTGAGAAAAGCCTATACATTTCCATCTCCAACATCACACGCAATATAGCCTACTACCCAGGACTCCTTCTTTATGTGTACAGATGTGACGTAATGACGCAAAGAAATGTTCGAATTTCCCGTGGAAATCCACCAGTACCACTGGAATTTAAAATGATTATTACAAGCTAACCATTTTGAATCAAGCAAAGGCAAGCAGATATTTTTGAACACTGGCTGGTTATGTTTTTATTATTATTATTATTTTGGATAATTTTTAACCCAAAAAAGTTATGGAATGGGGCTTTAAAAAACTGCTTCCAAACAATCACTTTTTGGAGCACTATCCAGAAATGATTCGCTTTGGTCCTTTAGTTTTTCTTTGGACATTGCGTTTTGAAGCTAAGCATAGCTACTTCAAACAAGTAGTTAGAAACACAAATTGCTTCAAGAACATAACACTAACTTTGGCAAGAAAACACCAATTAATGGTTGGATATAACCTCCACATACCCAGCCCTGAAAAGACCACATTACAGGTCAGATGTGTCTCTTCCATGACAGTTGAGGTCATGAAAGAGGATGTCGTACAATGCCCTAATTTGCATCACCACTGTCAATGTTGCTCAGAATGTTTCTTATGATGGCATTATGTTACGAAATGGCATGATAATTGCCCACAAGTCTCTTGGTGGACTTCCAGAAATTGCAGAAATTGCTCAAATTTGTATAATCGAAGACAACCTTGCTTTCATTGCCAAAAAAATGTGTTCATGGTATTGAGAGCACTTCAGGGCGTTTGAATTGGCACCAACTCTTGAAATGTGCTCAATTACCCTCAATGAGTTGAAAGACCCGTACCCTCTTGCAGATTATAAGGTTGGCGGTGTCCGAATGATTACGGTAAAATGACACATAATAGATGAGGTACAATAACCAGCCACTGTAGTCCTGTGTGGACTTGTCTATATGATGTCTGTTTCATTTTATTGTAAACATATATTTAATGTCAATTGTTTGGATTGGTCTTCTGGTATTGTACTCATATATTCATCAACTCTCTCTCTCTCTCTCTCTCTCTCTCTCTCTCTCTCTCTCTCTTTCAGATAAGTTTGACAGGATGGGTACCCCAGCCAAACTTCTAGTAATCTTGGGAGAACATAATTGTGAAAGGTTAAATCTCCCAACTGGTATACCAAACTCGTTGAACTTAAAAGAGAGATCCAGACACAACTGAGAGTACTTGAAGATTTTCGACTTCAATTCAAAGATCCGGACTTTAATGATTTTGTCAACCTCACTTCTACTTCAGACATACAGGATAGAGCTACAATCAAGGTCATTCAGTTCCCTTCATCTACAAGTTTCCCACTGCTTCATCTGTGCCAGAAATAAATGAGACCTCTTCAATCCTGTGACACAGACGTAATCTCTTCCTCACAGTCATCTTTACTTTCAACTCCAGAATCTGTGTCCTCAGTTAGAAACCAGGCATGGCCTGAATGTTTCCCAGTACCACAATTTAGTTTTGATGCTGAGTTTCAACTGCAAAAAGCTCAACTTGCTTATCAGACTGATGGTACTGTCCTGAGCCCCAATGCCAAGCTGAAGTCTGATATTTTGGATGATAGCTTCAGAAATAATAACGTACAAGGCATACCCTACAAATGCAGATCTTGATGATGTTGCTGCTGCTTTGGTACAGAAGCACCTGTGCCTCAAAGAAAATGGCTCTGTGAGTGGCTACTATGGCTGTAAAATAAGTTTGAAATATAAGATGGCAAAATACAGAACTAAATTGAGCAGTATGGGATGTTCTGAGTTAAACATCAACTCCCACAAGTGAAAAGGATCCATGGGAAGTCCCAACCAAGTGAAAAAAACTAAAAAAGCTGAGGTTAGTTACTGTCCAAATTACCCATATGGTGAAATAAAAGGATGACACTACTGTCATGCTTTTAAATCGCCACACCGTAGACCACTCACATTTAGCTGAGATGGACAAAGCAGAGGTAAAGACTCTAAATCATCAAATGATTGGGTGATATAATCAGGGATGTAGTGGAGGCTAAACGCACGTAAACGCCGTTCACGCACCTCCCAAATTTGGAAATAGCGTTTACCCACCTCCAAAGTGCGTTTATCCACCTCTCAATTGCGTTTATCCACCTCAAAATATCCTGGATGTATTTCCTAAGACATTTTAAATTAAGCTTGTGTCGTTTTAGTTTCATATTGTTCATTATTAGTTTCATAGATTGAAAAACCTAAGACGAACTCTTTCATATTGCGCTGCATTAGGCTACTGTCAGTGTTGTTGACTATTACTGACGGTTGAACTGTTGACCCTCGCGCAGCCTCTCGAGCAGAAATCTACACAAATGAGCGCAGAACACACTCAGTTAACAACATAGGCTACTGCCTATAAAAATCTAAATAGAGTTTTTATAATTCAGATATATGTTAAACAACCTAAATTATTTTTCCTGAACACCACACCATCACGATAGAAAATGTGACATTGATTTCCTACAACAGTTCAATAAACAGTAAAAATTAAATCACTTACATTTTAGATGCAATATTGGCTGTTTTTGTTCTGTTTCAGCAGCGAAAATAGTTCCAAACAATAATCTCAGCAAAACCACGGCACATCTCACAGGAACACTCGACGTGTTTTCATTACTGAATGATTCAGCATTTTGAACGAATCGATTGAGTCAAAGATTCAATGAGCCATTCATAAACATCGGTCTCATTTTTGAATGATCAGCCGTTTGAACAAATCGTTTGAATGAATGAATCAATGACTCACTCATTAAGACGGTTGCCTGCCACCTAAACTGGCGGTTTAGTGTTATATGTTTAAAAGTAGTATCATTCTTTCCAAGTTTCTTATGTAAATTTAAATAAATTTCATAACATTATTTCATGCAATTGTTATTTTTCAGTGTAAATGATTTAATTTGATCAGCCCCTAGGGTAACAGCCCATAGTGTCTTATTATTCGAAATAACTGAATTTATTGATCAAATTTAAGAATTTAAAATGAAAGATGAAGCATACATTTACTAAAATTGGGTGAGGGGATGCCCTTTAAATGTGCAGATAATAAAATAATGTGATTTAAACATCAAAGCTGATTGAACACTGATGAAAATATTGTTTCAGAATAAATGAACACACACAAAATAAAAATAAAAAATCCGGACAAGCAACTTTTTTACTCAGACAAATTAATGGAAGATTTACTTGTCCAAAGGACAGGCGTATTAAAAGGCTTAATGTCGAGGCCTCCCTATAGCAATGTTATCAGGACATACACCGTTAGACAGTGGCCCACCTTACCTGGTGACCACGTCAAGGTCCACCAGAATTTATAGTTTACCCACCTCTTTTTTTACCACTACACCTCTGGATATAATGCTGGTACAACGAACAGGTACGCATCATTAGACAATAATCTGACAAATAACAAAGTAAAAGGCAGGACCAGAAATAGGGAAGAAAATCAGAGAAAGTGGGAAACAGGTGTTGAGAACAAAACAAGATACTAGAAACAGCTGAAGGTGATTGCTATAATGACTGTGAAAGAGAATGTAATAACAAGAATGACCAAGAGAGGGAGACAGAGAAAAAGAGAAGGATACCAGGATCATGACAGTTGACAGGATCAATTAGCTGTGGACAGCCAAACCCTCTGACCCAAAGAATAACGAGGGCTCTTGATTCGACGCCTATTAGCAAACTGTCGGGTACGAGCATGGGACTTGCAAAGAGGTGATCTCACTCTTCCAAGTGCCCTTTGCATGTAGGATAAAGGCTTGGACAGACGGTAACTTAGAGACTGATTCTTGCAAAGAGAAGAGTGGAGGCTGGTAACCGAGGCAGCATTGAAACAGGGACAACCCGGAAGCGGAGAAAGGATCGGAATTATAGGCGTACTCGTCCCAGGAAAGCTGCTCTGACCAGGAAGCAGGATTGCGAAACGAGAGACTGCAGAGAATACGACCGATTGTCTGATTAGTTCGTTCTGCCCGGCCGGACACCAGGATGGGCAAAAAGTTTGGACGAGTGTCCCCACTGAGGAACAGCTAGACGAGCAGAAGGTGGAACGAATAAAAGATTCTTGGGACAAAGACGAGGAGTACCGGTGTGGGTAAGAGCGCGCTTAACCAAACGTTCTATTCCCCAGATGACTGCACCCACTACCATGCCTTGAGGAAGAATCTCCTCTTTACGAGGATCAGCCTCAGAGGAAGAAAACTGTCGCGAGAGAGCATCTGGCTTGAGGTTCTTAGAGCTGGGATAGTAAAAGATAGAAAAATTAAACCGCATAAAGAAAAGTGCCTGACGAGCACACAATCTCTTAGTAGAACGAATGTACTCCAAATTTAAGGGAACAGCAGTACCCTCAAGCCAGTGACACCACTCACCGAGAGCCAAACGAATGGCCAATGATTAATGGTTGCCCACGTCGTAATTATGTTCAGGAAAATTTGGACCTTGGATAACGTAAGGGCTGAGAGAGGCGCGGAAATCTGACTAAAGTTGTGTATAAATGTGCATAAATCCGCAATAAAAGTTTGCGGAACCTATAAAGCGTTGTAGGGCTACGCGTGATTCAGGAACAGGCCATTCTGTGACGGCACGAACCTTGGAAAGGTCCATACTAATGCCCTTGGGAGAAATCACGGAACACATTTCTGGGCCTTAATGAATAGACGATTCTCGAGGAGACGTTGGAGAACCTGACAAATGTGTTTGGTGTACACTTGGAGAGATGGAGAGAAAATCAATATATCGTCAAGATAGACAAAAACGAAAATGTTTAGCATGTTTAGGTCTGAGAACGTCGTTAATCAATGCCTGGAACACGGCGGGAGCATTGACCTGGCCGAAAGGAAGAACACGATATTCGAAGTGCCGATATTCAAAGTATAGGGGGTATTAATCGTCGTTTTCCACTCGTCCTCTTCCTTTATGCGGATCAAATGGTAAGCATTACGGAGGTCCAATTTAGAAAAGACCTTGGTCCCCTGCAAGATCTCAAAGACAGATGACATGAGCGGCAAGGGACACCGATTCTTGACCATTATGTCATTTAAACCTCGATAATCTATACAGGTTCACAATGAACCATCCTTTTTCTTAACAAAGAAAAAACCCGCACCGGCAGGGGAAGAGGATGGAACAATAGTACCTGCATCGAATGAGTCGAATAGATACTTCTCAAGTGCTTTGCATTCTGGGACAGAGAGAGAATATAGTCTCCCACGGAGGAGCCAGGAAGGAGGTTGATGCTACAATCATACGGTTGATGGGGAGGGAGAGAAGTGACCCTGGAACGACTAAAGACCGCACGCAGATCATGGTACTCCGGAACCCCTGACAAATCTCCTGGTTCCTCCTGAGAAACAGAGACAGAAGAAACAGGGGGAACAGCAGACATTAAACATTTAACATGACAAGACAAGCTCCAAGAAAGAATGGAACCGTTCGACCAATTTATCTGGGAGTTATGTTCAACTAGCCAAGGATGGCCTAAAACAACATGATTAAAAGGGGAATGCAAAACTAAAAAAGACATTTTCTCTTGATTGCCTGAGACGGTGAGATCACCGGGGCAGTGGAATATCGCACTCTGGAGAGAATACTACCATCAAGATCGTGGACAGAGGTGGAGTCTGTCTGAACAATGAGGGGAATCCCCTGCTCTCGAGCCCAGGTCTCATCAACAAAATCGATAAGGACCAGACAAGCAACAGAAACTCCAAGACAGTGGAGACGAACCGGAAAAGTAGTGCGAGCGTGTGGCGGAGGGTCTAGGGTGGAAGTGCTCAGTAACCCTCTCTCTGCTGGTGAGCTCAGGCTTTTACTGGACAGGTGGCGACCTGATGAGAGGCAGATCTATAGTACACGCATAGACGGGCCATGGTGTGGCCTTGATGCTCAGCAGCAGAGATACGTAAACCTCCCATTTCCATGGGCTCAGTCTTGGCAGTAGTGGAAGAAACTGAGGAGGGCAAAACGTTTCTCCACGCGAACGTTTGAACCTCAAAACGTTGAACCTCAAAACGTTTCTCCACGCGAATGGCCATGTTGATCAAGGTGTCCAGTCGAGTAGGGGTCTCGCGGGCAAGGATCTCGTCTTTGACGTCAGCGTTGAGCCCCTCGAGAAACTGAGCAACCAGAGCAGGCTCTTTCCAGTCACAGGACGCAGGGAGGGTGCGGAATTCAATTGCAGAATTCACCTCCTTCCTTGACGGAGAGAAGACAAAAGCCACATAGCCTCTTTGCCACAAGCAGATCAGTCAAAGACTAGCAGGTGAGTGGATTGATGACCCAGAAGCAAAGGTGCGATGATATTCTTTAATTGCAGTTCACTAAAGACAAATCAGAAAGCTGTGTAGGCAAAACTTCAACAGAACAAGAATGTAATAACAAGAATGACCAAGAGAGTAGTATTGTAAACATCAACTTAAACATTAATGTCAAATCAAATACTAAAACAAAGCTATTTGCCACTGCCAGGACATTACCTTTTTTTCTGAACAGGTATCAACAGTTATCTTTTATCAGGGATCAGCAGAAACAGTCTATGTAGTCAGAGGTCATGACCAACGTTACTTATCTGATAGTAGCTTAGGTTTGGTCATGCCATGGACTGACCACTTGAAACTTGATTGCTAGAAAAGTTCCCCGGGTTTCACATGCTTCCTCTGCATGTGTAATTGCGCGTCAACAACGCAGAAGTTTAAATGAAAACCAATGTGTATTCTATAGAGTAGAGGTTTAGAGTTAAGGTGAAGCGGTCCAGCACAAGGTGCAGCAACAAGCAGGTGCGTTCTTGTAAAACTGTTGCGGTCATGCTCGCCTCATGCCCGCACCCGTCCGTTGCCGAAGTTGAATTGTCTATAACTTTTTGTACACGACATGCAGCACAAATCATTGGAAGAGAGACTGATCGTTGGCTCTTTGTTTGTAAAGGTATGGGCTATCAGGTAAAGTTATGTATAATTTTAATTTAAGTTAAAAAGGCTACAGCTGCTTCTCGCACAGAAGCTGTTCCCATGGTTACTATCCATAGAGCGCCTGTCATTCACTCGTGGAGCACTGTCTCTTTTTCTGTTCACCTGAGAGAAGCCTCTCCACTGCTTGTTTGGGTGGGTTATTTGCTGACTGACTAACACCTCACCCATTCTGTGATCAATGGTTTGACTATAGGCCTATGTGTATTCAGAGCCAGTGAGCAACGGACTTTCAAAATAATAATAGTAATAAAAAAACTGCGTTAACGCGCAATAAAAAAAATTGTCTGCATTAATTCATAGATGCATTAATGCAATAATAATGTGTTAACTTGCCCATCCCTAAAATATATATATTTATAATAGTCCTTGCATTCCTTCTTGTGTGACATACCTGAATGAAAGACTCTATGCAGGTCTTTGTCTTCTCAGGTGAGAACCACCTAATTATACATGAGGGGGTTGGGCCGCTCACGCCTCCACGCATATTGCCTTTCCAAAAAAAAAAAAATGTGAAAGAGACCAAGAGAAACTCAATCTCAAACCTCAAAAATTAGATGCTTATGTCCACGAAGCTGCCCTGTGGATGACATTGTAACAACAGTTCATCTGCTTTGGGCCACACAGGAAAGGGTGTCCTGCATCTAAACAGAGGATGAGCAGGCCAGATGAGGATGAGCTAAAGTAGATGGTTGGGGCCATCTCACTTACTTATGAGTCGGCTTGTCAGCCTTCACCCTTGGCTGTACGAGCTCACGCTACTAAAAGTATGGCAGCTTTCTGAAGTTTTATTTTCAGGAGTTTCCCTTCATGATGTTTCTGATGCGGCAGGCTAGTCCTCACCACACACCACACACACCTCAGCTCCACTCCAGGGGGCGCAGGTGCTTTCGATTGAATGTGCGCCTTGATTTCACATGGACGGACACTTGTTCTTATGGCGACGTTGGTATTAGCATTCCCACAGCGTTCTGATGCGGCTTGAAAGGGAATGTCTCGGTTTCGTATGTAACCCTAGTTCCCTGAATAAGGGAATGAAATGCTGCATCGCCCTGCCATACTCTCTGCATGCCCGTGATCGACTTGCTTTGGCCTATCAGAAGCTGTCACGGTTGTGATTCTGGGGTGCTTTATAGTTTTCTGATCAATAACGTCACCCGCCTATGATGTTCTACCTCTCCATTGGACTGATTCCATACGTGCTTCATGACACAATCAAGCAGGGGCGTTCCCACATTTTGATGCAGCTTCTTTATTAATATTAAATAATATTATTTTTAGCATGTCGAAGTAAGTAAAAAATCAGAAAATACTCTCTGAAAATACAAACCTAATCCCAGTATGAAGCAGTCCTTAGGGGTATTTGTCAAACTATTTCCTGTCGGCTTGTCTCTCTCCTCTCACACGCAGACACACACAGAGAAGCAAGTAATTTGATCAACAGATGGTACCTTAGACTGTGACTGACAGATTCAAAACATGGGTCTATCATTGCTATTTTTACATCTTGAATAAGAGCAGGATTTGACTGACATGCCACTAGTTTCCCTACAATTTATTACCAGCACTGTCAAATGATACTCTGTGACCTCTAAATAGGCCAATGACTGTTAGACATTGACAAGCCACTTTTAGACTGCATCTCCGCAAAATCAATAAACTACTAGTACATGTGTATCATCAGAAAGTGTTTGGTGAGTCATCGAGGTGGAGACTGTAGCAGATGTGAAAACTAAAACCGTCCTGTCAGATTGGTATTTTTCACATCATAAACTTTAAAGAGCTCATAATGGCTGTGCAACAATTCCTACAAACATCAGACACACAACTAAATTGCATTTGATTATAAAACAATTTAGACTGAAGAAACATTTGTGGTGCTTGCTCATGTGGTTGCTTACTGCTTGAAACTGGCTTGAAATTTCCAAATAGTTTTAAAATCATGCCGTATAAGGTTGTACATTGAAGGTTGCTTAGCGTTGTTTGGGACTTCTGACTGGTTGCTAGGTTTCTCTGGCTGGTTAGGCATTAATAAATGGACATTCAAATTATAAAGAAATATTGCAAACATTTTTTGAGGTCTGTCAGTTTTCTTTTTTTTATTCAGCAAGGATGTTAATAAATAATGCATTAACTTTAATTTAAATAGTCTTTTTAAATATATACATTCAAAATATACATTAAATATTAAATGATTTATTAAAAAAGTCATTTTTTTCCCGTTTAAAACAACTCATTAAAAAATATTCAAAGACATTACATTGTGGATTTTAAAGTCATTTTTTAAATAAATATTAAATAGTTTATATACAAACTATTTTGACTTGCATAGTATGCAAACTATAATATTTGTAAGAGAAGAAGATAATTTATACATTTTTACTTTTGGGAGATTTTATTATACATATTATGCAATTGATTTTGATTATTTTGATATTTTTATTGTTTAAATGACTGCTCTAAGAAAAGTAAAAAAAAAAAAGAACCACTAAAACGAATGAAATATCACTATTTAAAGTCTTTAAACTGCATTGACAAGCAATATAAGTGCTATTTCCAGTTTGTTAAATGTTTGTCCTGTCTATTAAGATCTCAAATTGTGTGCACCTACTCGTGACTACTCGGCAAATAAATGTAACAAGTCAACAACCCTAAAGCATCTGAGGCAGATCCATGTGTTGGAAGAGACAGTTGTGTCAGCCGTGACAGTCACAACTGCCCTGTGTATCTTCAGTTTATCCTCACACATATTTCCTCTTGAGTTGGACCCCCACTGTCACACAAACACACTCACAACGTGACTCACAACGCCACTTCAGATTCATCAGTCACCATTCTTGCAACTCATTGAACAGAGGGAAGGTCATATCCATCTGTCAGTATTTCGGAAGACTCCACGGGAAAGCAAAGTGTTTGTGTCTAAATGATATGACGGGGGTGTGGGGTGAAGAGAGGCAGGCGTTGTTTCGGGACAGGTGTGCCCTCAGGAGCATTTGGTGACTGATGCGTCTTGATATGAGAGGTGAGAATCTCAGCCTGTGTTTGTTATGGACCCAATAGACCTGACAGGTTAAGCTGAAAACTTCTCTGTATGTTTAGTTTCAAAATGTTTTTTTAAATGTGGCATGATAGACTTTTGTAACTTATTTCCTCCCAATTCGTCATATAACTGACGTTTTGGGACGTCTTTTGACCATTCGTCAATATACGACTTTTTAGGGCCCCCTTAAACGTCGGTAGATGACGTTATGGGATCCTAACTCTACCCCATACCTAAACCTAACCCTAAACCCAACTCGTCACCTAACTGATGTTAAAGGTAAAGCGTCAGTTGTATGACGACCCGGGATCGTCATCTACCGACGTTTAAGGGGGCCCTAAAAAGTCATATATTGACGTATGGTCAAAAGACGTCCCAAAACGTCAGTTATATGACGAATTGGGATGATACTGTGTTAATGTGACTCAATGTATGCATCCAAAACAGTCATTCGTCCTTTTAAACATTTGGAGTTTGTAAGAATTATTTAAATGTTTTATACTCACCAAGGCTGCATTTATTTAAGTCAAATAATGTTCTGAAATATTATTACTGTTTAAGATAACTGTTTTCCTTTTGAATGAGATAACTGTTTTCCTTTTGAATGTACTTTAAAATGTAATGTTTTCCTGTAATGTAAGGGGGGGGTGGAAGTGAGTAAGCGAAATGGAGGCCGGTCCGGATTGAATTCCCTCTGGGTCCGGATCCGGACCGGAGTCCAGACTTTGAGAAGTACTAACATACAGGGTTGTTAGATTACAATGTTTGATGAATATCAGTACTGCTGCAAATGCACAGCAATTCTGTTTTCCATTATATATCAGACATGAATCTAATCACAGCTAATGTCACAGAAAATTAAGAAATGTATTTTGCCTGGTTGTTTATCACTGGAAATAATGATCAAGACTTTAAATGTGGTAATTTTCTGATAAATGTTCTAGTCAGATGTGGAAGTCATATTCCAGAGAGTGCTCTACTCTAAATGTGTGTATCTATCACAAATTTATCTGCTACTTCCCAACATGACACTCATTTTGAACCCTGACTGTGCTTGCTTACTATGAAATCACAAGATCTTTTATTCCCTCTGTCTCTGTTGTGCTCTCAGTGGAATGAAAGAGAACTTCAGATGTTCTCTCTCTCCCCCAATATGGTTTTACACTGCAAACCTTAACCGTATAGGCCCTATATATTGCAAAACTGTTTAAAATGTCGTAGTGTTTGTATTCAGCTACATACTGCACATAAAGCTTGTGTGCTAGGCAGTACGCTATTCTGAACCCAGCTCTTGTGCTGTCCTTATTTTCCCTTCCTCTCTTCTGGGAGGGAGACATATATTTCATTAGACCTGTCAATCTCACAGCGATCCATTAGCACACATAAAAACACTCCAACTGTGCTGCTCCGGAACATTCTCCTTACGGCCATCACATGGTGTGTTTGTATGTCTGCTTTCAGACAGGCCGAAGCTCAGCATGTTTTTATCAGATATTAAAGGTGAAGAGTGTAAATTCTGAGCCATCAGCGTCACCAAATAGAATTGTGAAAATAATAATAACCATGTTTAAACATACTCTCCATCTGTTATCATGCCATTGGTCCAACAAATATTATGTCCAGCCCAAACAAACAGACTGCAATTCAATACCGCCTTACAGCAAATCATAACCAGAAGAATAAAGAATGTCAATACTGCTGCACAAGCCCTGTAATCCTGTTTCCCATTACATATCAGATGTGAATGTAATCCCAGCTAATGTCACAATAAATTTATGGATGCATGATGGAATGAATTTATCTATTTCCAAACATGACACACATCTTTTGCTGCATCTTTGATGCATTTGTTCTCGGATCAGATATAACTACAGTAGATAGGAAATGAACATTGCCATATGATAACTGTGTCCATGAAACAGCTGTAATGGGTTTCCTCATTGGAAGTTGGAGTATCATAAATTATATTACAGCAGTTATTTATTTATTTGCACTTATAAAAATATATTGTATTTATGAATTACACTGTTGTGATGAATGTGTGCAGAAGAATTAAGCTACATTTTATAGAAAGGTGAATAACAGTGCTGAACTGAACTAAAGGGTAAATGATTACAATCAGTACAATGAAAAACTTATGCAGAAACAATAATTGAATTAGAAGATGGACTGATATATATTTACATTTATTCATTTAGCTGACGCTTTTATCCAAAGCAACTTACAATTGCTATATATGTCAGAGGTTGCACACCTCTGGAGCAACTAGGGGATGAGTGTCTTGCTCAGGGACACAATGGTGTCTCACAGTGGATTCGAACCCGGGCCTCTCTCACTAAAGGCATGTGTCTGATCCAGTGCTCCATCACCATATATGTTGTTAAGATTCCTGTGTTGTGTTTTCCTTGTCTTGTGTGGACTTTAGTTATTTCCTGTTCTATGCCATGTTTTGTAGTTCTTTGTAGTTTTTCTTGTTGATAAGTCTCTCCAGGTGTCTCTAGCCCCACCCTCTTGTTATCTTGTTTAGCTTGTTTTTCTGTGTATTTAAACCTTTGTGCTTCAGTTGTAGGTTGTTGGTTTTTAGCATGGATAATAATCATAAATGTTTCTTAAGCAGGAAATCATATTATAATGGTTTCTGAAGGATCATATGACACTGAAGACAATGTTGAAAATTCAGCTTTGCATCACAGGATTAAATTACATTTTAAAATATTTGTAACAGAGTTTAAAATAATGTTTATAAATTCATGCTTTAAATGGGCAAACTTGCAATTGGTTGTTGCTTCACTCGCATTCGTGTGCATGATATGGTGGGCGGAGTTACATCACCACCAGCAGAGTTTCACATCTCTCCTGCTGGTAAGTGGCATCAAATAGTGCTGCGTCATTAAAAACAGAGTTTTATGTTTTAAAGTGCAAAGATGGACTTTAATACTGCACACAAGTTCACTTCATGTATCTGTCAGTCCCTAGCTCTGTCAGTCGAGTCAAATATGTTATTTGCGATGGTGAAATGTGACGACTGTGTATGTTAATCTGCTTGTGAACTCTGATTCTCTGTTGATTCCATTTAAGATCTGTGAGCAACATTAAGATGCGTGAATGCACTGCCCACTAACCAGTTGTTGGCTGTTTGTCTCAGGTATGTTTTTGTATGCGAATTTTTCATGTTCTGTGTATAAATGTATTAGCTGAATTAATTGTTAGCATTAGCACATGTGCTGTGTGCTCACATGTGCTGTGTGCTCACACGTGCTGAACAGAGTGACGGTGCCATTTTAGGTGCCTGTTCTTTTCTTTCTGTTTTTCATTTTATACCAAAAACATGAAAATGATGGTTGCTTAAATTTATTGTGTCTGCAATTGTACATTGATGAGAAATGAGAACAGAGACAGTGAGTTATACTTTATATAATGTATATAAAGTATACATTTCTTTAATGTATGTCATATTTTTAGTTTAATTCCACTATACGATCACTTTGTAAAATGTACCAACAGAGTTTCACATCCCTCCTCCTGATCTGTGAGCAACATTAAGATGTGTGAATGCCCACTAACCAGTTGTTGGTTGTTTGTCTCAGTCTTTGTCTCAGGCTCAGTAAAGACTACTCTTGAGAGACCATCCACCTGCTCTCCGTGTGATTCCATCCGCACAAACACACACAGTCACATTGGTGCCGTGACCCGGATGAGAGTGAGGTTTAGGGGGGTGAGTGTAACGGAGGCCAGCTAGTAGTTGCTGTGCAAGTAAACCTCACTCCTCTGATCTCAATAGGCCCTCTAGCGACAGATGCCTGAGGCTGCAGTCTCCCGGGGGGAGGGGTTACATATATATATATATATATATATATATATATATATATATATATATATAAAGAAAGAAAACTATCATTTTTAATTGTAATAATATTTACAAAATATTACTGTTTCTACTGTATTTGTGATAAAATAAATGCAGCATCAGTGAGTGTGTGTGTGTGTGTGAGAGAGAGAGAGAGAGAGAGAGAGAGAGAATCTTACCGACCCCAAAACACTTTCTTTTCAAAAAATGCCTTTCAAAGTCTTAAAGAAACAAAAGGTGAAAGAACCAAAGATAAATAAACAAAATAAAAGGAAGGGCTTGAGCACTTCTCTTAATGAATGCTTGACTAATCTTTAATTTGAATTATGAGTGAGCAGGTGCTTCATTAACAAAATGGAAACTCAAGAAGAGAGATACAGATGACAAGCGCTATAACTCAACAGATCTGAAGAACTCCATTGTGCCAGGGATGATAAATAAAATGAAGAGCAATTCCTGAGTACTGATTAATCTACTTGACAGCAATTATGATCATTGAGAAGCTGTTAATTAAAGCTCACTGGTTTGTCTCCCCTCCTACGTTTATGTTAAAACACAGGGCTCATCTCTTTCTAACAGATTTGCAGAATCAGTAGACAATGTTTCTATATAACAAATTCACCAAAATTCAACATATATTTTGCGTTAACAAATAAAATGTTTGCATAATAATTAGCTTACATAAAGAGAGAGGGAGATGAGAGATATAGCCATGTAAAAAACAAGAAGAGAGTCATGCTGAGTTTTTTTTCCCCCACAGAAATTAACAAATAAGTGAGATTTTTTTTCTTTCAGAATAATATGCTAAACAAAAACATAAAACTTCTAAAACAAAACATAAAAATATGGAAAATATCCATAGCTCTGTATTAAAAAGAAAAAAATTGGGCCATTGGCAAAACGACATATATTGGCTTTTGGTAGTTGGAATTGGTGTACAAGCATGAATGTAAATGTCATCCATCTTTATATAGTGGCATATGGTACAGATGTCATAGCGATTGTAGCCAATAAATGGATTTGCCAAAGAAGTGTAGTGTCATGGCTGTGCCCGAAGTCTCTCTCTCTCTGTGTCTATGAATTTTGCTCTAACAAATTAAATGTTTGCATAATTATTAGCTTACATAAATGATTTACACGAGAGAGAAAGCTCTTCTTTCTGCTCTTTCTGAAAGCTTTCTGCTCTTCTGTCCCAAATATACTAATATTAGAGAAACTTTCCTGCCCAAATTTGAAACCTTGATCCCATCATTCTCTGATCTGAGTGACACTGAGAAAATGTTCTTCTTACTCGGAGAAGATGATAATACAGCTGCACTAGCGGCTAAATATGTGTTAGCTATTCACAAGGCCAGAGACAGCTAATCGTATTTATTAATTTATTAATATATACTGTGTTTATGTATTTACCATGCTACATATGACATGATCTATACATATATGTTCTGCGTGTTTGTTCTATTATTTATATATAATATGTTAATATGTTGATGCTTTGGCAACATTGTGTTACACAGTCATGCTAATAAAGCTATATTGAATTGAAATTGAAAGAGGGAGAAAGAGAGAGAAAGAGAGAGAGAGAGAGAGAGAGAGAGAGATGTAGTCATGTAAAAAAATGAGAGAAAACAAAAACCAACAAGAAGAGAGTCATGCCGACTTTTTTCCTCCCACAGAAAGTAACAAATAAGAGAGATATTTTTTTCTTCAGAATAACATGCTAAAAAATATATATATAATAATAATAATTAAAAAAAAAAGAAAATATCCATAGCCCTGTATTAAAAAGAAAAAAATCGGGCCACTGGCAAAGTGACATAAATTGGCTTTTGGTAGTTGGAATTGGTGTGCGAGTATGAATGTAAATGGTCATCCATCTTTATACGGTGGCATATGGTACAGATGTCATAGCGATTGTAGCCAATAAATGGATGTGCCAAAAAGTGTAGTGTCATGGCTGTGCCCGAAGTCTCTCTCTCTCTCTGGGTCTATGAATACCAGCTGTGTCCAATCAGAGTAAAAGGCAAAGGTCAGTTCAAGCCCCCACAGCATCACCTGCCGTTCACTTCCTGGCTGACATTCACTACATTCTAGATTACTGGCACCATCTCCTCTCTACCGATATTCAGGGAGTCCATGGAAAAGCCCTGAATGACGTCAATTGCATATGGTTCACATGGTCGCTAATTCATCTCACTACACACTTCCATCATAGACCTTATTTCTATTATGTTACTTGTCATAAGCTAAACACTCTTCTGTGACATTTATAGTATATATTTAATGCTGTGGCTTCTATGACTTTAAATGCCATATCGCCCAAGACTGGTTGCAAATATTTAATTGTAATGGACAAGCACAGTATTGCACAAGCTTTCGGAAGTGAAAAATCCAACCTGTTCTCACGGCAATTCGTATGAATTTTACGAGTTGACTAATTCGTACGAATTCATACAACCTCACTCGTACAAATTTGTACGAGTACCCCCTAAACCAAATTTGTACCCCGCCCCTAAACCTACCCATCACGTGAGTTTAGACAAATAGTACGAATTCGTACAAGTAAGTTCGTATGAATTAGCCACCCTTTAATCACTCGTACGAATTTGTACGAATTGGTTGTGAGATAGTGTTGGAAAAATCACATCTGGCGTACGGTCAAAACTTAAGATGGTAACCAGTTAAACCGTAACACTGGCAGGACACTTTGGGTTTATGGGGTTAAATATGCGTATTTTGGCATGCTGTCCAAGGAGAAGGCTGTGAGCCCGGAATTTGGCTCAAACACAGATCACTCCCCCTTGGCAAGGATAGGAATAATCGAGAGTGAGGTGTTGGTGTGGAGTAGGGATGCTGGAAAAACTGTCATGAAAGTCAGCTCTATATACAAGCCTCCTTTCGAGCTAATTTGGGTAGATTATCTGAACATGCTTCTCCTGAACTTTGTCAATAAAACATCAACCTTCAGAATAAAAAAAATGTAATATGTTTTAAACTCATTCATACTTGAAGGGAATGCTTTGTAAAGCCATCATTCAAAGTTTGTTTTAAGAAAAAAAAATCCTGTTAAAATTACACCCTCAAAGTCTTCCATCCCTCATCTGACAAGGTTTATCAGCAGCAGGAAAACATGGAAGGGGTGCAGTTGGGACAAGGCTAACCCTCTCCATTCCCTTTGCGTGCCGTGATGTTATCTCCAGCCCTTTTCCAGTGCTGCTGTCTGGGTAATGGCCTGACTTGTAGCCCTCTTACCACAACACTAATCCAGTCTGGAGATCTCTCATTGTTAGCTGAATGCAGGCGTCTCTCCGTGTTTCAGGTATAATATTGTGCAAGTATCTCCTCTTTGTTTATCATCCTCTTTCCTTGCTCTGGATAACCCATTGCAGGCTACTCCCAATGGCCATGAGAGGGGAATTACTCTACAATTGAATAAAGGCGGGCATACACTGTGCGATGTCAGTGCGATTTCAGCAAGGTACCTACTCACACTCAACGAGTAAATCACATGCGATGCAAAGCCAAAGTTCAGGATTTATGTGCTCACACTGTACGGTCCGATCGTCGAGCTGCGACTTCACTGCTCACACTATACGTGTAATATCTGCGATAACCCCCTGGATTGCGCATATTTACGTGTATGTATCCAGGGATATTGTCAAAACAAGCATCTGCTATCAGTATCTAGATGATTTAGCATTTTCAATTTATGCATTTAATTATTATTAGCATTATTGTATTATCATTATTAGTGGAGGCCTATAGGCTAATTTTATAATTAAATTGGTCCGCTATTATAATTAATTTGCCACGCAATATTTTCACAGCACATAACCAACGTGCTGTGAGGATAATAAAATATTACATAATCTTACTCATTAAAAATTGTCTAAAATATTTAAGTCGATTACAATGAATTATAGGCATATAAAATAACTATTAACAGTCTATAATATGTCCGAACATTGCCATAATTAATCATCAATGAAAATTAAAAACAGGTTTATTTCAAAAACATTGTTTGACAAATTAATAAAAGGTGTTACATCGCAGGTGGCTTGGAAGACGGTGGGTAATATATTATCTATTTTGCAACACGAACTGGAGGTAAGCAACAGTAATTTGTAGCTAGTTTGAACTACAGAACTTAAAGATCTCCCTCTTTTCGTTTTTATTTTATTTTTGCCGCAGATGAAATGGTTTAACTTCTGTTTTCGGGCAGGTGCAGTGAGGGAAAAAACACTGAGTTTAGGGCAATCGGTTCGTAGCTTTGCTTCAACAGTGCGATATAGTCACGAGGAGCGACCAAAATTTCTGACATGCCAGAAATTCATCCGACCATCCGATTGTCGATCGTGAGAGGTTAATCGCCTCTCGTTTCTCCCTGTACACTGCACGAACACTGCACAACAAACGACGCACGACAAAGCTGAAAATCGGTCCGACACGAAAAAGAGTCGCACGAGTATTCGGCTCAAAATCGGACGAAAATCGCACAGTGTATGCCCGCCTTAAGGTTAGAGCAGGTATAACACAGGATGTCAACATTATATGTAAGTGTGATTGCAATAAACCTACACAGAAAAAAAATGGCATAAAAAAAGTTTAACCTTTCAGCCAACATTGAGAAAGAAGTCTAAAAGAAAGAAGCAAAAGGGTCAAATCCAACTTATTCTTCTTGGGAAAACTGATCTGAGGTTGTTGCCTATTTTGATTTGGTTTCTGATGCATGCTTTGGGGGATTATTCTTTTGGAGAATTGGAAAATTGGATGGATGTGTGGATATAAAAACAAGGAGAGCATCTTAGAAATGCAAAATACTAGTTTCTAAAAAATAAATAAAAAAATAAGGTTTCCCCTCTTGTTCCCTTTTTTCTTTAATTTCCTTTACAATCAAACTTCACTCTTGCATAAATTTGGAGACAGCCATCAGGGTCAACATCACAAATATATTTGTTTATGCCCCATTTATCTGTGAAAACATCCAAGTCATTAACCAACTTGTAATAGCTAAACTGTAAGCTTATCCACCATCATTCAATTTTATTTTCCGTGACAACCAAATTGCCAAATTTTGGCTTTCCTAAAGAGAGAGAGAGAGAGAGAGAGAGAGAGAGAGAGAGAGAGAGAGAGAGAGAGAGAGAGAGAGAGAGAGAGAGATGAGAATGAAACCCAAACAGCCGTTCCAAACTTTTCTTCTTCATAATGACACAAAAAGCGCAATCAGCATTTCACTACTGCATTAGGGTACATTTACATGACAACGATATGATTAAAATGGAAAAGTTATTTTTTGTTGAGTTTTCCATGAACAGACGAGACCATTGTCAAAATGATCCCCATGAATGAATAATCGGTGTAAAAGTCTACAAATGATGTATTCTGCTGCCAGGGTATTGGATGGCGATGCAACACTACAGATGGAACAAGTAATATGCATGTGCATGATGTCATCTTTTTCACAGATTCACATTTTAATTGTTTTATACGGAGAACAAAATATTGCACTTTTCAAAAGTTTGTTTTTTCAGCCACTCAAACGCTGTTAGTGTCGTGTAATCAGCCCTTTAGAGTCATGGTCTTCATATAGAAAATGTTCTTAGCCTTTTACACATTTCACTATTTATCTTTAAATGCATTGCCGAATTAGACGTAAATAGGTTTTGAAAAGATTCTCCATGCCCATTGGTAATTTCTTTAGAGCAGTAGGAAAGGAGTGAGAAAGAGAAAGAAAATTAGATGGGCAAAGCAAAACACGGAGGGGAGGGTCATGGGGGTCAGGAGGGGAGGAATAAATGTAAAAGCGTTATTTGCACCTTGCTAACTTTTCCTCTACCTACTTTCTCCTCCATAAGCACTTGATTAGATCACACACCCTGTAGCCTTCTTTCTCCACAGGAGGGAAGAAATTACAAGGTATCCCTGGAGTGAATTTTGCATTACTTCGGCCTATAAAAGCCCTCTACCTTCTCAGCACAATGGAATCAGGGAGCTGCTCAACCATGAGTTTTATAACCTAAAGACTCTAAGCTAAAGAAAGAGAGTAAGTAAATTATTTCACCACCAAAAGCATGAGCAACGTGAGGCAGAGACAGAAAGATTGAGCTGATTGTGCAAATAAATATAGGACGGGACCACTGATTATGACCCGATCTGTTTTATGTGAAATGTGTGCTTTTGGTTTGATAGATCATGCACAATGGTCTTGGAGTAAACAAATAATGAAAGAAGTGGTTTTTAACATGAAAGCATTTATTTCTTAAAGTATAAGCCATCTATTCAAGGCTGTGGAGATCTATTGCTCAGCTCATTTCTAAATCAAATTATGACTCTTCTCTCATTGCATATAAGTGCAAAGCATCTAGAGACTCGTTCCCTCTGCTTTTTTGAGGAATCTTATTGCCATCTCACTTTTTTTCTTCATGTTTACTGAACAGAATGCTTACCGATCACTTCTCAACCAAGACTTATTGGTAACACTTTACAATAAGGTTCATTAGTTAACTTTAGTAAATGCATTAACTAACATGAATGCATTTTATGCATTGATTTTATGGTTTGATGTAGATGAAAGTGACGTTGAACATCTCCCATGGTCTCCACAGTCACCAGATCTGAATATTATTGAGGTGTCAGAAAACGTTTTCCTGCACCAGCATCATACAGTGACCTGGACACTGTTTTGGAAGAGGAACGCCTCATAATCTCATGACCCCTCTGGTCATATATAATTCTATATTATAAATCTGAAGCGTAATTTTACATATGAAATGCATGCCAAACCTTGGAGCGTTTTGTCTTCGAGCTTTTGTCTTCATTAATCCCCTCGCTATAAAATGTTCTGGGAGTCTCCTGCATATTCATAATGGCTTCCTGATGCCTGCAAATTAGTTAAAATCTGAATTTAGAGAGAGTGAGCAAGAGCGCGCATGCGAGACAGATCAGACTGTGCTCCAAACCATATAGTGCGCGCACGAGGTAGAGAGCGAGAGATTCGCCTGTGTGCGCCTCATGACACAGAGACTCAGGCACCGAAATTTTCGTTCTTATTCGGTCTGGTTATTACTATTTACGTCGGAACCGGTTCCCTATTGGCACCACGTTTCGGTACCCAACCGTATCCATAATTAAAAAAAACCCCTATCCAATGCATCCGTCTGCAGATTCAGTACCTTCATCCATACTTTCAAAAAGTTTCTGCCGATGAAATCAAATGCACTTGCACTGATCTGAGGTCTGTTAGTGCATTAGGTTCAACCCCCTATGGCGGGTTTGAAAGGGTGGGAAAGTGCTTGTAGTCGTTACAGAAATCCCCCTCTCTTACACTTCCTCTAACAATGATGTAAAATGACGATTTTTGCGAGGATTGTAGGAGGAAATGAAAAGGGTAAATGGAGAAGAGTCTCAGAGGAATGTCTCAGAGGAAAATGAGAGAGTGTTGCACGACCATTCAATAGTATGACTGGATTTCTAAAAATGATAAGCTTAATGCAAATGGGTGGAGTGTCCCTTTAACACTGCTACAATTTAGCTATACGGGCTCACTTGCTTTTTTCTGGAATCATTAATGTCTGCATACAGAGACACAGTGGTTCACTCAGGGTCATGCTCATGAGATTCCCTTAAAATCTAATTTATATGTATACTCATTTGCAAGTATATAGCATACTGACAAACAAGAATGGGTCACAAGAAACCATACAGCCTTCCAGCCAATCAACTAACTCTGGAGAAAACAGAGCAAAAAAACATCCATTGCACGACATGTTGGGAAGGCCCCAGCTTCTATTCTTAATAAATAAATAAATAAAAAACACTTAAGCACATCCTGCTAGGGATCATGGGCCACAGACACAGTAGGAGAAAGAGGGAAAAGGGTCACTGAGTGAATGCTTACTTAAATGAGTGGAAATGTTTGATGAGAGACTGGGGTTTCAAAAGATTTCCATTTTCAAATATCTACTAGCTCACTCTTTTACTCGCTCTGTCCCTCCCACTACTCGGCGTCTTTGAGATGCAGCTCTATGTAATTTGATAGTACTAAATGCTAATAGTATGGACTTCTTAAGGAATTTTCAGTCTTTTTCTTACCCCTGCTGAAAAGACCAGGGGCCTCATTTATAAACGTTGCGTACACACAAAAGCAGGCGTACGCGGCTCTCTACGCAATAGTTGGTATTTATAAAAAGCAAACTTGAGGGTAAAATGTGAGGTCCTTCACGCAAGCTCTGACAAAGGTGTACGGACAAAAATGGGTGAAATGAGAAATGGTGACACCGTCGGCAGTTGGAAAAAACACGTGAAAGTGTGTGAAACTGTAGACGGTTGTGTAAAATAAATGGCAATACTGCCTCTCATATAGAATACGAAGACTTCACAAAGCAAGTTTTACAATGAACAGCCAACACGAACACCCGTTTGATCGATCTGTAACAGAAATGCAAATTGACACATATTTCCAAAAAGAAAAGTGAAATATGTTCTTCAATAATATTGACATATACAATTCATCCTCTTAAATAAGATGGTAAACAGAACGAAGTAATGTACAAAACTGATATTCTCACCAATATGTCCGTCTAACGGAGCAGATATAGCAATTAGATAGTCAGTCAGATAGATAGATAAAATTAGGGAGATATATAGATCGATAAATAGATAGATGCATTATTTGTCCACTGGGGAAAGTTGTTTTCTTCGTAAAAATATCTTCACCAGCTACGGAATCATGGTATTCATGCATATGCCTTTAGTTTGTTTTAGTTTTGATAACGTATGACGTGTCTCAACCATTCAGAAAGCTGCAAGAAATTACATTTGCGCTGAACTATTTCCCATTTAGATTATAACCGACATTCGAAGCTTGTCAGATGCAGAATTAAATGGATGTAAATAAAATGCCCCATCACAATGCGTATAATTACACACAATGGCTGATTTTGTGCTCTTAGAAGATGTGGCGATTAAATGGAAGGATTCGGAGTGAACGCATAATCTTCACAACAAAAGGTCTGGAAAAAATATTATTTATTCAAGAATTCCCTCATTGTGCAGTTTATTTCAGTTAGGACAGTCTTGATTTCGCCCAACTCCTTGGCCACCTCTCTAATTGAATTAATGACTAGACTCTTTTTTGCCTCAACTTTGATATCCGACCATTTCTTTTTTTATTTTGGCCACAGTCCGAGGTTGTGAGGCTACAGCATTTACGGCGTCTGCAACCTTTTGCCACTCAAGTGCCTTTTTGGCATTAGTAATGCACACTGTGCCCTCCAAACAACATTTTTCTCCTCTTTTTCACCTCGCCAACGATAACTTCTACTTCACATTGAGTGAAGTTACGTTTGTTTTTAATTCCTCTGTGTTTAACTTGATTTCGCAATTGATGAATATTAACTTGAGGGTGTTTCACGGACTATTTATGGGTAACTATGGGCGTGACATGAAGCGCAAAAGCTGCGCTACATTTAGAATTGATTGTGATTTATTAAGGGAAAAATGCGTAGGATGTGCGTGCGCACGGTTTTATAAATCCAAATATTTCTCTCCATACGCATGTCCTATGTTTCATCCGTACGCCACTTCTGACGCAAATCCTACGCAAAGTTTTATAAATGAGGCCCCTGGTGAATTTCCATTATAGTCCACACTAGTCTTTCGATCAGTAGTCAGTGTATGTTATGCCCATTCATGTGCTTATCCAGTTTTGTAAATCAATTGGACTTTGAATGCAAAAAAATGTTATCACTTAACTGACAGATCCTACCATAGAAAAGAGTTGTTTTTTTTTTTACCCATACTACTTGTGTTTTATCTCACAGGCAGACAGACAGTGAATCTGAAATTAAATTCTTTAGATTTTAAATAATTTTCTAATAATTCTATCTTGAGATTTTTTTTTTAAATATTATTGACATGAACTGTTGACTGAAAGTTCTTCTTTTTTTTTCAGGGTTCCAAAAATGATTAGACAGCGCAAATTCCTAAAAAGGTAAATTTACTTGTGCAAATAGAAAAGCATGCAATAAGGTCAGCCGCAAAAATAACAGTATCCATGCTAGTTAAAAAAAGAGGGATTGTGCTGGCACAAGTTGTTAGTAAATCTAGCACTATAAAACCAAGCGTTGAATGATAATATAACAATAAATATAATCAACACTTTTATGCAGATTTTTTTTTAATAGTTTTTAATTAGTACTTTTATTCAGCAATTTAATTAAATTGATCAAAAGTGATTTGTAATGTTTCAAAATATTTGAATTTCAAATAAATGCTGTTCTTTTGAAATTTATATTCATCAGATAATCCTGAAAAAGTATGTAAAAAGTATGTAAATAGTATGTTTCCACAAAA
The DNA here is from genome assembly GCA_038021265.1 of Cyprinella venusta. Taxonomy (NCBI): domain Eukaryota; kingdom Metazoa; phylum Chordata; class Actinopteri; order Cypriniformes; family Leuciscidae; genus Cyprinella; species Cyprinella venusta. Next base: position 16,721,710 of record CM075871.1, read on the forward strand.
AAAAAAAAATTAAACAACTCTTTTCAACTTTGACAATAGTAAGAAAAGTTTCTTGAGCTCAAATTTGCATATTGATTTCTGAAGGATCATATGACATTGAAGATATGGGTAATTGTGCTGAAAATTCAGCTTTCAAATCATAGGAATACATTACAATAAACATGTTTGTATTACATGTCAGTTCTGCACAACAGTGTAAAAAAGGGTGTATACAAAATGTTCAAATAGCTTTTTTTTATCCTAAAACACTGTGCACAGAAGCTCCCTCTGGTTCCTTTTACTTGCCTTCCCGCCGATGAGGTTATGACTTCATTAAAACTGAACAAAGATCGTAAAAAGCAGACATACAAATTATGCTCCATTTAGTGCAGCTAAATTACTCCACATAAAAGCAAGTCAGTGTTGTACCGCTGCTGGATCTACTGGGACATAAAGGCAGTTTCACCTGAACTAGAAGAGTCTTCTGGATGGACATTAATTAACCAAGTAATAGAAAAATTATTTCACCAAAGCATAATGATATGAATTTTCACAGTAATTATTGGTTGTTGAGACCAAAGTGAAGGGAATGCTAGGGGGGGTACTACCATGAGTGCAGCAGATGCAATGACTACACAAACTTAGTCCTGGTCACGTTAGAAGCTGGGGACTATTTTCAGGCACTGCTTCATAACATTGCGCCTGCTGTACTCGGAAGTGAAGTTTCCTGATAATTACGCAGGAATGAGAGTATTCCTAGTCACATCAGCCTAGAAAATCGCAACTTGACATTTTCCGTCGGTCTTAATGCACGATCTAACTACAGAAGAGTCAAGTTTTCAATAGGAAAAATAACAAAACACTTTGGTCATTTTTTTTTTTTTCCAAGAAATGCTATTGGTCTTGTGCACTTCAATGATGTATGCTAAGCTATGCTAAAAGTGGTACTGCCAGAACCGGAGATCGGCTGAATGGATTCAAAAAAGGTAAAACTCAACAGTTTAACTCTGGGGGAGTTGTAAAATTAGCCTATTTCCAAAAAAAGTGGAGTATCCCTTTAATTGCTTTGCTGTCAGAAATATATTGGATCCACGAGTTTGTGATGGCAAAATCAAAGAAGTGAGTAATTACACGCAATGTCCATTTCTTGGACCTACAGTATTTGACGTGATAAAAGCTCAGCATGTGGTCACACAGGTCCACGCCACCAATGTTATCATTACACTCCCTGATCACTGCTGGTCTTCTCACTGGGACATGGACTGTGGAAGACATCTTCAGGATCTTTTCCATGAACTGTGGAGGCCATTAGCACTGTTTTGTTGTCATACCATTTTGTGATTGGCAGCCCAGGACTCTTTCTGACCATAGACACTGATGCTCCTCTCACCTCTTTTTTCATCACCTTGTCGCTTGGCAGTTTGCTCTACTTTGGAACTCGTTTCTTCATTATGGTTCCTGTTGCTGGAAGGCCCTTTGCCAGCAATGCATCCATGAGATTGATTGTTGTGAAGTATCAGTCGAAGAAAAGGTGACTTCTAGGGGTGTGACGGTACACAAAAATCACGGTTCGGTACGTGCCTCGATTTTAAAGTCACGGTTCGGTACGTTTTCGATACAGCAAAAAGAAAGAAATGCCAGAGAAATTTCCTATTTGTTTAAAGAAAAAACATTTTTAAATAAGTGTGAGTTTTCCTAGATCTTGAAACTTTCAGGTTTATAAATGGGGCTCAGCTTTGAAGGATGAACAAATAATGTTTTGGTCATCACATTAAAAATAGCATTTAAATATATATTTATTTAGATAATATTTGAATTTTGAAGTGCTGGAAAAAGATGTGTGAAGTACTTGAAAGCGTTTCACCATTCCAGCCAAACTGGTTCCAGTTAGTGTTACTATATTAAATCCATGGTGAATGTTGCTGGTCTGTGGACGAAAGTATTACTAGTTAATTCACGGCACAATGTTTCTCCTGGTTTCCATGACAGCGCTGTTTGATCCAATAGAGATCTACGGTTAATAACGGAGAAATGTGAATGCTTCTCACTAGATCTCGCAGCGATGTTACCTCAGTGACGAATTCAAATGTTTTCTTTACCGGATCTCTTAGCGCGGTGTGGTAACAGTGTTGCTTGATCGAGATCGGCTCGCGCTGAACAGATGTTGCTGGTCTTAACTGATAAACGATCTGTGAAGCACATAACGAGTAGTGCGGTTTCGTTCTGCTTTCATTACGCTTGCCATTTGATGTTGTGTTGGCCGCGTCAGCACGAATTTTGCCGGCAGGAAAAATGGTCCAAGCAATCGTTCGGTTTGTATGAGTACCGGACCGGAAGCCTCGAACCGAAACGGTTCAATACGAATACATGTACCGTTACACCCCTAGTGACTTCCAGTGGGAACAGACTCAACCATGCGTAGGACTGCTGCTTGTCCAATTCCCAGTCTTGGCCATCGAATGCATTCCCTACCTCTCTCCTTTCCATAAAATGTGCTTTTTGTTATGGGGGCCATTTTTGATGCAGTGTAAGAAGTAGTTTATTGCATTCCAGCCAATCAAATGACATATCAATAGAAAGCCAAGGATGTCATCTATGCAGACACAAGTAAAGAGGCGGGGTCTCAGGAGGTTAAAATACCATATTGAGTTGTTTATAAATGATTATGAAACAAATTTGAACACCAGCATAACAGAGATCCTTTGACAACTCAAAATACTGAAGCAAAATGCTGTTGATGAAAAGACATCACAACAGTCATGATCAGCCACGGGGAACATGGCATCACATTAGCACTGCTTAAAAACAAATCAGTAAACAAGTCTGTATTTTACCAAGAGCTAACATGCCCATAATGTGAGTGACAGTTTTAAAGCAAAACTGTGTCAGCATCCAAAAAAACAACCTGTAAATCATTTGAGTAAAGCGTACTGTAAGTGTACACCTCCATGGGGCGTTCACATTGATAGTGATTCAATTGTTGGAGGTCGCATGTCAATTGTGCTGTTGGTTGTTAGTAGGCGTTTCTAGAGGACAGCAGTATCCTTATCGGCCAGTGGATCCAAGTCTGCACTCCCATTGTCAGTTGCCAACTAGCGTCGATGTTCAGTTGCATAAACATAAACTTGGCATCACACTTTCATATCATTTTGAAGGAGTAAGATTTAATGCGTATTTGGCGTGCTGTCCGAAGGGAGGGCTCCGAGCTAGGAATTCAGCCTGCAATCTGTCAATGGATAGAGCAGTGGTGATTTCTTAAAGACTGCAAGGGAAGTACAGCTTCCCCTATAATGTCAAAAAATCAATGGTCAAATGTGTACTATTGTGTTAACATTTTATTGACTAAAAACGCGCAACACGCTCATTATTGTTTAGTATACATATAGCAGGTCGGCTGACTCGATCTCCTTCTCATACACTCCCATAGCGAGTCACAGTGCATTTCCCTATGGCATTTCCCCACTGAAGCTCAGCGTCCATTTACTTCAATGGGGCTGCTTTGAACATTTTTTTTTCCAGTGCTTCGAAACTAGACGGTCATTGGTTATGCTGCGATTATGTCCTGCCCATGGACGCCTGGCGTCTCTGGGGTGAATTGGGAAGTGGGCTGGCCTGGTGTCCGGGTGTCTGCCTGATGATTGGAGGACTGCATCTCCTTTTGATTGATAGCAATTTCATACAATAACAAAAATCGGTGATGCGGAAGCTATTCGAGATTTCCAGTTCAGTCTCATCACGGATTTTGTAAGTGTACCCTACTCGAAAGACGAGGTGCTGTAACATGTTTCTTAATATTTGCAATTTTCATCAGACATTTCACAGCATCTGTCTAGCTTGGTTTCGGGTTTGTTGGGATTCGGACATGCATGCTCTGCGTGTTTGTTTTCTGTTGTGAGTGCACAGGATGAGCTTATGGTCGTTCTCGTGCATGATGTTCTGTCTTGTCGTGTTCGCTCTGTTCAGTGTTGTTGTTTTTTTGTGTAGCACACGGTTCGTGTTTTCATAAAAAAGTACATACTTTTGAGTGTGTAGCAAAAGAGTAGGCAAGCTTTGGGACACTTTTGATTTCCTACCGTTTCGGAGCACATTGATCTGCCAGTCGTGGGTCTTTCATGCGGATATCTCCTCGTGTTTGCAATTTGAATATAATGATACATTTAAAAAGTAATGGCTAAACGTATCTTTACAAAAGTTCACAATGCTGCTGCAGATGAAATATAATGTTGACAACATTGAATAAATTCATTTTCGTTAGGTTAGCTACTGATAATTATTCACTCAAACCTCTTTATCTAAACCTCTCAACGTAACCGCGGGACTCGCGCTTCCACCATGTCTGTAGTCTCTTAACACTTTTGTCCAATGTGTGATGGGTTGTGGGCAATATCAGCCGGCAGAGTGTGCATCGATCTACACTTCAGATTCTGTCCAGATATAGTAGCTCATCTTTGAAACACTCATTTCAACATACTTCGGTTTGGGACGTACTAATTCTATTTTCGAATACTATTTAGGATGGATAGTCTACGAATTGGGACGCAGCTATTGTCTTGTGCTGGTTCGTAGTTTTTGTCCTCGCTCTTTTCACCATCCCCACACCTGACAGTTGAGTTAAAAAAAAAAAAAAAAAGTTAAAAAAAATTGTTTCCATCTTTGAAAGACCAGCAGCCGCCCCTGTAATAGAGGTAAGACTCCTTAGTATATATGTACCCTCTTATCATTGATTGCTGATGGCTGTCCACTCGTGCTCCTCCCGAATGTAGTTAATAAAACTTCAGTTTTTGAATCACCAACAGATGATTTAAGATTCTTTCGTTTTGTTTGCAAACTACTGTTACCCCAGATTTCCACCAACTGCAGAACGGCTGCAGATCGGCTCCGCTGCGTGTAGAACCGTGCTCCATCGTCCTTCAATACCTACCAGATATGGATTTTTTGCGGAACGGCTGAAGTCACGAGGACATACGATATCTCGCGAATTTACGTTTGATAAAACAGGATGTAGTTTCTATAAACAGAACTATAAAACCAGCAACAGTTTGTTTCCATCCAGAGGAGTACAGGGGAAACAATTATGTGCTGACCTGCTGATCTCCCTTTTTTGGAGATTATAGTGATTCAAGTACAAAATTTATAATTAAATATAATCAACTTATAAAATGCTAAATGTTTATTTGGGTTCATTTTTGAATGTAGCGGGGAAGTAGTAGGCTGTGTAAATAAAGTTAACTATTGTTCTTGTTGGAAAAGGGAAAACTATCTTTTTTTTTTTTTTTTGGAAAGTACCGGATGTTTTATTTAGTTTCTATGCTCGACTTCCTGCGGCGCTCTCCGGCATCCGACAAAAATAGAAACTCTGCGTATCTTCTCCAGAGGCGTGCGCGTCGCCGGAGCTGGGACGGAGTCGGAATGCAGCCGTTCCGCAGTCAGTGAAAATGCACACATTGACTTTAATGGAAACCTATTGACTCCACCGGCGTTCCTGAGTGGATCCGCAGCCGTTCCGCATTTGGTGGAAATTAGGGGTTAGTGTGAACGGCTACAAGCTAGATGTCAAATGTCCAGGCAGATCATGTTAAATGTCATCACCGAAAGCAAAATGCTCTGCAAAGAGACAAAAATCACAGCCAATGAGAATATATTTGATATGTTTTAAAGATATATGCTCGACCAATGAGATTTCACAGTGGTCAGAGCTATTCAGCAAAAATGGCACAATGTCTTGGTGGTTATTCAATTCAATTCAAATTAAATTGAATAGCACTTTTCATATTGTTTCAAGTACACATTGTTTCAAAACAGCTTTAAAAAAGTGCATTTCAGAAATGCACATAGAAAAATATACAGTTAGTTAATCATGTATTAATTTATATCGCATAACATATTGCCTGCGTTGAGTCGTCTCATTACAGGCGTTTAGTCATCTCATCGCAGGTGTTGGGGCATCTGAAATCTCTGTGAGAGGCTTGATACAAACTGGAACTAATGAACGCTATTTCTACCCTAGCAGAAAAGCAGATGGGAAATAATTAGTGTTGCTGCTGTTCATAATATTAATGCATTCGATCTGATTCATCAGTAGAATAAAAGGTAAGCATTATTTTAATTCTTGGCTAAAGAGATGCGTCTTTAATCTAGTTTTAAACTGGGACAGCGAGTCTGAGCCTCGAACAATATCAGGAAGGCTATTCAAGAGTTTAGGACCTAAATGTGAGAATGCTTTCCCTCCTTCAGTGGACTTAGATATCCTAGGAATTACCGGAAGGCTAACAGTCGAATAAAATGGCCGATTTTGTCAAATTGCGTGTCAAATTTCGTTCCACATCCCCTCCACTGGATGGCAGACATGTCATACTTCATCCCCGACTCAAAAAAACCCCGCCATGTTTCTATAAAAAAATGTTTGAGTTACAGCGCACTGAATCAGTGCGATCAAAAGCAGAGCTAGTGTGAGAGTGAGCCATTTCATCAGAGCCTCAGAATTGTGGTGGAGACTTTGTCTATTATCACTGGTTATTTTAGACGAGGTCGAGGTATTCATAGTACAGATAGGAGGTAAACGTGAAGGCAGGGTGGGGAGTCACAATAGTATGCAAACTCGGCGCACGAGAGGCAGATCTGGCCGCGCTCGCGCTGCTCATATTTTTATTAAACCAAAATGGTTAACAGAGGTAACATTAACAGAGGTAAACCAAATGGCGTATGGCGCCGGTGAAGCGGCAGCCTATTACGTGCAGCGGCGTGTAGTGTGTTTGTTTGTGTTTTTAGTACCACCTATGATCTGTGCTTTGCCGTAATGAGTGATCGTTTGAACTAAACAGGTCTTGTCTACTTGTGTTTGTGTGTCATAAGAATAATATATGCTCCATACATGGAATCAGAGTGCCTACTGCACTGTTTTCGGCCAAAATGCCAAGAAAGTCTCATTAACATGGATTGACAATGAAACTCAAAAATAATATAAAAATCACAAAACAGAGACAATGAAGTCTGCATTATAAAAAGTAATAATAACCATAAATTATTATTGGCACTTTTAATTTCTTCAACACTAGTGGCACAAAACAGAGTGGTAAAAATGTTTTTTTTTTTCCATAGAAAATTTGAGTGGTGTTTACACATGCAAACTCTCAAACACAATTATATGTTGTCAAAGAGATACAAGGTCCTTAAAGTGTTTTAGAACATTACTATGTGTGTGTGTGTGTGTGTGTGTGCGCGTGTGTGTGTTTGTAGGGGGAGGGGGCTTAACCATTTCACTGCTGTATGTCTGGCCTGCAGAAAAAGAAAATACATTTCTTAAGCCTGGTATGTTTTAAATAAGTTTTATTTAAATTTTTGATAAGTAAAGGCATAATATAACCAGTTTAATTGTAGTGCATTGACAATAGTTTTATATAATTAGTTTATTAATTAAATTAACTTGTACCATAAACTTGATCTGAAAATTTGGTCCATAAATTAAACACACTTGCATGTAATAATATGAAACTCGGTACACTTATAGATCACATCAGCCCAAACAACTTTCGTGCTCTAAGTTTACGACAGTTCAAATGGAAGTCGGGAATTATGGGTTGTTTGAATAAATCTCCAAGGAGAAATACATAAAATTACAACACATTTGTTTACCAATCACCACAAAACTCGGTGTGCATGAAGTCAAGACATTGAGGATGCTCAATTCCGGACGGATTTTTGATATCTCGAACGGTTTGGTATAACGGTTTGGCCGTGGCGAGGAAATGAATTTTATGACTAAAAAAGGACACATAAAATGTGTTCTAACTTTGCTCGTTTTACCTACAGTTACAAAACTTGCCACGTATATTGTTCTTGTCAAGCCAATCAACTTTCTAATTAACAGTAAGAAGCTCAGACCAAAAGAAAGTCAGATATTGTAATTTGGATGTGTATCTTGTCTCTATCAGTGTCTTTTGTGGGGAGGGGGGGGAGTTTGCTGGTGTCTGTGTTTATGTGTGTGTGGTTTACACTTTCATTTAGGCTAATTTTTGTTTAAGGTGTCTTAATTTGCATTTGTATATTTTATTATAGCATGTACATATATTTTAATAAGCTTTTATTTTACATTTTCACTTTTCATTTTGTACTTAAAATTTGTTGTAATTTTTTTATTTGATGTGTTTTTATTATAGTTTTAGTTTTCGTAATTTTAGTACTTTAACGACACTGGTGCACTGAAACATTCCCCACAATGCATCTTGAAACCAGTTTCCATTAGCTGCTCACTGTAAAACAAGAAATGTTGTCTTCAGTCTCTCAAGTGGACAGAAATTGAGGACAAGTACATAGTCCATGATAAAACTCATATTACAAGTGAAGGACATCCGTCCTGTCATCTTACAGTGCATGGCGTTGTTGTGATGCATTCATGTGATGTCTTGATGTGCAACCATGCAATTGTGATGCACAAAATTTAGTCATCAGTATCCCAATGTGGATCCCATAGCCCAAATTTGTGTTCACAAAATATTGATATGCGACAGTTAACTAGTGATCAAATAGTTTAATACATTTTATATATCTACTGCTGGGAAGGCCCACATGATACCATTAAATCAGGCTGTTTATTCTTGTTTAACTTTCTTTATTCTAGCTTTTGTAGAAGTGTGAATATTTGTTTACCTGTTGATTTAAATGAAGAGTGTGAAGTACACACCGAGGCAATTTGAGAGAGCAAAGACCTGACAATGTCCCTAAACAGGGGGTCCCAAGGTTAGTCTACTTACAAGTGAGGGTTCGGACATGCCAAGTAATTTCGAGTGCTAACACAAGAGCTTACAGATGAGAGGCAAACAGGCAAGCACTTTGGGGCCAGGCAGTGTGGTTCGGTCCCCTGCGTGGTATCGATCGGTTGAAATCTCATCACTCTACCTTTTGAAGTAGTTAAGAGCAGCCTCGTCTGCCACAATTGGATGTGGGGATTGGATTTCTCCCAGGTCACCCGTGGTTATTTTTAGGGTGGTGAGAAAATCCTGTCTCCACCGCACTTGAAAGCACACATACACACACACACGCAAAATACACAGCGCAGGGAAGGGGAGGGGTGAGGGGGGGTTGAAAAATGCTTAATTGTACAAGATTGAGCTTGTCATGTTGGATGTTTGCTTTTCTGCAAATGCATTGTGAATAGCATATTTTTTAACATAAGCTTAGCTGGTAATTCACAAGCACTTGAATGCATCTACAGAAAAAAAACATAAACATCCAGTTGGCTAATAAGAATTTATCTTTTTCTAGTGGTTGAGTTCAAATGTTTACTTCAATTCGACTTAGCCCTCATTAGGAAAGTGAGGGGTGAGCTAAACTGCTGCCACACGTGTTTGAGTTCTTCATACTTAAACAAAACAGTTTTGACTGTTTATTTCTGCTTAAAGGGATAGTTCACTTTGAAATTATTTTTTAATATGTTTTAACTTACCTCAAGGGCATCCAAGATGTAGGTGTCTTTGTTTCCACAGTATTTTCAATTTTGATATTTTTCGGTGAAACCGTTATTGTCTATGAGTCATTTAATGCAGGTTTAGGGGGTCAACCCTTGGTCCACCTCGAAGAGCATGCACAGAGAAGTCAAAATTAAACATGATTTAATGACTCATAAATGTAAGTGCACATTGATGGCCTAAGACACGAAATGAGCAGTTTGTGTGAGAAAACGAACAGTATTTATATCATTTTTACCTTGTGTAACCACAGCCATATGGTTGTGGGTGTTAATGGGTGTGGCTTGCGGAGCTGTGTAATGTTGTGCATTGTGGGAGTTGTTGTCTTACATACAAATGCGCCCCTCGGTTATTTTCTGTATTATTTTCTTACTTTTCTCAGTAAAGAGGGCACCAAAATCAAAAATTATTTTACATTGACTATTTTACATTGATATTTTACATTACATTTACATATGATCCACTTTCAATAAAGATAAATGTTGAGATGGGTGAAATGCTCCTTTAACTTGGATGGGTTAAATGCAGAGAACAAATTCTGAGTATGAGTTACCATACTTAGCCTTCACGTCAGCAAATTGCCTTAACATATAGTCACCAAGAACTGCTGAACCTAGAACATGGCTCAACATTTGGGATTCGACATGATATTCTGAAGCAACTTTTTCGGAGGAGGCATCGGGAAAACGCGAGCCGGGGTGAAGAGGAACAAGAGGAAGGTGGCGAAAACATGGAGAGAGTCTTTTAAACCAACTCTACCATCTATAATCATGGGGAATGTTCGCTCTTTAATGAACAAATTAGAGGAACTTGAAACCCTTCTTAGGACTCAGAAAGTGTACCGGGAGAGCAGTGTTGTATGCCTGACAGAAACGTGGCTGACAAACAACATACCAGACTTTTTGATAAGTTTCACCAGTTTCAAGACAATATGAGCTGACAGGGACACCACAGCATGCAGTAAGCAGAAAGGAAGGGGGCTTATGTTGCTTGTCAACAACAAGTGGTGTAACCCCATGCATGCTGCTATCAAAGAATGGCGGTATAGATCATATTGGCGGTTAGCTTAAGACCATACTACCTACCCAGGGAATTCACTGTGGCGGTAGCCATTGTTGTTTACATTCCTCCGTCTGCCAAGGCGGAAGCACCCTGTGACATGGTGCACTCCACTCTCGCAAGACTTCAAGTACTCAGACGCGTTCATTTTCATGTCAGGTGATTTCAATCATCTTAGTCTCTCTAAGACTCTGCCCACATTTAAACAATTTGTTGAGTGCACAACAAGAGGTGATAAAACGCTGGATCTTTTGTATACCAGTGTGAAAACTGCATACAAATGTTCTGCACTGCCCCCTCTTGAGCGTTCGGATCATGACATGCTGCACCTCTCTCCCTCCTATACCCCAGCTGTGAAGAGGCTGCGTGTCACCGTCAGAACATCTAAATGCTGGTATCCTGAAGCTGAGGAAGCTCTGAAGTACTGTTTTGAGTCTACAGATTGGGATGTGTTCTGTGAGGAGTATGGGGATGATATTGATGGCCTCACAGAATGCATTACCCATTACATCAATTTCTGCTATGACGACATCATACCATCCATTGAAATCCGTTGCTTCCTGAATAACAAACCATGGATTACCAGTAGTTTGAAGGCTTTGAGAAGAGGAAGGCCTTCAGGAAAGGAGACAGGAATAAAATCAAAGAACTTCAAAGGGTACTTAAACAAGAGATTAAGAAGGGAAAAGAGGTATATAGGCTGAAATTACAACAGATGCAGCAAGATGGAGTGAGGCAGGTGTGGGCTGGGATGCGGAAGATCACAGGTATGAAGCAGAAGGGTTGTATGCTGCCTGATGGCGGACAGAATCTGGCTGACGATATGAACAGATTCTTCAACAGATTCGATGGCTCTACAACACTCCAGCCTCCTCCACCTGGTTTGCTGATTACCACTGCTTCTGCTAAATCATCTCCTTCCCTTCTCTTAGATACATCTACGACACCACATGCTTGTAATTCCTTCTCTACACCTCCTACCCCATTAGTAGCCCTGCCTATAATTCTACATCTAGATCAGGTTCATTCCCTAGTTTACTGACGTGCGTCTGTGGAGGGAAAAGCCCACTTTGCCCCTAGTCCTAGTCCCTACTCCTAAACCATTCTAATAACGTATGACAACTTATAATAAGAGGGAAGGATTGCACTTAACTGAACTCCCTCCACAGCCCCAACTTCTAGGATAAAATTAAATGGGGAACAAGCTCCAAAAATGTGCAGAACTGTAAAATTAACATTCTATTAATTCAGTTTACTGAGACTTTCAGCACTAGAGAGCTGAGCCTAAGATGAACTCGGAGGTCTGGGCGCTATACTGGTAAATGACAGAGACAGTTTGAGAAGCTTATTGCATGTTTGTGGTGCTTGTCTGAGTAAATTCTTGTTTATCTACTCCAAGCACACAGATGTGATTGTTGCCACCAGACATCGGCAAAACTGTCTGATGGCTTTTGTCGGATCTCATCCACCCACAGACACACACACACACGCACACACACACACACGCACAGCAAAATATCACACAGCTTGAACAATTGTGCATTCAACACAAACTCTGTTATCACAGTACTCTCAGCACGACAGGGAGAAACATGGAACATCCTCCAATCAACAAGCAAGACTCTGGGGAAAAAATAACCCACCCCGTGTACCAGCTGTTTATGTTGAGTCACAGCAAACATGCCTGTTCTCATTTAATAGCTCTGTATTAATGCTGCAATTGAAATTTTACGGTCAAATCAGAGAAAATTATTGGTGCGACAGTAATTGAGTGTTGTGCATTTCTGTGTATTTTATTATTAGTGTTTGAGAGTGATTCTTGCACATGCAAGACTCCCTTAAATTAAGCTATAAATAAAAATTCATAAAATTTATTGTAAAAAAAAAAAACGTCACTATAGAAATATGGATGTAATGGAGCCAGTAAAGAGTTGTGCCATATAACTTCACTCACCTGGCCTCAATAGGCACACAAGCGAATGATGTTAGAGACTGCGGCCTTTAACATCCTTGTTAGCATGCTCTTCTCCCATGCCAGAAATGCTGGTTCGAATCCTGCTTGGAGAGGTTCGAGTAGAACAGGAGGGGTTACATTTGGTGCCGTGACCCGGATGGAAATTAGATTTAGAGTGGTTAGCGTAATGGAAGCAAGGTAGTAATAGCTGTGCCTGTAAACCTCACTCTCATGGTCTCAAGAGGTGCATTAGTGACTGTGTTGAAGTTTTATACCGTGTCCTCCCATCCCGGAGACAAAAAAATAATGAAAATAATAAAATAATGTTCATATACTGACAATTACTGAATGTGAGTTTAGTTTATCTGGATCTCCAGGACTCCCTAGTAGAAGAGATATAGGTAGTTATCTGGATCTCCAGGACTCCCTAGTAGAAGAGATATGGGTAGATATGGAGATATGAAGTAGCTTCATTATTCATAGGTGTGGTTTGGGCGTAACAGAAACAAATCAATAAGAGCATGGTGAACGAGGTGCGCTTGTTCCATGGCGCAATTCTATTATAACGGCTCATTTATCGAGCGTGCTACAGAATCGTTCATAGCCGAGGAGATTGATGTTCTCGCCAGGGCCGCAAAAAAAAAAAGAGAAGTGGCATTGGGGATGGGACAAACCCACCCAAATTAGCTTCGGTTAAACATGCATATAATAATTTGGGTAAATGTGTAAGCTTTATGCTTATTTTTCACATCGTCATGGACACAACAATGATTTCCCTCGTGTTTAAATATTTTTCCTTATAATAATATATAATTTGCAAAAAGTAAAATGCATCTGTGTAGATGAGAGAATCATCTACAGTGCATAGGGGAGCGCGGGGCCCAACTTAACACGGGGTTAAATGTAACACGGACTGTTTACATGGTTCGTCAGGATCAAGCAGGTTGTCTTTCCGCTATTTTTCTCTTGCTGCCAGAAGACGGTCTCCCGGGAATTTGCGGAAAGTTTTGATTATATTTCATGAAGATACTGGACAATGAGTGTTTTGACACCATGAAAGTAATTTTTTTTCATCATAGGTTTTTTTCAGTTTCTGAGTTGGGTGTATACGTTTCCAAATCTAACTTTATATTGCCTTAATCACTGTCTTGTTGGCTCAAACATAGCATCGTTTTGAAACATGTCAGCAAATTCCTAGCGACTGTTAGCTTGGCTTAAAATATGGACTACACAGCGGGGTTCGTTGTAACAGAGTGTTACAACGAAGCTGCCAAGTTCACAATGATAATCAAATGAAAACGGAGCCACACAACCTTTCAGGTTTGAGTATACATTTAACTTTGTTAGACTTTTACAAACAATGTTGGAATTTAAAATGTTTAAAATTTAGTGTACTATGAATGATAACTTGTTTATTTATTAAAAATATGGTCTGTTTTTAATGCAATAAACCCTTAAATTTTTATTTTAAGCTCATTTGCATTATTATTACTGTTATTATTATTATAATAATTGTACATGCAGCTGCCACACACAAATCTTATTTATTGCAATTACAATATTTATTATTTACAATATATCAATATTTATTGCAAAACTGTGCAGCCCTTTTCTATGTCTCTATCCATGATATTGATCCATAACAAAAGGATAATTGGATGAGGGATGGATGTATGGATATCTGTCTATACAGATGCACAAACAATATCAAAATATACACATAAAATTGTACTGAATTATGTGTGTTACACACAAGTGTTACAACTAACCCCTCTGTCTGTTACAATTAACCCTGCATATGGGGTAAGTTGTAACATTTGCACTTATGTCACTTTCAGCGCAACTGTACGAAAATGGTAGGTCCTAGAAAAAAAAATTTCATTTCTAGCAGAGATGTTTATGTTGCTTGTGTAAAAAAAAATAAATAATAATCTAACCTAATTATTTTTTAATTAATTTAGCCCAAACCAAAATGCAATAGGTTGTGCCCCGCTCTCCCCTACACATTGTTCACACTGTGTATTATGGCCAAGCAGTTAAAATAGCATCTGAATGTACACGCAACGAGCCACTGACTTTAGACTAGGATTTTTTCCTGGTCATTGGCACAAATGTTTTCTGGAACTGCAAAATAGCACTAGGGAATGTTTGTGCCAAAACACGGCTCCTTTTTGCGCTGAACCATCCATCAATCTGGTGCACTTTGAGAGCTCAAAATTAAGAGGTTCAACTCATGAACTGTGACATTGAACAAGGGAAAAGCCTCGACTACGTGAGCAAAGTGCGCACTTTTCTTTAAATCACGCAGCACAAATAGTCTTGTGCTGTTTTATAAAGGCACAATGTCATATAACGGTTTGGGTGTTGAGAAAAGGGAGAAGAGAGAGTTCGGCAAAGGGCGGATTGGAACTCGGGTCGAACGCGTCAAAAGCTGCTTTCAAGCACCTCACGCCCTCGCCCTACGCCACTGTAGATAGTCAGTGAAGGGTATCTTTTTTGCTAAAAAGACAGGCACGTAGTGTAAATGTACGCTCTCAACTCAAGTTCAAAGTCATAGGCAGCACAGCGTCTCTCTTTGCATCCCAAAAGCCTGTGTTCACAGTTTGTTTAATATAAAGCGGGAGATAACCAGATACAGTATTTTGCTTGTGACCTTGCTGCCCTAGGCCCTTTGGAGGTCTTGAGCCCCTGGGCAATTGCCCAGCTGCCCGTATGGTTAATCCGGCCCTGGGTGGGTGTTGTAGGTAACTGTATCACATGCCGTTTGAACTGACGCGCTATTGCGATCTGTTACATTTAAAAGCGCCAAAACGTTCCATATCAAGAGTAAACTTCCCTGTCTAGTCTGTCGGTGTCAGTGTCATCTTTTTACGTGATTTTTCTCTGCGTGAGAAAATGCAGTGGTCCAATCAGTTGTTAAGAGCCTGAACTTGCTTATGGTTATACAAAAAAGTACAGCACAGAAGAATGTCTAATTTAGCGTGAGATTTCTTTGTTGAGCGTGAGACCGTGAGAGTTGGCAACCCTGCAAATGACAGCTGTCACACAGACAAGCTGTGAATGTCAATATACGTTTACATTTTTACAGTAACATTACAATATATTTACAGTGTAAGGCATTGTGTGTGGTTGCCAGGACATTGCTATGTGGTTACTAGGGTGTTCTGTGTAGTAATTACTGTACGTGGTTTCTTGCTGGCACAATTAAGTTTTATTACACAGTTATACATCAAACTGGGGCTTTGTATGAGCTATATTAATAGTGTATTGATAGTAGGTGTGAACCTACACTGGTCTCACGGTTCGATTGCGATTATCATTTCATTGATTCAGTTCAATTCGATACCACCAGGGATGCAAATAGCATGCTTTTCGGCGCCTCCCGCTTTTTTCACGTCAGTTTGGGTGACTTGTGTGAATTAGCCTTTCGCCGAGCCCCGCCCTCCTTAGTTACTGTTGCTACCTCCGTCAAACAAATGGTCAAACACGAGCAGCATGACAGATTGCCATGATGGCAAAGGGTATTCCCGTGCGTGTCAGTGACCTTTTTTGGAGCAATACCTCCGCGATATCAAGCAAGATCGAAGCAAAAGGGGTTACGGTATGCGGTGGAGGGATTTATTCCAAATATAAAAATAAGAAATGAATGAGACACGACTACTATTGAGGCTAATGCTTACCTGTCTCAAGCAAAATCAGAAAAACCCCATGACCATGCTACCTCAAATGCAACCAGCACAACCGTGGTGAGTGTTTTTATGCAGAGGTTGATGGGACTTACTGATTGTGAACAGGTGCAGATGATTAGTATTCTGGGGAGAGTGATGGTTGTGTGGTGAAGAATGTTGAGTCTGATTGGTTCCTGACATTACCCCCCTCCAGAGTCCACACCAGAAGACCTTGGACCTCGACGTCGTGGGGGTTTACCTCTGTGCCATGGTGCAGGTTTGTCAGGATGTTGAGCGTGGAATTCAAGGAGCAAGTTGGGATCAAGGACGTCTTTCCGGGGTATTCAACTTCTTTCCTCTGGTCCATACCCCTCCCAATCCATCAGATACTCAAGCCACCTCGACGTCGAGAGTCCAATGTCTCTCTTATCAAATAAATGGACTCTGGTTCCATAGGTGGTATCGGGGGGTTATCTTCAGGTACCGGTTCTGTGGCTGAGTTGGGTACAGGAGGGTGAAGAGGTTTTAGGATATTCTGGGGGCAGACGAAGTTGATAGGTGACTGGGTTGATTTGTTTTACTATGGGGAATGGTCCAGTGTACTTGGGGTTGAGTTTGCGGCAAGGTTAATGTAGACGGCTGTCTCGTGGAGAGCCAGACCAACAGTCCGGGTTGATACTCAGGGGTTTGACGGTGATGAGTATCTGCGCAAAGTTGTTGACGATTTACCGCTTGCTGAATGTGATGATGGGTTTGATTCCAGACTCTTTTGCTTTCTTGAAACCATTTATTTACTGCTGGTACTTCTGATGGTTTGCTGGACCATGGAAACAATGGGGGTTAGTAACCCAGCACACTGGAAAGGAGTTAGCTGCGTGGATGACTGTCTGAGGGAGTTTTGTGCATACTCTGCCCAGATTAAACAACGACTCCAGATGTTCTGGCTGTAGTGGCAGAACGTACGCAGGAATCGTCCTACATCTTGGATCTTTCGTTCGGTTTGGCCATTTGTTTGCGGATGGTATCCTGATAATAGGTTTACAGTCACGTTCATAAGAGTGAAGAAAGCTCGCCAAACTCTGGAGATGAATTGAGGTCCTCTATCGGACACGATGTCCTCTGGGATACCGAAGTTGCGAAAGACATGTTCCATCAGTAGATCAGCAGTGACAAAACCATAGGGAGACCCTTCAGGGGAATTAATCTGCATGCCTTGGAAAACCGATCGATGGCAACGAGGATAGAGGTGTTGCCTTCAGAGATGGGAAGAT
The DNA here is from genome assembly GCA_038021265.1 of Cyprinella venusta. Taxonomy (NCBI): domain Eukaryota; kingdom Metazoa; phylum Chordata; class Actinopteri; order Cypriniformes; family Leuciscidae; genus Cyprinella; species Cyprinella venusta. Next base: position 16,739,105 of record CM075871.1, read on the forward strand.
CCGTGATGAAATCTACCCCGATGTGGGACCAGGGTCTATGTGGGACAGGCACGGTGGTACACTAGGTACTAGTGGTACTCCATCGGAATATCTGAGGCATGGATACGAGAGAGGGCATCTGCTCTAGTATTCTTGGAGCCTGGACTATATGAGATTCTGAAATGGAAACGTGAAGAATAATGCCCTTCGGGCCTGACGTGGATTAAGTCTCTTAGCGTCTCTTAACTACTGGTGGTTCTTGTGATCGGTGAGAAGTGGATGTTTTGCCCCCTCCAACCAATGCCTCCATTCTTGCAAGGCAAGTTTCACAGTCAAGAGCTGCCGATTTCTGATGTTGTAGTTGCTTTCTGCTGTAGATCACTTCTTGGAAAAGAATGCACAAGGTATGGTCTTGGAGGAGAGGTCAGATTACTGGGACAGAATCCCTCCTACCCCCCTAGTGGAGGCATCTACTTCTACCACAAATACCTTCTCTGGATCTGGATGATGGAGCAATGGTGCAGTGGTGAATGTGGCCTTGAGTGAGTTAAAAGCAAGCTCTGCTTCTGGGGTCCAAAGTAACATCTTCGGTTTCCCCTTTAAAGTGGAGGTCAGGGTAGCTGTCAAAATACCGTACTGGTGTATAAATTGTCGATAAAAGTCGGCAAAGCCGAGGAATCTCTGGAGTTCCTTTACCGACTGAGGAGTTGGCCAGGACATGATGGCTTCAGTCTTCCGTCTATCCATTTCCACTCCTCTTTCACTTAGTTGGTATCCCAGAAATTCAACACTGGTCTGATGAAACGCACACTTCTCTGCCTTTAGAAACAGCGTGAATTTTCTGAGTCTTTGCAGTACCAGGGACACATGATGTTGGTGTTCAGCAGGGACTTTGGAGTAAATCAGAATATCATCAATATACACCAGCACAAATTTTCCCAGGAATTCCTGGAGTACCTCGTCCATGAAACTCTGAAACATGGAAGGAGCGTTTACCAATCCATACGGCATGACCAGATATTCATAGTGCCCTGCAGGTGTGATGAAAGCAGTTTTCCACTCATCCCCTTCTCTAATTCTGATCAGATTGTATGCACTCCTCAGGTCTATTTTGTTGAACATCTTGGCTTCTCTGAGCTGTTCGAGGGCTGCTGGGATGAGAGGTAGTGGGTAACTGAATTTCACAGTGATTTGATTCAGGGCTCTGTAGTCAATACATGGTCTTAAACCTCCATCTTTCTTTGCCACAAAAAAGAAGCTAGCAGCTGCAGGGGATGGGGAAGGATGAATGTAACCTTGTTGCAAAGCTTCCTCGATGTACTTTCGCTCTTGTTCAGGAATTAAAAGGGAGTAGATTCGACCCTTGGGAATTGATTCTTCAGGAACCAGATCAATGGCGCAGTCCCATGGTCAATGAGGTGGTAAGTTGGAAGTAGTAACAGGGTTAAATATGTCAGAGAACGAGGAATAACAGGAAGGAATATTTGTGGACAGTTTTTTCCGTAGGGGTTTCAATGGATGTGGAACTCACTGTCATTACTTTGGGCTTTTGGACACCGGAGGGGCTGGGAAATGGGATTTCACTAAGAGAACATTGACAACCCCATCTTGATCTCTCCAGATTGCCAAGTGATGGTTGGTTGATGATTAACCATGGTCGACCAAGTTGTCTGTTTGACTATTCTGTAGAACAAAAGGTACAAACATTTCTTGGCGTATGTTTCAATACATAACTGGATGGGTGTTATCTGGGAAGTTACATGTTATGTATTAATCAACTCACCGGTTACGGCATAGATGGAGTAGGGCTTAGTAGTGTTGATCTTCCGGAGGTTGATTTCTTTACAGAGTTGTCCTGAAATGAAATTCCCCACTGACCAAGAGTCGATAATGGCTGTTACTGATACATAGATATTTCGAGATTTCAGGATTACAGGAATCGTGAGGGGTATTGAGATAATGGAGCTGTGTTGGACAGAGCTTACCATCAGCCGTTCTGGTCAAATGGGACAGTTAAGTCTGAAATGACCCTTGGAACCACAGTACATGCACAGTTTTAACTGCTTTCATCGAGTACACTGTCTGCAATTCCCTGCAATTCCTACTGCAATTCCCTGTATCTGGGCATTAACCGTGCACCACTCAATCGCTTGCAAATGGTACAGAATGCAGCTGCTAGGCTCCTTACTGGGGTGCGCAAATGGAATCACATTACTCCGGTTCTGAAATCTCTGCACTGGCTCCCAATCTGTTACCGAATTGATTTTAAAGTGCTGATGCTGGTTTTTAAATCCTTGAATGGATTGGCTCATGTATATACATCTGATCTTCTGTCCAGTCACAACTCGGGAAGGTCTCTTAGGTCATCTAACCAGAGACTATTAACTGTTCCGTGGTCCAGATTAAAAACTAGAGGCGATCGAGCTTTTGCCGTGGCTGCACCAAAACTTTGGAACAGCCTCCCTGTCTTTATTAGATCTGCCTCCTCACTGCATGAGTTTAAAGCAAATCTCAAAACATATTTTTTTTCCCTTGGCTTATAACTGTAGTTGATGTGTGCTGTGTTTGATTTGTTCAGTGTTCTGTTCATAATTTATGTTGTACTTGGTGCGGAATCCTGATGACGTTCACTGTACAGCACTTTGGTCAACAATTGTTGTTTTTAGTGGTGCTATATAAATAAAGCTGAGTTGAGTTGAGACTGTCTGGGAAAGTCGAAAAGTGTCAACTTGCATTCCTTCAGATTGACTCTCTGTCATGGAACCCATGACAACTTGAGGACGGGCAGAATGACAGTAGATATTATCTTGATAACAATTTTGAGATCTTTGCTGCACATGTATAGCCTGCTGGATGAATTTCTCTATTCCTAGGCTGTCATCATAAATCGCCAACTGAAGCCGAAAGGCAGGATTCAATCCACAGCGATACACTGATATGAGCACCCTTTCATTCCACCCACTGTTAGAGGCTAGAGTGTGAAACTCTAAAGAATACTCAGCTATTGTCTTCTTCCCTTGACGTAACTGCAGCAACTGATCACTGAAAGAGGAATCTTCAACTGGACGTCCAGAAACTTCTTTGAAATGTTTTACAAACTCCTGAACCGATGTCACCACAGTTGACTCCTTCATCCACAAAGCCTCAGCCCATCTCAAAGCCGCTCCGGATAATTGTTGGATAATAAAAGCAACTTTCGATTGCACAGTAGGATATAGTTGGGCTTGTTGTTCCAAAGCAAGTGAACATTGTAACAGGAATCCATTGCAATCCTCTGCCCGACCAGAGAATGGTGCAGGGCGCGACGGTGGACTAGCGAAGCAGGTAATAGAAGAAGAGGCGTTCACGGAAGCACTGACTGGGGGTAACACTGGATTTGTCGCGGCAGCGGTGACTTGTATGGGATTTGTTGCAGCGACGTTAGATTGCATAGGATTCATCTCCATTACTGGAGGTTTGTCTGGAAATCATTTTCTTTACCTCTTTTTGTGCAGGTCAAGCCTTCTGTCAGAATACAGGCTCTGAGACAGAGGTAAGTGAATAAATATAAATCTTTTATTGAAGTGATTCAAATTCAATGGTGAGTTTTTCAAAGTTTCAGAGGTGAATTCGATGAGGATTACTTTACAAGAAGGATTGCAGGTGAGTAGATCCTCTTCAGTTTAACTAACATTAAACTAACACATTTCAGTGATACTTGTCTTTTCTCTATCAGATACATCAACCAGCAAGTGTGACTCAGGTGGATTACAAGGACTCAGGAAGCATGGATTCAGAAGCAGATTCTGGGAAAATCAGAACATGGACATAGAGGTTAGTATTTTCAGGTGAGTATACGTTACTTTACGGGTACAGGATGAATCAGAGAATTCTTGGGAGAATGGTTAGCATCTGTTCCTGCTGGAGGCTTGACAAAGACTGAGGCCGTGGTGAGTGTTTTTATGCAGAGGTTGATGGGGCTTAATGATTGTGAACAGGTGCAGGTGATTAGTATTCTGGGGAGAGTGATCGTTGTGTGGTGAAGGATGTTGAGTCTGATTGGTTCCTGACAGCATGGATGCTTAGCAATGAGAGACGCCACAGGAAAATCGGACCGAATTTTACTATTAATAATAAAAGATAAGCTAAAGTGCATTAATGTGAATGTCAAGTAATTATTTTTACGACTCAAATAAAAATAAAAGGCTGAAATATTCTTTTTATAACACCTTTTTGTGAAAAAAAATATTTAACTTTACAACATGAACTTTACAATTTTTTTGTGTGTGTGTGAAAAATGATTTAAAGGCTGAAGCATATTTACTATATGTGCCTAAGGGTGGGCCGGGGATGGCAGGGGTTGGTGGCAATGTAAGTTTCTGGATATTTTCCGTGGGGCAAGGGCTTCGATTACCTCTCTCTATTTTGACCATACATGTGTTTGCATCCCTATACCACAATGAATTACTATGCACCACTTCAAAAGAGATGTGTGCGCGTCTTTGCCTGTTCGGAAAGTCGCAGTGACAGAAACAGTGAAATTCCAGTTTAAGTTTAAAGTAAGGGAGTAAAGCCTGTTTATGCCTTTAAGAAAATTTAATTCTGTCAGATCAATTTTGTTTTAAATAAATGTTCATTTAAAAGCAGTGCTCATTCATCATCACTAATGTTACCATTAGAGATGCGCACATCAACTGCCACCGAGACCGCTGTTGAAGGTGACGATCATCCATTTATAATCACGGGTAACAACAAAACAGAATATTGTTAATTTGACTGTCGGGTGCATACTTAAATCAAAAAATTATTGGGGCGGGTGGATGATTTGTATTTGGCTATGGATTCGGGTGACGTTGGGGCTCATCTGCATACTCTAAAAGCAGTCAGACTCTGCCAGGCTCAGGGTGAAAACAACTAAGGTGGTTTATCAAGTTAGTGGTATTACCTCCTGCATATTCTATTTGTGCGAGACATGAGTGCACACAGTGCATGTCTTCTCCAGGTCATGATTACCAGGTTGTTCATAAAAGCCGAAATGTGCCCAGATGTAGGCTGTTAAAGTAGTTGGAGCATTTTTAATTACTCACACTCGCCTCCCTCTGCCATTGTATTCTACCACGACAAAGCACACACACGACAAATGATGTCAGAAGAGCGTCAGCACATTATAATCGGTTATGGTCTATTACTAGCCTGGCTAACGTCAGACCTTGTCTCATTGAGACTGAGACGTGGTCTGGGAACCACATGTTAATTTTCTCGTATATGAGGCGTGGTTTATGAATGCGCTGAGCCGTTTATGGGTGCTAGAAATGTCTATCAAATGCACCTGGACGTAGCTCATAGCCAATCATTTCAATTATACCAGATGACGTATGTAGAGCGGCAGAAATTTGACGAGGAAGATGACGATGGGTCAGAGGTTTATGTCTTCAATATATAAACTACTTAGAACACTATCTAAGGCTGCATCGAAAGGTAGCTTCTATTCTGCTGCCATGTTGGGTCCATTGATATAAACAAACTGCTTCGGTGTGTCGCATAGACGTCATCATCGTCTTTCTGCATCCTCTCTGTTCTGTGATTGTTCCCCTCGCTGTAGCGAAAATCTGGTTCATGGTATCTAGACTACCTAGAAGCGTGAATAATATCACGCTGCAAGGCAGCATGAGGAAACCCAGGCTAGTCTATTACTGAACCAGTACCGAATCGTCCTCACCTGCATCGTGATGCATCGTAGAAACTATTAATTTTGACACCCCTAATTAAGAGTAGGGGTGGCACGGTACATGAAAAAACATCCGAACCGTTCGGTTCGCTTGTCTCGGTTCGGAGCGTGTGTGCATGCGCAATGTAGCCTCGTGCCCATATGTGACGTGTGTTTTCTTTTTGCGCGACATAAGCTTGTTCGACTTGAACCTGCACTGCACAGAGGGATCGGTGAATAACATAAACTAGCGCGAGAGCAACGGCTCCGTATGCTTTTCAATCACTTTCGCAGTATTTGATGTCATTACCGATCGCTCTGTGCAGCGCCGGTTCAAGTTCGTAAACATGCCAGTAAGAGTGGAGTATGGAGCGCTGCAGGTCACGGCACGCGGAGAAATGTCAAGTGGGAGAGATGAGGGAGTTGGAGGATGCGCCAGCGTCGTATAAGTCTATGGTATAAGTCCGTGTGTGGGAGCATTTTGAATTTCATGTTATGATATTTAAATATAACGCTACAGTTATGTTTAGATAACAGCTTCAGTCATATGTTTCCAAGTCCTCCACTATAATTTCAAGTGAAAAAAGTACCCTCACTCTCAGGGAATAGATGCATTGTTAAAACTGTTTTTGTGTTGAGGTTGAACTTATGTTTCGCTTTATGTTTATGGCCTTTGCTATTGCTATAGCCTAATTATAGGCAATGGTTCATGTATATTGACTTATTTATAAAATACAGTGTTTTAAGAGTTCCTCTCTTTTTCTTTTAAAAGATAGAATTTTTGTAAGAGCTACAAAAGTTGGCAGTTGATAAATGCAAGTTAATTTCTTTGTGAAAATAAGATTTGTGTGATAAAATGCACAAGTTCTTGTAGAGATAGTGAAACACATTCTCCTTTTTGCCAAATAAATGAAAAGCATGTCAATGTCTTCTCTCTTACTGTATCAAAATCTCACCTAGCTTTCCTCTGAGATAGTTCCAAAATGTGCTTAAAGTCAAGTGAAATTCAGTTTGTGCATGATTGTGCATGATATATATATATATATTAATACTGTATCCTAAAGTGTGTATAATTAAGCTATATATCACATGCTGCAGTATATTTCTGGAGTGTTAAATATTAAAAGAAAAAAATAACAACCGTACAGAACCGAAAATTGTGACTCTAAAACCGTGATACAAACTGAACCGTCAGTTTTGTGAACCGTGCCACCCCTAATTAATAGATATGTATACAAGGTTATTTATTTGAGGAAGTGAGTTGATTTTTAGTATTGAATGACATCAGAATAAATACTGTTCTGCCAACACCCTTCCAAAAAATGTTGCCGAATAACAGAGAGGATGTAAACAGAACACATCCCAGCAAGATTCTCTTTCCTGGGCAAACTTCTGAGAAGCAGGAAGTAATTTGTTGCAGCATAATCAAAAGAGTCCAACTGTTATATGAGTCATGTCCATATTGCAGAAAATGCCATAGGTTTTCCCACAAATTCCTGCCAACACTCCAATCCATTGCCATGGCAACCCCCAATCTGGTGGCAACCCTCCCTCATCATTTAATGACTTCTTTCTGATAACTATTTGGAAGAGGAGGAAACACCTTGTATCACCATGTATATAATCTATTAAATTAAAAAAAAAGCATATTGGATATTTGAGTATGGAGATTATTTGAGCACTTAGGGTTGCTGCATGGAATAAAAATGTGCCATCAGCACATTGACAGCCAAAAAAAGAAAAAAATTCCACTTAACATACTGTACAATGATGAAACGGGCCTCACTAAAACTGGAAGATGCACTAAAAATAAATCATCAATCTCATTTATACACACATTCACGCAAGCACGGTCAGGTGTCGATAAGAACAGATTGTAAAAGTAATACACACATAAGCCTCATGTTTATCTTTCTCTCATGCACTCATATATGCACACTCATACACAAACTTCTTAGGGCGAATCAGAGTCTCCCAGTTTCCATGGCAACTGTCATAGAAACAGTTTTGGAAGCACAGCGACATTCCAAAAGCGAAGAGTGCCCCCCCACGACATGACTGTGCTCGGGCACTTGCTTGGCTCCACCCCCTGAAAACTGACTGACAGTCCACACAATGATCCATCCTCAACGCCATGCTCAAACATTCACCCATATCTTCCTGTGTGCAGCACTCTAGCACTCATTACAGTATTGTATGTAAAACACTTTAAAATTTTGACATGCTACATGAACATTCTTTTGTAAAAAATAAAATATTCATGTTTGGATTTTCCAGTTTGTGTCATTTAAAAAGTGCAGTCATGTTTATAAACAATAAATACATTAGGGTTCGAATTATTACTCTGGAGTGCTTTAAGTTTGTTATTAATTTGGTCAAAGTTTAAATAATAAGTGTAAAACACATTTTTCATTTAATCTCTTCTTCTCTCAGCTGCAACAGTTCAAAAACTGCCCTCTTTGGAAAATGTTTATGCCAACCAGACTTGACAAATAAATATTTTGCCACTCCATTTCATACTGTTGCTCCAGTTGATATCAGAGAGGTAAAGAATGACCTCAGCTGCAACAGTGTAAACACTGCCCTTTTTGAAAAATGTTTATGCCAACCAGACTTGACAAATAAAAATTTTGCCACTCCATTTCACACTGTTGCTCCAGTTGATATTTAAATATTTTTGTATATTTATGTCTAAACGCTTGCCTTCCAAAAATAAGGAGATGGTTTATTATTATTATTATTATTATTATTTGTATCTCTTAAATATTTCCTCCAGCTCACATTACAGTGCATCCATTGGTTTTCCATCTCAACCAATACTGAAACAACCAAAAATATGTTACTAGAGACAAAACCTCCAAAAGACACTGCCAACAGCTATGACCAGGGATCTATGAACATGGGGAATGTCTTGGTTATATATGTACATCAGAATTTAACTGAGAGTCCAATAACCTTAGAGTGTAAACTAAACAAGCCAATGGACATTGGCATGTGGGATTTGCATCTCCTGTGGGTATAAATACAGAAGCACATGCAATGCACACAATGCAGGAGCAGAGTCGGTGACCCAGCCGCTAAGTGGTGCCACAGCAATTGTGGTGAAGGGACATAAAGTCTCCGCTCCCTCGGGGAATGAGGGTTAGATACGTAACCAAGATGTTCCCTTTCAATCAGTCACATTCAACGTTACGTCAGAGCTGAACTGACAAATTGGGATACCTACCAAACTGCCACTAATGCTGATTCTTCCAGCACCCCGTGTAAGCCACCTGGTGATGTGCGGCAATAGCGGCAAAATACACTTTCAGGGAGGAGTGAGACAGCATTCGCTCCAAAACCTTCCTGCATGTAGAAAAGCACAGCTCTAGTCGGTTCTGGTCATCTCTTGGGGTCGCGCCTTAGCGGGTGCTATCGCAGATGTGAGGCCGTGTGTCCACCAAAGCGTTTTTAGCCAGCTGAAAACGCCAGACGCTCTGCTGAAGACACCGTGCTTTGGGCGCTTGAGAGCGTTTTGGCAGCGCAGCGTTTTTTCTGTTGAGACGTTTCGTTGCTATGATACAGAATATATGCAGCAGTTTGAATGTTGACAGTTGGTCGGTGTGGTATTAGTCCCGCCCCTCCTCTACTATGATTGGACGGCTGGGTAAAATGTGACAGTGATGAGCACTGCGTTTTATCCAAAGTTGAACATTTTTCAACTCCCAGCGACCAGTAAAAACGCTGGGCGCTCGGTGCTTCAGCGTGAAAAAAAAAAACGCTCAGTGCCTCTGTACGCTCATGGCGTTTAAAAAACGCAGCGCTCCCATTGAAAACAATTGAAAACATACGCCAGGGGCGTGGAAAAACGCTTCGGTGGACACATGGCCTGATTGAGTCTACCACTGCCTGAGGTATGTAGCAACTTAGCTCTAAAGAAATATTAATAGTCAATCATAACTTGTTAGAATTGATTATGAATATTTGGATCATGTTGTAAAGTTAATATTACAATCAATCCACCTGTTTGTCCCTTGAACCCAGTGTTAATTGTTTATTAATACTAAGAAATTTCATTGCCGGGGGATGGAAATATCTTTCTTACTGTACAGTACTACTAAGAGCCCGTAAAATAAACTTTATTGCAAGGAGAGAATCAGAACCAAATAAATATTGTGCACAAGTTTTAGTAACTAAATCACAAACATATCTTAACTAAACACACATACATACATCATGCAAAGGTAAAATGGTGAGTGACAGAATGAAACTGGAAGCAGGAAATGAATGCCCCATCTCTCATAAAGCAAGTCCTTCATCAGAGGAATGTGTCAAAGTGGGGTTGTCATGAGGAGCATGAGTTACTGGATTCAGATCCGTTTGGGCTAGTAAGGCGCAACTAGTAAGACCTCCTCCTCGTCCTCCCCGACTTTGCGCAGTGTCTGTGCGAGTAGGCTAACTGGGTGAAACGTATATTTGTGTAGGTCCCCTTGGTCAGGGAGTAAAACAACTGGCAGTGAGGCATGTGCTGAGAGGCAAATAGGTCTATCTGTGTATCTCTGAATTGAGGCGAATCAAACACAACTTAATCAAATTCATCTCTCATGGGATTAATTTAAATGTGACCCAGCACTCAAGTTTCTGGAGCTCACATTCCTTCGACACAGGCTCCAATCTTCCCCCACTCAGAGAAGAATTTTATTGCCCTGCAGATAGCAACAGAATGCCACAGGAAAAACGTGTCAATATGTTAATGTTTTACCAAGACAAATCGACTCAGAAATGGTAGAACAAGATGCCTGACCACCAAAAGCCTGACCACCTTTGACCTCCCTCAGCATCATCTCTGTTGAGCGGGACAAAGACATAACACAGGCCCCTACTCCTTTGATCCCCTGACAAAGATGTTCCACAGAACATCTTTCCTTTTCCCCCACGAGTTGACCTCACTGTTGAGATCTGAGATCTCCCACATAAAATCACATAAACTCATTTCAGAACAATTTTCAATGTACTTCTACTCAAACATTCAGTTCTATGTTTGACACAGTTGTTTCTACAATATATGTGTTCGTTAATGCTTAGATCACATATTAATCATGTAATTGTTATTAGTTATTGTGATTGTTTATAACCCTAGAGTGTGAATGCAGTGTGTTTCATATCAAACAAATCGTATTCCCTTAATTCAAAAGATGGCTTGATTGAAATCTGTCTAAAAGGCTTTGTTTTATGATTATAATATATAATCTTAAACTGTGTTCCCTTGTTTCTCTGCTAAATGCTGGAGACCAGGCAGCTCACAGACCATCCATAAATTATAATAAGAAGGCAGATCCACCTCCTAAAATTGGGCCATTTTCTCACTGGTCAGAAGTTTTCTAAGAGGTTGGACTGAGTTTAAGTTAAAGATCTGAACAAAGGACCTCATGTTCAGTTCTGTAGTTCTGATTGATTTTTGTTCGTGTTCAGTTCGTTCAGTTCTGTAACCGTTAAGTTCGTGCCTCTCTCTAAAACCAACAAGAGAGTGTTTCTGTTCGTGCTTATCTCTGAAACAAAGGGCGTGTTCGCATGCTTCTACATCGACTAGACCAAATTCGACCAGCAGACACAATAACCCATCCAGATCGGGGTTAACACAGCAAATTCAAGCCATCTAACTCGTCTTACTTTAATTTCTTTCCTTTATTTCCTTTTTCGTAAAAGTCTCGGTTCAAAGTTAAGTTTGCAACGCGCTTCGAATTGGAAAAGATTCTCATTTGCTTGCTAATCACACGTGACCAGCGGCGAAACTTCCATCCCTGCACTTCAAAGACAACCAGCCACGCAGACCCGGCCGGGAAACCCCCCCTACGATGCAACGCAACAAAGGAATTCCCTGAGCCCCTCAAAGACAAGCGCAAGTACCCCAGACTCTTAGCTGAACTGGTGTGTAAATTAAATAACCTATGTAAGAGACGAAGGTTTAATTAATGCTCGATAGTCCTTTCAGGTCATGTTGCCTTACAAAGTGCATCTCTGAAAACTCATTCCTTAATCCTTTCTCATCCTCTTCCTCTTTTCGCGACTGTATGAATGTGTGTGTGTGATTTTTTTTTAGACCTTAGCTTTGTGTTTAGAATAGCTAATAAAGTCTTCCATATATTTGAAAAGATAATTGCCTTGTGTTGTGTTTGCACATTTAATGTCTTGTACTGTTCGATCTAAAGTTACCTTGCTCTACTGACTCCACCTTGTCTGAGGTACTCGAGTCTCGACCACAACACTGTGATGGTCATCTTCCCGCAATGGGTACATGATTCATCCACAAAAGCGACCTAAGTGTGCTTGACATTAGTTAATGAAACAAACGTTTTTTTAATCGATATTTAGAAAATATTGCTCAATTATGTAATGAAAACCACGCTTTATCGGCACCTACTGGCAGTTTACTTTCTTATTTAGAGTAGGCCTAATATATTTCTAAATTAATAAAACAATCAATTAAAGGGATAGTTCATCCGAAACTTTTAATTCTGTGATGATTCACGCTCATGTCATTTCAAACATGTATGACCTTTTTCTCTTTTTTTTTTCAAACAAGAAAAAAAACTATGACTATGAATAACTATGAATTTAATATCAGTTTAAAACTCAATAATTTCATGGCAATATTTAATTAAATTCAGATACAGCTTTTGAAAAAAAAAAATATAACAATCAAGTCCGTTTTAGCCTGAATCAAATATTTATTTCTAAATCTACTTTTTTGTAATGTCTATTTGACCCTTTTTTAAACTCAATAATGACTTGAACTTCTCTTTAGGGGATAATTTCTCAACCAAATGTAGTATGTGATGAATTTCCGATTAATTAATCGGCACATCATGTAATTAATTATATTACTTGACAGCACTAATTTAACATGGTTTACAATTATTTATTTTGCTTATATGGAATTTACCCCAAAAAATCATAAGATTCACCATATTATTAGGTCATACATGCATGCATTAGATAGTAATTATCTAATGAATTATCAGTTTCCTGTCACATGCAAACACACCCTGGTTGTCATCCTTAATGGAGATAAATGGGCCTGGTTGTGATCAAGCAAAGAAGTGTGCCTCGGTTATTTTAACATGCTGGGGAAACTCATAGAGAAATAATATGAGGTAACAATCACTAATCAAATTGCTATTAGTGATAAAACACATTAACGTTATAAATTGGCTCTCTATATCATGGCATTAGCTATTAATGCTGGAGTACTCTGAAGTAGTTATAATCTTGCTAGGAACTATTGTGTGGATTTGCAAATGAGATTTTAAGTAACTCCACTACTGATGAAAGTGACAGAACTTTGCTGATTTATTAATACATTATTTTAGCTGTATACGAGAGGAAACAATAAACAATTTAGCATGTAAATAAGTCGACATGAAACAACATCTTCAATAATTTTGAGTTTTAACTGAGTCAATAATTTTGACTCAATCGGGTTGTATTAAAAGCAAACAAAACAAAAAAAGACACAAAAAGAATGAACAGATTCAAATTGTAATTAATGTATCACTTTCTCATTTATGTGTTTGATACCAGTATTGTGCAAGCATTTAGAGTACAAACATGGCTTTCCCTAAAGCTCTTGAAAGTGCAAATATACACAGTGTTTATGAAACTTTGACTGCATATGCCGTGAAAAGAATTTTGTGGTGAAAACAAATGAGGTGCCACCAACACAATAGCTAAAGCATTTGACTGGTCAGTCATATATTTACAGACGTCAAGATAAGACTCCAATTAGGGACAAACGCTGCTGGGGCAGCAAATCTATAACCATCCATCAAGTAGCGCCAATTCTAACGAACTGGCAGGGAAAATTCAGTTCATCTGATGTGAATCTTTTCCTTTTTCACGGTGAGCGGACGTGTCTCTCTAAATGTCCAAGAACGGTAAATCACATTGGATGTGGTAGCCCCGAGAGGAGGGGTAAAATGCAGGGAATTGACTACATCAGGTGGTACATTAGTGAGATAATGGCCGATGCCTGTTTGCCTGTGTTCAATCGTAACACTATTCATAGAGAGAACTTTAAATAAAATATAGGAGGTGGTGTTTGAAGGAGCGTTACAGCTGATGGGAGTGGATTTTCTGTGTAATGAGAAGCCAGGCTTGTGCACCTGCAAATTGTTGAATGCCCGAGCGTGCCGTGTCTGTCTCTTTCTCTCCTCCGGTCTTTCTTCTTCTCTGTGCTGGCTGGTGTAATGCGAGCGTTTATTAGCTAATGCGGTCACCCACATGCTTTTAAAAATAGCAGCCTCTTCCCTCTCGCTGTCAAGGCCGATGAGAAATAAAGCACTCTATTGTGCAGCGAGAGGCAGCTCTAAGACAATAGATGATCTGAATGGGCTTGAGTTGAGATGGAGGAACGGCTTTGTGCCGGCTCTCAATAAGATATAAGAGACGTTAACTCGAGCCCAGCTGGTTCATGTTCCAAAGTCACTTGACATCTTGTTGCATTGTCCAGCAGGGACGCTACCATATGGCAATGCAATGGGCAATCACCATCCAAAATGGCAATCTGAATTCAAATGCAGTCATGGATGTCAAAAGTATGAGCTGACAATGGAAAGAGTCAGAGGGAGAAAACCGCCTGCCAGAGAGGAAGGGAGAAAGAAGGGTTGAACTCATTAAAACAGACTTATGACTACAATCTGGTCCACACTGCAGCTTATTCTGGCCAAGAACAGCCCGCTTAGACACAACATGCAGACCGACGAACTGCAGTTTGTTTGGATTTTTTGTCCCAATTTGGGGCATGAGGATCGGAAATTATTATCTGAATACACTATACCACAATAGGTCAGGAACAAAAATAATTAAAATAATGATAGAGCATGACCAGTTAAACATTCCATATAATATGTCCATCCAAAAGTGATTCATATAGATTTTTTCACAAATATAATTCAGAGGATGAAGCTGAATATGCAGTGGATGGTCTCACATTGATGGATGTCATGAGGACAGAAAAAGACGTCTGATTCATATGCTGAAACTTACTACCGTGGTATAATCTAAAGAAATCATAGGGACAGGGTTATCAGAGACCTATTATGAACTAATCTACGTGAGGTGGTCTCAAACAAAACATTTAATATATTTAAAAGATTTGCTGTTACAAACTTTAGCAAATCCAAAAACAACATGATAAAAAAAGAATTGTTGTTTGACAACTTTCATCTGCAGAATAGAATATTTGCCACATTTTTCAACAAAAATGTATACCATGTATATATATAATGTCAATATAAATACATAATTTACATAATTGATTTAAAACACATTCCTGATCTTAGGAACGATTAATAAAAAATATATATATATATATATATATATATATATATATATATATATATATATTTTTAAAGTTTGGTCAAAATGTAATAATTATGTATTTTTTGCAAATAAATTAAATAATTTATTTAAATTAAATTAAGTTATATTAAATAAATAAAAAAAACTACTATACTGCACTAAAATGGAATAAACTAATCTGTATAATGGTGAGGCATTCTCAAACAAAACTCTGAATATGTTTTTTTTTTCTTTTTTTAAGATTTGAGGTCACTAATCTTGCAAACTATGATTATTTCATCAGTAAGTCTGCTCACTGTGCCAACTACTGCGTTTTATAAACAAAGCTTTCCAGACAGACTGTAAAAAATAAAGTGCTCCCTGAATATTAAATTATTTATTGACCATCACTGAATATTAAAATAACAATAGATAAAATAGACAATTTGGATTTGCATTCTCCAAACTACCCAACTGCATCTGCAAAACTGTGTATTTTATCATTAAAATACTGTGTACACTCTTAGAAAAAAGGGTTCTGTAGCATAGGGTTCTTTACTCAACTCCAAAGGACATTTAATGATAAAAAAAGGTTTTATAATGAGAAGAAAGAATCCTTTTGGCACAAAGTTTCTTTAAAGGCTATTATTCGTTCAAATATTACATTATTTTGCAACATTTTGTAGTATGTAATTAAATTATTGTTTATTAAACTGTTGTAACACATTTTTTTTAATATCACATTTTAATCATGCTAATTATAGAGGATAAAAATTGAAATGGCACTATTCGTCTGATATTGATTAATTACATTTTTTTAACCCACATATCTTGAATTTTCGTGATCATTCACATGCATTGCATTTTAGGAGTTCCAAATACATAGCGCTTTAGAACCTTTTAAGGTTCTATATAGAACCTTTTAAGGTTCTATATAGAACCTTTCCTTCTAAGAGAGTATTTTACCATATCAGCATGTCGTAAATTTTGTATAAAATGAGGTTAACATAATCTTGTATCCAAGACTCTATGGACTTACATTCAGCAGATTGAGGTGTATTATTTTTAACCTGACAGAAACACAATTGTGACCTAGAGGTAAAGTGACCCAGTCCTCTGGGTGAGACCTTGACAATCTGATCCATGTTCTCCAATAAACCTCTAGAAGTTCGCAGGAAACCGAGAGGTTTGATTCACGCTCCTGTGCGCACTGAGATAAACTGCACTTGCTCATAATGTCTCATTATTTTGGAGCTTTTTTTGCTCCCATGTGACGCTGCCGAAAGCACAAGCTGACATTTGTAACACTGCTTTATTTATTCTTCATTTGTTTGTCTGCACTCATCTCACAAGGGATATTTGATGTGAATTGGGGATATAGAGTCCCAGTTCCGTAAATGGAGGGTATAAATGTGCAGGTAGAGGGACACAGGGAATTGTGCATTGTGAATTGTGGAACCTACTGAATGCAATATGTACCAGAGTGACAACATACTGAGAGAACTATAGGCAAACACAACACTTCCCTCTCTGATTAGGATTAATATGGGATCTGCATTTGGAATTATATTTCCCCATGAGATTTCCCCAGAGCATCTGACTGTCTTGCCCACTTGTTAATATGTTTAAATATGCTCCTCTGTGTCAACATACACTATTTGCTGTTTTAATGCTGTCCTGAATTACTCCTTTGTTAAAGTGAGTTGATTCAATTTCAAATCTTATGTTCCCAGTATTGTTAATGTGCAAACTGTGCAATAAAAATAGAGGTTTAAATTCAAACTTGTACCTTCATACTTAGATGATAAATAGAACAGAACAGAACCTGTGAAGAGCAGGGTGGAGCCAAGATCAGTGGCTAAATAAAGCAAGTTACTTTCTTAAAGCAAGTTCCTGGTCTTATTGTGAATGAATTAGTACACATTCTTAAAAAAAAAAAAAAAAAGCTAAAATGTTTTGCCTTTGTATTGCTTGATCTAAAGGTGATAATTTTGTTCGCCAGCCAGCTGGGCTGCATGGGAAACAAAAGTCCCATGGTAGGACGAATAAAAAAAAAAAAAAAAACCCAAATCAATAAACACAACAGGGAAAATGGGTAAGATTCAGACTGGAAGAATTTGATTAGGGATACAACACAAACCAGCCCAGGAAAGAAAACACAAGGCCTGCATACAAAATCACGTACATCCCTAATATACAGTAGTAGGCGAAAAGTAGTATGTGACAAAAGTAGTAGGCCTATGTCTAATTTCATAGTAGGGCCTACTCATAAAAGTGTTGGCAAAAAAGTACATGACTCAGTACTTCCGGCGAGATTCTGAAGTGTGCACATAACAGACACTTTACTATCCCATGCGTCAAGAGAGGATTTGGTAGGTCACTGGATTATGAGAACATGGTACATTTAGTAATTTCATTCATACTAGTACACACTTCCATGCTATTTTACATACTTTTTTAGCAGCCACAAAGTAATTTCTTATTTAAAATAAGTACCTACTTAAGAGTGCGTGCGATTTTGGAAGCACCAAAGGGGAAAAATTTGGGAAGGAAATTGCCTTTTACAGTAGATAATGATGGAAAACAGGTGGGGCAATTAAACAAATAATCAGGTAACAAAAGGTTTGGGGTAAAGACAATTGACAATGGAGTACATGGCACATAGAAAAGGTTAGTTTATGCCATGTTTGATGCCAGACATCATATCATGTTTCTAAGGTCCAAAATCATTTTGCATGCTCTTGCCTGCACCAATTAAAAACAGTTTTGCAAAATATAATTTTTGCTTTACATATACACAATGTAACAATTCCTTGAATGTTTCTGTGGAGCTCAGTTTGTGTTGCTCTAATTCATGCCATTTGCACGCACACGCTCCAAGTTTTAGTTTAGTGCAACATTAGCACCGCCCCAAGAGGAGCCACGGCAATAAAAGCTGCACTGCAGGCCAGCGATGGAGTTATAACACTGGCGAAAGAAGAAATCGATCACGACAGCCAGTCAAACAGCCATATTTAACACTGGCTGAAATGTGTCTGTGACTCTGAGCATGATGGGATTACAACCACACCCGGTGTCTCTAACCAAATTTCCATCCAGCTTGGCATCGATTTCACCGGCGGGGCCTAGGAGAGGCCAGAGTGAAGCAGTGTGTGGAATAGTTCGAGAAGATTAACAGAAAGGGGTGTGCATGTTCCTGAAAGTGTGTTTGGAGGCTCAATACAAAGCTTGATTGTGTTGCGATATGTGTGCATTTGAATATAATTGTTGATGTTTGTGTTTGGTTCCGTTCACTGTTGCAATTTAAGCTGTGTGATGGAGGGCGTTTTTCTACTTGTCTCAACCACTTTACTTGCCCTAAACCAATAGCTTTCAAAGTAATCACATTTAGTCTTTAAATGTTTCTCTCGACCCCTCACCTGCTTAACGTCACAACAGCTTGCAGAACTGATGTGTTCCGACCCTCTAAAGTCATTTCAGAGTCCCTGTTGCAATAAAACTACACTTGGTTGTCCAGTAAATTCTGTCTGAATCAATCTAAACGCCATTATGCGCTCCCCACTATGCGGTGAAAAAAATCCAGCATAAATGATGATAACAGAAGCAGTGGCTTGAGATTTTGCTGATAATTGTGCTTTTGTGATTGATGGAACAATTTAGGTTTATAGAGCATGAGAGGTTACAGACAAACTCCGGCGCCAGGATTGGACGGTTTGCCAGAAAGCTCCATCACCGCTATGACGGGAACTCCCCATCCACACCGTGGCCTTTGTTCTTATATACTAAATATGAAATAACAGCCACAAGAAACTCATGTGATATCTTGAGCAACCTTGTTCTAATTAAGAATTATTTGTTCAGAAGCTAAGGATAGTGCAGTGAGAATAGTGATATGTTTGGTGTTAGTTTTCTAAGTGCAAACCCTTTTGTTGAACGTCCCCTGAGGAACATCAAATCACTCCCTGAGGCCAATCGACAAGAAAATGTATAGCACACATCAGCTCTCAGTATATACTCTGGCATATACCACACAGTTAAGCAAAACAAATGTGAATTGATGTTAGCTAGGACTCATTTTGCAGAAAATAATAGAACAATTTATTCCGAGATACCATCTATTCAGAGTTTACCCATATAAAATGTACAGCGTGATAACTGAAAAAAAAAAAAATGTATATATATATATATAATGCATTAGGCTACATATTCAAAAATGTCCCTTTGTCTTCCACGGAGAGTAAACTTAAGGATTTACATGAAGGTAAGTTTTATGAAGGTAAGTAGTTAAATGACGGCAGAATTATCATGGGACTCATCTTGCCGATGTAATGAAAGTGAATGAGTAACATTAGCCTACTTGGGGCTGTCACGCAAAAAATAATAATAATAAAAGACAAAAAACACAATAAAAGTGATCTAATACGACTCGTCTGTTATATTAATATCATTATTTATTAATATGATAGCTTCATGTGACAAACAAACTGCAATTTAAATCGTTATATTATAATCACTGAAGCTTTACCTCTTTAGACTCGAAAGACTCGATATTTGTTATTATTAAACCATCTCTGTAACTGAACAACTGTTCTTTCGGACAGATATGGCAGTCTTTTATGATATTTGACTGATGTCTCTGACTGTGCTGATGCAGGTGTCTCTGTGCCAGTGCTGCTGTTCGGATTAGAAAGATTCATTCATGCCAGCCGAACTGCTGCAGAAGATTCATTCATGACATCGCCTCGACTCTCATTAATGCGTGTCATAGCTTTATGACTTTTATGTATTTCTATATCATGAAAGGCCAATTGGGGCAATCCTGGGGGAGATAATAATGGACTAAAGAAAACTGGGGGTAACAAATAAGGATCGGAGCCTAAAATTTTCTCCAGATATCTCTGTCTCTATCTCTCATTCAAATAGGCAGTTTGGGTGGCCGTACCGGGGCGAGTCGGTCGCAAATATGGCAGCGTTCTATTTGTAGTGACGTAGGTGGCATCTATGAATAGACGCATATTACACCAAATTTTCTCTCAAATGTTTGCTTTCACTTTAGACAAAGCCAATTCTGTTTATGTAAACATTGTGTGTATTTAACAGTATTAGCATAATAAGACTTGAAAGATAACTTAGTCCAGTATTCAGGCGCTGTTTGACAGGCTTCTAATGCCTGTGAGCGCCGGGGGTATGCGCTCAGGAAAGCACACGTTAGAACAGCGCATCAGATTTAAAGAGTACCTATTATGGCATTTAAAATGTTCCTAATATTGTTCTGGGAGTCCCCAACAACAGTTTTACAAGCATGCATTGACAAAAAACACTTTTGTTGTCTTATAATATGCATTTATTTTTACCTGAATTGCCCACCGACTCCCATATGAATCGTTTTAGCGAGTCCTTTTCCAAAACCCAGCTTTGCGTGACGCTAATCTGCGGTGATTGGTCACATGACCTAGTCAGTTGTGATTGGTATTTTCTGTGCAGAAAAAACGGAACTCTTATTACCTTAAATGGGTTCTCAACTCCAGTCCTCGCGACCCACTGCTCTGCATATTGTGTATGTCTCCCTTATTTAACACACTTCAGATCCTCAGCTCGTTAGGATAGAGCCGGCTCACGAATCCATACTTTATAGCGTTTAGGTTTGTGAAGCAATCATCTTCAAAATGACGCGAACACAGAACAAGGTTTGGGCTATACTTGTGTGGTATAGCAGTACTTGTATATATGAACTGCAGCCACTTAGTCTTCAAATACTCCTCACTTGGCAGGTGAAAAAAGTTCGCTTTTGCGTCGCACTTCAAAACACAGCGTCTCGTCGACATGATTGTTTTCCGAAGCTCAGATCTCGAAAAACGACAGAGTCCAAAAAGGTGCGGTGGGTCCAAACCTTCATGCTCTCAGACCTCCCTGGCCAGCCCAGGCAGGGTGGCCCGTCCTGGGCCAGTTTCAGATTTGCCCGCCACCCCTGGAGCTCCGGTTTTCCCTAGCGTCTCCGAGCGCAATAAGTGGGCGTTCCTTATTCAAATAACTTGTCAAGTTGACGTCAACCAGACAAAGGAAAAGCATCGTTCTTCGAACGATTCATATCAGCGACTCAGAGTCGACTCTTGTTTTTGAGAGACAATAACTTTGTATACGATGAACTTTCATGTTTAAAACTTTGCAAGATGTTTTAATTCACTTAGATCTATGTTAAACACTACATGAAGGGTAATTTTCAAAAATCCATAATAGGTACTCTTTAAATGTTTAACCGGCAAGGCTTATGCAAATAATGAACTTTTGTGAATTGCAGTGTCCCGTACGTACCTTATTGTGTGATGTGTAGGCTACGTCGCATTGTACAGTCGAGACAGGCTCCAGAACTGAACTGATAGAATGCACTGTAACATGATACTACGATAATTCTTCAAAAGAAGATCATGGAGACATTTTAATCGTCCACGATCAAAAATCCTCATATCGCACACCCCTAGTCTCCACAAAAAAAAAAAAAAAAAAAAAAAAAATAAGCAGCTTGTGTTTTCAATCATCTAATGTGACTACCAAATGAAAAGCACTCAAATTTGTCATTCAAATTTAGAAGCTAAATATATAACTAAATATTAATTCATTAATATAAAAAATACATTCACAAAGCATGCTGGAAAAAGGCTAATTGGTTGGATGTGGAAAACTGTTCTAAAAAATAATAGATTTTACTACAAACTACCCTCTTTACTCATCTTCCATTGTGATCGACAAAGGCCACATTTACATTTGGTTATTTAGACAAAATAATATCAACCCACATACATACGCCGTCAAGCACCATCAAAACTATGCCAAACTGGGCATTCACATGAGCATTTTCTGGCGCATAATGTGACATTTGAGAACCTAAAACCCTGTTTCTCCCAGTTGATACGGCAACACATAACCTGCATTATCAGAAATCTCCACTTTGGCTAGAGTTTTTTTAGAAATAATTGTTTTCTATGATAAAAACTAAGTTTTAGTGTAAATGAGAGGCCAAACCACAGGGAAATATCTGCGTCTGTAAACGGGGCAATAGACTGAGACATTTATAATCGATACCCCGTCTCATTTTGAAGTTGTTCCGATCACTATTCAGAAGGCCCTTATTGAGAAATGTTATCAATAAAGGCTCCCGCTATCACAGGCAGGAGCACAAAGGTCAAGACCTGAGCCTCAGATAACTCAATCCACTGATTTTCTGTCCTCACTCGATGGGATTGGGTTCAGCTGTGGCAATCAATGTGCTCATGTTGACATTTGCCAGGCTTGCTATTTATTTTCAAAGCAAAATGGATCCATGAAAAACAAAACAAACACCTGATAAAAGGGGGAAAAGTGTTTTCATAGCTCCATAACCATGGAAGTGACCTTCTG
Source organism: Cyprinella venusta (assembly GCA_038021265.1). Classification (NCBI taxonomy): domain Eukaryota; kingdom Metazoa; phylum Chordata; class Actinopteri; order Cypriniformes; family Leuciscidae; genus Cyprinella; species Cyprinella venusta. Next base: position 16,761,483 of record CM075871.1, read on the forward strand.
CTGAATTTTCTTCCATACAAATTTTGGCGTGAAACTGCTCATCAGTTTAGTGCTGAGATAAAGGCAGCTATGTGACTCTGCTGTAATTACAGCACAAAGAATCTTCATGCAGAGCTATCGATCATCTGTTTTCTAGTCCTTCCTATCCTCCTTTAATCTTATCTTCATTCATCTTTCTTTTTTAAGCACAGTGGAATCACGAAGACTAAAGAATCCCTTATGCTAAATCTTGTCTGTTTCTGGTTGCTCTTCATTTCTGAATAAGTCTTCTGTCCTGGGGTGCATTTTCCAAAAGCATTGTTGGCCAACTATAGTCACAAGTTCCGTCGTTATCAGCATAGTTCAAAGACTCAGTGTTTCCTGAAACCAAACAGCATCACAAAGTTGTATGGTTGGAACCACAGGTCTCGACCTGGGAAATCGCATTATGAATAACAGCAGCATCCCGAGGATGAACGAACATGAGAGAGTTGTAGACTATGTATGTAATGTAGGCTATTATGTATGCAATACAGAGATTATGTATTTATTTATGTTAATAATTGTGCAATTAATGTTTATTTAGCCTGCCTTTAATCTAAACCCTGTCTGTGAAAACAGGCCATTAAATGTACGGGTCTTAATGTTCTCTTCTATTCTAATTATGGACCAAGCAATGAAGAATGGTGCGCACAAATGTATCCTAGAAAATGAATGTGCTGATAATGCATCAAGTGCGCAATAAAAAAACTGTACACATACAGTCTAGATGATTAGATTTAACTTTCATCTCTCTCTCTCTCTCTCTCTCTCTCTCTCTCTCTCTCTCTCAAAACAACTGCATTAAAGCATCACTTTGCAAGATATCCATTTTTGTCAAACTGTGACCCCTAGAGTCGCTGTGGAGTACTTGTACTATCGTAAATCGCATTCACGCAGAGATGTCTCTGTACTCACGACCTGATCCCCTCCCCCTGTATACCGGTACCTGTTCAGTAGGATGGAAGCTGTAACGAGTTGACATAAGGTATGGCCAATTTAAGAGCTGCGCCCTATTGAACTGTCGGCAGTCTGTATTGTAATAATAACTAGAACTTATAATAGTGCCTTTCATGGTACCCTAGGTCACTTAACAAAAGTATGTGTGTGTGTGTGTGTGTGTGTGTTTGGGCTGGGGGATGAGTTAGGGGTCAAAAGACTTTGTGAAAAGAAATGTTTTAAGGTGCATTTTGAACATGGGCAGGGATGGGGCAGACCGGACGTGGAATGGTAAACTGTTCCAAAGTATAGGAGCAATTGCAGAGAAAGCCCTGTCCGCAAAAAGTTCGCAACCTGGTGCGGGGGGTGACCAGCAGGTCCTTGTCAGAGGACCACAGGGAACGTGACTGAGTATAGGGATGGAGGAGGTCACCGAGTTATTTTGGTGAGAGTCCATGGAGAGATTTGTAAGTGAGCAGAAGGATCTTGTAGGTGATGTGTGACTTGACTGGCAACCAGTATAGCTGTTGGATGATAGGAGTGATATGCTGCCAGGGCATAGTATGGGTTAGAACCCTGGCAGCAGAGTTCTGTAAATACTGCAGTCTGCTAAGTGCCTTAGTGGGTAGTCCAGACAGGACACCATTGCAGTAATCCAGACGGGAGGTGATAAAGGCATGAATAAGTGTCTCAGTTACTGAATCTGTGAGTGAGGCTGGAGTCGTGAGATGTTTCTAAGGTGGAAGAAGGCCATCTTGGTGATGTTGTTAAAATGGAACCTGAAAGATAGAGTGGCGTCCAGAATGACGCCCAGGTTGTGCACCTCAGGAGAAGGGTAAATGCCATCCACTACCAGACCCAGGTCACCAACTTCCCTGAGCAGTTGTGCAGGGGCCACCACCATGAGTTCTGACTTAATACTGTTCAGTTTGAGTAGGTTTGTCATCATCCATGTTTTGAGTTCCTGCAAGCAGTTGAAAAGTTGTGTGGGTGGAAGCTGGGAGGAGGGGTTTGTGATGATATATTGTATGTGCCTTGAACACCGCATGTACACAGCGCCGGGTTAATTCTGTTTGATGTTTATTTTATCAGATCTTTTTTGCCGTAGAGCAATTCGTTACATCACACGGCACTTCCTGATGCACCGGCTCAAAGTTGCAAGCCGGCTCAAAGTTGCAAGTGTGTACGTGGGGGGGGGGGTGAGATGCAGAGATGCCTCACCCCAATCACGACTAACAGATTAATCTTAGACTGTACTGAAATTCGAGTCCAAACAGCTCAAAGTTACTGAACTCTGAAACTTATTCACACAACAAAGGCACAACAGTCTCTGGTTGGAATTTCACTTGATGGAAGCATGACTTTTGTAAGCAGTCTTTACGCAGGATGCATTTCTCATAAAGATATTACCAAGTCATCAGGCATTCTAGATCTTTTTCAAGAGAGCTATGCATTGATAGTGGACAAAGGGTTTTAATCAAATAATTAGCTAATTAGATTAACTAACTATCCCACATTTTCTTAGCCCAAGTGGGCAGTTCATCAATGAGGAACTTGCACGCACACAAAACATAGCTTGTTTGAGAATCCACATTGAATGGGCCATGTGATTTTAATATTTAATGTATTTAATAATTTCACTTTGATCGGGTGATTCCTCTGTCATTTGGCTGGTTCTGTAAATCTGGACTGTGTATGCTATACTCAAAAATGTTCTTGGTCCATTGTTTTAAGTGAACATTTAAATGTCACACAGATCACAGGCAGGATCACGCCAGGGAGCCAATCGTCATCAAAGAGCCAATGGAATTGGTTTTGGGTGATTTACATCACACCAGAGATGGGGAGTTGCACTTAAATTGCACAAACAGCTGACTTCAGACATGACTTGCGACTCGACCCAAAAGACTCATCAACAACCTGTTTTCATGTAATTATTGCTTTTTAAATCTAAATTCATTAATGTACTTCTAATTTCTTGAATTGGCACATATATACATTGGGGAAGCGTGTGATGAGCTGCATGCCATGTCCCCTGCCCTTTGCCATACTGTGTAACGTGTATGCACCATGCCTGTATGCGCACTGTGCATTACAGGCACTTAATTACAGGCACTGCGCATTTACAAACAGTGACGGTAACACAGCTACATGCAAGGTGTGTGGCACCAAGATAAATTATGCTGGATCCACAACGTCAAACATCATCAGGCACATCAAAACGCACCCAGATATGTCAGGCACTTGCTAATGTGAAAGAGACGTTAAATTGAGCATAGTCACTGGTACAGTAACAGGCTAACCATCAAAAAGTGTTGTATTCACATGTGACAGACTTAGGTTAATATTTCACCAGGTCCAAGGGCTAGAGGGATGTGTTATGTAGCAGAAGATTAGACTATACAATGTCTTCTGCAGGGGTGGTGTTTTATCCTCTTTGTCGTCATAGTTCCCCACTTTTAAAAACGAGTCGTTTGCAGAGGCTGGTGTCAATAAAAGCTTTTATTTTACTAACAAGGATGTTTTCAGTTCTGAAACTTACAGGATAGTTTTATAATATGATGACCTCTTAGATGTCAAAAGCTCGAAAATATGAAACGAAACTTAGTAAAGACTAGAAAACGGAGATGAGAGTTCACACTCCCATCTCTCCCCTGAGTGCAGCTTGCGTGTGTTTTCTTTAAGAGCAGTAACCGTGAGGATTTCAACAGTCTTTTAAAGTTGAAGTTGCAGCCTGTTCATTTCACTGAATGTAGGAAAGGTCCGAAGACGAAAATACTGTGAATACTATGAAAAGACTTACAGAAAAGAAAATAGAAACGGGGGAAAACTCCCTAAATGGGAGTCATGGATCTTCTTTCTGGAAACGTAAGTGCTCTCAATTCGGGATTAAATGCAGAGGACTGAAACTGTATGTGTCTGTGGTGGGAGCTGATAAGACATCTCTTTGAAGCCAGTATCTCGAGTTCTGAGATGTTTTCTGTTATGCATCCCTCAGTAACAATTGTGTCAAAAGGGATCAATTTAGTCCAGACAAGCTGGAGCCATTCTTTTATTTACCATTCTCAGTTTACGTGAGGGGGACCTACCTTCCATCCTGGACAAAAGGTCTGGTTATCAACACGAGATGTCAGAATTCGCCTGCCCTGCAAAAAGCTAAATCCCAGGTTCATCGGTCCCTTCAGTTACAGTTACAACTAACTCCAAAATACAAGATATATTCCACTTTCCATGTTTCACTGCTAAAACCATATTACCCACCTGTCTCTGCTCCTACAACATACCCTGAGCCAACAGAGGCACCCCCCCTTCCACTGATCCAGGAGGATGGGTCCATCTACACTGTCCGTGAGATTTTGGACTCCCAACGTCGTGGTGGCCAAATAGAGTACCTAATTGATTGGGAAGATTATGGACCAGAAGAACGAGCTTGGGTTCCTAGAGGTGATATCTTAGACCCTACACTTCTCACAACCTTTCATGAGACTAATGCTGATCTTCCTGGACCTCGTGGTAGAGGTCGGCCACCTCAATGTCAGGGTCCTCGGCCCAGAGCAACTTTATGGCCACAAAGAAGAAGCTTGAAATAGCTGGGGACGTGAATGGACGAATATAATCCTGATCCAAAAGAGGCACCCCCCTTCCACTGATACAGGAGGATGGGTCCATCTACACTGTCCGTGAGATTTTGGACTCCCGATGTCGTGGTGGTCAAATTGGAATTCCATTGATTGGAAAGATTATGGACCAGAAGAACGAGCTTGGGTTCCTAGAGGTGATATCTTAGACCCTACACTTCTCACAATCTTTCATGAGACTAATCCTGATCGTCCTGGACCTCGACGTCGGGGTCCTAGGCCCAGTGGAGCAGGCCGTGAAGGGAGGGTACTGTAACAGACGCACCAGGTTCAATCAGCAATCAATCACAAAGAGTGCCATCTCCAGAGTACTGCTCATGTCTGATTCCAGTCAATTCATTCATCAACCCCAGCATTTAAGCACATGCTTCGAGCTTCATTATTGTCAGGTCTCGTTTGAGTAAGGACTGCTTTTCTATGTTACAGATTTTCTGGAAGTTATATCGCTCACTAATGTTCCTGGTCTCCTGCGTTTCTCCAGTCAACTCCAGGAGTGTTTCAACCCAAAGTGTGTGCTGACCACTTCCATCAATCATCTAGATCAACTGCTGCTACACGTCTGGTAAGGATTACTCTTCCATCTTCATCCTTCTCTCCATTTGCCAGCAGTTTTCAATAAATCACTATATATTCAGTCTAATCATCTGTTGTGTCATTCCATAACACGCAGCATTGAGAGTAGCTTTTGATAGGGAACGTCTCAAGTTACTTGTCTGTAACCCTGTTTCCTCCCCAACAAGAATCCGTTGCAATCCTCCGCCTGACCAGAGAATGGCGCCGGACGCGACGGGGGACTTGCAAAGCAGGTGATCGAAGAAGCGGCGCTCACGGAAGTACTCATGGGGGAAAACACAGGTCTCACTGGGGGGGGGGGGGGGCTGCGACTTGTGTGGGGCTGGGAGTCACAGCAGGTTGTTTGGAATTCATCATGATCTTCACCTCTTTCTGTTGTTAGGTCAAGCCTTCTGTCAGGATTCAGACTCGGAAACAGAGGTAAGTGATAAACATAAACTTTTCCCGCAGTGGAACCCTCCAGCACCAGAAATGAGATTTCCTCACGATGAAGATGACCAATCTGAAGAGTGATGTCCGGGCTGCGATGTCCAATTCTTCCTCGGCCCAGTGGTTTCCCCAGGATGGATTGGACGTGGAGAGTTTGGGGAATCACTCGTTGACGTGCCTGAAGCCGTTGAAGAGCAGACAGAGCTATAAAGTTGCCTGCAGATCCAGAGTCAATCAGGGCTTGTACTGGAAGAGATCGGTGTAGATAAGTGATGATCACTGATGTATATTTCATAGATGAGATGGGTAGTGGTAGACGGACTGTACTCACCGCGGGCCGAGGAGGACGGATGGGACAGGTGGGCAGTTGATGGCCGGTAGCTCCACAGTACAGACAAAGATGATTGGAGATACGACGTTGTCGTTCAGATGAAGACAGATGATGGGACCCAATATCCATGGGTTCTGGTGCTGGAAGGTTCGCGCCTGATGGTGGACCAGGAGGAGGAGGTGTGGGGGTGTCGAGCATGCATGCAGTGTGGCGTTGATCCACGCGGATGGAGCGTTGGATGATATTCTCGAGACCCACTACGTCATCGTAGATAGCTAGTTGTAACCGAATCTCTGGGTTTAAACCATGATGATACACCGTGATCAGCGCAGACTCATTCCACCCACATGTGGCTGCAAGAGTGTGAAACTGCAAGGCATAAGAAGACACTGAAGATTTACCTTCTTTAATCCAAAAAATCTGATCTTGTACTGATATGATATTAGGACTGAGAAAAAACTTCTAGGAAGTGAGCTGAGAATGTTTGTGTTACCACACCACGATCCTTCCATAGGGCATGTGCCCAGCGAAGGGCTCGTCCGCTGAGAAGAGAGATTACAAACGCCACCTTCAATCGCTCAGTGGGGAATTTTCCTGGAATCATCTCCAGATAGAGCTCGCACTGCAGCATGAATCCGTTGCACTCAGCCTTCTCGCCTGAGAAGGGCGCTGGCTGGGCCATGGGACATACAGAGGCAGTGGACGAAGAAGCTGGTGTTGTGAAGGTAGCAAGTGGTGATGAACTGATCCGGGGAATGGGGGGAGCTGGCGGCGAGATCGCCGCTGCGGTGGTGCTGGGAGTGGGCTGTAGCATGTTTGTTGGTCTGGTCTTCTGTCAGGGATCAGAGAATACAGACTGTTGAGTTTAACAGGTTTATTGGAGGTTGAACAATGGAGAATGGCAGGTGAGTAAATGGATTGAAGAGTATTGAAGGTATCTTGAAACAGCCTGTGATTAGAGTCTCTTATCTGATGCAGGATGAATAGAATCGGCAGGCTGATGGCAGACGGAACACTGAAGAACGGGAACAGGACTGGAGAGCAGGAAGACGAAGGATCTGAAGAGGGACTGGAATCAGGTAGGTAACGGGTAAGTAGTCTTTGCGAATGGAGGGAGTCTGAGCTCGTATGTGTCGACGAGACCAGACAACTGAGGAAGTGCATGGGTGAGTCTTGGTGCTGTGAATGAGTGCTGGTGAATGAGACGGGGATTGGGTGCAGTTGGCGGTGACAGGTGATGGTGATTAGTAATCCGGGGATGTCGATCGGGTGGGCGGAGTGATGGAATATGGCACTGAAGCAGGGCTGCGTTCATCCCAGACAAAACGTTGCACAACGTTTTTTAAACAGAAACGGTGATGCGTTGAACACCCCGTTCTGATGACGCAAGAGTTGCAACTATGGAGCCCGATAAGGCCATTCTCTCTGTTCTTTGTGAAGAATTTTCGGAGCCTGAAGTCAGTATAAATATGTGTTTAATATTACAAAATATACCCGATGTTACAGTAACTGCACTTTCCGCCCAGAACACAAGAGAACATCCTTACCTAATTCAGACAAAAACACATTCTGTTTAGCCTCACATACTAACTTTATTTGTATTTCATTATGTTTGAATAACCTATTTTCTTTCTCATTTTTAGGAAAAAGCTCTTACCATTTTTTTATTTCTATACTAAATGTCATACACTTGCAATGAAGCTAAAAAATAAAATAAATTACATCATGTTGATATCCTATATTTTTACAATAAACGACAAACATATCTTCTAAGTTCTAATATCCTCAGTTGTTGCATATAGCGATCTGCATTGAACACATTTGTAAATTATTTTCCTTAACCCATTGTACGAGTTCACTTTAATACCGCGTGCTTTATATACATCTTGCTGCTGATTGGATTGCAGTTCTGACACACCCACCAAATGAGAGAAAACATATCTCAAACCCCGTTGCACACCGGTGCACACCGTTTCCTGGAAACATGACGTTCAGCTAGGAAACCGTAGCAAAACATTGCGCACCGTTTTGAACTTGAACGTGCCCCAGGTGTATCCGTGACAACGGGTGCACTGATAAGAATTAATTCACAACTAATGCACAGATAATCATGAGTTAATGTATGACTCATAGGGGGCTTTCACACTGGCAGTTTAGTTCGGAACGGGGCACGGTTCGCATGAAAAATCGCTAATGTGAAAGCTGTCATGGGACCCGGGTGCGCACTGGGGTACCGAACCCGAGACTACCTGGAGGAGGTGGTCTGAGTTCGGTTGCTTCCGAACCGTGCCGCGGTTCGCATGAATGGGAAATCAACACGGATTTGGGCGCGCACTTGTTCAGGAAGTAAAGTATCCTGCGCATGCATTTTAGCTTATTGTGATGTATTCAGTTAAATAAAACACTTGTACGGGATGATAGTTTTGAAGAATTACCTTGGATACGAACGAGAGTGAGCCTGCAGTGTATTCGTGCATTGCGCATGTAATCAGAGCAACACATTTGGAAATCCACTGTCGCCTCAAAAGAGTCCGTTTGCAAGCAGCAGAAGTCCACCTTATGTGACACACGCACAGTAAACCTGTATTGTTCACTCAACTGCTCATAATAGCAGAAAATTAATTTAAAAAAACACAATATTTACCCACGTTCTGCTTTCTATCATGCGACGCGCACGTTCGCGATGACGTAAGATGCACGCAAAAGCACCAGGGTTCGGTTGAGTGTGAAACCAGACCAACGCTGCGGGGGGCGCCGGAAACAAACGCGCTCGGGCTCGGACCACAGCAAACGAGCCCAGTGTAAAAGCCCCCATAAACTATTAAATAATTATCACTGCATCAGCAACTAATAAAGAGTCTATTTGATTAATAGATTAAGTAATAAATAAATTGCTGTTAATTAAATGTGTCAACATGCATTAATTCCTTAATAACATATTTTGTTAACTACTATTATAAATTAATTAGTCAACCTTATGCGCTTCAACTTCCCATTGTCTGCTTTAATTAATCATTAGCTAATGATTTGCAAAGGTTTCATAAAGTTATGAATTTACTTATTGAGGCACATGACTGTTAACTAATTGTTAAGTAATACGTCAATACGGTTATGGGTTTTGACAGTTGTACATGCAGCGAGTGTAATGTCAAAGAGTGTTTGAAGGTTGGGTAAGTTGAGCTGCACACAAATATCAGCACACCAGAATCTGAAATACTGACACTGTTACACCATGTTTAAACTGGACAAGACCATTGCAGCTGTCTAAACTGGACATGGCAGACCACTACAAGTCCATTTGTCTTTCATAACAGACAGGGCCAGCGATTGCTATAGGCGAACTAGGTGGTTGCCTAGGGCGACAAATGTGTTGGGGGCGCGTCACCCTTCACCTACTTCATATTATTTGCTACTTCCAAATTAATCGAGAAATCACAGAGTTAGAATGAGAAGCAAAACAAAAATATGTTTATTAATGATCATCCTCAAGTGCCCCTCAGCCACACGTTTAATTACTTAAAGACCCCCTCTGATGAAAAAAAAAATTTCTAGGTGTTAACATGTTCTTGTGTCATTTTTCTAATGTTAGAGGGCGTTTCTTGAGAAAAATAAGCTCAAAGTTGCATTTCTGAGTATTTGTACATTCAAATGGCTGTGAATCAGTAGCAGACGCTAAAATGCCAGCTAAAATAGACTGGAGTTGTGACGTTTTAACTTCACTGGGTGGGGCCACAAGCTCATACTCTCCTCCCTCCGTACTGATTTTCCCTAAACTTTTTACAAACAAGCATGTAGATAATGTATAATATACTGTAATAGTAGTTAATTCGTGTATAATATATAATAAAACACACCACAGATGAACAATATAGAAAAGAGACAGACAGGGACAATATGGAATATGGAAGCCCGGTATAAAGGTAAGTCTTCTCATCTCAGCCATTAAGGTGTCAAACGAAATAAATGTACTCAGTGTTGTGCACAGGCATTTAGGCATCAGCAGCCCATTCGTTTTGTTTTGTTAAATGACGGCGCTGAGTTGGTTCCAAGTATATAGTTTACTTACAAGTATAGAAATTTGTACAAAACTAATTATGAAAGTTTCCTTTATTTTCCACTGCATTTGTTTTGCAATATAGCCTATTATGTAGTAATGAAATGTAGACAGACACTGTAACTAAAGGAGGTTTGAATTTTTCTTTGTATAATTTGCACACTGAATTGCACCAGATTGATGAATTTAACATTTAAATTTGATTTAAACATGAATTAAACATATATTTAATTCAAATAGCAGAGCCTGGCCGCTTATTCTCTGTGTTCATCCTTTAAATCCTAGAGCTCAAGCTTATCCTGACACACTCCTGTGCCAGACACCTACATCTTGGATGCCCCTGCTAAAACATATCAAAAATTAAACTGAACTATCCCTTTAACAATTAGTTAATAGTCATGTGCCTCAACAAGTAAAGTCATAGCATACACCTTTGCAAATCATTAGACAACTGGAAGTTGAAGGGCATAGCTTTGTCTAATTGTGGTAATTAACACATTAATTTACAATATTAGTTAATAAAATGCAGTAATAATTAATTAATGGTTTAGTTAGTCATGAGTCATGCATTAACTCATGATTATCTGTGCATTAGTTAAGTATGAAGTGCCCCCGTATTGTTAAGTGTAACCTTTACTGATCTGAAAAAAATGTATGAATGTAGCACAGATGTGCTGTAGTCACCACACAGACATCATCCAATAGATCACATATTGCATTTAGTCCACAAACACACACACAAGAGTTTTTCATTATACGGAGATCCAAATTCAGCAGCTCTGCCTGGTCAGGGCTCATATATCAGGGCCATGACAAACGGCTGACCTCGGGGTGAATGAGCAGCTTCATGGCGGATGTGGATCACTGCGGGACACCTTTGGCCAACCCACTGACCAGCCCACTGCTCAGCAACCCCCGTGACATGAATTACCACACACCCAGCAGAGTGCTGACAAGACAGAGTGGATATGAATTATGGACACACATGCGGTACATGCCTGCCTGAGTTTGCGATACTATTGCAGATACACACACTTGAAGTCAAAAGTTTGGACACGTGAGACTGAAATTATGATTCCTATCATGATCCCAAAATGTTTTAATCTAAAGGCTTTTGCATACATGCTTGAAATTTGACAACTATATGCAAGCATTTCCACACAATAAAAGAAAAACGTAATTGTTGATTGTATTTTTAAGTAAATGATTAGGATCAGAGAGAGTGAATGAAAGTAGTCAATAAATGCATAGCTAATTCTTTTAAAAGTTGTTATAAATTGTTTGAATTGTACAGATCAAGCAGACGAAGCAACTCTTCTATTGAACTATTTTGACTGCTATTGAACTATTTTCAACTATGTTATCTAAAATGTGGAAAACAGTCAATGCGTGCTAGTTTACAATAAGTACAGTAAATACATTTGTAATGTCACAAATTGGTTCATTTGAAATTTCTAGTCTTCAAGGAACATATTAAGCAACACAAAAATCTAAAGCAGCACAACAGTTTTCAACATTATTAAGGCATAAAAAAAGTTTGGTTTTATTTCATGCGAGATACCAGCAGTCAAGTGACAAAAGAACGACTCATACCCCAAGACTCGAGAGAGATGAACTAATCGTTTCTCTTTCCCGGTACTGACAGCATAGCCTCTAGTCTATGGGACTGACAGGAAGAACGAAAGACTCGGACGCGGCCGAACCCGAACTCGAGACTCAGCACAAAAATCTAAAGCAGCACAACTGTTTTCAACATTAATAAGGAATAAAAAAAGGTTTGGTTCCGGTTGGTTGTCATTTGAGGTCAGAGGGGGGGCCCGCCGGTAAAACCAGCTATGCAAGTTTGAGAGTGGCGCCCCTGACACAGCTCGTGAGAATCACGAAATGGTTCACGGCAACAACGTCACACGCATCAACAACAACATACTGTATGAAGCTACTTTGGCGCATCCAAGTAAACTCGGTCAAAAATGTCCAGAAAAAGGCAAAGAGAATCGGACCGTGCTAGAAACCGGACAAGAGTCCACTCGATCGGGCTTTCACTCGTTGGCGCGAGCTTAAAAGCAGCACTGGATTGTAACTGCAATGCTGACCTGGCGATCTTATTGATGGACTTGTAAGTAAATCTCTTATTTGTAAACTTGTTTGCGTTCTATGTTGTATGTTGCTACGCTGGCGTGTGGTATGTAATTTTTTACGGTGCTGTTCATTCATTCGTTGTTGATAATCTGACCAGTTCAATAATTCTCACATATGTCTAGCTTTCGATTACCAGAGCTTTAAGCAGACTTCCTAACAAACAGTCGTTTCTCTTAGTCTTGTTGTTTTTTTTTCGTTATGTTTATTGCCGAGCTTGCCACAAGAGCTAGTTTGCCAGCTGAACTCAGATGTTGTGATGTGTATTTATCACGTAACTTTAGTCCTGTGTCTGGTTCGGATTTCTTATGGCGTGCGTAAGTTACTGTTATATAAACTTTATCTGACTAACAGTGCACTTCCCGACTGTAACTTTACTTCAAATTGTGTTGATTATGAATCAATTAAATCTTGACGCTGTTGATGTTGATTCTTGCGATTATCATGAGGACATAGTCAATATCTCACATAATTATTCGGACATATATAAGCCTAGAGGTTGAACTGAACTGTGAACACAATTTGCAATTATGATTAATTGTAATAGTCATGTCTAATGAAATCATAACGACCAATGTTATGAAATAATGCAACGTACATTTAACTTTATTGATGTCATCTGACATTTCGTACTGTTTACATTACAATCAAAAAACATAAATTAAATTATACAGTAGTCCAAACACTATCTATTTACTTATGATTTTGCAGAAATCACGTAAAAACGTTATAAGCCAGCAAACGCGATAGGCAACTTTATTATTAAAAAGCAGTCTAATACTTGACAGTAGTTCAGTAGATATGCAGTGACGGGAATAACGGTTATTTACGACAGTGCAAGTACACCACAGAGACTCTAGAGGTCACTGTTTTATAAACAAAATCTGAGACTACATGGTGTGGCTTTAAACACGATCTACTTAAAGCAACACAAGGGAACTTTTGCTCTCGGGGTCCCCCTACAGTTGGGAAACAGTATTGTCCTCTACTACTGTCGTAAACTCTGTCATCCTACATGCACGTGCATTTGTTGACAACCATGATAGCCCTGAACACTGTAGAAGGTCACATGCAGGTGTTCTGCTTGCGTCACGTGTGAAATGTCTTTATCCCAGGTACAGTGGCATATATTTCAGCATGTCATATGAATATAATTTCATGGGTTTTATTTTTTTCTAACAACAAATGATCACAATGCTCACGTTTACAAGCCATCATAATTATAATAGCCTTGTCAATTGGTCTGTTTTACTGAATCTATATGATACTTCAATGCAATGTTTGGGTGGTAGATAATAACCATATATCGTCAATATTATAATATCAAGCTACCATAAATGAATCTGCAAATTTTAACAATCGATTTGCATTATAGCTTGAGGCAAGAAAAATAAACAAATATAACAGACATGTTAGGTATCCTAAAATATGATTTTGTACATCTTATATATTTACTTGCAAGAATGCAGCCCCTACCAAACTTGTACACACCGTTTAGACATAAAAAATAGAATATAGTTTACTAGCTACTAGCTACCAGACTGAAAATTCACTACTCTACTGTCATTTTGATTCATGAAGATAAACGGAGGATAAGATAGCTTCCATAACATAGTCAGGCAGACAAAAAAACAAAAACAAAGAGATAGTATGCAAGCATACTTACTACTAGTCCAAAAGCATGACAGCCAAGTCCGCATCGGTCAGCACCCCTCCTTCTCCTTCAGCTCATGCCAGCGAGAAAACGCTGGCCCAATGCTTATCCTCGTTCTGCCTTTAACACGATCACTTTCTCTTTTTGTCTTTTTGCTTTGCTCTTATAAAACCTTTGCTTTTTTGTTTGCCTGTTCTGGTTCGGCCATGACTATAACATTTGGCTCGCACGTCCGATTTTAAGGAAGTTGGGGTGATGGTGGAAGTGACATATGTGCCGTCAAGCAATAGAATTTTGTAGTTCTCTGTGTTCGCTGGGTTACTACCCGAAATCTGAAGGTTAAAAGTATGATTAAAAATGTTACAGACCCAGTGAGGCTACGGCAGACATGTCATTCAACTTATAGTAAGTTGATGTACCATCACAAGTAATTTGGAAATATATATTATGAAGGTTGAAAAGTTCCCTGGTGTCACTTTAATACAGACAACTTCATTATAAAGAAGAAAAACGGAAACAAATGCACGTGCATGACCTTCATGACCTCGGTGGGCCGATATGCCTTTCTCCGAATGCCTTATGGTATATCCACGGGTAGTGAAGTTCTCCAAAGGTGTATGGAACAGCTCGTTGAAGGATAATCATGTGCAATCGTGGTTGACGACATCCTCATCTGGGGCAGCACAAGAGAAGAGCATGAGCTGCGCCACCGCCAGGTCATGGACAGAATATGTGGCGTAAACCTTCAGCTCAACCCTGACAAGTGCCATTTTCGGGTGTCTGAGGTGTCTATATCAGTCACCTTCTAACTGACCAGGGCATAAAGCCAAACCCTAATAGATAGATGCAGTCTGTTCAATGCCAACCCCAGAAGACATGGAGTCCCAAGGTTCTTGGGAATGACAAACTATTTGTCAAAACTCATCCCGGGCTATAGCGAAACCAGTGCACCCCTCTGTCAACTCCTGCTTCAGGATGTAAAGTGGTTTTGCCAGGAACACCACATGGCATTCACCAGACCCAAAGAACTACTCACAAGTCCTTCTGTACTTCAGTACTTTGACGTGCATCAGCCAGTGATGTTATCTGCAGATTCCTCGCAGCATGGCTTGGGTGCTGTCTGCCTCAAGAACAACAAACCTGTGGCGTTTGCCTCAAGAGCACTTACAGAGACTGAGTTACTCTATGCTCAGATAGAAAAGGAGCTGTTGGCCCTTGTCTACTCTTGTCAGAAATTCCACAACTACATATATGGCCGTCCAGTGACTGTCGAAACTGATCGTCAGCAGCTCATCGCTATTCTAAAAAAAACATTACACTCAACTTCTGTGTGCCTTCAGAGGATGATGCTTAAGCTGCAGCGCTACAACCTCAATGTCATTTACAAGAGAGGCAAAGAGCTATACCTAGCAGATGCGCTCTCGCGTGCACACCTGCCCTCCACTGACTGGGCTGAAACTAGTGAGGACTACAATGTAATGACAGTGGAAGCTCTCTCCTCAAGAAGAATTGTGGAACTGAGGCAGGAAACACAGGCAGACCATCTGTGCAGACGCTTATCTGAGGTCGTTGCAGAGGGCTGGCCTGTAATAGGAAGAGCACCGCAGCAAAACAGCTACCAGGTCCAGTCCGGAAATGCCACATATGTGAGAAACAGGCGCCACCTCCTACACACACCTGAACAATACAACCCGCCCACAACAATAGAGGCCCCATACAACCCCGATAGGGAACCTCTGCCAGAACCCCAGCCTATTATCTAACAGCCGAAAACAGAACAGGTGCAGGAACTACCCGTAGTCGTCACCCGTTCAGGAAGAATATCAAAGCCCAACCCCCGGTACAAAGACTACACGACAGAGAGGTCTCCCTATTTTTATTTCAACAGCCCTGTGTTTTTTTTTTTTTTTTTCTCTGGATAAAAAAGGGGGGGGGGTGGACCTATGTTGTACTCTGTTTTGCAATGTTAAACGTTGTATTCTGTTTTGGCAGTTTTGTATCATATCTTGGTCCATGCGTTAGGTTTTACGTTGTTTTCCAGTTCTACTGCACCTATATATATATATATATATATATATATATACTCATCATTAAGAAGGGGGATGTAGATTATGTTGATGACGTATAGGATGACGTAGGAGGTCTAGTAAAAAAAACAGAAACACGGAAATAAGACAGAAGTGAATAATAATAATAATAATAATAATAAAGAGCAGACCTGAGTTCTGCACGAGGTGTCAGTGAGTTTGTACACACATCTACAATTAATATGTGCGAGAGAGAGAGCGTGTGACCGGGGCTCTATCTCTATCTCTGCTCGTCCAGTTCATGCGCCCTGTCACACGCGCAGCTGTGCATCTAACGTTTCATGACAACAACGATGTGTGAACGCCCGTGGCTGCTTCGTTTGTTAGCATTGCTGGAGGACAACAGGCTACAAATACGGTGCCGTACAAAAACATAAATTATAGTTCACCTCAAAGTTTTTCATTTGTGTATTTATTTAATTTGTATAATTTCTTCCCCAAGCTCATAAAATAAATTTGGGTCGCGCATAAATTGACAGGGTCGGTCGGAAACCGGAACCAACATTTTTTTTTTATTATTGTTTTTTTATGCCTAATAATAAAACTAGTTTATTGAGCAGCATCAGCATATTAGAACGATATCCATGGTTTCTGATTAGTTACACACCTGATTCTGTTCCAGTTAACAGTAATTCATTGGCTGATAGTGCGGGCTGCCTCATCAGTTGTGCTACGTCACTCACTGTTAACACAGTGAACGCGGCATCTGTCCTTCAGATTTTCTTCTTCAGAAGAAGGGGTTTAGCTAGCCGGTGGTAGTTGTTTTTCGTTGGATATTCTCGTTTTGTACACAATGCTTTTTCCTTTGGAATGGAGATTTTATTCACCGCAGTGTCTGATTCAGAGGACTTTGGGCTGAGGACTCTTCCACGTAGATCTACTACTTCTGACTAAATCCACATTTTAAAGGGAATACTCAGGAGATTACCAGGAACCGTCTGAGGTCACCTGTGCAACCCATGTTCTCTGAATAGGGAACGAGATGCTGTGTTCGCTGCCAATCTCCTCTCGCTGCCAAGCTGGGCTTCTTCAGTTGAAAATCTAAGGAGTAGATGAGCGCCGCAGAAGAGGAGCATGCGCCATCAGCCAATGAATTGGCATGATTCTATACGGGTTTAGACAATCAGCACCTCCCAAGGGAGTTTCCCATTGGGTCATCGCTACGTAGCATCTCGTTCCTCGTAAAAACTCGCACCTCATTTTCAAGACATTTATAAGACAAAAAAAAAAACATCTCAAGATCCCTTTCAGTTGTGCTCTGTTAAATTGTGACCTTGTTCATGTTACACAATCAGAACAAATGTATGTGCAAATCAATCTTTGGTTTTCTCTATATTGTTGCAATGAGACAATTTACAGTAACCCTTGAGCTAAATTCATACTCATAGCCAACCACATAATCAATCACATCAAATTTAAATGCCCTCCATTTAAACAACATCTGTCAGTCAAATGAGCTGGCCTGTAGCCAAACTTTATATTGAATCTTAAAGCAGCAAAACAAACCCCCAAAAAAGCCCAGGCAATCTCTTCCACCTTCACAGGGATGGACTGCAGCTTCCCTCTGGATTATCCTGTCAGAGAACAGGCCACTGCTCATATTTTACATTTAAAGGTGGGTGAAATGACCAGCCACACTATTTGACCTGTTCCCAGATTGTGTATGTTTTTCTTTTTAAGTGTGACAACGGCATTCTGCAGGTGACAGGGTCAGTGATTTACCGATTCCATAAATGAACTGTTTAAAGCAAGACGGAGAGCTCTGCGGCCCAAAGTATCCCTTGTAAACATAAGTCAGCGAGGGCTATTGTAGGCAATGGAATTGGGTTGTTTAGATGATGGACAGCTGCCAGGGTGACACTCCTCTGAAACACTGTCTGATTGTCCACTCTTTAATACACTGCTGTATATTTTCTCTTTCAGGGGTAAATGGGTGACATTCAGATGTCGTAACGTGAGGTAATTTACAACCCAATCATTCATGTATATGCATGCTTAAGTTCGTTGACAATCCAGACAGATGTAGGGATGTGGTGCCACTCCCTATAGGCTGTTGAATTGTAATGACATTTATGAATCAGGATAATAATCATTAAAAGATTTTGATCTCAATTTAAACACCCACACGATCTTATTCCTAAATGAAAACCATTCGCCTGTGTCTATTAATCCTTTGACAAAATTATACCAGAAAAATCAAATCTGTGTTCGTGCTGCTGCTGACCCAGAGAAAGCAGTGATCATAGTAATGCATTTTTGAATAGGCTGCAGCAATTAACATTTTTTTTTCAGAACCTCTATTAAATTACATGTTATTTTGTTTAATTGTCTGTTAAGAATCATGGGAGAATCATGATCACTGTTTTAAACAAAAAAAAATGGGATTCTCAAATTTTTCAGAATTGTGCAGCTATCTGTAATACATTAAAAGTTTATCTATCCATCTATCAAGAAATTTAATTAGAAATCTTAATTTAATTCAGACCCGCACACAACCCTGACATATGCAAATTCATGTTTAACACCAGCGCTTCTTTCTTATCTGCATCAGGTATGTCAGAGTACGGGAAGATGGTTGCCAAGCTAGCAGTTTTTGGATCAGGCTAGCGTCCTTACATTCTCTGTCCCATCCATCTTTCGCCTGTGATAGATGAGGAAAGGCAAGGCAAACCACATACGTCTGTTGTCTTTGTGTCAACAGGAGACGAGAATATATAAGTCACACCAAGGAAATGGAGAGCAAACATTTATAATAGTGCCACCTGTCCACTATATTAATCACTCATCCTGTTTGCTAACAACACAAGCATCAGGGTTGAGACACACACAAGATGATGTGGCTAATTTACACATGCTCTTCAACTTGCATCTAAGTGTCATCGATCCTTAAGTGTCATCGATCCTTGAGTGCTGAGACAAAAAAAGGGCAGTTACTTAAAAATTAGTGCAGTTGCTATTTTGTTAGCTTGTGTCCTGTATTGCTGGATACAAAGAGTACCTACTTAAAGGGAAATTATTAAAAATTATTAAAAAATTTCTTAACAAATTAGATCATAAAGAGATGATCCAGGAACAAGGAATTTGATATGCTATTTGTTGGTATTCCATAAACATAGGGGAGGACAACACATGTCTTTTATATGTTATTTATCTTAATATGCTTTTCTTTATTTATTAGTGTTATGTTAAATGTTAAGATACTGTGTTTCCCCTCTTGTGCTGTAATGAGTCCATCCTTTCCTTTATAACTTGTTACTTGTTCATCTTTGTAGATATTTTTTTTGTTAGTTTCATTTTTGTATTCCTATTTGTAGTTATTCATTTTGTTTCTATTTATTTTGTTATGCTGTGAGAAATCAATCATTTAACAAACAAACAAACAAATATTTCTGAAGGATCATGTGACGATGAAGACTAGAGTAATGGTTGCTGAAAATTCAGCTTTGCCATAACAGGAGTAAATTACATATTACAATACATTGAAATAGAAAACATTTCTTAAACTGTAATACCATTACTTCATTTTTTTCCCCTGTTTTTGATCAAATACCAATAATATCTTACCGACCCCAAACCCAAACTTTTTTATTTTTAAATTAACCTCTAATTTGTCAAGACGTAGCCAATTTAATATTTAAACCATTATTTTGTACATCAATCGCCACAGCCTAAAGACAGGTGCTTTCAACAATTATGAGGCATGATGCTACACCAAAGTTTTGATAAAATAAAGAACATAATGTACCATGTCATTGTATTTATTGTAGAACATTCTAGAGATCATCTGATTCATTTCAAAAGTGTAAATGTTGCTATTTTCTAAACTAACAGCATTTTGTCCCATGTCAACAATTACTAATATCATAAATCACTCTCTGTAAGATCTGTAACATCTTCTCTATATCTATGTTTATATCTCAATTAAAACCTCATCTTTTCTCATAATTCTATTGTTTACTCCCTGGCTGTTGATCATTATTCCACTGTTGTTGTTTTTGGCATCCTAAGTATAATTTATTTGTTTTCTTATTGTTCTCACTGGTACTTTATTGTTTATGTGTTGTGCCCCATTGTGATTTTGACAAGAACTGTATTATTATTATTATTATTATTATTATTATTTGTTGTTTAATGTGAAAAAGGGATCTGAAGAGAACCAAAAAATAAAACAGTGAAGATTTTAATTTAATGTGAACAACATTTAGATCACCTGAACAAGAAGCTTATGCAAACAACACTATGCAAGTTTCATCCTAAAAGATACACAAGGTGTCTTCCACTCATGCACCATGACAACACCACTAAGGACTAATGAGCCTCTTCTTGTTTGATGACCAGTATTCAATACTGTAATAAGTCTATGGGCCCAATTTTAATGATTTAAAACGCAAGTGTCAAGCGCAAAACGTAAGTAACTTTGTGGGCGAATCTCAGCACTGTTTCTATTTAACCAGTGAGATAAATGACTCTTGCGCTCGGCGCAAATCTACAAGGGGTTGGTCTGAAGTAGCTTCCTTATTCATAGGTGTGGTTTGGGCGTAACGGGAAAAAAACAATAAGAGTGTCATATCACATTCCGTTTAAGAGCGTGATGAACGAGGTGCGCTTGTTCCATGGTGCAATACTATTATAATGGTGCATTTACCAGGCACGCTTCAGAATCGGTTCACAGCTGAGGAGACTGATGTTCTCGTCTGGGCCGTAAAAAAGAAAGAGAAGTGACATTGGGACAAACACCCAGATTAGCTTCGGTTAAAAACGCATGTAATAATTCGGCTAAATGTGTTAGCTTTATGCCTATTTTTTTTCCCATCGTCATGGACACAACAATGATTTCCCTTGTGTTTTTATATTTTTCCTTATAATAATGTATCATTTGCAAAAAGTAAAATGCATCTCATCTACAGTGTATGTGCACTGTTCACACTCTGTATTATGGCCAAGCATGTGCACTTAAAATAGTGAATCTGAATGTATGAGCTATGCGCCACTGACCATACCTGTCAAGATTTGGATTTGAAAATAAGGGAAATTTTCCGGCGCCCACCGCGAGCAGTCCCACCACCCAGCCAAGCTCCAGTATCCCTTACATTTTAAGACAGGTGTTATAGCCTAAATGAAAACACCCACACACACACACACACACACACACACACATATATATATATATATGGTATATATGAGGGTAGCCTATATACGAAGAGCATTTACTTAAAGGCTTATTTGCATATTTTCTTTTGATTTAACATTGCTAGTCTTTACATTTACATTTTATTTTCATCTTACTCTTCGTTCATCTTGCTCTTAAAGGGAATGTGATATGACACTCTTATTGGTTTGTTTCCCGTTACGCCCAAACCACACCTATGAATAAGTAAGCTACTTCAGACCAACCCCTTGTAGATTTGCGCCGAACGCAAGAGTCATTTATCTCACTGGTTAAATAGCAACAGCGCTGAGATTAGCCCACAAAGTTACGTTTTGCGCTTGACACTTGCGTTTTAAATCATTAAAATTGGGCCCAATTTTATTACAGGTAAAAACAATTTCGACTACGTCACCCGGGGAATGTTGCCCCGGGAAATATGGACAACACCCAAATTATTATTCTTAGGTCACTTAGGTTCACATCTCTAATAAAGGTAGGTAGATACGTGGTATGATAGCATAATTTAATGCAGCTGTATAATCATGTTAAAAAGGCAACCTGGAGCTATATTGGCAAGGTTTTAAAAACAACAAACACATTCAAATAAACACAAAGACATACACATTGGAATAAACAAAGACAATGAACACACACACACGCAACCTTTACTTTATTAATGCACTGGTCACAAAGACATAAAAAATAAATAAATAAAATAAAAAACCACACAGACTAACAGGGCAGAGGTAAACCACGGGAAGAGGGACCACTAAACTAATTCACCAAAAGAGTGCGGCTGAAAGAAAGATTCTTTCGAAGCACGATGATTTTCCTCTGGAGCAGTCCTGGGATGAAACACTGAAAAATGCCTTTCGACGGGCAGCCTGTCCACCTGAACCAGTCGCTCTCCTATCCATATTTTGCTATTATCAAAGATAAGTTGTATCGGGTGACCCAGGACACCCAGTCAAAACAAGATACAACTCAGTTATTAGTTCCAAAGAGCCGCCGGGAAATGCTTTTCCAGGCGGCTCACTGTAATCCAATGGCTTTACTCTTGGGACAGGCAGCTACACTAAATCCTTTAATAACCCGATTTTTCTGGCTGGGCATTCATGAGAATGTGCGCAGGTGGTGCGCGTCGTGTCGAGAATGTCAGTTGGTAAAACCACCGGCCAACCGAAAAGCACCTTTGTGTTCTTTACCATTGATAGAGGTCCCCTTCGAAAGAATTGGTATTGGACCTCGTCTGGCCATTTGAATGATCTGCATGCGGGCACCGCTTTGCATTGGTCTTGGTGGACTATGCAATGCGGTACCCGGAAGCAGTGCCACTTCACAATATTTCAGCTAAAAGTGTGGCGAGCGCACTGTTTCAACTCATCTCCCGGTTGGGAATCCCGAAAGAGATTCTCACTAACCAAGGCACAGCATTTATGTCACGCACACTTCGTGAACTATACGAGTTATTGGGCATTAAATTGATTCGCACCAGCGTCTATCACCCACAAACTGACGGTTTGGTCGAACGTTTTAATCGCACATTAAAATCCATGATTCGTAAGTTTGTACAGCTTGACGTCAAAAAATGGGATAAGTGGCTAGAACCCCTCTTGTTCGCTATACACAAGGTCCCACAAGCATCCACGGGGTTTTCCCCCTTCAAGCTCCTCTATGGACGTCAGCCCCGTGGGGAAGCTTGGGAGGACGCACCTCGCACACAGAACAGTAAGAATGAAATTCAGTAATTTTTTGTGTATTACGTGTCGCATGACACGCCCACATCCTGTTGCTAATGATCACTTTTGCTTGTGTTGCCGGAAGTCTCCAGCCCTCCATTGAAATAAATGGGATTGTGTGGTGCAAATGGGGCGTCCCCATAGCAACCATCCAAGACAAAGTGTAAAGTTCCCCTTCGAAAGGGAACTTCAGATCACTGTATTCCCTGTAAAAGACCCTGAAATCAATATGCATCCTCTGATATTAACTCTAAAGATTGAGGCTGAGAAATCCAAGATGTTCAGTCTTCACAAAACACAGCAGTGAATCTCACAGATATATCAACAGCATTCAATATTAAAAACAGAGTGAATGGGAGTGAAATTAGTCTGTCTCATAAAGAAGAGATAAATGGACTAGGTGGGTTTATTATTGCCTTTATTGTGCAAGAAAAAAAATATATCATACAGAAACATGTTTATGAGTACATCCACCTCCATTGTCCTTTCTTTTTAATTCAATTTAACTGAATATGTATATACACACACGAAAACTTTAGAAAAACAAAATAAAATTTTATATCATTTTATACTCATTTTATATCATTTTATACTAATAATTCTATTTCATTGAGGTAATCTCTAATTCTGATAATTTGATTTGTAACACATTGCAGTTTTCTCAGTATATTTGCCTCTTTTTCCTCTTATTTGTCTTTATCTAACACTATTAATTTTTGAGTGAAACTTGTTCATGTTTCCAGTTGACATTCGCATCGGTTAATGATAACTGGATTCTAAACAACTGGAGCAGTTGCAGTTGCATTAACAACTCTCTCAGCAATCTCTCTCTCTCTCTCTCTCTCTCTCTCTCTCTCTCTCTCTCTCTCTCTCTCTCTCTCTCTCCATGGTAGTTGCCTCAGGGAGGTGATTCATTATATGAGAATACTGTCGCAGCACACTTTTTCTCCTGAGAAAGCTAACACTGTTCTCTTTCATACTTTCATAGTCACACAAATACAGCAAAATGAGCAATCAAATACCTGAAGGTTTGAGCTCATATTGAAATCTTCAACTTTTAATTGCTTGACAGATGTGTTCACAATGAGCTGATGAAAACTCACTATGGAAAGTCTGAATAGTTATGACACAAACACATATCTAAAACACTATGAATAGTCTTTTGGACCGTGTGAAATGACCAGGACACAGGAAGTACTCAAACCCTGAAAGCCAGACTTCATATTCATCCTATTCAAGCAATGTAATGTTACAACAATGTAATCTGTGCCTCGGAATTCTATGGTTAACAATAAAAAATAATGTTATGCCATGACAACGAAATGGGGTTTTGCTTAGAATGTCTCGCTTATCGCTTATTAACTTCAAGTATTACAAAACGAGCCAATGGCAAAGAAATGCCATTTATCGGCGGATTTTGCATAGTGTGACTCCGCCCAACCTCGTGGGTATATAAGGAAGGCAACATGCAGTTATGTTATGCCTAGTTCTCACTACATGATTTTAAAACGTCGGGCTGAACTGTGCGGTTCACACTACATGACTTGCTCTCAGTGAAATCAGGAGTGTTCAAGTTGTTTAGCTGTTCATGTCACAGGTCGAGGGGAGGAACGCTCGGGTGACCAACCACCCCCCCCTAACTGAGTCACCACCGTGAGGAGCCGACACCACAGGCACACGACAGAGGACCCGGAGACAGAGATAAGTTTCAAAGGAGTAACAATCTTTATTAAAACAAGGGTTTCTCACAGTTTAAAATACTCTCGTCGATGCACGATAATGAAGCAGGGGGTTGCAGCTTACTTCTCCCCAGCGGTGCTGCAGACTTCCGGACTCAGACAGTAAGTATGGCAGGTAAGGATTCTTCACAGTACAGGGTACTCTCGTTGGTACACGGTAATGAAGCAGTGAATTAAAAGCTTACTTCTTCCCAGCGGTGCTGCAGACTTCCAGACTCAGACAGTAAGTATGGCGGTAAAGATTCTTCGCAGTACAGAGTACTCTCGTTGGTGCACGATAATAAAGTAGTGGATTAAAAGCTTACTTTTCCCCCAGCGGTGCTGCAGACTTCCGGACTCAGACAGTAAGTATGGCGGGTGGGAACCCTCACCGTACACAGTACTCTCTTCGGTTCGCAGCAGGAAGACGATGGGTTAAGAGACTACTTCACCAGGAATGCTGCCTGCTTCTCCTCCACAGTACAAAGTACGCTCTTCGGTGCATAGTAGCAAGACAATAGGTTAAAAAGGTTAGTTCATCAGCAATGCTGCATGTTTCAGTTCACAATTGGGAGACAGGGGGTTAAAAGGTTACTTATCAGAGGTGCTGCATGTTTCAGTTCACAGTAGGGAGACAGTGGGTTAATAGATTACTTTACCAGCGATGCTGTATGCTTCTGAGCAGCAGTGCTGTATGCTTCTGGCTCAAACAGCAAATAGAACAGGTGGGGATCTTCACAGTACAAAGTACTCTCTCTTCCGTTCACTGTATCACTCTGGGCTTCTGACGGAGGGCAGATATAATAACCTTCCACGAACATATAAGCATGGATGGGGGCCACTTCTCAACAAAGACACAGCACACTTGTGTTCACTTCAATTCCACAGCAATAAATCAATGTGTATCAATAAGGCAAAAGCACTGCAATTCACTCACACAATAGAGTTGATCAGAGGCCTCACTCCGTTTGTTGCGCTCGTTTACAGGGGTTTCACTTTTAATTCCTCCTCCACACACTCTGAAACATATCGCTCCTCCAACAGTCAGATCCACATTCACTGTTTCCTCTTCAAGCAGTTAAAATGTTCATAAGATAAAATCAGTTCACTTATCTTCTTTTCTCTTTCCTTCCACAGCACTGGCCCAGTCAATAGCTCAGTCCAGCAGTCTTCCCACAGGCGATCACTCTGATCCAGCAAGCTTACAAGGGCGATCTCCCTGCCCCAGTGATCTTCCCGAGGAAGCTTGTTTCCAGCACGAGCACTTCAGAACTCCCCTTTCCCCACACGCACCGTCCAGCATGCTCCGAGCGGCCCCTTGCTCTTCACCGGGCGTCTCTCCCTTTCCTCTGTTCCTTCCCCGTCTGTGTCCCCCGTCTGAGCCTCCTCTCCCTTCTGTCTGTCTCCTTTTATCTTGACTCGTCAAACAGGAAACCTGTGTGCACGCCGCTTCTCTCTCTCTCTCGCACCTGCCGTGCATTAGTGCTAATCAGTACGGGCATGTTTCCATCAAACCCGGAACCGTAGTGGAGTGTTGCACTCAATACGTTCCCCTGGGAAACTCGGGACTCTCAAGAAGGTTCCGTTTACTGAGCGATTTTGTCACCCGTGACATCCCCCCTTGCCAATTGGTTCTAGTCCCTAGAACCGGCGTTCCTCAATCCCATTCGCCATACCTCTCAGGTGGCTGTCCTCGAGTATCCCACTGAGGTCGTCGGGGTGATGAGGGCGGAGCCGGTCTTGCTTCACTTCGGGGTCCCTTGGGACCACAGCCCACCCTACCATGGGTACCTCTTCGCCCGCCATCGCGTACCTGTGGCCGCTACAACCCACGGTGTGAACCCTGCCGACTATGCCACTTTTTGATGTCACAGGTCGAGGGGAGGAACGCTCGGGTGACCAACCACCCCCCCTCTAACTGAGTCATCACCGTGAGGAGCCGACACCACAGGCACACGACAGAGGACCCGGAGACAGAGATAAGTTTCAAAGGAGTAACAATCTTTATTAAAACAAGGGTTTCTCACAGTTTAAAATACTCTCGTCGATGCACGATAATGGAGCAGGGGGTTGCAGCTTACTTCTCCCCAGCGGTGCTGCAGACTTCCGGACTCAGACAGTAAGTATGGCAGGTAAGGATTCTTCACAGTACAGGGTACTCTCGTTGGTACACGGTAATGAAGCAGTGAATTAAAAGCTTACTTCTCCCCAGTGGTGCTGCAGACTTCCAGACTCAGACAGTAAGTATGGCGGTAAAGATTCTTCACGATAATAAAGTAGTGGATTAAAAGCTTACTTTTCCCCCAGCGGTGCTGCAGACTTCCAGACTCAGACAGTAAGGCCGTGTGTCCACCAAAGCGTTTTTCCACGCGCCTGGCGTATGTTTTCAATTGTTTCCAATGGGAACGCCGCGTTTTTTAAACGCCATGAGCGTGACGAGGCGCTGAGCGTTTTTTTCACGCTGAAGCGCCGAGCGCCCGGCGTTTTTTACTGGTCGCCGAGAGTTGAAAAATGTTCAACTTTGGAAAAAACGCAGCGCTCATCACTGTCAGTTCTTGCCCAGCCGTCCAATCACAGTGGAGGAGGGGCGGGACTAAACCACACCGACCAACAGTCACAACGTTTAAACTGCTGCGGATATTCTGTATCATAGCAACGAAACGCCTCAACGGAAAAAACGCTGCGCTGCCAAAACGCTCTCAAGCGCCCAAAGCACGGCGTCTTCTGCAGAGCGTGTAGCGTTTTCAGCTGGCAAAAAACGCTTTGGTGGACACACGGCCTAAGTATGGCGGGTGGGAACCCTCACCGTACACAGTACTCTCTTCGGTTCGCAGCAGGAAGACGATGGGTTAAGAGACTACTTCACCAGGAATGCTGCCTGCTTCTCCTCCACAGTACAAAGTACGCTCTTCGGTGCATAGTAGCAAGACAATAGGTTAAAAAGGTTAGTTCATCAGCAATGCTGCATGTTTCAGTTCACAATTGGGAGACAGGGGGTTAAAAGGTTACTTATCAGCGGTGCTGCATGTTTCAGTTCACAGTAGGGAGACAGTGGATTAAAGATTACTTTACCAGCGATGCTGTATGCTTCTGAGCAGCGGTGCTGTATGCTTCTGGCTCAAACAGCAAATAGAACAGGTGGGGATCTTCACAGTACAAAGTACTCTCTCTTCAGTTCACTGTATCACTCTGGGCTTCTGACGGAGGGCAGATATAATAACCTTCCACGAACATATAAGCATGGATGAGGGCCACTTCTCAACAAAGACACAGCACACTTGTGTTCACTTCAATTCCACAGCAATAAATCCATGTGTATCAATAAGGCAAAAGCACTGCAATTCACTCACACAATAGAGTTGATCAGAGGCCTCACTCCGTTTGTTGCGCTCGTTTACAGGGGTTTAACTTTTAATTCCTCCTCCACACACTCTGAAACATATCGCTCCTCCAACAGTCAGATCCACATTCACTGTTTCCTCTTCAAGCGATTCAAATGTTCATAAGAAAAAATCAGTTCACTTATCTTCTTTTCTCTCTCCTTCCACAGCACTGGCCCAGTCAATAGCTCAGTCCAGCAGTCTTCCCACAGGCGATCACTCTGATCCAGCAAGCTTACAAGGGCGATCTCCCTGCCCCAATGATCTTCCCGAGGAAGCTTGTTTCCAGCACAAGCACTTCAGAACTCCCCTTTCCCCACACGCACCATCTAGCATGCGCCGAGCGCCCCCTTGCTCTTCACCGGGCGTCTCTCCCTTTCCTCTGTTCCTTCCCCGTCTGTGTCCCCCGTCTGAGCCTCCTCTCCCTTCTGTCTGTCTCCTTTTATCTTGACTCGTCGAACAGGAAACCTGTGTGCGCGCCGCTTCTCTCTCTCTCGCACCTGCCGTGCATTAGCGCTAATCAGTACGGGCATGTTTCCATCACACCCGGAACCGTAGTGGAGTGTTGCACTCAATACGTTCCCCTGGAAAACTCGGGACTCTCAAGAAGGTTCCGTTTACTGAGCGATTTTGTCACCCGTGACATCCACACCACACAACACAACGTGATTGATCCACAACAGGAGGTAACTCACTACACGAATTGACAACGCACTGCATAGAGATACAACCACGATCAGATGATTAGAGCAAATCATTTGTGACTCAGTGAGAGCTGTTTCAGTACTATGTTACAGTCTAAATCCTGAAAATAATCAAATGAATAACGAGTGGACAACAACTCTGTCAGCAAATGATTCTATCTTGTCTACAAACCACGTTTTGTCACGAAAAAACACGCAATAAATAAATAAATAATTATTGCGCCCCAGCAAAGAAGAGAACACAACACGTGAATATGGACGTCAGACAGAAACTAGTGCTGCACACTGTTTGTGCGACGATCTGCTCTGAGGGAAAAAATGGAAAAAAAAGAAGAAAAACTAAAGATTTACCTGGTGTCCTCAACCCATGCGTTGCTATGATTGGCTGTCCTCATGACATCACTGAGTTTGAGTCGCGCGACGGCTCTGGATATCTAGCAGGCTAGATATTTTTCTGGGCTCGGCGACGTGTCTGCGAGCCGTCTGCGAGCCGTCTGCGAGCGTTTTCGCTGCGTTGTTGGCACTTTCATACTAACAGATTGGCGAGCGTTCATCGTCCGCTAATCGCCCGCGATTTGCACACGATAACACCCTGACTTGTCGGCGACTCAACGATTTGCAAATCGGGCTTAAAATCATGTAGTGTGAACTAGGCATTACTTGCTGAGGAGGTGAGACTTAACTCAGGCTTATCCAATGGTACAGGAAAAGTGGCAGGGAGACGCAACGTACATGCGTAACTGAGATGTTCCCTTTCATAGTCACTACGAGTTATGTTGTTGCAACAAAATGGGATTCCCAGTCTAATCAAGCCACTCGGTGAGATTAGCCTGGACAAAAGAATCCTATTTAACAGGAATACCAAGGTACACTGGAAAGCATAGTATCTCGGAGGAAATGCGCAATTATTGCCTGCTCGAAGGAGGGGAACTTACAGAATACACATATGACCCGAGAGGGGACTGCAAATGGAAAACACTGGGGTGTCCAGCCTGCATGGTGGAATGTTTCAACCCCAGGGGTGGCAAGGGAAAGACACATGTTCAGAGAGGCTTACAATGGAAATACATGTCGGGGTTGCCCAGAGGGTTATGCACATGGCGGCATAACTCTGGTGCTGGAGGAACTCATGGCATGTCGGGAAAGCTCACTTGAGGAGAATATCACACATATCCAGTCCGTGGAGTGGAATAGCGAGTTAGCGAAGACACCTGAGCAGATCCTGGGACCGGTTGGTTGAAGCACCTGTACATGTTAGAACACTGGCTCCACTCAGAGATTGTAGAATCTGGTGCATGCGGTGGGTGTCGCCCAGCCTGCAGCTCTGCAGATATCTGTTAGCAAGGAGACATGCGTTAGAGCCCAAGAGAAAGCCACACTCTGAGAGGAGTGGGTCTTCACACAAGGGAGCACGGTCAACCTTGCTGCTGGTATGCCAAGCAGTGGTGTCCAGTAACCAGTGAGATAACCAGGGCTTGACATTAACACCCGCGAACCCGCAAAGAAAAACATTTTCCAATTTTCATACAGTATTACTGAACGTACCAGTACTGTAACAAATTTCATATCCAGTTCAGTACTACTGTAAACATCTCTCCGCCTAGCTGGTTCTTGCCACAGGGCCTCGCCAACATCATATATTATGCTATATTTTCATTTGCAAGGCAACATGGGAAGAATCTTTTTGAGTGACGAATCCACCCTTGTATGGATGCTGCTTCAATTTGATCACATGCTTACTTCATAGCTTGAATGAGGGGCATCTGGACATAGGGCCAGAGATCATAAACCTTCCACCGCCATGTTGAGAACAACTCAACATAGTCTCTTACTGTAAGAAGAAGGGAGTATGGTGGAAAATACTGAACTGTAAATTATGGGTGTTGATGAAATGTGGGACTCATGCGGGACTCATGTGGGACTTCCTCTGCATCCATTTGCAAAACTCTCTGAAATACAGCAAAAGATCACATTGTGTAGATCAATATACTGTAGGTCTGCTATATAGTAAAATTACATGTACAGTTAAAAGATTATGTGTGCAGTACATACTGTAATACAGTCAGTGAATACTGTAAAACGTACCATCACATATTCACGCCGCAGGACCTTCACCCTGTCTGAATTTGGTTGTCTTCTTCTTTGTGCATGTCCTATCACTCCTCCAGGTCTTCCTCTTCCTCTGACACTGTCCATTTTGAAGACAGGTGAACTTACCTGTTGCCTTTTTATAGTACTTAAACCTGATTGATGTGTCTACAGTTAAGCACCAGTGTGTGTGCACACCTGGTGGCTGTGTTTAACCAATTGGTTCATGTGTGTTTATTTGAAAGCCTTTGCTTTGAAATTGCAAGGAAATTACATCATGATAAATTTCTGTGTCAAATGCATACAAGTGTGTTAAGTATTTTGCAAATCACTGTGTGTAATGTTGTCCAAAAAGTGTGAAGCTGACAATGTGCTTACAGTTGTGCAAATCAAGGCCGGTGTTTTGCTCCTCGAGTGTAAGGTTTTGCTAATTGTGGGAAAGTTCTAATTTTAGTGTGTAAACAATCGGAAAAAAAACTGTAATATCATGACATTATTTTAACTACCATATAAAACTAATATTATCTCAATAGGGCTAATGGTGTTCAATTATGTAAAAGCAAGAGTTGTGTTATGGCTGTGTTAAAGGGTACCTATTTTGGGTTTTTGAAAATTGCCCTTCATGTAGTGTTAAACATAGATCTAAGTGAACGAAAACATCCTGCAAAGTTTTAAACATGAAAGTTCATCGTATACAAAGTTATTGTCTCTCAAAAACAAGAGTCGACTCTGAGTTGCTGATATGAATCGTTCGAAAAACGATGCTTTTCCTTTGTCTGGTTGACGTCAACTTGACAAGTTATTTGAATAAGAAACGCCCACTTATTGCGCTCGGAGACGCTAGGGAAAACCGGAGCTCCAGGGGTGGCGGGCAAATCTGAAACTGGCCCAGGACGGGCCACCCTGCCTGGGCTGGCCAGGGAGGTCTGAGAGCATGGACATTTGGACCCACCGCACCTTTTTGGACTCTGTCGTTTTTCGAGATCTGGGCTTCGGAAAACAATCATGTCGACGAGACGCTGTGTTTTGAAGTGTGACGCAAAAGCAAACTTTTTTAACCTGCCAAGTGAGGAGCATTTGAAGACTAAGTGGCTGCAGTTCATATATACAAGTACTGCTATACCACACAAGTATAGCCCAAACCTTGTTCTGTGTTCGCGTCATTTTGAAGATGATTGCTTCACAAACCTAAACGCTATAAAGTATGGATTCACGAGCCGGCTCTATCCTAACGAGCTGAGGATCTGAGGTGTGTTAAATGAGGGAGACATACACAATATGCAGAGCTGTGGGTCGCGAGGACCGGAGTTGAGAACCCATTTAAGGTAATAGGAGTTCCGTTTTTCTGCACAGAGAATACCAATCACAACTGACTAGGTCATCTGACCAATCACCGCAGATTAGCGTCACGCAAAGGCGGGTTTTGGACAAAGGACTCGCTAAAACGATTCATATGGGAGTCGGTGGGCAATTCAGGTAAAAATAAATGCATATTATAAGACAACAAAAGTGTTTTTTGTCATTGCATGCTTGTAAAATTGTTGTTGGGGACTCCCAGAACAATATTAGGAACATTTTAAATGCCATAATAGGTACTCTTTAAGTAAATTGAAAAGCACTAGAATCTACAAGCATCTTGCTTTTCAATGCCAAAGGGTTATAGCTTTGCCCCTCTCAAAGAAATATACTGCATGGAAGTGATTAATAATTTGGGCTGTATGGTTACATGAGAGGACTGGTTTTTAGATTATTAATGGTTTCCTGTAGTAATCACACTTTCATCTGACCCGCTGTCAGTGGTGCTCCATGTAAATTGAATTGTTTCCTGGAGTGAATAATTAAAACGCCTCTTTGGCTAATTATTCACACTAATTACTCTCTGTGCTTGTGACACTGAAGAAATGCAAGCTGAGTGTCTTCTGTGAAGCCCCCCAAAAAATGATTTACAGTGTGTGTGTGTGTGTGATGAAGTTCAGCTCATGAGGAAGCAAAAAATATGAAATGGGGAAAATAAATGCTAAATTTTTGTACACAACCACCAAGCATGAACAATTTCACTCACAGCAGCTATAGCAATCAAGACTAATCTGTCCTGTTTGCCAAAATTCCAAAAAAGTCTCA
The DNA here is from genome assembly GCA_038021265.1 of Cyprinella venusta. NCBI lineage: Eukaryota > Metazoa > Chordata > Actinopteri > Cypriniformes > Leuciscidae > Cyprinella > Cyprinella venusta. The sequence goes on from CM075871.1 coordinate 16,794,241, forward strand.
TTAAAGGGTTAGTTCGCCCAAAAATTAAAATTGTCAGTAATTACTCACCCTCATGTTGTTCCAACCCCGAAAGACTTTCGTTCATTTTCAGAACACAACTTAAAATATTTTTTAATAAAGTCTGAGAGCTGGCTCACTCCTTCATAGGCTGCTAGGTAATCGATATCTGCCATTCAAGAAACATTAGTAAAGACATCGTTTCAATAGTCCAAATGGCTACAGTGGCTCAATCTTACAGTAAACTGATCAAGCGATGAGATTAATTTTTGTGCGCAAAAACAACAAACAAAAATGACTTTATTCAACTATACATTTTCTTCTGTGTGGGCCTCTGAATAAGTTCACATAGTGTAACAGTGCAGCGCTTCTGGGTTGTATGGCAGAACGTAGGCTCACTATTGGACTGACGCTGGCCTGACACTTTTAAAATTCAAAATTGCTTTTGAATTTTTCAAAAAAAATTCAAATTTTTCAAAATTGCAATTCAAAATTGATAAACGATGAATCCTTGTTAGGCTAAATGTTGCATTTCTGCATCTCTCGAGAGCAGAGCGCGCGTGTTCGGCACCCAAACAAAGCACGCAAAGGTCGTGAGTGTCACCAAGTGTGAGAAATCTCTCACACGGGTCAGCACACTTCCTAAAGTGATTGTTAGCCATAGTCATTTCTACTCACAGTTTGCAGTAAAACAGTCCCTGAAGGTGAAAAGAGTGGATGACATGTTGTATAGGCGCTCCTCTTATACTTCCTGGTCGCGCTAGAGCATGACGTCATGGCTGATGTCGGCCAATAGGATTGTTGTGGTTCTACTGTGTTTCAGTCTTCAGTTACGCTGAGGTGTTTCCCCATAGTGCTTGACGCAGTTTGAAGTTCCCTTCGAAAGGGAACAGTTTGGTTCAGTTTCAGACAATTTGTCTATTTCTATTTTTTAATCTATTTCTCCTTTATTTTCTCTCCATATAAAAAATAGTTTGACATTATATTACACAGATGTTAATTATGCATTGTTTATGTATATTTTTTTATATTGTAGAATTAGCTGTAACCATTGCTGCAAGTAATTTACTGTAAAATTACAGTACATCTGTAAAATGTAAAACATATTGAAATAGTAGAGTTGCGGTAAATGGCTGGAACAACAGCTGCCAGTACTCTATGAAATTATAGTAAAGTTGTAAAATTATAGTAAAGTGTTGAAACTGTAAAAGTCCAGTAAATGGCTGGAATCACAGCTGCCAGTGTTTTACTGTAAATTTGCAGGCAATTTATTTACAGTTTAACACACTGGTCCAGCCGTCCAATCAGATAACATTGTGCTTTTCAGAAGGAAGGGCTTCATAGAGACGTGAACAAAGCAGAGACTTTCTGACTGACTTAGTTCTTAGTTCAACCTATTTTAGTAGACCTCAAAACAAAATCAAGACTTTGAAAACATATAGGTCACATTTAAATCAATTCTACTGTGTAACTGGAGTGATGAAATGCCTCGTCCTTTTTACTCCCAAGCAAACAATGAAAAATAACTTTGCCATTTTTGCCATAACTTTGCATATTGGGGCTTTTACCATCCCGTCTACAGAGCTGGGCAGATTACTTAAAAATTTTAGTCGGTTAGCGATTCCAAATGACATAACAAAAATTGTAGTCAGTAACATAATCCATTACATTACACATTAGGTAATATAATCTGACTTATTTTTGATTACTTTTAGATACATTTTGAACTAATGCTTTTATTACATTGATTTAAATAGGATATTGTATCAAGTTAATATAAAAATACAAAGAGAAAGACAATATATATTCCATTATTCATTATCAACAACATGAAGTGCATTGAACATTAGGTAACACTTTATTTTGATAGTCCACTTCAGACATTCTACTAACTATAAGTAACTTTGCTGCTACATGTCAACTAACTATCATTAGAGTATTAGTAGACTGTCTGCTTAATATCTGCTAACACTTTATTTTGTTGGTCCCCCAAGAGACATTCAACTGACTATAAGTAACTTAGCAACTACAAGTCAACTTTTTCTCCTAACCTGAACCCTAACACCTAACCCTAGCTAACAGTCTACTGACAGTCTACTACAGCCTACTAATACTCTAATGACAGTTAGTTGACATGTAATTGAAAAGTTACTTATAGTTAGTAGAATGTCTAAAATGACTATCGAAATAAAGTGTAACCAAACATTACATTATAATTTATACATTGAGGTTCATTGAGGAACTGCAGGGAGTTGGTGAGTTTTTTATTATTATTATTAAAAAAATTAATTTTAAAATAATACAAATTATAATAAAAATGTGTTTGAAAGACAAAAGCCTCCCAAAGACAGCAATACATGGTTAAATGACTTACTGAGTAATGTTGAGAAAACACTTCTTAAAAGTGAAATTATTTCTTTAAATCTAGTCAATTTCCCATGTAATCATTGAGCTCATGTAATCATGAGCTTTCAAGGTTTCACTCGCAGATCAGTCTGGACACTTTCCGTTAGAGAAAATTTGGGAGCAGTTCACCAAACGAACGTCCAATCAGCATTGGCTTTGAGGCGGGTTGAGGTGTGACGCAACGAGAAGCGCGACAGTTCAGTCTAAAGAACATGACGGCTTCAGCGGATGAAACTAGCATCAGCGTGGCTATCGAGCAAGTTTTATCGGAATTACATAGTATTTCTTCACTGAAAGAAGAGCAAAACACTGCTCTGGAGGCTTTTCTCAGAGGAAAAGATGTTTTTGGTCTTCTCCCGACTGGTTTCGCTCTGTTAGTACGTCATATGCTTCGTTGATCTGATTGGTTGATTTGGCCCGTCTGTCACCAACATAGGCCAATCAGCTAACCAGTATTTTCGCCCCTTACTAAAACTACTTCAACGGAAGGTTTCCAGATGGATATGTGGAGCAAATCCATCTGGCGGAGTCAGGTTATGTAATCATAGCCACCTGATGAATGCCATTGTGAGAATAATGATGTAATCAATAAAAAAATTATGTAGTCTGAGAACAAGTATTTAAAAATGTAATATAAACAAATTACAAGTACTTCATTTTGGAATCTGATTATGTAATTCAGATTACATGTAATCAGTTACTACCTGTCTACCACAAACAAACATGACATTGACATGTCGGACCACATGTCAATGTCACGTGAAATGTTTTGAAAGTGTCAGTGTTGTAGTCGAGACCAGCTCACTCAAGTTCGAGTCGAGACCGAGACCATGGAGGTTCGAGTCCGAGTCGAGACCAAGACCAAAGAGAGTCGAGTCCGAGTCGAGACCGAGACCAAAGACAGTCGAGTCCAAGTCGAGACCGAGACCAGAGAGGTTAGATAACCTAAGGTTGGGTCTCAAACCAGACTTAAAGATATCTTCAGGAACATGTAAAATATTTGGTGGTAACAATAAATTTGGCACCATACTCAAACACAAAATATACCATGGAATCATGTACACTGTAATGGTAAAAAGGCCACATAGTGGTGTGAAGGTAATTTTATTGTAAATATGACTTACGATTATTACAATCCGTAAGTGCTCTTTCACAGAACATTACTGCACACGAATTCTGTGTGTCTCTTATATGCAAACTGAATTATGGCTAATAAGGCAGACATTCTCAATACATAGTTGAGCTAGAGGCTCCACATCACATCTGACCTGGGTCCTGCTGCATTTGCGTGCCGCGAACATTATAGTCTCAAGTCATGCGCAGTTGTGCACAAGAAAGTCAGCAATCATTGGATGTTTCAATCAAACAACAATTTAAAGAAATATTAACATACAGTAATAATCATGACATATTTTGAATGGGACTCGAGTGGACTCGGGAATAAGTCCAAGTCCCGACTCCCAATATGTTCGAGTACGAGTCAATTCCGAGTCAAAATGCACACGAGTCCATGACAAGACAGAGTCCATTAAAATATGGTCTCGAGACCGAGTCTCGAGTGCACGACACTGGAAAGTGCCACAGAGCCGCAGCGTTCACACTCTTCAGGGATAGATGTCTCTGCACATTAAACTTGGATAGAAGAAAGTATTTTAACATGACACACTTCACCTTAAAGCAAAGACTCCAAATCTGCTGTAAAATTGAAATGACATTTGGAGAAGTTGATTTTTAAGTCAGGCTTGTTTAAATATTGAAGCAGTTTGCATTCACATTACAGTTTGGTTGACTTGAGGAAAGCCACTAACATGGATGGCACCACATATGCATCTGACTTTAGGGATTTAGAGAGAGAGAAAGAGGTCAACTCTCTCCTCCCTTTCAAGACATCCCGTCTCTCATCGTTAGAGGGAAGATCAAAGAGAAATGAGTTCATTTCAATATCCCTTATTTTCATATCAAAGACTTCAATAGCTTTTTGTTCATCCTACTGAAGCAGTTATGTGCGTAAATTTTATTCAACGGGTGCTCCACTTGGACAACTGAGGGACAATTTACAATTTCAGTGCAACTCTATTTTATTAACTGTTTTTTTTTTTATTGCATAATCTAAAACCTGTTCACCTGGGACTGAAATATATATGTTGGGAGGGACTCAAATTTGGAAAAACGTGTAGGATTATGATTTTACATTTCACAGTAGAATCATCACCATGAAACTAAATGAGCATAATCAGACTTTAATGCATAAAAAGGAAGTCGAAAGAAGTGCAAACTGTTTCATTTTAAAGCAGCTTGGATCAGTTCAGACTATAATATTCATACAGTCAGATCATTAGCTCAACAATGCAAAAAGTCTGCAGGTTTTTAAGTCACGATCTCTGTTGACTTATCTGCACAAAGATTAATCTGTTGTAATGAGTCACGTAGCAGATGCGACTTGTCTCATTTTAATAATATTGATTCATATCTGACAGTCAGAAAAACTTTTATACACAAGCAAAAGTAATAAGATATGTCAGTATAGTCAGTGTAATGTCTTGCTTGTCTCAGTGCAACTAAAAAAATAGAAAAAAATATTTTGGGTAACTGAAATAAAGATACAATAAAATTAAATGTTAGTGAAATGTAACCAACTGAATTCAAAATATTGTCTAGCCAATCTCTTATGATCTGTTGAGATCTGCTCCACTTCCTTGGTGGGGGTCATTTGATAGTTTCACTTAAAGGGCACCTATTATGGAAAATTCACTTTTACATGGTGTTTGAAGATAAATGTGTGTTGGCAGTGTGTGAGCAAAACCACCCTAGAATGATAAAAATCCACCCAGTGTTTTTTTTACAATCTCAATAAATCATATGCACTGTCTCAGAACAAGCTGTTCTAAGATTCAGCGCTTTGTGACGTAGATTTGAGCAAGGGGTTTGATTGACAGTGTGGTTGTGGCATAGACCCCGCCCTCGGTGATCTGTACACCATCCTTCATTGTTTCAACGACAGCCGGTAGTGTCTCTTGGAAACAAAAGTGTTCTGTTGTGGGATAATCCTGTTGTGGGTTAAAAGTTAATTCTCAACTGTGGATCGTTGTCTACTGTTCGCAATCCAACGTCACCTCCAGTAACAGTAAGTGTATTTTATGATTTTTGAGCAAATAGTGTTTTCAGTCGTTATCAGCCAATTCAACAACAAATGTGTCTAAAATTGTTGTCGTCATCGTCATAGGATGCCTATGTATATAATCAAAGTCCTTTCAGGCAAGTCATGCCACTCGGCCGCCAACTTGGCAACGCCTCCGGGCAGCTATTTCGGACTTAACAAGACCAGGCTCCTATCTAAATGAATGGCCAGAGAGTCAGAACTGCACTTTTACTGGTCATCGGGACATAAAAACTGCATGTATAGAAACAGCAGTAAAATATGATAAAAATCGCTGAAAAAGTTTGATGACTTTGCCCCAAAATAAGGTTTAAAACACTGTTTTCCCTCAGGTTATATTTTTACTGCGCATGCGCAAGGGTTCTCTCGCACTCTGTCACCCTTAATTATCAACTTAATGTGTTGTTGATATAGCAATCTTTTTTAATAGCAGGAGAATCCAGAACATAGGCGCGTCTCACGTTGTGCGAGGGTGCGTGCGCCAAATATGACATCCAGACTTTTGTCAAAGAATCATCTTACGCGACACATATGATATAAAGAAAAAATAATCTTCATGATTTATGGATACGGTGTAACTCAGGCTTAAAAGTATTCCGGCACCGTGCCGGATCTCTGGCGTATGTGTGTGTGGGGAAAAAAAATTGTGAACTTGCATGCGGTTATATTTATATTATATTAATATTTTCGAGTCAATTGATTTCATCAACCAATCATATGAATCCTAAGACGTTACAAGCCTGTCAGAAGCAGAGCAGGGCGGGTCCACTGTGTGATAGATTGAGATCCATGCGACATGTGACACGTTAGCGTTGTCGGTGAAAGCATGGAGCGCAAGTTCATAAAGCCCGGGGATGATTTCTTACCTATGGGTGTAATTTCCTATGCGGACATGTCCCCCCACTTTCAAATTCGTTTGTTGTGATTTTTAACCACACGACGTCTTCGCCACGGAGGAGCAGGACCGAGCCTGTGTGAAATACCTCACTGAAAGTTCTAATAGCAGGTATAGCGGTTGCAATCATCGACTGTAAAAATAGATTGTGACAGTTAGTGATGAAACGCCAGAAACTACACCAGGTGATTAATGTCATCATGGATGAAAAGAAAGAAAGGAGATGTGAGTTGGTTGATTCAGGAAATTAGCTAAATATTAAATGTAGAACATTCTGTGTAACTTACAGAAGAAAAAAAAAACATTCCGTGTAGGCCTAACGTTACCACTTCAAACCTCAGTATTTTTTGTCAGCAATGTATGACAAGTGCTGTCAACGTCAACGCATGCGATTCTTTTTTGTCCAGCTTTAACGTTTTAAAATATGGCAATTAACGCAGCACCATCTGTTCTTTCCGTCTGTCATCCTTTATGATCACGCTCTTTTTCACGCAAATGCTTTAAACAATTTCTGCGAGACAAGACAAAAGAGACGTGCTTTCAGTGAATGTCCTCCTAACACACACACACATACACACGACGCTCAGAAAGACGCGTGCAGGTATCGAGTTCTCTTTCGCGCTTGAACGAACAATAACACACACATGTATGCCAGAATGTCATATTTAGATATATCGAAATCATCTTCCATTGCGATTTCCAGTATATCTTTGTTTTTGTTTTCCAGAACAATAGACTTTGTTTGTCCTGTGCCTGCAACAAATTCTCCATAGAGAGCCACCCCAAAGTGTGGAGTTTTGTTCGCAGGTCCAGGACGTATTGAATTTCATTTTTGCTGTTTGAAGGTCCGTCCTCCCAAGCCTCCCTAAGAACTTCCAAAACCCCGTGGGTCTGGCGCCCATAGAGAAGCTCAAAGGGGGAAAACCCCATGGAGGCTTGGGGGACCTCCCGTACAGCGAACAAGAGGGGTTCTAACCATTTATCCCAATGTTTGGCGTCTTCCCGCACAAACTTACGAATCATGGATTTTAATGTGCGATTAAATCGTTCCACCAAGCCGTCTGTTTGTGGGTGATAGACACTGGTGCGAATCGATTTAATGCCCAACAACTCATATGGTTTGCGTATAGTGCGTGACATAAACGCCGTGCCCTGATCGGTGAGAATCTCTTTTGGGATTCCCACCCGGGAGATTAATTGAAACTGTGCACTCGCAACACTTTTAGCCGAGATGTTGCAAAGTGGAACTGCTTCGGGGTATCGCATTGCATAATCCACCAGGACTAATGCAAAGCGATGCCCCGGTGCTGATCACTCTAATGGCCCGATGAGGTCCATACCAATTCTTTCGAAGGGGACCTCGACAAACGGAAGGGGGCACAATGGTGTTTTACTATGGGCCGGAGGGTTCACTAACTGACATTCCTGACAAGACACGCACCACCTGCGCACATACTCATGAAGGCCCGGCCAAAAAAATCGGGTCATTAGACGATTTAATGTGGCTGCCTGCCCGAGGTGCCCAGCCATCGGATTACAATGAGCCGCCTGGAACAACATTTCCCGACGGCTCTTAGGAACTAATAACTGGGTTGTATCTTGCTTTGTCTGGGTGTCCTGGGTCACCCGATACAACCAGACCTCCAGCGTGACTCCGGTCGCGGTGGGATGCCGCTTTGGGACCTGGGAGCATGGATAGGGCGAGAGAGAGAGGGAGAGGGGAGAGAGAGAGAGAGAGAGAGATGTTGAGAGGGGCTCGCCGACCAGGACACGCCACCAGCTGGTCCTCCGCCAATGTGATGGCCTGGTCCAGCGACGTCGGCCGGTGGCACTGGACCCACTGCGCGGTCTTCTTCGGTAGCTTAGCGATGAATTGTTCCAGTACCACCAGCTCGATGACCCCTTCGACGTCGCGTCCCTTGGCCACCAGCCATTTGCGGCAGGGGTCCCGGAGCTGTTGCGCGAAGACGAAGGGTCGGCCAGCTTCCCCCAACTCGAGGGAGCGGAATCGCTGTCTGCTTTGCTCTGGTGACCGGCCGACCCACTTCAAGATGGCGTGCTTGAGGTCTTTGTAGACCAGGAAGCTGCTGACTGGCAGTTGTTGAGCTGCGAGCTGCGCCTCCCGCGACAGCAAAGGGATGAGGCGCATCGGCCAGTCAGCTTCCGGCCATTTCCCAGCCTCGGCCGACCTCTCAAAGAGGTCCAAGAAGGCCTCTGGATCATCCAGAGGACCCATCTTGTGCAGGGTTGGGGCCGAGGCCGGGAGCCGGACCCCCTGGTCCACCCAGCTCCGGAACTGCTCGCGGGCGGCCCGTTGTTCCTGGAGGAGAACAGTCTTCGTTCCTGCTGCTCCTCCATCTTCAACAGGGCCGCTTGATGTTGCTGATGTAGTCCCGCGAGCGCCTGGATGATCTCCGCAAACGGCAGCGGTCTCTCCTTCCATCCCGGGTTTCGCCACCAGTGTGATGAAGTTGAAGCTCAGGTTCAGTGAGGGTGATGGAAGAAGACAAGGGTCGGCAGGAGCGTGCAGGGGTCGGCGAATACTAGAGCTCATGTGCTTTATTTTTTTCCAAAAATACTCTTTCCACAGCGCCTCAGCGCTTATCACAATAAACTCAAAACAGTCACAGTAAATCAAACTCTTTCCCGCTGTTCACAGCTTTCCCATCTCTGACGTGGCACTGACGTGTTTACAGCTTCTCTCCAACACGATCAAGGATCAAAAACACGATCAGAATCAGCTTCAGTCCCAGACACACGCACACAAGCTCCAGGCTCTCTCTCTCCTTTAGCATCCACCTGCCCCGCTTAAATACGCTCTCCCAACGCCAATCACTGCAATCACAGACAGGTGTTTATCATTTGAACTTGACCCGCTTACCTCCCGCTCGGCTCTTCCTCCGCTCTTCCGCTGCAGACAGCGCTGAACCACGCCCCCCACACCACATATCCCTTTGACCTATAACTAAAGTGTAGTGTTAATTAATCATTAAAAGTTCTTTACATAATCGTTATGATTATCAGACAGAATGGTAATTTCTCTCAGTTTTTCAATTGCTGATTCTAAGAATAGTGCTGCCTTTTTCTGTAGCGATCTTTGTCTTGTTCTGGTATTCAAAGACTAGAAGGGGTCTGACCTATGCACGCTTGAGTTATTAATTTATTATTTTTTCTTAATTTATTATAATGGAATTTGTATTGTGCTATTTGTGCTTTATTATAACTCATTGTGTTCCCTGCCTCTAAAACTCAATTAAATGTGTGAACAAATTAAAACTTATTTAGCGTGAATTATAATATTGAATTTTAATTAAATGGGATTAAGCTGTTATTTGAGTCATTCAGAGCTCTGTTTCCCAAAAGGCTGCTGTGTCTCTCCATCTGTCTCACGTCTATTGCTTTTTGTCTTTCCAGCCAAATATGTCAAACCACATTTCAGTTGGATATTAAATGATGGTTCTTGGAAAAAGGCAAACTGGGACTGCTTCAGAGTGAAACCTCATATCCGCACTGATCCCCTCTTTGTCTTGACCTTTCCGGCTATTTTGAGAAGCAATAAAAACCAGTTTGCGCAACGGTTCGCTCAGATTCGTTCATTCGTTCGTACTGTGGTAAAATTGACATCATTACAAGCATCAAAGACTCAAGGTTGCCTTTGCTCTGAGATTCACAGGTTGTCAAAACTGCACAAAAGAAAAACTCTATAATAACAGAAGGAGCTAGCAATTGCTTCCAATAGCACTACCTTTTGAATTATCAGTGAGTGAGATAGAAGAGAGATCTCACTTGTGCCATAAATTATTCAATAAGCCGTGGGAGTGATCCGAACACTTTAAGTGTTGAACGACACTGTATTTCCAGGGTTTTGCACTTTCTATTATTAATAAAGAGAGTTTATTTCAAAACTCCTTATAGGAGGATTACTGGGCAGTGACGGCACCCCCACTTTCTTTCTCGCTCTCTCTATTTCTATGGTGTTAGTTCAAATCGTGTTGGAATTATTGCACTAACGAAGTGAGCTACTATAAGGTCATATTTATCAGAAAAGAAAAAAAACAGATAATACTTGTTTTTGTGACTGTTTCTTTTCAGAATGGAATACTACATAATGATATAATGCAATTAAAGAATCATAGTGGAAGTTATATGCATTTTACAACATGCATTTGCAAGAAAAGGCTAATTTAGCTGTTTCTATCATTCTCTGTAAGAGACAAGGTGTAGCATCAGTTACACATCTAAATCACATGCTAGCTCTGAAAGAGCTTCCTGTTGTCCAGGGAATTAAAAAAAAAAAACATGAAATAGACCCAAACGATCATTTTACTCTAATCAGATTTGAGGTGTTCAAGTGATTTTATTCACTGCTGCATTCAAATTCTGGGAAGTTCAAGTTTGGAAGTCATTATTACAATATTGCAAGTGTTCAAGTGTTTTTACTTGGGGTGCAAAGCATTTTGGTATTTCTTTCTTTCTTTCTTAGTCACTTAAATAAAAATGTTGTGCTAGTACAACAATATATGCAGATTAGGTGTTTATAACTGATGCTTTATTTGAGCTATTAGCTCTTTTATATGCAGACTATCATTCAAAAGTTTGGTATGATCTCTTTTTTTGGAAATGAATTCTCTTATTTAATAAATACATTAAATTGATCAAAACTGACAGTAAAGGCATGGTTGGTCAGGGATCTGTTACTTCGGTATGGTTTATTTTTAGTTTTGTGACAGAGACCTGACACACCTGATTCTCTTGTCTTTGTGTGAGCGTGCAGTTTCGTGTGTGCTCTAGCTGTGTGTTGCAGTGTGAGTGCAGGTGGGAAAGAGCTGAAAACGGAGACGTAGTTTTGTCATGCAAGCCTGCTGGCTGCTAAACCAGCTTGCATATAAAATAATTATTACAGTCAACTTTCACACTTAAAACTGAACCACGGCTAAAACAATTAGCTTCCTCCATGATACTTTAATTCACATGACTTGAAGGCGGCATAAGGTCTTAAACCTAAACATTAACCTGGCTAATTGTGAAAATAGCTCTCATTCATCAAAAATGTGTTTTACTTCACATTAAGAGGTGTAATCACACTGTTTGCTATGTTAGGTGTTAGCATAAGCTCCACTGTAATACCTCATTCTACACATTTCCACAGCACTTCTCTTTCCTCAGCAGCAGTTGTAAACGTTCTCGTGATTAAATCTGACCCAGGGAATGCTGTCCTTAATTAGCTTTGCTAAACTTTGCAGTACAGTAATAAATCAACTGCTCTGTGTTAGTCTTCCAGGGGGGAAATGTAAATTTTGTTCTTTATCATATTCATCATCCTGCTAAAACAACAGCAGAGCTTGACAAGTTATTTAAATCCAGGTTGGTCATATAACAACGTGGCTCGATCTGCATAGACTAGTGTTCATGCTATTCTCATTAAAAGGAAAGAAATATGAGTGCTCAGGAATGACCTTATTATCCAATACACTGCCAATATGAAGGTTGGAGTAGGGTAGAGATGCACAAGAGAGTGCAAACAAATGGACACACGCACATATTTACTTAACTATCTAAATGGGGACATTCCAGACATAATGGTTATACTGTATACTATGTATACTCTAGTTCTCTCTCCTTGCACTAACCCTACCCCTAAACCTACCCATCACACAAAACTTTATGCATTTTTACATAAAAAAGAAGAAAAAATCATTATTTTGAACCAGATTTAATATGAGGCTGACCCTAAAGAGATGGTTTTTGGAGATTTTGGTGAGTACAAACTTCTGAGTACAAATTTGTTCCTAAAATACTGTATAGTTAAGTAGGCACACCCACACGCACACACTAGTGTATTCCGAAGTATGCAGTTCTCCTGACTAAAGTAAATGCATTTTTTATTTTTTTAAATTATTTTTTATTATTATTTTTATTTTATTTTATTTTGTTTAATTTTATGTTTATTTTTATTACATCAAATTTGATACATTGAAATTAACTACTTATGTATGAGATGATAACTGTTTAACTCTCATAATGTATAATCAGACAAACACATAGCGGTTTCAATTTCCCTGTCAGTTTATTGATCAGGCTAATTGACTTCAGAGGACACAATGCTAATTGGGCTTCCGCATGTAAACAAACACAGACAGGCTGTAATAATGGACAGCCGAGCTCAGAAAACAGACCAATTTATGTGACATCAAAGACAGATCTTCACGCTTATTGGTCACCCCCAATGCAAAGCTGTTATTAAGTCTGCAATATTTGGATGTTTGCATATTTGTAAGTTTCCGTTCAGGTGGTTCTACGGTGAAGAAACACTGTTGCTAATGGCCCATGTTTTCTAGAGTGCAGTCTTAATTATACACATGCAGAATTAAATCCTTTTTTAAATTGCCTGACAACCTGTTTTATTTTTTGTCATTTATTATTATTATTATTATTATTACAGTTGGTATTGTAGTAGTTGTTGTTGTTTGAGTCAGCATAATAATAAATAATTAATATTTTTAATATTAAACATAATCTCAAAGTATAAAATATTTATAAATCAAAATATAGTATTTTATTGTTTAAAACAGTGTAAAGGCTGCAAAATACTGAACTTAATTCAATAATAATAATAATAATATCAGAGTATATTTAAAATATATTAAAATAGATATATTAAAATATATATATATATTAAAAAACTTTGTCCAGCTTCCATCAGTGTCAGTCCATGGTTGATAACATGGTCAATAAGTGTTGCACGGATTTCTTGAGTCAAATTTGGACCTTGTCTTCTTTGTTCAGGTTCTATCAACTCTTCAAGTCCTTCTCTACCTCTTCCTCTACCTAGGCCTCTTCCTCTATCTCCTTCTCCTCCTGCTCTATCTCCTTCACCTCTTCCTCCACCTCCTCTTCCTCTAACTCCTTCATCTCTTCTTTGAGCTCCCCTTCTTATTCTCACTCTTCTTCTTCTAGCTCCTTCCATTTTTGTTGAAGACAGGTGAACTTACCTGCTGCCTTTTATAGCACACCTGAGTGCTGCGTTTTCAAATTAGCACCTTCCACACCTGGTGGATGTGCATATCCAATTCGTTCATTAGTGTGGTCAATGGCAAACCGGGGCTTTGTAATGGCAAGGAAGTAACCTCACAATCCTGTGTCTAAGGTGTGAAAATGTGTGTAGAGTTTTACAAATTTTTGTGAGTAAGGTTTTGCTAATAGTGGGAAAGTTTTAATTTTAGTGTGTAAGCAATTGAAAAAAAACTGTAATTAAGCTTTTTTTTCATTGTTTCATTGTGTATTTTATTTTATAGACAGATGAACATTTATAATTAAAAATTGATGATGATATCTAACAATACACGTACTTCAGAAAATATAACGAATAAAGAAGGCATAACTACTCATTACAATAGTTCATGTTTTACACAGTCACTAATTCATACTGTAACATTTATTTGTTCGTTGTGTCAAGTTGCTGTTTGTTTGTGAAATAACAAAACCTGTTCACCCGAAGGAACACTCGACGAAGTGCTATTAGAAGACATCCTGCCATAGCTACTGTAGATGCAACACGCATTTGAAAAAGCGTGGCGCTGGAGAGCACAATTCGTTTGAATGTAAATTACAATTTTACCGCTAGATGGAGGAAATTCCTACACATTGTCCCTTCACGCTTCAGTTTCTTTACATTAAAACATAAGTTCATGTTTTCTTATTTTGATATGTGTTACTGTCATGGTTGGTAGATCCGCTGTCTCATTCTGGTCCAACCCGATCTCACGGGAATTCGTACGAATTTTACAAGGTGGCTAATTCGTAACAATTCGAACGACCTCACTCGTACGAATTAGTACGATTTTTGTGAAATCGTACATATTTTACGAATTGGCCAATTCGTATGAATTCATACGATTGACCTACCCCTAACCCCGCCTCTAAACATAACCGTCACGTGGGTTTAGGCAATTCATACGAATTCGTACGAGTGAGGTCGTATGAATTAGTACGAATTAGCCACTTTTGAATCACTCGTACGAATTTGTACGAATTGGTCGTGAGATAGGGTAGTCTGGTCTCGTGTGTCTCGTGTGCGATGATTATTTTGTGTGGGTGTTACCGCTGATTACCATCAGCAGCGACAGCGGCAAACTATTCAGTCAACTATTTAATGCCCTGTCTTTCGTCATTTTTTGTCAGAACGTTGTTGAAGCTTCCCACTCTCCTCGTGTTTCCTGTTCTCTGGATTTTCGGATTGTTTCACTGCCCCTCTCACTACTGGACTCGAAGTACATGAAAAAACGACTTAATTACAGTAATCTGAGTAGTTGTAATTCGTTGTTTGAGTCTGCTGGACTCTCATCACCTGCACTCTCACCTGGATTGCCCGTCTCAGTCCCTGCGTCATGCTCTCCTGCTGACTGTGTTCCCGACTGGACCCTCGCTTTCTTCCTGAGAGTGTTTTCTGTCTGCCTGTCTACATCATTGGGAGTTACTGAGAATAAACTCAGTTTTTGCTCTTGCAATTGCTTCCGCCCGTTTATAATAATAATAATACGTTTAATTTATATAGCGCCTTTCCCAAGCTCAAGGACGCTTCACAATGACAGTAGCTAAATACAACAATTTACACATAAACGGACAATGGACACTTGCCCAGTCCAAGTAATGAGCGATTGCAGTCGCAAGTCGCATTACATTTGCAATACAAACATAGAAACAAAGACAACACACATTCATTATAGACAGCCTAGTGTACAGTTGGAGTAAAGATGCAAAAATGATTGGAGCCTAAGTTAACATTGTGACTGTGTTATGTCAAATTAACATTTCTATGACTGAAATATTGGTTAAACAAATGTGTTTTGAGTTTATACTTAAATTCGTGCAATGTGGTTGTTGTCCTGAGAGCCAATGGAAGAGAGTTCCTTCCCAAGACCTGCAGCCCATAGACGGTAGACGAAATCTCTACTCACATAGGAAGAGCATTGACCATTGAGTGACTTAAAGGTAAGCAGAAGAATTTTGTAAGTGATACGGGATGACACGGGTAGCCAGTGCAGGTTAAACAGAATTATCATTATTTATCATTTCATTTACATATAAATCCTATTTGTCGGCAACATGTGTGTACACTTGTGGGCCAACCGCTCCACTGAAACTGCTTATTTTCTAATTTCTTATTTTCTAATGACTCATGTCATCATGGCAGAAGCTGTTAGTAGACCACAATATTGGGATGTTACATAACATGTCATGTACAGAGCTGCTCCGTCTGGGGTGTCATACAAAATTATGAAACATGGGGCTTTATACGTCAATGCACGCAGCATGCACCTCAATGACCCCCGCTAGTATTTTTCAGCATCATGGAGAGTGAGGTCCTGTCAGAATAATCCACATGGGTGGAGGACAGAGACTCATGAAACTTGACTGGCAGTGACTGATCACGCAGCTTTTTCTGTCTGAGCCCCACTGCTGAAGACCCATACAAGGTGCTTTAGATACAGCTTATATTTCATCTTGAGTGACAGACAGAGAAAATGAAGCTTAAGGGGTAAACTGAGCCACCCAGACATTAAATACTAGAACAGAATCTCAAGATTTAACATACAAACCACAAAAAGAGTGAAAGATGAGCTCTGAATAATCACCACATGACAAAAAACTGAAGCTGACAGACACAACAAGCACAAATAAAAGCAGCAAACATCAAAACAATAAATAGTAACACAGTGATCCATTTAATTTATTCACACCAGTGCTGCATTGATGGAAATTTGAATACCAGGTCTATCTTAGTTTTATCCACAGATTAAACTCCTTTCTCAAAAATGTGTTTGAGTCCTGGTGTTCTTACCATTTAATATTTAAAGCATTTTTGTATGACAGAAAGAGCACCTGTCAAAGATTTGTTATGGTGCCTCAAGAAAAATATGTGGAAGGAGCTCAGACACCGCTGACAACATTCAAAGACATCAAAAAGAGTGAAATATGAGCAGTTAATCTGCAAACTAACCAAAGCAACCTGGCTGTCAGGAACAAAAAATAAAATAAAATAATAGGATCATAGGCGGAGTGTGAACCAACTCCAGGGTCAGGTTAATGAGATGTGCTTTCCCTTTAAAAACACAATGAATAGGCTCTATGCACGATCGCTTCCATATTTGTCTCAGCACGCCCACTTACTTCCGGTGCTGCGTCAGTCTATGGTCAGAAGCCGGTTTTGTGATAGGTGGAGATAGTGTCAAATTACACTTGCTGTTTATAAAAACGTCCTGCGGTTAACGTGAATGATGTTAACAACACTGTGAGGCAGTTAGCTGTCACACAAGAGTAAAAAAGATAAGTTATTTAAATTATATATTTCGAGCCAAATCAACAACTTCGAGTGTTAGTATTCTCTCATATCGTACGAAATTCGACTAGCGAATCAGCGTTTCTGAAATCGTTGTCTCCGTTTCTGAAAACGGATTTTATTACAGTTTTGCCGCTATACACTTGGCCTGCAGAACGCGCTTCCGGAAGTAAAGACGCTGACTGAGATTCGTTCGAACATACGTCAGCAGGGTTCGCGCATAGAGCCTATTAGGTTTCCTTGTCAGTCCCTTGTGCATTAAATGTGCAGGAGTGCGGGCACGACTAATAATTTGCTAAGTGCAGCTCCCTTAATGGCCACCGGTGTCACTAATTACACGGGTTTTCTGAATTCTACATATAGTCCCATAAAACTAATTCTTGTTTCATGATTTTACATGCTGTTTTTATGACCTTATAGTAATTAACCAAATAAATGTAATTTGTATTTACAATTCTTTCTCAAACAGTGATTAAAATAATAAAAATTATTCAGTATACACTTTAACCTTTAATATATAAATAGGAAATGTTAAGTGATACACAACCAAGTGCAGTGTGTGCTTTCTCATAGAAGAAATAAATCAATTACATTTACAGTAGGTCTAATCATCTTTTTATGCTGTAGGACCTATAATCCCCCATAAATCCAAAGTCTGTCTTTGATCAATAAACCCTACAAAAAACTACATCAAGTAATGCAAGCCAATTCATAAACTCATCACTGACCTATATAACCTTACACACTGCATGGCCCAAACATCTGAGGTTATACATATAACCTAGGTCCCTGAGAGGGAAAGAGACACTGTGTTATGACATTAACGATACAGGAATGCCTCATGATCCGGTATTTGAACCACGTGTGGAAAAGCCAATCACATTGGTCAAAGAAAGGTCAGGTGGCGTGACATCAGTGCATCATTTAGACCAATAATAGATGCTCGAAAAATGTTCTTTGATTTCTATGAAAAGATTCTTAGTGTCTGAAAAAGATATTTCAAGCTCTGCTGAAGAATGGCAAGGCAACGCAGCATCTCGTTCCCTTTCAGGAAACCGGGTAACATGCGTAACCTGAAACATTCCATTTTGAGTGGAACTCACTGCTGGGTAATGACGTTAACGTTATGGAAACATTGCTGCCCATACTGAGGGAATGCCTGACCAAAGGATTTGAACTATGCACAAGCACAGACCCTAGGGCTAAGGAACAGATTAACTCAAAGGTCAAGTCTGTTGTCAATCCAATTTATGACAATATACATGTAGTGTGTGGAAAGGACTTGCCACATACAAAAATTTACAAAGGCCACAATTGATATAAGTGAGCTAAAACATTCACATTCTTATTCAGTAAACTTGCTAACCAGTAAGATTAATAGGCTGTAGGGCCAGTAAGGATGAGCTAACCTGAAATGACCTGAGACCCTGGGGTTAAATCCACAGCCAGAATATAAAACCTTATTAATATGTGTAAAGACGGCCAACCAACCGCAGCTCAAACATCCTACAAAGAAGCACTTTTTAGGAAGCCACACTCTAGGCTGAGTGTGGCTCTAACACCCAAAGGCTAGAAGAATTGCCAGATGGATGGCCGCAGAGGTCACTTTTGGAATGTAACCCAACCTCGGTTGCAGAATAACTTTTACGAGACCAGGGACAAAATCTAGACAGTAGGGGGCTACTGATAAAGCTTGCAAAACTCCTACTCTCTTAAGTTAGAGCCAGCAACAGAGACATCTTAAGAATCAGAAACTTCTCTGAGGCTGACTCCAAAGGATCAAAGCGAGCCTCTGATAGCTCTTACAAAACTACTGAAAGATCCCAGGAAGGATCACACAACCTGCAGATAGGCCTCAGCCATATGGCACTGAGGAGGAAATGAGGCACAAGGAGAGGCAACCCCACATAGGCTCCATTAATGTTATTGTGATACTTTAAGTATAACGGAGATAAACCTGTTGAAAGACGGTCATGTGCAAACTTCAGCTCTGAACCAATCAGGCAGTGGACTGGGTCAGTATGGTGATGTGCACAACATGATTTGAAAAGATGCCACTTCAGGGCATAAAGTTTTCTTGTAAAGGGAGCTCTAGCATTTTAAATGTTTATAACAACCTCAGTAGAGAGACCAGAATCTATTAGAATCAGCAGAAAGACCCCCCCTCCCCTTTGTACAGCTACCATCCGTCTGTAACTTGTGATGTCCTCAGAGCTTTGTCCTGCATTAATGCAGTCAGAACATTTAGTAAGCTCTTAACCCGCTCCATCGACAAAAGTGCGATATCGATCACGAAGGATACATGCAGAGTTGACAGAAAAATGTTACACATGCCGTAGCACGTCAATACAACAAAGAACTAAAGCCCCGCCCACCCAGTTCAGGTACCGGACCTAGTTGAAACAATCATGCATCTAGCTGGCAGCGTTCCAAAACTTTGCCGGTGCCTTCAGCTCCGCCCTGAACATGGTCGAGCCGACAGGGAAATGGAAGCTTTAGCGTTAAGTTCTGCCAGGAAGACTCAATCGTTGCGTCACTAATTACCTTCTCATCTATCCAATCGCGTTTAATGCTTGCGGTATAAAAGACCGGTACTTACACATGTTTGAGTTCGCAGCTGCTGACGCTTTCATCGACCTCCATCCTCCCCACCACCTCCAACATGGTTCCCTCCTCCTACCACCTTCAAGATGGTTCCTTCCCTCCCATCCTACCACCTCCAAGATGGTTCCTTCTCTTCCATCCTCCCCACCACCACCAGGATGGTCCCTTCCTATACCTCCCGGGGGGGTCGGCTTCGCCCCTGCCTTCGTCTTCAGGCAGGAAATGCAGAGTCCGGACCCTCGGATTGCGAGCTATGGACGGGGCCTACGCCAAATTACTTAATTGCTTGCTGGGCTATCAATAAATGTATTTATTGTCACAGTATTTATTCTCCCGAGTCTTTCTGGTAGAACTGATATATCACGGGGAGTGATAATAATGAAGCAACTAGATTGGTGCATACAACATAATGAAGCAAGAAGTGCTGGTGCATACAACATCAGAACAGCTGTTAAAAGCATGCATACAAAACACAGCATCCAGAATAAAATCCGCGGGATGAGCGAAGTGCACACACAATAATAGTTGAAACCAACGCACACTAAAAAGACGCAGGACACAGAAGGTTGTGCTATAAATGCAGTCATCTAGATAGTTGAGAACACGCTCCCCTACTGAGTCCTAAGGGGTAAAGCACTGCGTAGGGTACTTTTCGTGAACGGAGCATGACACGTGTTACTATATTGATTTTGTTAATGGTGAGCAGCAATCAAATTTTGATAATGTGGAAGTTACTGCCTTTTGCCTTAGCATGACTTTTTGCTGACAACACAAAGGCAGAGTACAGTAACTTTAAAATAGTGGTCAAAAGTCAAGTTTGAGCTCAAAATTTAGTTATGTAGATAATTTTCATTACTTAAACATCTTAAGGTCTTTTTGCCTTTGTAGGGCAGCATACTTGGGCTGGCCAAAACTGCTTAGTCTGCTGTTTAGTGGCACAGAGAGACAAATCTGTGGCTCGTCCGAGTTCTTCGCCTGAATCCAGGTCGATTCCCTTGCCAGTATCCAGATCCTCCAGCAGGTCAGCCTGGCACGCCTAAAGAATGACCAAAGTGGGCAAGGGTACATCAGCCTAACCTGCCTCATATGCATTACTCATGTGTCAAGATGTAAATCTGTAGTGCCTCAAGGGTAATGAAGGCCTTGTCATAGACAATGCCGCTGCTGGGTAAAAATAGCCAGCTAGCATCTCTTCAACCAGTGGTATCAATGCATACCCATACTCTCCAAACCCCACTATAGTTGAGTAATTTGACTCCAATGGGGTGTGGATACGAGCCAAGTATGGGTTGTACTGGAACCTCTACACCTCTGTGTGGAGGTCTGGAAAGGATGACAGATGTTTACAGGGCTGATGACCCTAGCAGCTAGTGAGAAAGCACCCATCTAGCTTCTTTTTGTATGTGTTTTCCCGTCTGGCCACTCAATACTAAGCTTCTCAACTGCTCAAGTAACCACCTCTAAAAACTCCTCAAACACTTTAGATGACTGAGGGGAACTCACGGAATCATTGCTACCACCCAGCTCCTCAGAACAGAATTAGCAGACAGTGGGTCCCAAACTGGATCAGAAAGAAATCACCAGGCTAGCTTCCGAATCCAGAACGAGATCTCAGGATTCTAGCGATGCAGTAAGAGAAAGGACTGGGCCCATCTCAAACTCATCCACCAGAACTCTCTATGAACCCCATGCTTTATGTAGTAGATGCAGGACTTGACCCATGGGGCACAGACACCTGACTCCCATCCCTTGAGAAGTGAGCCAGTTGTGAGTGGAGCTTCTGCAGGGTGAATTTCTCACAGTGTGGGCAATCGCCTCCCTCGAGAGATCTTCTATGCTTTCAAGCATATCACACACAGACCATGTTTGTCATCCCTCAAAAGAAAGTGAGGGCATGGCGGAACACACTGCTTACATTGCTTGCCGGATGCCATAACTCTTAAGTTCATTCACAACAACTATACAGTAGATGATAGCAAACGTAGATTTTTTTTCCACTCCAAACACACACAATGGACTTTCTACATACACACAAGCATACTGCTTCGAAAAGACAAAGAAGCTCATGACGTACTAGATGATGTACTAACGTTATATCACCTGACCACTTTTCTGGTAAAGTGATTGCCGTGCTTGAGACACCGGCTGACGCAGAGGCATTCCCATAAAAATAACATCACGATGCAACACTGAGTTACACTCAAAAGGGAACACAGTTCACATGCTACATCCTAGAAACCTCAAACTGACTCTATGAAAGCAGCCACTTTATGAAAGCATTCATGTTTCACAGAAGTACACCTCAGCAGCACTCTTATGCATTGTTTTACTTTAATTAAAAGACTCCCGCTGCATTTTACAGTACATCAGTTTACAGTAAATTAAGCTGGTCATTTGATGTGGTGGTACCCAAACACAAACATCCTGTTAGTCGTTTCTATGTGCTGTCTCTTGAGGACTCACAGAGCTCCTCAGTGTTGTGTTGTGCATCTAATATGTCACCACAAATTAACTGCTATCATTCTTCTGGCAAACACTTAGTTATATGTTTACAGTTCCACTGGAACATATTGAAAGCACTTTACAGTCTACATCCAGTGCAGTTAACAGTTTTGACTGTGCTATTAACCAAATTTCTCTGTGGACCAATCTGTGATTTACAGTAAGAGAAGCCAATAAACATCAATTCCTATGAGGACCTCAATGCTTCTGTCAAATAGAGCATAAATTTCCCTTCGACTTCATGTGGTGCATAATGTTCCTCATCTGAAGAGTTATTTTCATTCCAACTTTTTTTTTCCTTTCCATGGCCAGTCATCCCTAACTGGGTCATTAAGGATCAGGTGGTTATTTTTTTAATAAAAATCTGTTCATTTAAAGTGCTTCATGCCTGCAATGCGGTAGAATTAAAGCTCACTGGACATGGGATTGACTTTTTTATAACTCAATAACATAAAAAGAGAACTTAATTGTAATGTATTACTTAAAAAAGAGCATTTTAAATTATTCACTGCAGTACTCAATAAAAAAGGCAGAGAGAACCGACAAATACTCAATAGGAAAAAAGTAGAAAAAATAATTCAATAGGGAAGAACTTGAAATTAACAAACAAGTTCTAAAGCAACAAAACAATTTTGACTTTAAAAGTTGCATTTAAATGTTCTGATGGAAGCATTTAAGACATTCTTAGCACACAGCCACAAGCACAGATTGGCAGATTAACAGAACATATACTTATCTGGAATGAAAATTGAAGAAGAATGAATAATTATTGTGTAAAAGTATGACATGTCAAGGAATGTCAAGTGTACTAATTTAAAGCAGCATAGTAAAATTGCAATTAGTAATTTAGAGCCAAAAAAAATCTCTAAGCTCCTCACTCTTGAGACCAATGCTTCAAACATCAATCCAATATCTACTTGTATCAGTCTGGGGCTTAAGGATGTCATAGCAGGTCTGGGTCATGACCAGCTTCTACAGAATGAAGACGTCAGCGTCCAGCCTGAATGAGCGCAAGCCCTGTTGCTGGCTCACTACATCCTGCACAATCTCATTCGTGTAGAAATTGAGGTTTGTGAAGGTCGTTTTTGAGAAGTGCTGTCTTATTACAGTCAGTGACCTTCACCCCACCTCCTTTGGCTCTCTCCTTGGTGTTATTTAGTCAGGTATGACATATGTGTTTGAGTGTGTGTGAGGCCATCTGAGAAGAGGAATAAACCTCATATCACTTTTCCTTGCCTCTATTGTTATATGGCAGTGTAACTGTCAGTCTTCATTCCTCGCTGTTGCCTAGGGACAGACGACAACAACAAGATTGGCAGAATACTGCTGTTTCCACCAAACAATGATCTGACACTGCCTATAAGAAACAGAGAATCTCATCAACTCAGACCCAAAGACTTTTACCTCATGGAAACACTAATGTATTATGTCCAAATAAAACACAAATGCAATACCAAGAATGTACTCTCTCGGGGGAATTAATGAACAAATTTGAGACTTTAGCACAAAGTATGTAAGAAAATATTCACCAAAGAGTTCAAATTGTTACATTAGTGTACGAAAGTTTAAAGAATCAGTAAGCAATTTTTTGATTTTTGAAATCAACACCCAATTAAGCGCACCACTCCCTTCATTTCTCCACCCCCAAAATTACGAACATGCTATGCAACACAGGTAACCACCAAAAAAAAATTCCCTTTCGAAAGGGAACTCGCACTGTGTCCATTAATGCTAAGGGGAACCCATCAGGCGTGACAGGTGTCTGAAATCACAATCAAATCATGGTAATCCTATTGACCGGTGACAGCCCATGAATCATTAACATGTGACCATAAGGGCGCATTGCAAACATTATAATCATATTTTTATCTTCAGGGACTGTTCTGTCTGTAAAGCGCTTGAGAATTATGGTAAGAAAAAATGAAATGCACTGAGAAGAAGCAAGGCTTCCAGAAGTGTGCGGAGCCATGGCAAAGATATCTGGCACCTGGTGAGACACACAAGCTGTGCGTTTTTTTGTTTAGGAGAAGAGCACACACAGGCAGTTCTACCAGACAATAGAGGCAAAATACCATAACAAGTATACATTTATTAACAGCCCAGCAAGCAAATATTATGATATAAAGTTATTTGGCGTAGGCACCGTCCTTAGCTTGCATTTCCTGCCTGAAGACGAAGGCAGGGGTGCAGCCAGTTTTCCAGCTTGTCAAGAAATATGTCATGATCAACAGTGTCAAATGCAGCACTGAGGTGGAGTAGTACCATACGGATAATTTGCCTGTATCAGTATTTAAGCGAATATCGTTTATTGTCTTTATGAGCGCTGTCTCTATGCTGTGATGTGATCGGAAACCAGATTGAAAATTGTATCCATTTGAGCTTAAGAATTTGTTCAGCTGATTGAAGACAACTTTTTCAATGATCTTGCCTATGAAAGGAAGATTTGAAATCGGTCTATAGTTGCTTAAGATGGTCTTATCCAGATTGCTCTTTTTCAGGAGGGGCTTGACAACTGCAGTTTTCAGGGAGATTGGAAAACTCCCAGAGCGAAGTGAAAACTCCCAGAGCGAAGTGAGGCATTTACCACTTCTAGGAGATCTGCTTCTAAACAGTTTAACACACTTTTTAAAAAAGATGTGGGAAGTGCGTCAAGGTTGCAGGTGGATATTTTAAGGTGCTGTACGGTTTCTTCCAAAATTATGCCATCGATTTTCTTCAAAAACAGACATAGTAACTACAGATTGTGGTCTGATCTGTCTGACTCCAGAGCAACTCAAGGATGTGCTGATCATCTTTCTGATATTATTGATTTTCTCAGAAAAGAAAGAAGCAAACTCACTGCACTTGCTGTCTGAGAGCATTTCTATGGTAATCTGGTTTGGGGGGTTTGACAGTCTCTCTAAAGTAGCAAAAAGAGTGCGTGTGTTGTTTATATTGCTGTTTATAATATTTGAGAAGAAAGTCTGTCTAGATTTGCCTAGTTCCCTATTAAAAGCATGGATGCTGTCTTTGTAGATGTTACAATGGACTACAAGTTTTGTCTTCCGCCACATGCGTTCTGCTCTTCTGCATTGTCTTTTCATATTCTGCACTGCTGTTGAGTTTCTCCAAGGTGATTTTTGTCTACTATTCTTCTTGACTTTTACAGGAGCAATATCATCAATTACACTCTTAATTTTTGAGTTGAGATGAAGGTGAGCTGTAGGTGGAGAATTTCTTGCCTCCGCCTAACCCAGCCCAGCGAGTGCTTTTTGCCATGAGCAGGAGATGGCTGATGTAGGTGGTGATTTACAGATATACAGTGGGTCAGGCCGGTGCTGCCCTGCACACCATGGCGGTGTTGCAGGCATAGCAGGGATGTCCCCTGAGGCGGATGCTGAGCTTCAACGCACCACTCATCTCGCCCTACTGGTCACTAAGCAAACCTCTGCCACGATCGACCTGTCAATAGCTGTGATGGTGGCCACAGAGAGACATCTGTGGTTAAACCTGGCCGGCACCGGGGAGAAAGAGAAGGGCTTCATCCTCGATTCACCGGTTTCACCCTCTGAACTTTTTGGCACCTCTGAACAAAGGCTGTGCTGTTAGTTAGTAGGCCTCAGCAGGCCTCATTGAATGGGAAGCCCCCAAGAGGGTGCGATGGACCAGCTTAACTCTGGTGGCTGGCCTAAGTAGTTAAGGCAGTAGACTCACTGATGGGTAGTGGGCCTTAAACAAGCCTCTTTGGAAGGGAGTCCTAACATTGTGGGACATACATTATAGTTGTGACAAGGTAGCTAGCTTTATTAGGCCTCCTGTGGGTGGCTCAATATTTGTGTTGGTGTAGCAGAATAGATTGGCTATTAGGCCCAACCAGACTAGACATCCCCGGAAGTATGATTTTGGCTGACAGGACTGACTTGCTTCATGCCTAGTAGGCCTCTCAGTCTTTTAACTGAGTCATGAATGACGGAGTATACAAACAGTGGTGTTTATGGTCTTGACCTTTACAAGGCCTCCCTGACTCTGAGCCCCATTATAGGGTGTTTGACTGTTAATTCTCTGGCCAATTAGACAATTGGCTTCAGTTGGCCTCTCTCGAGGCTAGCCCTGATTATTATCAGCCGAATAGAATTGACCACTGTCAGGCGGTTGGCCTCATAAGGGAACCATGTAGCTTGGTCCCCAACCTTTCAGGCCATGCCAGTCAGTTTCTTACCTAAAAAACTTCTTACCTTTAACAGGCCGCTCTTAGACTGAGCCTCAAGACTGTGTAGCGTATCTGGACAGGGTCAGGGTGACTCATGCATTCCAACACTTGGAAACCGGTCTAACTCCTTGCTTTGTCTGGTAAATCACAAGTAGAAAATACCTTACTGAGATATATTTGATATGTTTGTATGTGTGCTGGCCCATGTATGTGTGCTGGCCCATGTCATATTGGGGTATCTATGATTTTATCGTAGTATTAACTGAACTACAAATACTTGTAATTATGCATTAGAATGGAACTTAGTAGTCCTATCCTTTTAACATGTCTTTCTTGGTACTGTTTTAATCTGCTCGGTCTAACTAAGTTGGTCATATACAGGATATTACAGTAAAATGGATGACTCTATGTCCACCAGCATTCTGGAGTAGAAAGAACAATTTTTAACCCATTTGTGCCCAAATTTTTCTGAATGGTTTCATACATATAGTCGTGTTAATAATGTCCTATGTGAACATGTTCTGCATTTATTTTCCTCAGGTTTTTTTTTTCTTCTTGAAAATTCTATTTGAATGTGCGGCAACTATAGTTGCCGGTGGGCAAATATGTTGTATGCACCCCATCAATGTTAAATATGAATAGGAGGAGAACATTTGGCATCTATCTCAAAATAACTGCTTTCAACAGTTCAATCTTTATTCATAAACAAATTTATTGTGTATAAAAGTCGAAGAATGTTTGATGCGAACCCAAAAAAGCGGAATCTATAGCGTATAATGTCTTGAATATAAAAACACAACAAACAACAAATCTATTTGTCTCATAACCTTGCTGTTTGGGGTCTTTTTGACCCACATTTCTAACTTTCATTTATGGGGATAACATGGATAATTTGACATGGTTTAGTGTAACATTTTTGTCAATCTTTTGGAAAATACCATTTTAAAAGAAACAAATGATCACTTTAACCAGTAGATGGCTGCAGAGTTCCACTATTTGCGATTTGCTATTTGACTAAACGAAAGACATATTTTCACAAGTTTTTCCAGTTGTATTCATACCTAGATATTATGAAATCACAATTATAACAATAAAAGTAACTTTTTGTCGAAGTTTAGGCATTTTTTGTTTTGGAAAAAAAATCTGTTTTTCAATAATGTTATATGATTAGAATCAAATGATTTTTGTCAATGGACAAAATTCATCCTCAAAATCAGAAAGAACACAGAAATTTGGTGGCACACTTCTCACAATTTTTAGAATTATATGAAAAACAGATGTTTGAAATAAATCATAAACTCTAAAGACTCCAACTTTTCTCTTTGTAGCATCCTGATCAGGTTTGATTCTAATCATAATGTAACATTATTGAACATTATTGATTCTTTTCAGTACAAAAACTGCTAAACTTTGACAAAAGTAACTTATATTGTTATAATTATAATTTCATAATATGTAGATATGCATATATCAAAAATGTAATTTGTTACAAAATGTAACAAATTACATTTGTACAAAATTTGTACAAAATTTGTTACAAAATTACATTTTGTTGCCTGGGGTCTCTGAGACCGGCTGTAAACCTCAAATGAACAGCGCACAAGGGTTAAAGTGTAGAGTGCAGAACAAAGTGCAGCCATAACAGGGCATTGTGTATCAAAAAGTTAAATAAAAATAAATAAATACAAATTAATAGAAAGAAGTAAAAATTATGTGTGTGTATATATATATATATATATATATATATATATATATATATATACACACACACACATATAACAAAAACAAATGACAAAATGGCAAAAAACTAAAATAACGTTATGTTTATGCAATAAACAAGTCCAATAACCTAGAATTATTAACCTATTAACACAGTATACCCCATTTCCCCATGATATATGTACTTACAAGGCATTTGCCCACCGGCAACTATAGTTGCCGCTTGGACTTTTGACTAAGTATACAAAAAACTATAGATCTATTGTAAGATTTGTTTTGTTTAGAGGATTCTAGAGACCTTCATGATTATTTAGATATACATATGTCAACAAAAAATACTTATTAGTAATATGAAAATTAGCTTTCTTTGGGAGGGTTTGCCTTCGCCATGCTTCCTGGAAATAGGGGTAGGAAGTTGACAGCCTCATGTGACAGGAAGGAAGTGAATACCTTTTTTATTTTCTTGAAATCCTTTATTTGGTTGTTTCCTTGCATGCCATTGAGACATACAACTTGGATAACATCTAGAAAAATACTTACACAAGGAAAATGACAACTATACCCTGTGGCAACTATAGTTGCCGGTGGGCTTAAATGGGTTAATGCCGCCACCACCACTATGCATATGAGCCACCTTGACAGGACAAAGAGAGTATTTTTGCAGCTCATAGAACTCCATGCCCAATGGTCAGTTCAACCCAGTTCACCCCTTTAAAAGTTAGGAGCAGTGGTTTCCTCATTGATCTTCTGTTTAGTGCTCTTCTCTTCAGTCCGTTTAGTTTAGTTTAGTTTAGTTTTTGTTTTCAGCTATTCTTTGTCTTCATCTTCTTTAGTTTTGTTTTCCCTTTTTGTTATCTCCTTTGTTCATTTCTACTTGCGAGTGAAATGAACTTAGCCTGACTTAGCTGATAAACTTTACTTTCAATGGACATTTGAACTTCCTGTGACTATGCTCGCTCCGAAAGAACCGACTGAATGCTTGATGCTCCGAAGGAACCACACCTTCTTTACACAAGAGAACTATATATGAAAGTATTCGTTTTATCGAGCTTTCGATGCGTTTAAGATTTGTTTACCTCATTTAGGGTGATTTGATATCTTGGTGTCTCTCTCTCAAGGTTCCTTTTGTCTGTGATTTTGCCATAACTGATTGATCATTCTCTCACTTTTCCTATCACTCTCTTATTCTCATTTTCTTTCATTGTTTGTTGCTTTATTTTGTTGTATATACATTTAGTCCTTAAGGTTAGTCACCAGTATTCGTAGTTTTCCTTTATTAAATCCATTATATTTATTTATTGACTCTGTCTGTTGCTCAAATTACGAAGTCCCTTAAATGTTCGATATATATAAACTACAAGCTTTACAATTTGTTGGTACTTTTAATTTGTATTTTTATAAAACAGGAAAGTTATTTTTCATGGCCAGAAAGATAGCATTTATTGTGAGTCTATGAGGATAATTTCTCTTGAGGTTTGATAAAAGATTGTACAATCAGTTTGCTGGATGAACAGATTATTCGATAAATAAATTTCAAAAGGGTCATCCTTGGAACCAATCTATTCTAGACAATTGACATTAATATTTAATTATAATTTGTTGTGATTGATTATTGATATATACAGTTGATCTATTTTTGCCTACTTGTATGGATAATTGATTATAATACATTGTATTTAAGTGTCCTTACAGATATATTGGAAACATATCCTCTTTACAGGTAATTTTAATCTGTGTATGCGATCTCTGATCAGATTCATGATCAGTTATAAAAATTATATTCCCTTTATTTGAGCTAGAATCGCTACAACAGTGATTCTTTAGCTTGCTATCGGGTAGTAGACCTCTCCAGGCCTCCCTTAAATGCAAGTTCCCAAATAAGGGTACTAGGTAGGCAGCCCTCTGGTTATCAGGTAGTAGGCCTCACCAGGCATCCTTGTAAGGGGTCTCCCAGTGACGCTGGTTTCCGGCAGCTAGTGGCCACTTGCTAGCCTGTCTGGTAAGATGGCCGTATGCCTCCCAGTTAGATCAGCCCTTTTCAGGCCTCCTCAGTGTTTTGAAACACAAACGCTAGGTAGATCTGTGGATCGAGCAGAGAAACTCCCCTCACTAGCAAGGTTTGTAAGCACTATGCTGAGTCATGTTTTCCGGAATACCTCGTGTCTGAGATCCGGGCTGAGTGGTTCACTGTCAGCTTCGAAGTCTCTCGGGTTGAACGCCTTATCTACAGGCAAGTGTCCAGAGGCTCTGTCTTCGGACAGACAGGAATTTGGCCAGACTCAAATGTCCAAAGTAAAGGCGAATGTTCAATGCCTTGCTGGTGGCATTTTGGGTGAGTATGTTCCCTTGAATAGTGATTGGATGGGGCTCCTTTTGGTTCCCTAGCCAGATTCCCTATAAGGGACCCTTCTAAATTTGAAGCAGTGGTCCTAGGCCATTGTGCAGGCCCAGGTAGGCCCAAGGTTTTCCTGTGACCTTAGGGAATGCTGTCATTGGCATTTCATTTAAATTTGCTGGTTTTGACAGTTGCCACTGCCATTGGGAATACACTCCCCTTAGCATGGTGGCGTTGGTATGTCGTTCCCCTTAGCATCAATCAACGCAGTGCGATTTGAAAGGGAATACGACTGTAACCTTTGTTCCCTAAGAACAAGGAATGAGACACTGCATATTTTCACCATGCCTCGGGGCCTGCCTACCAAACAGTCCCTTCATAGGAAAAGGTGATTATCATGTTTGCAAGGCACCCTTATATACTTCCAGGTTGCACATTAATGATTCATGGGCTGTCGCCGGCCAATAGGATTACCGTCACGTCTGAGTCAAGGCTGTGTCTCGTTCCCTCATGTAACAGAGGTTACAGTCATAGCCTAGATGTTTGTTTTTTTTCTTTTTAGCTTTATTTTATATCAAATACATCAAATTTATTTTACATCACACATGCATATATATATATATATGCATATGGAAGTATGGCATATTTGCCATATGGAAACTAAAAAATGGAATAGCGTTACATCAAAAAATGTGCTCATTTTAAGCCCCACCCACATCTACAGATAGAGATACAGATTATTGTGTCATTGCAACAAATGAAGTACAGATAATGTAATAATAAATAATGTTGTAATAATTAAAGCAATGGTCTTTGAATTGCCCTGTTAAAAAAATCCAAATGATTAGCTTTATTTTAGCACTTTTTCCCTTGATTCTTTAGTAAAGAAGCCCTCAAAAACAATACCTTTCTCTTACTCTCAGAACAGGGAAGAAGTAAGACTGTTTGGCACAAGAGTCAAAACACTGCGTCTAAGTCGGTTAAGTCAGACTTTCGGGGACCGATGGCTCCTGATGGAGGAAAGTACTCTATTTACCTTCTCTGGCATTCTTTGTCATGTTTTCTTCCACACAGCTGCAGCCCACCAAACAGTGAAAAGAACCCCTGTATATTTATCCAGCACCTGAAAATGGGTTTCTGGGATGATGCGTTATCCAGGTCTGCTCTTGAACGCCAATATTGGGCATCTTTATCTTACCGCTGTCTCTTTTGTAAGGAGAATGTATGGATTGGTTAAATAACAAGAATGAGACGTCTGCTCTTAAAAGCCCAGCCGCTTTTGCTGAATCAAAAAGTTGCCATAACTTTGCGGTTTGTTTATGTGTATCTGCTTGTGTGTGCGTGGAGATCTGTTTGTTATCTCAAACACTTAGCGGATAGCTAATATACGGAGCGAGAGGCTTTTTGTGTGGCTCGTGAGCTGGCGCTGGCTCCCTGTGATTTATCTTTGGTGCTGATACGGGACAGACTTTATCAGGGGAAACAGCCCGTATTTCAGCCACTGTGCCGTGGCCTGTCTGCTTAACTCTATCTGCTTATCTTGCGTGGACATTATTGACTAGTTTTGAGACCCAAAATGTGTTTTCAAGCTCTGCTGACAGCTGAATTCTTACAGGTAAAAGACAAAAAGTGTTACACCGCAGCATGGGAGAGAAATGGCAGCAAAATCTGTGAGGTAAACCTGAAGTAGCACCCCCGCTGACCCCATTGACCTTTGATTCGCACCACTGAATGGATTCAATCTTTCAATCTGTCTGTGGCTCTCCCAGAGGAAACCTTGACAAATTCTGCTATCACTGTGGTATTACTGACTGAATCAAACTCGAAAAGTTGTATGGCCAACACAGACAAACAATTCTTCAAAGGCAACTCTTGAACAGTTCCAAACCCCTCTATAATTTCCCTCACGGTGGCATCTGGCCTCACTCACAGCTGAACGAAAACCACCTAATTCTCTCATAAAGCTCTAAGATGAACCATCAGCCTGTTGACATCTGTTCTGAGCTGAAACTGAAAGTACTTGATGCTTCTCTTCTGGCTAAACTCAACACCTGTCTGTTACCGAAGTCAAAGGATGCTGCTAAGTCTCTCTGCTCTCCTTCTGTCGTGTGGCAAGATTCTCAACATGTGACCAGATCACATTTTATTTTGCTCTTTGGCTCCGAGTCAAGCAGGCATAAGTCAGTCAGAGATCTCTCTCAGATCAATATTCCAAAGATGCTGGGAGCAGGGTTTGACACCATTCAAAAATCAATTGAGGATGCATTTTAAACTGGTTTGAATTTAAATTGGGGTATCAAATAGGATGTATAATTGCAATTGTAATTAGAAAGTAGGGAATAGAGTTTAAATTAATTGATATTCAAAACAATTCATTTAAAAAAAATCTCATTTTAATATTTTTTTAACTAAATCAGACAAACTGTCAAGACCAATTTTAATATGTTGCCTTAAATTATAGATAGACTAAAAAAACACAGACAGAACAAAAGAATAAAAAAAAAATATTGATATATAGATAAATAACACTGTTATTAATAACTAAAACTATTTTAAAAAAAATAATAATTGAAAAAAAAATCAAATAACTCTTAGGCGAAAAAAATAAAAACAAATGACAATTATAAATGTTGCTGAAACTGAAAAAACAAATGAAAATTATAAATGTTGCTGAAACTGAAAAAAAAACCTCAAATTAAAACTGAAATAGAAAAACACAGAGCAACATTACTTCAACAGTACATAAATCTGAAAAATAACAGCAAATTCAAAACATTTATATAAACTAAAATAGTATAGAAATAATCCTAAATAATGATAGAACAATAGATCGATAGACATAGCCTAGATAGATTGGTTGTCAGCTTTGGGTTGTGGCAAACACACAAAGACAAAGATGAAGGTAAATATTACTTTACTAAGCTTCAAAGAAGCTTCCAGGTACATGTAAACAAAGAAAACCTACATCGTGCTTAACTTAAACGAGACTGGAAAAACACAGGGGGCCAGATGTACTGACGTTTTTCCACTAACTTCAGGCGTATTTGTTTCGTAAAGTGTGCATAGAAACATGGCGAGGTATGTAGGAATGGGATGAAAGCGCAAACTGCCTGTCACGAGAACTGAAAATGTCAGAATGTGCTTTTCGTGTCATGCATGATGCATTCATGGGATGGTCAAGGGGAAAGTGGGAGTGTCACATAAAGAGATGGGAGGAGAAGCATAAACTGTGCCTAATTATGTATTCCTCATTATGTACAGAAAAAGGCTGGTGAAAGTGTTCCTCTATTTTGCGCTGAAAATTCTCCGCCTCCTAAAAGCAGGTGTAATTTAGGAAGCAGGTTTCCTGGCATATGCCTCCTGGTGAAATGGCAGTAGTAAACCAAAGACATAGGCTAACGAGATGAGCTGAAAAGATTTTTGCCACAAGAATCACACTATTTCAGTTGAGTCAAAGCAAAATCATTAAGCATCACAAATTCGGCAGCTACACAACATTAGCAATGTTACTTGAAGAAATCAAAAATGACACTGAATCTCTGATACAGGATAATTTAAAACCATGAAAGTGAAACTATCTGAACATAAATGATAGATAGATAGATAGATAGATAGATAGATAGATAGATAGATAGATAGATAGATAGATAGATAGATAGATAGATAGATAGATAGATAGATAGATAGAAAATGACTAAATATATGAATTATCATGTACTACTATGCGATTACTATGTACTATAACATATGGTACATTCATGTAGTAATAATAAATAATACAACAAGCAAAACACTGATAGAACAACAGACAGAATGATGTACAGAATAACAGACAGACTGGAAGCCAATTCTGAATTTTGCACTTTGGCTTGTGGAGGGAGCTGGGACATTTTGAATCATGTTACGGATTGTGAAAAAACAAACTGCCCGTTTCATTTTTCAAGGGATGGCAGAGTGAGTGACGTGAATTCTTCAGCACATTCCTCTTTGACAGAGACCATGAATCAGCCTCAACATGCAGGACCTGTGAGGAATATTTGTCAAGTTTCCAATACCTTGTACACTCGGTGGCAACGTTAATGGGACAAGGTGAGCAAGCTGAGGCCATGGGCATTTCATCTCCTCAAAACGTCCTTGTGAGAGAACAGAGGTGACAGCCGTATCAGGAAAAGTCCCAATGCCTGAAATGAAAGTTTGCCAATTTTAATAATACATGTGCATTGATCACCTAATGATCTATTATCAGGAGAAACAAACTATTAATGATTTTAATAGGTCATTAGCGAGAATTCGATGAAGGACTGTAATCATATGTCGATATTAGTGCAACGCTGGTAGTGCAGTGATTACATTGCTTGTTTTGAATGTTAATTTTTTTCCCTCTGACCTGAGAAATAAATGACTAGCACTTCTGTAAACATTGGCACAGTGCAAAGGGAATCAATCGCTTCCATGAGTAAATAGCATTGTCTCCTGTATGTGTTGCAAGATGACCTTATGAAAACATTACGCTAATAAACTCTACGTCTCTATTAGTTTGTGCTCTGAATACCATGGGGACGAATTCCCTGTCTGAATCACCAGAGGTTAACTAAAATGTTGACATTGCTTGTGCTGACATATTCGCCTAAACCTCATAAATTAGACATTTAGGGGCAGATTTACTAACATCTTGCACCAGCTCAAATCCTCTTTTGGCATTAAAATTTCTTTTGTCAGGATTTACTAAAGACATGCAGTGAAGCACTGAAAAGGCGTGGACACAGTTAACATTGTGGCTGACCTTATTGCATATGCATTTGTAGAAGTTTCCCTTTCAAACACAAAATGTATGGGACGAGAGTATTTAAATGAAGCTGCAAGGTGATTTTCTAAGGTATGTGCTAGTCAATTTACTGGTATTTGAACCATTATTTACTGTCCAATAAAGCTTCTACTGTCCAATAAAACAAAATGCTAATTTGCTCTTTCTCTTGGTAGATTGGTTTGTTCATAATGGAATTGATCTGGTTGTTCAAATGTTCTTTAATTTGTGCGTCGTTAGTAGAGCTAATCAAGTGCATCGCATTATGTTTTCATCAACTTACAGGTTAGAAAGTTTGTTACTATGTTTGCTTAGTTTTTTCTGTCATTTGGCCAAATCTCATGTTACAAAAGATGAAGTTCAACCAGAGTAAATGCTGTAACAATAAATACATTTATTGATAGCCCAGCAAGCAATAATTTTTCTTTGGTGTAAGTCCCGTCCATAGCTCGCAATCCGAGGGTCCGGACTCTGCATTTTCTGCCTGAAGACGAAGGCAGGGGCGCAGCCGACCCCCTGGGAAGTATAGGAAGGGACCATCCTGGTGGTGGTGGGGGTGGGGAGGTTGGAAGGGAAGGAACCATCTTGGAGGTGGTGGGGAGGATGGAGGTCAATGGAAGCGTCAGCATCTGCTAACTCAAACACGTGTAAATACCGGTCTTATAAGTATAAGGCATGATTGGATAGATGAGAAGGTAATCAGTGACTCAACAATTGAGTCTTCCAGGCAGAACTTAACGCTAAAGCATGTTGAGCAGACATGAAAGCAGTCATGAACTGGCTTTTTATATTGTATTATATTGTTGTCTGAGGTGAACTTATGACGTTCTCTTGGTTTTTGCATTCAAAAACATCAAAATGAATAAGCAATAGGCTATTTTCTACCCTACTTTGAGCCCAGCTCAGAAACCCTCAGTTTTTATGGGCGTCTCGCACTGAAGACTTGGAAGTAAACACCCACTGCTGTGAGTGCAGAACAGTTTTGCATATTATAATGAGTTTCAACTCACTTCGTCGGTGTACATGGGGCAAATTGTTTTGAAAAAGCCAATGTTGTAAAATGGCAACCGGAATGATTCGACACACCATTCCTGTCAGATCCAATATAGACGGCACAGCACCGTCCTTTAATCTTAATCGGTCTGCAAACCCAGTCTTGTTTACAAAACAATCCTCAGTGAAATGAAGTGAAGAGACAACAATGTTTAACCCTCATCTGCTTGAACGTCATTAAAAATAAAGTTTTGCATTCCTATTGGAATCCAGCGGAAGCATATGCAGCGACTGTCTTCCACAACCAGGCACTGCACAATATTTTGTATTGCTCGGTATCTCGATCCGGTTTGTCATCACGAGGTAAGTCTATGTTATTCAGCTATGCGTGTAATACGCGAATCGGTGGGCGGGGCTAAACCGGCCGTGTTAAAGTAGACGTTGATCTTCTTCTGCGGGGGTGGTGTTTTATTCTCTCTGACATCATAGTTCCCCACTTTGAAAAATGAGTCATTTGCTGTGCCTGGTGTCAATAAAAGCTTTTATTGGACTAACAAGGACGTTTTCAGTTCTGAAACTTACAGGATATTCTTATAATATGATGACCTCTTAGATGTCAAAAACGCAAGGAAAATTTGATTTCTCAGTTCATTAAATCATCATTTGTGAGAAAATCGAGCCGAGAGATCTCACAATCATAACAGACAGATATGCATATGCATACAGTTTTCCTTTGAAAAGCAGATTGAGTTTGTTTACGAAATGCTGGATTTGTTTGTTTAAATCTGGCACATAATTCACTCCATAGAGAACCAACTAAACACTAATTTTGTAAATGAATGATTTTTCCTGTGAGTGTTTTTCTTTGCAATTTTTATTTTTTGCTAAATAAACTAGTAGCTTGCATATTTTTTGTGCAAATAATATGGTCGGATAAATACATTAACCAATAGTGATTTGATGATGGTTTAATCAAATGTAGGGCCATTAAAAATATTCCCTCCAGACATCACTTTTGGCCACTACTGTTTATATGCTTCCATTGAACAGAGGCTCCCAGAACTGTGGACCTGCATCTACACTTCTCGTAAGGGTTTCTAATGAGATATCTGTCTGTCGCTGAATCTCTTTAAAACACGACACATTTGTCACAGAATTCACTGGCATTTTCTCTGGAGTGTCAAGAGTGCCGAGAGTGGTTCCCAAAGCCTGTGCTGTCCCTGGATGCCAACGCTAACACATCAAGAGCTGCTCCAAGTGTCAGATGACATACATATATATATATATATATATATATATATATAGCGATAGATAGATAGATAGATAGATAGATAGATAGATAGATAGATAGATAGATAGATGTAGATATAGATAGATACATATATGCTGTAGGTACTTTTGACTATTTATAAAAAGCCTGAATGTGCATTTTCTTTTATGGTTACAATCAAGGCTGCTGCATTTGCAGACATGTCATTATTTCACTGAACATTATTGAGATTAACACACATTTCCAACTCACAAATCAGAGTACTAATGTCACATGGTTACTTAATCTGTGATGGTGGTATATCAAATACCATACGTGATTTAACATTTCTGTTAACAATGGCACTGTACAACTATAAGTAACCAATATCATATGAGCCATAAAAGCCTGACATATCAAATAAGATACTGGGGGGAAAATCATTCAAACTTTTATATTTTGTCTAAAAGTCCAATAAACTCTTTTGAAAAGTCTTATGTCTGTTGTTTTACAAATGGCAATATAATACAACAACAAATATTGCTAACACTTTAGAATACTGTATCTTACTTACTGCATAACTAATAAGGAATTAATGAAGAACTAATAGGTAATTCTTTATTAACACTTAAGTCACTACTGTTAACTGCTAAGGAAGATGTGTTAACTAATCAGTATGTAATATAATTTTATGATTGTGTTAAGTATCAGTTAGTTAATCAATAGCTAATGAATTCTGTCATACCTCCTGAAGAACTACTATTGATTATCTATTAATTAAGGTTCAAGAAAAATAACTATGAAGTAACTACTAATTAACAGTCATACACAGTATTCAGTTTGTCATTCTTCATCACTAATAAGAAAGATAAGTGCAGACATTTACCTATAGGCTATGATCTCCAAATAAGCAAAAACATATCATGTATATTACACATTATTATTATACTTAGTTCTTATACATTTTAAACTTCTTTTGGACCATTCAAGTTCCGGCAATATCACGGTAGCAACATACACTGAGCCTGGGTTCTCCCGAGGTTTTTTTCTCTATTCTGTCACCTGATGGAGTTTTGGTTCCTTGCCACTGTTGCCTTTTTCACCTCTCTTCAACTTTGTCGCAAGTAATTGTCGTGTATTTTACAAAGGTTTAGATGATTACTTTAATATATATATATATATATATATATATATATATATATATATATTTACAGTAAGTTTTATTTGAGTCATACTTATAGTTAGTAGAATGATTAAAGTAGAACATCGAAACAAAGTGCTATCATAACTACCATTATTTTTTACAAAATATAAATGATCTCCTTCAGTACTGTCATCTATGGGGATTTACAAAGTGTCAGGCGAAAAGGCAAAGATTCCGTTAATGAACTTTTGGGAATCATTGAGGTGTCACATTGAGGTGTCAGCAAAAAATCATAACCATTTAATGAGCAAAGAGGGCATGTGCCCCTTATGGGCCACGTCCCCTACAGCCCCTTGGGTGGGTGCTTAGACCTGGTTAGGGGCCTCTGTGACCGCTGACACTTAATGTGTCATTCATACGATCCTGAACCCAAGCCTGCTGATTCCCACAGCTGCTCCGCTTTGTCCTGTGTAATTACTGAACTAAAACTAGTTATGGTTGTATTTATAAAGTGAATGTGTAAGAAATGGAAAAGCATAAAAACAAGAGGTGTTTTTTATTGAAATTGGACAGTACACATTATTGCGTTAAAACTCCCATCAGTGTAAAGCATGGATCTGTCAACTAAAAAAGGGTTAGAGTTATGGGGAAATTATTTATAAAGAGAGAAAAAGATGAAGCTCATGTTTGAGCGTTCAAGTGTGAAAAGAAGGAGAGAAAATCACAGTTTAAATATGACTAGATGCATACCTCTGGGAGACATGTTAAATTTTTCATGGCTTCAGTCCATGTCATAACACAACCACATCAAGAACAGGTTACATTCATCTTTACAGAACTGTTTAGTGGGGCTGCAGTGGGCATGGAAGTGCATTTTTCCAAGGATGAATTTAAAAAGGCTACATACAGTTAATTTAACATAATAATAATAATATTAATTATAATAATAATAACTTTAATGCTCGTTCCTTATCTTTAATGACGTTGTAATCTTGCATCTACTCAGATAGCTAGATCAATCAATCCGCCCAATGTTGCAGGTAACTCCAGTGTGTAGATCTCATTTTGTATGCGGTCAGCGAACCCAGAAGCATGTCCCATTGCGCCTCGCTGTTCCACTTACACTCCGCAGCCAGTGTCCGGAATTCAATGGAATAGTCCGTAACCGATCAGTGGCCCTAACGTAGATCTGCTAAAACTCTTGCTGCCTCCTTGCCTGCAACTGAGGCAGGTTATGTTAAAGAGCGCAGAGCGCATTCGTGTATAACTAATGGTGTCTCCAAACGGAGAGTGAATGCTGTAGCCAAGCAACTTGAGGATGCCTTCCCCTGACTAGTGTCTGTTGCCTGTGCTGCCCATCAGCTTGCCCTGTCATGCAAGGATGCGTCAACATTGGTACCCTACATGGTAACAATTAGGGACCCCCTGAAGAAGCTCTACCTGTATTTTCACAACAGTGCCAATAGGACTGCTGCTCTGAAGATGGCAGGGCAGACCTTGGGCATTGATGATTTGAAAGTCAAGGCAAGTTTTGCTGAAAGTAAAACAATACTTACATCACCAATTGTTGCCTGATTTGGATAAGAGCATCAGCTAAATTAAATTAAAAACATGAATAATCCTGTCAAAAAAGTCTTAAAAGGCTGGATGATTGGTATTTCGGGAAGGTGCACGTTGTTTCTCAGCAACCCACCCCAGTGTCTTTCTTCCCAGAAGTGCACGAGGAGTTTACGGGGATGTGGACAGCACCTTTTACTGCCAGAAACCAGTTGATCCTCCTCCCTCATCACCCTTGATGGTGGGGCAGCTAAGAGATACATACGTATCCCACCTATGGAGCGGGCTGTTGCTATGTAGCTGTGCCACAACTCCACTTGGTGCGGAGAACCATGTCTTCCTTCCCAGGCCTGTAGGTACTCGTCGGACTTATCCAACAAGGCTAACAAGGTCTGTGAGGATGCTGTCTCTGCCATGCATGCCATGGTATTGCTGCAGGTCTATCAGGCCAATGCACGAGGGTGGTCACGATCCACAGGTTCTCCAAGAACTTTGTTCTGCAACTGACCTTGTGCTTCATACGACGAAGGTCGCCACACGGTCAGTGGGTCATGCGAACCATTCTAGATCTAAGACAGCTGAACAAGACAGCAAGTGATTGTGAAATGCCAGTTCAGAATGCCCACTACAAGGAAAATCCTCGCACAGATTTGCCAAGGGGACTGATTTATGTCAATAGATCTGAAGGTATCCAAATAGCGTGACATCACAGGCAATTCTTGAGATTCACCTTCAGGGGCCAGGTATAACAATACACAGTCCTACCGTTCGGCCTGTCCCTAGCACCCTGTACATTTACAATGTGCATGGACACGGCTCTCACACCCCTGAATCTTATGGGAATGCAAGTTTTGAACTACTTGAACAATTGGCTGATTCTAGCTTGATCACAGAGCTCATAGAACACAGGACCATATTACTCAAACATCTTGAGAATCTAGGTCTCAAATCAATTGGGTAGAAAGTTTGCTGTCTCCCAGTCAGAGAATATCTTTTCTGGGCACAGAACTTGTCTCGCTGTCTATGGCAGCGCGACTGTCACCAGAGTGCAGACTGAATATTCAGCGCATCATGAAATCCTTCCCCTGCGGCATTATAGTCCCGCTCAAAAAGGTTCAAAGAATTCTGGGTCTCATGGCCTCAGCATCATAAGTACTTTAGTTGGGTCTTCTTCATATGCACCCGCAGCAGTTACGGCTAAAAGAGCGAGTACCATCTTGGGCATGGGCCTCCGGTTTGTTTCGCCTCATGGGTGATCAGAAATGCGTCTCAGCTCTGAAACCTTGGAGAGCAATCGACTGGTATCAGTCAGGGGTAAACCTGGGGACTTCTTCGAGTGTGAAGATGGTGTCCAAGGACGCCTCCACCTCGGGATGGGGAACGCTGCTCAAGGGCAGATCGTTCTTTGGCCAGTGATCAGAATGAGAGAAGATCCTACACATAAACTGTCTAGAAATGATGGCAGTCAACAACGCATTGAGGCGTTTTTGTCCCCAAATAAAATATCACCATGTCTTGGTCCACTCGGACAACATGTCTGTGGTGGCCTACATAAATCGCCAGGGTGTCGACGGAACACCTCCTGGTCTGGGCTCAGCACAGTCTGCGCTCATTGAGAGCAGCACATTTGCCTAGTCGCCTGAAAATGATACCAGACAGACTGTCCAGAAACAATGTTCCAGCAGTAGAATGGTCTCTGCACTCGCAGACGGTCCTATTGCTGTGGGAGACATTCGGCAGAGCCCAGCTAGACGTTTTTGCGTCCCAAGAAAACGTTTTGGAAGCCACGAAAGGTTCAAAATTTCTAAATTAAGTGTAATTTTTTGCTTCAATATCTCATGCAAAAGAGGTTTTCCTCTGACGTAAGATATTACGCAGTACTCGTTCCCTCTTCTAGAGAGAACCGAGGTTACGTTAGTAATCCGTTTTTACCCGTTTTCTGGCAAAAAAAAGGGATCCGCTGCCACAGCAGTGATGCTCCTAGTGGAGAAATTGAATAAAACTGAATACAAAATCAGCTATTTTGCTCGAAAGGCTGCTTTGCATTCTAGTTGTGGCTATCAGTATCATGCTGAAATTGATCCATGTCAATCCCAGACAGCAAACTGACACTGAATCAACGTGGAAACGACGTCTCTCATGACATCGAAACAACGTCGATCTGGCATTGTTTTGCTCATTGAATTAACGTGTCGTTGAACCAACGTCGGACACGGCATTGTTCAAAGCTAAATGAAAATCGAAAATTGGTTTGCTTTCATAACGTTGAAACAACGTTGATTTCAAGTTTATTTTCTGTTAGTTTTGAAAGAATGACACGTCTGATGTTGGTTCAACATTAATTCGATGAGCAAAACAATGTCAGATCAACGTTGTTTCAATGTCATGTTTCCACGTTGATTCAATGTCAGTTTGCTATCTGGGATGTCTCAGCCCTTACTTATAACATAATTCAGTGCTGGTTTCTAAACACTTTTAACATGTAAAAAAGTATTTATTTTATCTATTTATTAATTATCTTTCTCAAAAACTGTAGTAAATAATAACAAAATTGCCATTTAAGAGTGAATTGGGATAATTTTCAAGAGCTATAGTTTGAGCCTCCATATTTCATAGGCAGATATAACAGATTGCATTACATCAAATGTAATTAGCTAATCCAGACTGCTGATATCAGCTAAATTAAGCCATCTCATCACCTCTGTTCACAGCCCACAGCAGATAAGACAGAATGAGGCCGTTTTACAGGAGAATGACAAAGAGATATTATGCGGATTCATGCCACTCTCTTAAAAATGAAAGCTCCAATTAGAACCACACTCTAATGTCATAGGAGAACCATGTTAAAGTCTACTAAGAGCAGAACTTAAATTAAAAAAATAATAATAACATAATGAGTAAATGATAGCTACATTTTTGTCCCAGGGTGAATGTTTTTTGTTTTGTTTATTTTTGTAAAACCAGTGGTATTATAGAACAAAACAATAATTATCAAAAAATAATTCTTACATTTTCTTACTCTGTATTTGTGTCTTGTTCTAAAATGTCTTAAATCAAGATACATTTACTTGAGGAGCATAAACGTACTCATTACATATGTAACCTTGTTTCTTTACGAGTATTGCAGGAGTTAGCTTACGCTACGAGTAAAGTCATCTTTTCTCAAGATACTTAAGCAAAAATTAT
The DNA here is from genome assembly GCA_038021265.1 of Cyprinella venusta. Taxonomy (NCBI): domain Eukaryota; kingdom Metazoa; phylum Chordata; class Actinopteri; order Cypriniformes; family Leuciscidae; genus Cyprinella; species Cyprinella venusta. The sequence continues at coordinate 16,837,317 of CM075871.1, forward strand.
CCTTAATTTTTCATGTCAAAAATACGTAAGTATGTTCATCACTCCTTCTGGCAAGACAACGGGTATCTGTTGATTACCCATGCGTGTAGAGACCAGCTCTCTGGATGGGGATGCTAGATTGAGCCACAGGGCTTGAGGAGGAGGTCTCTCCTCCGGAATCGGCCAAGGGGCTGTGTGTGACAGCCACATCAGCTCCAGGAACCAGATTTGATTCTCCCATCGTGGGGCTATAAGGAGCACAGTGTGGTGAATTTCCCTGATCCTCTTGATTACCTGTGGTCACAGGGAGATCGAAGGAAAAGCATAAAGAGGGAGGCTGAGCCAGGTTTGAGCCAGCGCATCCTCGTTCTTCGAAAAGAACAGCGGGCCATGAGCGTTGTCTTTTGATGCAAACAGGTCGACTTTCACTTTGCCAAAAAAGCGCCACAGTAACTGGAATGTCTGGGGTTGCAGGGCCATTCCCCTGGGGGAATATGGTCCCTGGATAGTTTGTCTGGGCCGTCGTTTAGGTGGCCTGGCACATGCTCTCAGCGAGCACAGGTGGTGCTTAGACCAAACGAGAAGGTGTTCTGTCAGATGGTAGAGACTCCTGGATTTGACACCGCCCTGACGGTTTATGTAGGAAACCACAGACATGTTGTCCGAGCGGACTAGCACATGGTGATCCTGTATGAATGGGAGGAAGCGCCTGAGCGCGTTCTCGACCACTATCCAGGTAGTTTATGTGGAACAATCTCTCTTGGTCTGACCATAGGCCAAAGACCGGCCCTTGAAGTGGGTGCCCCAACCTAGGGCTGTCAAGCTGTTTCGACTTTTGACAGGAGACAGCTCCCATTGTCACACCCTGCTGGTACCAGTCGGCTGCTAACCAGGGCTGCAAAGCTAAAAAATGCAGCTCTGAGTCACTCTGATCCGTCTGCGGCCTGAGGCCCACGCCTGGTGAGGCACTCAGCCATTCAGTCAGTGCTGTAGTGGGCGCATTGGATGCAGACCCAGCCGAAGCACAGCCGAGACCGATGCCATTCAGCCCAGCATTCTCTGGAATGTCTTCAGAGTCTCAAGAATGGCCTGTGATGGGGGACTATCAGAATCTGAAAATATGCATCTTTCAGATCGCGAGAAATGAACCAGTCTCTCGGGCGAACATGCGCAAGAATTTGTCTGGTCGTGAGCATTTTGAATGGCCATCTCTTTAGAGCTTTGTTCAAATATCTCAGATCTAAGAAAGATCTTAGAACTCCGTCCTTCTTGGGTATGAGAAAATAGCAGCTGTAAAATCCTGACTTGCTCAGAAAAGGTGGCCCCTTTGCACAGCAGCGTGGCTATTTGCTCAAGGATTAGATGTGCTATATCCACTTTCACTTTTGTCTCGGTCCGTGCTCAAAAGCAAGGGGGTGACAAGCGAACTGAAGTGAATAGCCCTGGCTTAAAGTGCTCAGCACCCATTCTGACACTGCTGGAATAGCTTCCCTTGCTTGTATAGCTAGGAGCAGAATGAACTCCAGGTTCAGATAGCTGCTTAGCGCGGGCTTGGGTAACTGACCCGGAGGTGTGTGAGGCGCGCCTTCACCATGACCTCAGGCTCCGGTATCCTCTGTGAACGGCGCTTCTACTTGGGCAGTCTGCAGGGGGGAATGACAGCAACCGTGGTGAAGGCTTTGAGTCCCGCAGGGTCAACAACGGAAGCGATTCACAGTGCATGCAGCCTCCCGAATCCAGCCTCCCAACCTCTCGTAAGAGAACTCACTTAATTTTAATATTTGTATAAAGGGTTAGTTCACGCTCAAAATAATATTAAACATTGACTTTATTAAACATTGTATTGTCTTCCGGTTCTGTCCGCAGTGACGCTGGTGACGTAAGACGGTGCTGACGTGGTCTGTACCAGAGAACATGTCAGCAGTGTCTTACATCACCAGCGTCACTGCGGACTCGTGAATGCAGAACCGGAAGAGAATACAATGTTTAATAAAGTTGTAGTTTTTGTTATTTTTGGACCAAAATGTATTTTCTATGCTTCAAAACATTCTAACTAACCCATTGATGTCATGTGGACTACTTTGATGATGTCTGTATTTCCTTTCTCGCTTAGACTATTGTAACAGTCTTTTTATTTGCCTTAATAAGAAGAATCTTGGTCGTCTCCAGACTGTCCAAAATTCTGCTGCTAGGCTTTTAACCCACACGAGTAAAAGGGCACATATTACTCCAGTTTTAGCTTCACTTCATTGGTTACCAGTGATATTTAGAATACACATCAAAATTTTGGTCCAAACTTTTAGAGCCCTACAAGGACAGGCACCCCCATACATCTCTGACCTGATACAGCTGTGTACATCCTCACGTAGTTTGAGATCAACAGGCCAGAGACTATTAGTTGCCTCCATTACACATTTTAAAACTAGGGGGGGACCGTTCATTTCAAGTTGTTGCACTCAGGATGTGGAACGCTTTGTCTCCTTCCATACGCTGCTTGGATTGTGTGGAAAAATTTAAAAGTCAGTTGAAAACTCTGCTTTTTAAAGAGGTTTTTAACTAGATTGTAGGGTGGTTGGGCTGGTCTAATGTGTACGTGTTGTTTATTTTGTTTTTGTGATGCAATGTATTTATGCGAGTTGTTAATGCTTCCTTTTGTTGTGAAGCACTTTGTGATCTTCATCTGAGAAAAGTGCTATACAAATAAATTTTACTTTTTGGACAAGGACAGTATATCATACATACATTTACAATGGAGGGACAGAATACTCTCGGACTAAATCTAAAATATCTTAAACTTTGTTCTGAAGATTAACGGAGGTCTTACAAACTTGGAACGACATGGGGGTGAGTCATTAATGGAATATTTTTCATTTTTGGGTGCACTAAGCCTTTAATTTTCTTGTTTTCTTGTTTTTTTTTCTCGCAATTGCGAGTTTATATTACACAATTCTGACTTTATAAATGCCCCGATACACTCACGGCAAAGTTATTTTTCGTTCTTCGTTTTTGGGTAAAACAAAGTTCGAAATATGTGAGCAGCGATATTGTCATATCTAACACTGTTGAGAGTGATGGTTAGATGGATAATTAAATATTTGCTGTCCGCTCTCCTCTTGGTAACAAAATAAACACAAAAATTGAGAAAACTGCCAGGATTTTTTAATAAAACATAAGAAAAGCATCTTATCATAGCAATGTGGATTTGTTTGCACGAGCTCTGCAATTCAGCACTCTTGTAAAATCACATCACATTTATGTCTCAGTGTCTTGTTTTGTCAGAAGTACAGCTTCATTATCTACTATAAAGTACTGTAACTTCTCCAGTGTTTTCATGTTTTCACTCACGGACATCTGATCGCAACGGACTCGTGAGGACAAATTAACAGGAAAAGATTTCTTTGTGAAAGAAGGCGGAGACTCAGCACATACCTATCTATTATGTAATCGCCTCGGCTTTGGCAAGTTGTTTCAAACTCTAAACAAAGTTCGTTGGCATGATTTTGTTCTAAATGACTTTATATCAGTTTCGTTCTTCGATTCTGTTTGAAGTAGAGACCTTAAGTCACAAATGCAAGTTTGTATCTCACAGTTCTGACTATCAATTGTGAGAAAAAAGTCAAAATTGTGAGATAAAAAAGTCACAATTACTTCAATATGTTTTATTGAGTGGAAACAAACTTCAATAGCATCTGTTAAGTGAATAAACATATAATTAAATGTATTTTTGTATTGTTCCAGGTCTCCAAGAAAAACCCTGCTTTTTCTAGCAGCATCTCACCATCTACAGAAAATATGACCTGAGTCACAAATAATGGCTGTTTTCAAAGTTAAGGTGGCAGTAATAGCCACAGGCTGTCCGTCTTTAGCCCTGGTTCATGGTCTCCTCTCTTCCTGTTCCTCACCCTATACACAAGACAACAGATCAGATGTGTCAGGAGCACAGCCCTGCTGCCCACACACCAATGAGTGAACACTGAATCAATGCCCAGGGGGAACAAATCCAACCCACTTTACCACTATTACATCTGAAGACAACAAAATATATCTGTAATGCAAAGATGAAGGCGATGAGTCACTTCTGTATGTCTAGGCTGAATTCATAGTGTAGCACAAATACCCAATTACGATTTTCTGCTCAACTGTGTTATTTTTGTGAGGTTGTTCACATAACCTTTTTAAATGTGGCCCATATCAGATACTGGAAAATTGAGTCAGTGCTCTAACTAGAAGTTGATGTGCACCAGAGAATGAAATCAAACATTGAACAAAATTTCACACAAAATCCTTTTTTAGGTCCTTTCATTTTTGAATCAAAAAAAGTGTCAAGTCAAACTATGCTATAGTTTTATTGACACGAAAAAGACAAATAAAAACTGGATTAGCATTTTCTGAATGAAAGCATGCTTGCAAGGCAGTGTTAACGTATTAGATAACTTTATGATTTTAACTACTTGCATCTTGTTTTGAATCAATAGTCACTGTGTAGAAAATAAAAGTGTCTACAAATGGTAAAAGTATGCAAGGAAGTAAAGACTAATCACAATTCTGTTGTTGGCTACATTTTTAATGCACACTATGTACATTTTTTATTACCATGGCTGCATCAATTTATTAAAATATACAGTAATTATTTTAACACTAATATTACAAAATAGTTGTTTTCTATTTCAATATATTTTAAAATTGAATTTATTCCTTTGATCAAAGCTGAATTTTCAGCATCATTACTCCAGTCTTCAGCGTCACACGATCCTTCAGAAAATGTTCTAATATGCTGATTTGCTGCACAAGAAATATTTCTGTTTATCAATGTTGAAAAAGTATCAGGTTACGACTGTAACCCTAGTTCCCTGAGAACGGAATGAGACAATGCTTCAATGACACTTTGAGATTGCTCCTGCGTGATTGCGCCTGAAGCACTTTTGTCAATTAGTCCAATGGCGAGAGTGAGCGTCACGGTCGGGGGACGCCATGACCAGGAAAGGATAAAAGCACATCGGGTTTAGAACCGCATCTTTTTCGAAAAAGGCCGAAGCTCAATCGAAGTCGATCACAGGGATGAATAGCCATAGCCGCCCCACTAGTAGGAAGTATAGCAAAGTGACACATCATCTTTTTTCTTTCTCAGGGAACTAGGGTTACAGTCTTAACCTGATACGTTCCCTTTGGAGGGAACTCGCGATGCATCGATGACGCTTTGGGAACGAGAATGCCCAACATGGCATACGAACAAGAGCTGTGTGAATACTGAGAGCACAAGGTCGAAGTTGTAAAACCTTACAAATGTGAGTGAAGTGGACCAGCCCGCTGCATACCACAACCTACAGGGATAAATACTTGGCTTCTAATACTTGGCTACTCCTATCCTGGTCTAACAGCACCACAGAGGAAATTAATTCCAGCACTGTACCAATCTGGCAGTAACTCCAGCACTGTACTAATCAGGAGGTAAACTGGGCCCCACTGTCCGAGATCTGCAATATGAAGTGAAAACCCATCAATTAATTCATACAATTTCCTCGTGGAGGGAGCTCTGAAGAGAAGTATGGTCTCCACAACCTCAGTTGAGAGACCAAAGACAATGAGTTGGGCCCCCTCAGAGACCAAACCCACAGGTTCCATATCTCTGGGCTGGGGTGAAGGGTCACCCCTTCGACTTGAGACCGAAGGTCCCTCCTGACTGGAATCTCAGAGGGAGAGGCGTCAAGGAGAGACACCAGGCCTGAGAACCAGTCAGCGTGGCCAGTAGACGTCCACTAGTAGTAGACTTATTCCGTCCCAGCTGACCTCCTCCAGAACTCTTGGGAGCAGAGTAATCAGGGAAAGACGTACAGACGTAGCCCCGGCCATGTCTATACCACAACGTCCAGCCCCAAGGGAGCTGGGTATGTGAGGGAGAACCAAAGAGCCTCAACCCCAACATTTGCATATGAGCTAGGACGACATCTCAGTACTGAACTGCTAACTGTTCTGATTCCGCTAGAATCAGCCAGTCATCTATATAATTCAGAATGTGTATGCCCTGCAGCCTGAGCGGGGCCAGAGCTGCATCCATGTATTTCATGAACTTGCGGGGTGATAAAGCTAGACTGAAAGGAAATACCGGATATTGGTATTCTTCGGCCTTCCTCGGAGGATTGTTTGGGGACGCTGACACCTCGGTGCCCTGAAACAGCGAACCAGCAAGGCAAACCGAACTGGCAGCACTGCAACCCTCCTCAAAAAGTCGCCCCTCATAGGGCGCCAAGGAGACACGGATTCTCAAACCCATCTCTCCCCGGAGGGGGCCATTCTCAGAAGCCTGATAGACTCGACATCAGGACTCTTCTTAGTCGAAGCCTCCTTCGAGATATGAACTGAATAGTTTATTAATACAGACATTCAACACATCAGAGATTAGATGTGTACATATTTAATTTTCTCAGTTGGTCTACTTGTCGTGTAGATATGTCTTGTAGATATTTTATTTTCAAATGGTCTAGTTATATATATATATATATATATATATATATATATATAGTTTATTAATATAGACTGTCTAAAACAAAAAAGAATAAAAAAATTGTTTTCCCACAATAATAAGAGAATGGGAGAAAGGGAAATTCCCATCTGCTCAACTCCCTGCTCATATTATACATTTACATTTTATATGAATTCATTTAGCTGACCCTTTTATCCATAGCAACTTACAATTGCTATATATGTCAGAGGTCACATGCCTCTGGAGCAACTAGGGGTTAAGTGTCTCGCTCAGGGACACATAGGTGTCTCACAGTGGATTCAAACCTGAGTCTCTCACACCAAAGGTATGTGTCTTATCCACTCAAACTCAACTTAACTGGGGGCTGCTGGAGGTAGAGTCTGGGTCAGGCTGGGCCATCAAATATTCCACATAAAAATAGTATTCAAGTATTCCAAGTAAGGAGCGCAACTGATCCAATCTTCTCAATCATTATTATTAACATTTCTTCTGAACTGTTCTAGCCTGGATGCCAGCCCGAACTCCGCCCACAACATTTTTTGGACGGGAAGTTCGGTCTGGACTCGATCCATTGAGGAGTAATTATGATCAGTTCAGAAATCATCGGGCCAATCAAATTGCCAGGGCGGGCTTTATACGATGATGGACAGATTGATCTGCAAGTAATCATAACGTTATCAACGAGCGCTTATTAACTGATTTCCCTCAGAGATGACTGCAGCTGCAGTTGTAAAATAAATCGACAGCGCATTAATTTTAATAGACAAACAGAGAACTGCAATCAAGGCATTTGTCGATCAGAAAGATATTTTGCCGTCCTTCCCACATGATTCGGGAAAAGTGTAACTTATTAGCTGGCTCCGATGGTCACTAAGAAGATGGGACGTAAGAGATGGGGTAAGTAAAAGAAGCAACACTCGTTATTTAACTTCTAAAATAAGTAAGTCCTGTGGTTGAAAACTGCGCTATGCAAAGGAGTTGACTTACTGCGTTGCTCTGATTGGTTGTAGGTTTACCGACTATCCAATTGAGTGCAGAGTTGTTGTTTTTTCCTGGTTCGGTTACGACACGTCTCATAATCAAAGCTTAATGGAGCGGTCTCAGACTCATATTCTCATTAGAATATGAGTATGATGAAGTCAGGCTAGAACTGTTCCTCTGAATTTGAACATTCCTTTCTGTACACGATTGGTTCTTCATGAGCTGTCCTTCTGTATTTCATTTTACAAACATTCTTTTCCTTTTCCTTATAACATATCTTTGTGACTTTACATTTGCTCATGTCCTTTTTATTTCCAGTATGATATTGAATGTTTTTTTGGAAGACACATTTCCTATTATTATACTTAGAAAAACAATTATTGCTTTTGAAATACAAATATTTGCAGTCATGTCTGCCCGTCTTATTGAATTCTCTCTACACATGTATAGTGTCTCAGGCAAATTACTGACTTTACACAAATCAAAGCAAACCTACTTATCGACCTGTTGGACACTACAAGCTCAAAATGATTATTCTCACATTGTTTTAGAGCAGGGATCTCCAACACTCGCAACCTACCGGTAGCTCATGGCCTGATTGGTGGTGGCTCGCCAAGGGTCCTGGTCACATATCGCGCTCATATATTAAACTTTAATGTCAAGTAGGGGGCTAAAAAATATTTGAGTTTGAGACCACTGATCTAGGCGCTGCCTCGGCAAACACGAGATCTGAGCCAATAGATTATTATTGCAAACCCGAAATCTACACGCTGCCTCGGCACATGCGAGATCCATGATCGAGTCACAGAATCTTTATTGCAGACCCGTAATCTACTCAGATAGCACACATATGTCTCCAAGATGTCTGTTTAAGATCCCTTCATCTGGAAAGCATCTGATGTTTACTAACATCTGATAGACATCTTTAAGATGTCAGTTTAACATACATTCTAAATCATTACATCTTAAAGACATCTTCTAAATGTCTATTTGACATCTGACAGGAAACGTCCTATAGCTATGTGAAGTGTCTGTCACACTGTGATAGGTTATGTGGATGTCAGTCGCCTGCTCCATATCCTATCCACCAACAACGTTTCTTGGAAGAAAACGCCTCTGATCGTAGTTACGTTACTTGTAAGTTAAACTTTTGATCTCCAAACCTGTCTCTATTTATTTGTGAGAAGTGGTGCTGTCCTGAGTTGAAAGATATACTACTTTGCGGCTTTATTATCAAGTAAATAGGTGTGTGTGTGTTCGTGTCGGCCGCTGTCCATTTCCTAAAAGGGGTCGCACATCGGACGAGAAGCGCAGCGCCATGTCTTTTAAATTCTAACACATTATTTTCTATGAAGGTAATTTACACACACCGGTGGCGCCATTCGGCGTCTATCCGCGGCGTCCAGCAACGGTGCAGGACCTTGTTCAAAATCCTGCTGTTCCACATAGTGCGATTTACATAGTTTTATATACATTTACATTTATTTGTCTCAAATTGTTGTTAATGTGTACTAATTTCACTGTGTGCTGCAATATACATTTATTTTTACATAAATTTACAGAATTCAGCTGGTTGAACAAAAATTCCTAATGTTTTTGCATTTTCAGGTGATATTCTCAATTCATTTAGTTAACAGACACTCTGAGCTAAAGTTTTAAGACTGCAGACTTAAATTGTACAGTACAGTCATAACATACATAGTACAGACATGACCGGAATTCCATAATGTCCTTAAACATACCATTACAATATTGCTGGCCATAAACTGACAAAGTGTGTGTCGATTTATTTATTAAATCCAGGCACTTTTTAACCATCAACCATCAACATTTAATTTACCAATAGCCTATGTATTCGTGTACAAAATAACATAAACATATTTTCCTATTCTATTTTACCTGGAAACACTTCCAACGCTTGTGTGTCGCATGAAAAATAAGCGTCGGTTCTATTTCTGGCATGCATGCGTTTTCCGCGCTGTTCATGTGCGCCTGATAAGCACGTGTCACTCAGGCAGTGTGCTAATTGATCCATATATTAGGCGCTCTGGATTATAAGGTGCACTGTCGTTTTTTGAGAAAATTAAAGGCTTTTAAAGGGCAACTCCACCCATTTGCATTAAGCTTTCCATTGTTAGAAACCCAGTTATACTACTGAATGGTCGTGCAACACTTTCTCATTTTCTCCTGAGACGAGAGAAATCTGCTATTTACCTAGTTCACTTCCTGCTACAATGACGCAAAAATCGTCTTTTTACGTCATTGTTGGCGGAAGTGTAAGAGAGGGGGATTTCGGGAAAAACTACAAGCACAAGATCTCACCCTTTCAAACCCGCCCATAGGGGGTTGGACCTAATGCGCTAACAGACCTATCACAGATCAGTGCCAGTGCGTTCGATTTCACCGCAGAAATGTTTTGAAAATATAGACGAAGGTACTGAATACGCAGACGGATGCATTATGGAGGATTGGGATTACACATCTGTTTTGGAAGCTAAACTAAGCTAGTAGGCTGTTGTCCTGTGTAGAAAGCTGAGTTGTAGCTTTAGGTGTTACCATCCTCTTTTTCCCAGATATGTCCGGCCGTCGATGTCCGGGATTCAGCTTTTGCATTGTTTACATGTAAGTTACAGCTTATGTTTTAATCTAACTGAATTCATTCTGATTGCTGAATCTGAATGTAGTGTTTACATGAACGCTAAACAAGTAATCTGTTAATATGGGTTTTAACATTGCTAAGAAAATTCCCGCTCCTTCATGACAGATACAAGACCAGTAACTTACGTCTCTGTTGCCGCTCATCGGTAATCACGCCACCGGCCTCGCACATAGCTCTCACTCGCCACAGTAAACATGACTCGCGCCGCGCCGTTATCCAGTCCACACAGCTCTCACTCGTCCCCGCTCGCTCGCCACAGTAAACATGACTCGCGCCGCACCGTTATCCAGTCCACACAGCTCTCACTCGTCCCCGTTGCCAGAGTAATCATGACTCGCGTCGCGTCATTCTCCAGTCCACACGGCCCTCACTTGTTCCGCTCGCCACAGTAATCATGGTGAATGACGACTGTAGAATGCAAAAGCCGAATCCCGGACATATTGGGCGATCTCGAAATGCATTTTCAGGCAGACTCATCACGGAGACTCACTAGCCTAGTCTTGTTTACCTACTGCACGTTTACCGGTAGGCGTGGCCTCCTAGGGCAGCAAACCAAGGGCAGTCTGGGAGTTGATGTTTTTCATCCACACTAGCCAAATACATTTTCTGTCTTTTCTCAGTCTAGAAAGCTTTAAATTCAAAAATAATTTCACATTTCTTCTACATAAATTACCCATTTTAAATACACATTCATATTTCCAGGGGTGGAATTGCCCTTTAAGTCCGCCTTATAATATAGTGCGGAAAATACGTATAGGCTATATCCGAGTCCTGATCGGGAGGTAACATCCAAATCCGATTGAGTCTGAATCCACATGATCAGCCCCGATTTCCGATCATGTGATTGGATCGGGACATCCTTAATATATACACACAGATCTAACAAGAAATAACAAGGAACAGCTGGGTACAATGATTACAGGGAACACCTGAGTGCAATGAACAGTGATAAGTGACAGACAGAATGCTGGGAATTGAAGTCAAATGTGAAAGACACGGTGAGAATGAGGACCTCTACTGACAACCCATGGAAACACAACCAGACACTGTAACATAACCCCCCCTCTACGGAGTGGCTACCAGAGGCTCCACTACAGCACAAGAGTTCAGGAGGGAGGTGGAATGGTGGAGGATCAGGGGAGGGATGGTGGGCCAGGTCCATGAAGGGAAACCGGAACAGGGGGTGAAGGGACCAGGGCGAAACAGAGAGTCCATCGGGCAGCCAGGCCGAAACAGAGAGTCCATTGTGAAACAGAGAGTCCATCGGGCGGCCAAGGCGGTGAAGACCCTTTGGGCGGCCAGGGCAATGAAGACCCCTCGGGCGGCCAGGGCGGTAATATCACCTCGTGCGGCCATGGCAGAGGCTCTGGAACAGACACTGGCACTGGAATGAGGACCTCTAGTGACAACCCAGGGAAACACAACCAGACACTGTGACACTTATACTGTTGATCTTTGATTTTCATATAAATGATCACCCTCTGAAATAAGATATATATATATATTTTTTAAGAAAGCTTAGACTGTTTTTTGTTGTTGTTGTTGTTGTTTTTGTTGTTTTAGGGGGATAGTCCATAAGTATTTAGCAAGCAAATAAAGACGTTATCTGAAGCCAGGCTACATGAATAAACATTGTTATTGCAATCCTGACATAAAATCAGACCCTCAGTCACCTCAGTATAACAAGAAATAGTATAGATGATGTTTATTAGCAACAGTAATGCATTTTTTCAGAATTCTTTGCTAAACAGAAAGTTCCAAAGAAAAGAACATTATAGACATCTATTATGTCATCATTATAGACATTAAAGAACATCTATTGCAACATTATAAAAGTATTTAATGCCCCTTTTGATCAATTAAATGCATCCTTGTTGAATCTTAAATTGGTAACAAAGACTGAAATTATGTACCAAAAAAGTTTAATGGAATTTGTATGTTGTGTTAAATTAAGTTTGATAATTAGGGTTTGGGGTTTACAATAAACCATAACTAGGAGGAACATCAAAACACTGTAACAAAATCCAATAGGTTCGGGAAGAGCTTTAAATAATAAGTTGCATTGATATTATTCTCAGCCTCAGATGTCACGCTGCACGGAACAATAGCTGAACATCGGATGTAAATTGCACATAAAATGGAAAAAAAAAAACGTCAGGAGTTTCAAAGTTGTCATTTGATTGTTTAAATTCTACAATAGATGTTTTTGTCATGTTATTTAATGGTCTGCCTGGAAGGAAAGCCCGTTGTGTCGCCAAACCCCTTATGGAAGAAGAAAAAAGAAATTGTGTGATTAGTTGTTCAACATATCGGTCAGATGTTGTCTTGGGCAGTCCTGATTTGTCTTGAAGGCTGTGATGGAGTCCAAACCTTCTGCTGTCAGTCTGAAAGTCTTGCTATGTGAGACTATATACAGTATATAGATTATATAATATCAGTAGAACTTTTACCTGTTCATGCCGTTAACCAATAAAACATCCAGAAAATCAAGTTTGGGCCACTTTACGCTGTTGTCAGAATGTAACCTTTGAGAGCTGTTGTAAACAAAACAAATAAAAAAAATGCATTGGACAAGCTTGACAACAAATGAAACATGCATGTGTGAAATATCAAAATATCAGTGCACATCTCTATTTTTCTGATTAAAGGAAAGAGATCAGCAGAGCTGAACAAGAGGTGTAAATGAAGCCAGCAGATGTCTAAATAACCAGATTTAACAAACAAAGACCTGAGAGGTACAGCAGCTGCAGTAACAAGATTATATATGAATAACTGCCTGCCTTACCAAAAATACACCAGCTCTAATCCTCTAATTACTTGTAGAGGAACATAATGAAACACACCTACACAAACCCAGGTAGATTCATGAAAATCATCACGAAAGCATGGGCATTTCCTTCACCATACAATTGCCATTTCAAATATTGATTAAAACACAAAGAGGATGTGATGACTTAAATTAGAAATTGTTTCATCTTCATCAATGCAAGGACTCTCCCATTGAAATTGCACAAAGAGAAATTAGCTTTTGCAGGACTAATATGCCTTATTTGTATTTGGCCTTTTATATTCAGCTAATCAAGCAAACATGTCCTTGTTTGAAATATTTCGTTTGCATTCTCGTTGACCTTTTCCACATCTTTATGAGATTCACTACGAGTTCTCTCCTTGGGAAAATTTCCCTTTTTCTCCTCTCTCTTGTTGGTATTCAGAAGAAGAATAGCGGCTGCTTCTAATCACCACTGCTGAGATTAACACCTCTCAATCCATCCAAACAATGGGTGGGAGATTTCCGAAGAGACCAATTCCACTGTGCCGACCAAGTGGGACTGGGAAAACAAAGGCGAAAAGGATTTTTTTTTTTTGTCTGCGTTTTGGGAAGCGTGTAAAGCTCCATCTATATGCTGGCAGACACATATTTCAAGCCTCAAATTTAATTGCAGAAAACACAAAGTGTTTGCATGTTCACACACTGAACCTTCAGGAACTGTGACTCAAAATAAACTGCTCGGTTTGTCAAGATGACTATCTGTATGGACGACAATGATAACAGTTGGGCTCTGGACCTAGATTCGGTCCGAATACCTTTCTATCACCCTGATTTTTAAACACAAACACATCATGTTGCAAAGGGCTGCAAATGGCACCTGTATGTAAAATTAAAAAAATAAATGCACCTTTTCTAGACTTCGTACAAGAACAAGACAAAATGAGATCAGTGGAGGAAAAGATGAACATTCATCTTTGTGACAGGGTCATCTAGTGCGTTCGAAGGAAATGAATCCTGCTGGGAAAGACATATTGGCACATTGAATTAACCACTTTGATTAAAAGACAAAAACTATGACATGGTGTAAAAATTAACAACCACATTTTTTAAATAGCAAATGAGGTGTGTTTAGCCGCATTGTTGGCGAGTTGCTTTTGACGTAACTGAAATAGACTGCGCCATTGACTAACTGAAACATGGTCTAAAGTCAAAGGCACAATATTATTTTTGTTAAAGAGCTGCGTAGTAATGTGTGCCTGTAGGTGGGTGCACAACACACGTACACTGCTTATTACACACACAGGGACGCACTGTCACATGTCTGGTTTGTGTTTCCCCGGGTATCCACTAATAGACGAATCCGACGAGCGTTCTTGTGTAGGCTGCCATCTTGTGGCGACGCCATTACTGAGCTGTTACACCGGCATAGACATATGCACCGGTATGTAAACAAACCTCGGTGATAAGGTGATAACGCACCCTCGATGACAGCTACAGCCAGGCAGACTTGTTGGGTTGATGATGTTGGACATTGGCCTCAAGTCACAGATGAAGGTACAAACGATCTTACAGATTATTTATGAAAATAGCTTGGCAAGCTAGCTAGGCTAACGTTTGCTACCGAATAAACTAAAAAAAGATCTGCCCATTTGGCAACAATAAATAAATAAATAAATGAAATCAAATAAACAAATTCATGTTTTTCATTTGTGTCCATTATTTATCTCATTTTTACATTGCAACAGGCATGGGTAAGGTAACATTACAGCTAGAAAGTATACACAATATCGACCAACTAGTGTTTTTAAACCATGGAAAGAGGTCAATATAACAGCAGGAGAACAATTATGTCACATAACGTTACATTTAGCTCAGGAAACCCATTTAATGACCATAACATGTTAACTGAATAGAAAAAATAGCAAGAGAGGAGATTTTCCTGATCACTGTATCACATATTTATTATATTTTTTTACTTATGTCATTAAATAATTGTTATTATACGCGAATGTCCGCGTCTTGTACTCGCCCAGGAAATCTGTGTAAACCGTACGGCACCAGACAGGAGCAGTCGACCCGGGGTATTCACAATGTTTTCTCTTCAAAATTGAAATTTTACTGCCACCATTGAAACAATTTATAACAGAAACTGTTTACCCACTCGACATTATACAAGGGGTAACGTTGTAACGTTAGTGACAGTCTTAAATCGCGGGCTATTTATTCCAGTGGACGCAAGTTGCAACTAAAACAATAGGAGGCAATGGCGCAACGCTACCCAGCAACAGCTCAGTAATGGCGCCCGCTTACTTCCGGTAGTTTCGCCGGATTCGTCTATAGAGGTACTCTTCCACACAGTGTCATCCGTTTATGAACTGCATTCCTCACAATCCTTGTCTGTACCATTACTGTTCATTGCACTCAGCTGCTGAACTGTGACTCAAGATAAACTACTCGGTTTTGTCAAGATGACTATCTGTATGGACGACAATGATAGCAGTTGGGCTCTGGACCCAGATTTGGTCCGAATACCTTTCTATCACCCTGATTTTTTAATCAACACAAACTCATCATGTCACAATGAGCTGCAAATGGCACCTGTATGTAACATAAAAAAATAAAATAAACGCACCTTTTCTAGACTGCGTAAGTACAAGACAAAATGAGATCAGTGGAGGAAAAGATGAACGTTTATCTTTGTGACAGGGTCATCTAGTGCATTTGAAGGAAATGAATCCTGCTGGCAAAGACATATTGGCACATTGAATTCACCACTTTGATTTCTCTGATGACCTTCTCCCCAAATTGTGCACTGCATGTTGTTATCATGTCTCTGAATATGTCACAGGAAACCTTGTCATGTTGAGGTGTTCATTTTTACACCATGTCATAGTTTCTGTCTTTTAATCATGTTGGAAAATCTGTTTTAAGATAGTAGCTGTGGATTGGAACATAAGAGGTGGTTTATAACTGGCCAGGTAGACTATTGACAAAAAAAGGTTACTAGCTGCTCATCAGTCTCGACTAAATAGGTAGATTTGACAATACATTTCAAGTTCACTTTAGACATTCTACTAACTAGAAGTGACTTTGCAACTACCAGTCATAATGATTAGAATATTAGTAGAGTGTCTGCTTAATATCCACCAACACTTTATACTGACTATAAAAACTATGCAAGTACATGTTAACTTATTCCACTAACTCAGATCATAACACCTAGCCGTAATCTAACAATCTAGTAATACTCTAATGAGAGATACAAACAACAATTACACAAGTGCCCGGTTTCACAGACAAGGCATAACTTAGTTTATACTTGTGAATTTAATTCTTAAGCGTACCTAGTAAAATCATTGTCTACTTGTATTAAAAGCTGAGTAGTCCGACTAAATATCTTTAAGAGAAAGAGTGGATTTGCAGATCATACATAAAGTTAAATCTTCGCTTTTCAGAAGAGAAGCGTCAGTCTTGAATGTCATGAACAAAATCTGTGTCATACTGGTGGCTATAATAAATTGCACAATGAATAGGGAAACAATACAGGCTTAATTAAAGAAACATAAACAACCACATTAAACTTAGACAGAGACCGGAAAAAGGAACAGAATGAATCTCACGGCTTAAATACAATCAAGGTGAATGGAAACAGGTGTGTGAAACAAATTAACAGCGAAGGAAACTCAAGCCCTGTCCACACAAACGTTTTTTTTTTTTTTGTTTTTTTTTTTTTTTAAACGGCAGTTTTGTCTGTGCGGTTTGGCCATTTGTCCACACACAAATGCACTATCCGGTCACTGAAACCAAACTTTTTTTTTGACAACTCCTGCCAGGGTGAAGACTTTTAGAAACTCTGGTTGCAGTGTTGTTGTGTAGAAGGTAAAAACAGAGATTTTGGCTTGTGACAAAGGAGTGGGCTTGTTGTTATATTGTTGTTGTTGCATTGTTGGCAAGTTGCTTTTGAGGTAACTGAAATAGACTGTGCCATTGACCAACTGAAACCTGGTCTAAAGTAAAAGGCGCAATATTATTTTTGTTAAAGAGCTGCGTAGTAATGTGCACCTGTAGGCGGGTGCACAACACACACACACTGCTTATTACACACACAGAGACACATTGTCACGTGTCTGGTTTCTGTTTCCCCGGGTAACCACTAGAGGTCCTCTTCCCCACGGTGTCATCCTTTCATGAAATGCATTCCCCACAATCCTTGTCTGTACCATCACTGTTCATTGCACTCAGCTGTTCCCCGTATCATTGTTCCCAGCTGTTAGTCTTCATTGTTAGTCTTGTTAGATCTGTGTATAGACGAATCCGGCGAAACTACCGGAAGTAAGCGGGCGCCATTACTGAGCTGTTGCTGGGTAGCGTTGCTCCATTGCCTTCTATTGTTTTAGTTGCAACTTGCGTCCATAGGAATAAACAGCCCGCGATTTACGACTGTCACTAACGTTACAACGTTAGCCCTTGTATAATGTCGAGTGGGTAAACAGTTTCCGTTATAAGTTGTTTCAATGGTGGCAGTAAAATTTCAATTTTGAAGAGAAAACATTGTGAATACCCCGGGTCGACTGCCCCTGTCAGGTGCCGTACGGTTTACACAGATTTCCTGGGCGAGTACAAGACGCAGACATTTGCGTATAATAACAATTATTTAATGACATAAGTAAAAAAATATAATAAATGTGTGATACAGTGATCAGCAAAATCTCCTCTCTTGCTATTTCTATTTAATTAACATGCTATGGTCATTAAATGGCTTTCCTGAGCTAAATGTAACGTTATGTGATGTGTTGCAATGTAAAAATGAGATAAATAATGGACACAAATGAAAAACATGAATTTGTTTATTTGATTTCATTTATTTATTGTTGCCAAATGGACAGATCTTTTTTTAGTTTATTCGGTAGCAAACGTTAGCCTAGCTAGCTTGCCAAGCTATTTTCATAAATAATCTGTAAGATCGTTTGTACCTTCATCTGTGACTTGAGGCCAATGTCCAACATCATCAACCCAACAAGTCTGCCTGGCTGTAGCTGTCATCGAGGGTGCGTTATCACTTTATCTCCGAGGTTTGTTTACATACCGGTGCATATGTCTATGCCGGTGTAACAGCTCAGTAATGGCGTCGCCACAAGATGGCAGCCTACACAAGAACGCTCGTCGGATTCGTCTATATATTCGCTGTCTGTGTTAGTATGTGTACAGAGTCGTTGTTTCTCGTGTCTACACTTCGGTTGTTCTCGCTCTGTTTGTGTTTTGTTTCTTGTTTTGGACTGCTTGCCTAGATTTTGACCTCTGCCTGAACCAGTTTGTGAGTAGGGATTACCCATTAAAGTCATTGCATTTGGATCTCTCTCTCCAGTGTGTTTCATGACAGAACGACTCTGACACACAGAGATCCAGCATGATGGGGTTCCGTATCCTTCCTCCCTGGAGAAAGAGAGGATGGTGCGTGTCCAAAATTTTATGAATTTTCGTCAGCAGGGCCAGTCGGTGGGGTTTTACCACTTTTGGGGTTTTACCAGATACCTTGAGCATCAGAGTCAGTGGGATGTATTGGAACCTCCACGCCGCCACAAGTCTGGTGGTCCCTGTTCCGGTGGTCCCTGTTCCGGTGGTCTTGAGTCCGGTGGTCCGGAGAAGGAGACACAGCCCTTCTGCTCAATCAGAGACTGTTCACGTCATGTCTGCCCAGTCAGAGACTGTTCACGTTCCATCTTCCCAGTCAGAGACTGTTCACGTTCCATCTTCCCAGTCAGAGACTGTTCACGTCCCGTCTGCCCAGTCAAAGAATGTTCACGTCCCGTCTGCCCAGTCAAAGACTGTTCATGTCACGTCTGCCCAGGGGACGGAGACAGAGCCAGAGCCAGTGTTTGTTTCTGTGTTTGTGTCTGTCCTTGTGACCATTACTGTTCTAGTGGCTGTTCCTGAGCCAGTGTCTGCTGTTCCTGAGCTGGTACCTGCTGTTCCAGACCCGGAGCCAGTGCCTGCTGTTCTAGAACTGCAGCCAGTGCCTGCTGTTCCAGAGCCGGAGGCAGAGCCAGTGCCTGTCCCAGAGCAGGGGGCAGAGCCAGTGCCTGTCCCAGAGCAGGGGGCAGAGCCAGTGCCTGTCCCAAAGCCGGAGGCAGAGCCAGTGCCTGTCCCAGAGCCGGAGGCAGAGTGCTTGTCCCAGAGCCGGAGGCAGAGCCAGTGCCTGTCCCAAAGCCAGAGGCAGAGCCAGTGCCTGTCCCAGTGCCGGAGGCAGAGCCAGTGCCTGTTCCAGAGCCAGTGCCTGTTCCAGAGTCAGAGCTAATGCCTGTTCCAGAGCCAGTGTTTGTTTCTGTGTTTGTGTCTGTTCTTGTGGCTGGTATAGTTTTGGTGTCTGTTCCTGAGCCGGTGTCTGTTCCTGAGCTGGTGTCTGGTCCTGAGCCCCCCTGGCCGCCCGAGGGGTCTACACTGCGCTGGCCGCCTGAGGGATTTTCACCGCCCTGGCCACCCGAGGGGTCTTCACTTCCCTGGCTGCCCGAAGGATTCTTTGTTTTGCCCTGGTCCCCGGTTAAGCCATCACCCCTTGTTCCTGTCTCCCTTCATGGACCTGGCCCACCATCCCTCCCCCTGAACCTCCACCATTCCACCTCCCTCCTGAATTTTTGTATTGTGTTGTAACTATGTTGTGGAGCGTCTGGTAGCCGCTCCGTGGAAGGGGGGTTATGTCACGTGTCTGGTTTGTGTTTCCCCGGGTATCCACTAAAGGTCCTCTTCCCACGGTGTCATTTTTAGCTGTTGATTGTTAGTCTTTTTAGATCTGTGTATATATTCCCTGTCTGTGTTAGTATGTGTACGGAGTTGTTGTTTCTCATGTCTACACTTAGGTTGTCCTCACTCTGACTTTCTTGTGTTTTGTTTCTTGTTTTGGACTGTTTGCCTGGATTTTGGCCTGAACTAGTTTGAGAGTACGGATTACCCATTAAAGTCATTGCATTTGGATCTCTCTTTCCAGTGTGTGTTTCATGACACTCACAGCAGCACACAAAATAGCCAAATATTAAAAGTAAAAGAATTACAATGTAAAAGATTAATATTGTTAATCTTTACAGTATTACGGCTTTTCCTGTAGATGTTCTGCTTGCGTGCTTTAACTTCGCGCACAAGCAGATCAGTTCAATCTCTGGAGAAGCAAATTTCTAATTTTCTCTCTATCCGCTTGCAAATTTAGCCATGTAAAAGCGGATCTACCGTGGCGCGAGCACAGTATCGGTCCACTTGAGCTATGTGTCTGCATCAGGTCAGTAACAAGTTGGCATGTCTGTTCTTCCTATGTGGAGTAACTTATGAAAATTAATGAAAATATAAACCCTTTAGTTTAAACATGATCATGTCAATAACTTATATACAGTAGTTTTATTGTCTTTGTTTTATTTTTTTTTAATGAGAATGGCCATGACTTTGTTTTCCTCACTGGAATTCCTAACTTGCATTCTAAAACAACATTTGGACACTATAAATACTTAAAGGCAGTTCTATGGCATTCTATGCATTTGTCGTGTGTACTAATCGTGGCTCAATTATAACCTTAAATATCAAGTTAATGTATATCTGTCTTGTGTTGAGATTGCATGTATGTTCTGGCTCTGCAATAGAGCTTCAGGTTTGTCTGTTGATGCTGGTTCTGGTTGCATGGATGGATGAGGTAATTACACATCCTCCCCTATAACAAGATTGACAGTGACCTTAAACAGGCTGCCTGAGAGTGGAAGTGGGAGTCAGGGAGGGAAGGAAAGAGGGAGACGAGGAAAAATTAAGGCTTAAAAGACGATGGATAGTTACAAAAGATGGATGGCATGAGAGATGAAAGATGGATGGTTTGGCAGATGCTTAAATGATAGCAGTAATGGAGAAGGTGTTTGAATCCCAGAGCTGGTTCCACCAAAATATAAAAAAGTAAAAAAACAACAACAAAAAAAAAAAAAAAAAAAAAAAACACTTAACTCAGGCATAAATGCAACAAGCAACAATGCAATATTTTATTCATATCATGAAAGTGATTTTTTTATGTGATAAAACCATTAATCCCACCGGTCACAATTGTGACCGCAGCTTTTTTTCTTATTTCTGGAAGTTCTAAAAATGTTGTTATAGACTTTAGGCAAGAAATTCAACTTTTAAATGACAAAATAGATTGTCTTGATTAAAATCAATTAATGTCATGTGACTACTGAGGTCAGGCACACCTGGATTAATCAATTTGGCCAATAATGGCAGACAGGAAACAAGGAGCTGGCTTAAGTTTAGGAAGTAGTGCAGCTGAGCATAAAGCCCATTGAAAACACAGGTATTGGCAGGTATTGGGAATCCTACACTGAATATGCCACATCTGTTAGGAGGATTGATGATCTTGGTAAAGGAGAAGTGCTCACTTAGGCAGATTTGTGAACAATATTTTGAAGAGTGAGAGTTATGGGTGGGAACACAATGAAAAAAAATCAAACAAAAAGATTGATGTTTGGGACAAAAATCTCGTGTGACATAAGCTCCCAGCATCAAGCCATTTGGTAAAACTTTATTTCAATTGTCCATTTTAGTCTACTAACTAAAAGTAACTTTGCAAATACATGTCAAATAGCAGTCATTAAAATATTAGTAAACTGTCAGCTTAATATATGCTACCAATTTATTTTAATGTTTCAATGGTCCCAACAGAGATTCTCCTGACTTTAAAGGGTTAGTTCACCCAAAAATGAAAATTCTGTCAGTATTTACTCACCCTCATGTTGTTCCAAACCTCTATGTGTTTATTTGTTCTGCTATTCACAAAGGAAGATATTTGGAAGAATGTTTTAATCAAACAGATCTCATTCCCCATTGACTTCCAAAGTAGTAAAAAATACATACTATGGTTGTCAATGGGGAATGAGATATTTTTGATTAAAACATTCTTCCAAATATCTTCCGTTGTGTTCGGCAGAACAAATAAACACATAGAGGTTTGGAACAACATGAGGGTGAGCAAATACTGAAAAAAATTCATCTTTGGGTGAACTAACCCTTTAAAGGGATACTCCACTTTTATAATTCTCGTTCATTTTATAACTCCCCCAGAGTTAAACAGTTGAGATTTACCATTTTTCGAATCCATTCAGCCGATATTCTGATATTTAGAAGATCAGTAACCAGACAGTTTCTGGTCCCATAGACTTCCATAGTAGAAAAAAATATATATACTATGGAAGTCAATGGGACCAGAAACTATCTGGTTACCGATATTCTTCTATATATCAGAAAATCGGCTGAATGGATTTGAAAACGGTAAAACACAACTGTTTAACTCTGGGGGAGTTGTAAAATAAGCCTATTCAACTTCAACTATGTCAACTTATTCTACTAACCCAACACTTTAGCCTAACCCAACAGTCTACCACAGTCTAATAATACTCTAATGATAGTTAGCTAACATATTTACAAGGTTACTTGTTATAAGAATGTCTAAAATAGACTATCAAAATAAAGAGAGTAAAGACAACAAAAAATCATGTTGGGTTACCATGTTTTATGGGAAACTACATTCAACATAATGATGTTTATCCTGTGCAAACTGTATTATTTAAACCCTACCCTAAAGCCTACCCATCTAACCAAACTTTCAGCATTTTTACATTTTCAATACCTCCCTTAGTATGATTTAGAAGCTGTTTTCCTCATAGAGACCAAAAAAATGTCCCCATCAAGGAATTTTTCATATTGTCATCTTTGTCTGGACATGTTGTCCCCATAATGTAGGATTTAACAGGCCACACACACACACACACACACACATACACACAAAGGTACCAAGCAATTACCTATCACTTTGTTATGTCACCTGCTAGGAAACCGTGTAAAGCTACATATTGTCCATCATACTCCAGCAGTCTTACTCAACAGAAGTCCTCAGATCCGTCCTTTTGATCAGAGCATGAGTCAGGAGCCAGTAGGGCGCTTGCAGTTTGGAGAGGCCATATGTGTGTGTTGATATAAAGTACCACTTTGCTCAAAACCAGACCACTGCAGGAGCACTGACTGGAGCAGGGCACTTGAAATGGCTACAGGTGATGCTCCATCCGTGATGCAACGTTTGTATCTATTTCCCAACACTCTTGCCATTCTCCAGAGAATTCTACATCTTTCCGTTCTATCTATTTCTTGTTGCCTGTCACCAAAATCTCCCTGCATTGCATTCCTATAAAAAAAAATGTCATATTATCGATGTACAAACACAGAACATTAATACTATATATAATATCTGCACTGATCATTACATAACTGTCTCATTACACACTATTTTGTTTCCTCACAATCATTTGAATTAAATTATGATTCTCATTATAGCAGACCAAATTCCCTTTAGATGGCACAGGCTTCTTTGTGCTTGGCATCCTCTATTGGTCTGTTGTTTCATGGGTCATTTGTTTAATCGAAGCAGCAGGGAACTGTAGTAGAATTGGTGGTTCTTTGGGGAAATAACTATCCATTAGTCTGTATAATTTTGGACGCCACCCCAGTCAGGAACAAAAACACATATACTGTTTTCTCATGAATGGACATAATGCCTTCAAGTTTTTGAATGTTGATATTTCATGCTTTGAATATCACGATTATTACGACAGGGCTGTTGAATGCTTGATTCTGATTGGTTGAGAACGTTCTAAGGTGTGCTATTATTTTCATGGAAACGCACGGCTAAAGTAGTTTCAGGCAGGTTTGACCGCATTACAGTTCCATATCACTGTGCGTAGTGCGTAGTAACTGTAATAAGGGAAAATAAGATACAACTCATAACAAGAAAAAACATGCTTCCCCATGTGCTTGATCTGCAATTTTCGATCTCTGACTTCATAATCAATGGACACATACAGTTTAATTTTAATAAATAAAGTATGTAGTCCTATCTAAAATAGGCTAAATAGAAAATTAAACTGAATAGGCTATATAAATAAATTGATAGTCCTGCTGCACAAATTTTCATAATTATTCCAGATAATATAAAAAAATAAATAATTATTGATAGGCCTACTTGTTAAAAGGGCTTTGTGTGTTAACGACAAAAATAGTCTCTATGTGATGCGCGCATGCAAAGTGATATCTTCAGTGAATACAGTTACTGTTCAGTGAATTGGTTTTCATTCATTCTTATTTCACTCATTGGTTATTTTTTTTTCCTTCATTTATTTATTTAGTTTACGACTACAGACAACCGTTTAAACAAGTGCAGACACACATTTAAAATTATTATTTTTTATTAATGCAAAGTGAGACCCCAAACCCGGGACTCCAGATACTATTATAAATTGTGAATGTATGTATTGGTGAGCTCAGACCCAAGAAGATATTTTCCTCCTTTTCTTTTTCCAAAGTTAAATCCTACTAATGAGTTACGTTTACATTAACAATTTGAGAACAAAGTTTTACGTGATATGATAACTTATAAGCGAGTGTTAGATTTAATCAGTGCAATTTACTCCAAATGTCAAAACCAGAACAAAAGTGGATGTTTCTGACTAGTTCGGATGACATTTTCTGGTGAAAATTCTTATGTTGGTCATTCTTCCAAAAAGAATAATCTGTGATTCTGAATTATAGTATCCACACCGGCGCGGTGACTGACTGCCTCACAGTCTCCTCAAACATTGTGTTCATCCCTGCTGTGCCGTGTCAAGGGTGTTGAAGTATAACACGCTTAAAGTTGATAGTTCCACGAAGGACTGCAATTGCAGAGATGGCGACAAAGAGGAAAAATTCTGGAATGCAGCTGGTATTATCTTCACTCTTAATCTGGTGTCGTCGTGCCACAGACCTAATTTAAATATTATGCAGAAAGCAGAAATCCGGGATGTTATCCAGATGGCTACTTAATGTGAACAAATGTAAACGTGCCATGTCCTGATTGTCTAATGATCCGATCTTCTTGATCAGATAATGGTGACCGCATGTTATTGCCAAGTGTAAACGCAGCCTAAGACAGCAGACAACTGTGACACTCAGCTATAGGCTATATTGCGTGTGAGGAGGTTGGAGGTGGAGATACCCTTTTCTCACAGCAGTTGATATAATTAAACTTAACAATTTGATGGCGGATCTAGAAAGGTTCTCACAGGGGACAACCCCCTGTGATGACTGGAGATTCATCTTTGTAAAATGCAAAAGACTTTGGACTTCGGAGTGTCTACAGAAAAAAAAAAAGAGACTGCAACCAGGCCCTTGTGAAAAACTTAGTTGATAATTCTATGAATAACTGCAATTGCAGATTTCGAACAGAGATGGTGACAAAGAGGTAAAATTTTGGATTGCAGCTTCAAATACATAAAGTACTTTGTGTTATTTAACATATTTAATTTCAGGTTTGTGTACTACAGACCTTTGTCCTTGACAGCGACAGCGATAAAACAACTTGTTTAAAAAACAGTCACTCATAAAGACAGTCTTTGCCATGGTTTAGTAATGTAACTGTCACTGAAGTCAACTATTACAATCACTAACGGACCCTTTCTCAATACCAAATACGGCATATTATTTACATAATATATTCATTAATCAATAATATTTAAATTAGACAATAGAAAATTAACAAAATAAAACATTTCAGTCAAAAGTACAAAAGCAGTGGATTCAAGCACTAAAAATTAAGAACCAGTGGGTCACAGATCATTCTATAGGGGGTCGCAAGACTTTCTCTGTCAATAAGTGTGCATCACAAAGGCTCACACATTTACATGCAACCAAATAATTCGTAAGTAATTAGATTGATAGCTCAATCAGACTGAAAAGCCTTCATGTAAACACCTTAATCAATCCGAAATTAAATTTTGATCAGATTGAAAGGGGTGGTTTATTCCTTTTCTAGGCCGATCAAGAGTACATGTGTAAACACTTGATCAGATTGAAAACCGAAACTGAAAGGACTGCCCATGTGCAATGATGTTTAAATAGCGTAATGACGTATGACGCGCTGAACAAGCTGTTCTTCCTGTTGAATAAAGTGTCGTATAAATGAGTGTCCCGTCATTATAAAATTCTCTTGTCACTCCACTGTCTGTGAATTGGAGCAGGACAACATCCCACAGTGTGGCTAGACATGATAATTATCATATTTGTACGATAATTTTGACCTCTGTACGATGTACAATCAATAATGAAAAAAATCCCATAATGTACAATAATTTCAGATTTTTTTTCCAGAGGTCATTGTAATCATAGTGCTTCTATACTCATTGACTAGCTGTGTAGTCTTGCAAGCCAGACCTACATCAAGATGTTAGGTCTGGGAACCAAGGCTGCTAACTCTCACGCAATGAGCGTGAGACTCACACAATTGAGCCAACTAGAGTTCTCAACGTGTCGGGACCCGCGGGTTCGGGCCGGGTTCGGGTCGAAAATATAAGCAAATGACTCGGGTCGGGTCGGACCTCGGGCTTAATCTTTTCCACCCAGTAAAAACCAAATGATTAATCATCGCTGCTGTTCACCATAAAGAAAGTCTGGCTGCTGCGTGCATAGTGCATCGCGGGTGGCTGGCCGAGAGGAGAACACGGCTCAGTCCATCCACTGTGGACGCACTGATCATCCTCCACAATGCCTATTATACTGTAAGCATATGATTATGTTTGTAGGCTAGGCCTATTTTGTTTCAAAACTCGTAGCCCGCCCGCTGGTTGGCTGTTTGAGTTCTTTTTAATTATTATTGTGTGAAGATTTTTATTTAAACAGGCATGCGTTAGCTTCTTTCCTTTGAAAATAGTTGTCAACACTGCACTTGCGCGCATTTCAGACGTAATACAATGGAAAAAGTTAAGAAAAAGTGGTCGGAAGATTAGGAAAAGGAAAAGAGAATCTGACTGTGTGAGAAATCTGACAAGAGTCCAACTCGGTCGGGAGCTCTGGATGCAACGGTGATGCTGACATGGCGATCTTGTTAATGGACTAGTAAGTCAATCTTTCTAAGTTTGTGTGCATTTTATTTTGTGATTTCACCGGAATGAATAGACGCTGCAACGGCAATAGATTGTAGAGCGCGTCCGAGTTGGGCCGCGGGCCGGGTTCGGGCAGATAATTCATGGTGATGTGTCGGGTTACATCGGGTTCAGGCTTTAAAAGCCACGGGCCGGGTCGGGTAATAATTTTCAACTCTAGAGCCAACTCACACTCTCGCACCACACCCCCGATTTCTCACGCTAAAGTATCAAGCCACTCAGCAAAATACGTGAAAGATAAGTTTATCTATAGATCCACCAGTTGAGCCACTCGTGATCGACTAATTTTACAGCAGATTAGTTAAATATCTTCTAATCTAGAGCGATCGTGCATGCGAGACAGATGTTGAGCTCCTAACGGCGCGGACCCAAAACCAGGACTGGAGTCAAAGCACATTCCTCTCTGCACTCTAAGCATTCTGTTATCACTCCGATTTCGTCCACTACGGGTTTTCCAGTCTCACTCATGCGAAAAACTGCTCCGTGTTCAATCGAGTTTAAGTATATTTTACTATTTTAAGTATATTTTTACTTTAATTAGACTAAAAAAGTCTACATTACACTATAATATAAGAAAATATTATACTTTTGTCCTTATTTCTACACTTGCAAGAAATAAACCCTTGAGCTTTTAGTTAGGAGAAAACACCAGATAACCTGATCGCGTGAGCAAAGTGCACACTTTTCTTTAAATCACCCAGCACAAACAGAATGCCTATTCTTAAAGTCTTGTGCTGTTTTATGAAGGCAAAAAGCCATATCATGGTTTCGATTTTAGTTAATTGGCAAAATATAATGCAAGACACCTTCATGTTAGTTTATACTTTTTACATCTCATATGTTCGGCAAAAGGCGGATTCGAACTCGGGTCCGATCGCATCAAAAGCTCTTTCACGAACTACATGCTCTACGATCTATGCCACTGTAGCTGTTCTGAGACAGGTGTGTTTTTGTTAAAAAGACCCCCCCCCCCTCTTCTCACACCTAGTTAAACTCAAAAGTTGGCAGCTCTGCTGGGAACTCACAATTGGCATACCTCAATCCTAGGGGCGGTATCCCCTTTAATATTCCTCTGCATGCCATAGGATAGCACTAACCAACCAGAGCAACAAACAGCTGTAGCTGAGTGAGTCCCATGCGTTTTCCCACCAGCAGAGCTATCGATATATTCCTATATATTCCAAACACATCTTCCTTTTTAAGAATGACTTAAGTGACATTCTCTTAACTCCAAGTCCTCCAGAGTCGCAGCCAAAGTCGAATTGAAAGACCGCTGTTCGCCAGCAGCATCTTGTTTGTTTTTAAGTAGAAGGAAAATCACCTACCGTCACAACTCTGCCGTCATTGTGTCAAGCCCGCCCACCAATTCTATACATGATGTGATTGGCCAGACCAAAGTTTGGTTTTTCCATTTCGAAAGCCAACGTAGAGTTGCTAGACCACACTGGCTGCAAAATAATTTTTGCTGCCGCTAGGGTGCGTCTAGATTTCTAGTCTAGTAGCTTTGTGGACCTACATCATGATTGTAAGGAGAAAGTAAGGGTGAGAGAGCACGGCATAGAGGGAGAAAGCGAGAGACCTTGTGTGTGCCCCGTGAAAGCTACCCAGAATCCCCCCAATAATATTATACATTAATAAATGAATGAATTATATTTATGCATCTTTTTTAAATCACACTGACTGCTCTCTAAGAAGAAAAGGTTCTATAAATAACCTTTAAATGTCTGGTCAGGTACATCTTACATCATGGATTTAGTTTTAAAGGGGTGGTATAATGCCCTTTTCACAAGATGAAAAATAAATCTCTGATGTCCCCAGAGTGTGTATGTGAAGTTTTAGCTCAAAATACCAGACAGATATTTTTATATAGTGAGCAAAAACACACTGTTTTTGTGTCTGTCCCTTTAAATGCAAATGAGCAGCTGCTCTTGGTACAGAGAGCTCCTGTGTTAGCGCCTCTAATTATCTCATATAGACATGCACATACAAATTTCAAAAATATTTAACCTTTTATGTTCAAACCGGAGTCAGAAAGATGGAGAGACTCAAGAAGTGAAAAGATGTAGACAACATTTCTGAATGGTTAGTTGATGAATTGATGTAGCTTTTGTGTAGTTATCTTCTAGTCATTTGATTTGCATTCTGTCTTGATAATCTAGAAATCATATCCCGGGGCAGGATTTATGTAAATTGTAGGGTTTGTGATGTCCCAAACCAATGTTATGGATTGCAAAAAAAACTTTGTAGATGTGTATGCTTTAACAGCAACAAAAAGTGAAATTATAAATCAACCACCCCTTTAAGTAATTAATTTGATTTTAATAAATGTTTAACTTTAATTAAAATGCATCAATCAAACAGAACAAATTTCTGTTCCCTTTGTATTCTAAGAGTGTAAAGAGTATGGCCAATGTATTCACTAAATGAAGAACCACTAAATTAGCTCTGTGGGGCTTGTGTTGTAATCAGATTTGTCATTATAGTTCCCAAAACGGCAGCATGTGATCAGTAACACCCTGTGACGCCCCAATGAAACAAACCAACCCAAGGCCTTGAGAAATATCAACACTTATCTTAAAATAAGCAATCTCACCATGCAATCCGATTTTATAATTATGATAAATGAGTCACAAAATAAAACACAGTTAGAGCTCATTCTTTTGGTCCCCTGCATACTGTTCATTCTTTCCTATATTTGATTTAATTTCAGGATGAAAATTAAAAGTTCTGATGCCTGACACCATACTTTTATTGAAAGAGAGTTGAGAGAGGAGAGAGAGTGGAACGATCAATCAGGGCTTTCTGCCTTCTACTTAAAATATATTGAATGCTAGTTTTGAATGCTAGTATAATTGTATGTTAATTTATTCAAATATTTGACAAGTAGTCATATAGACTGGATAATATGCAGTCAGCAGGTCATTTTTGTAAAATAATGCACCCCAGTGGTGATCCACTGGGGTGGTGATGGTGCAGTGGATAAGACACATGCTTGTGGTGTGAGAGACCTGGGTTCGAATCCACTATGAGACACCAATGAGTCCCTAAGCAAGAAACTTAACCCCTAGTTGCTCTAGAGGCATAGTTGCTCTGACATATATAGCCATTAAGTTGCTTTGGATAAAAGCATCAGCTAAATAAATAAAATAAAAACAATAATAAACTCCTTTAGGAGGACCCAATCCCGTTCGCCTTAAATATCCTGATCGCCCTGTCAAGGTTATGTAAGGAATAATTGACGACAGGCCTTTGAATTATTAGAGAAATATATGTCGTTACACCTCGGGTGTGCATTATTTTTCTAATAATTCAATGGCCTGAGGTCAATTATTCCGCTTATACTGCATTTACCACACCTCAAAACATTGTTCAGATGATGCATTTCAAGATGTTTGAAACACTCTTTTACGTAGGACTAATTTCTTACGCATCTAATCCCATGTCTCTTTTGCTAATTCCAAAATGTAATTTTAGAGGTACTGTAGTCATGGAGGTTTGAGCCACTGATAGCAGACTAATGATGGGGGACACACTTACGACTCGTTGAAATATTTGAAGACTTACTGTTTCCATCGACTGTAGCACGTCTTATCTTAAACACCAAATGTGAACACAGACTGTGAACACATACTGAACACGCTGAACACAAGTTTGGGCATGATCAGTCATAAGTATCAAATTAAATGCATAACTGAAAATAATGAGACAGAAAAGCATGTGCATCTATATTATTATTTATTAATTAATTAAATTAGTTTTAATTAATTCGGTCATTCTTGTTTTCTATTATTGACAGTAGATAACCCCAATAAATCAAACACACAAAACCCTTTTAACAACTAAGCCTATCAAGAATTATTTATTTGTTATATTATCTGGAATAATTACAAAAATCCATGCAGCAGGACTATAAATTTATTTATATAGCCTATTCAGTTTAATTTTCTATTTAGCCTATTATAGATAGGACTACATACTTTATTTATAAAAATTAAACTGTATGTGTCCATTGATTGTGAAGTTAGTCATCGAAAATTGCAGATTAAGTGCTTGGGGCTGCATGTTTTTTTCTTGTTAGGAATTGTATCATATTTTCCGTTATTAGCTACAGTTAACTATGCGCAGTGATATGGAACTGTAATGCGGTCAAACCTGCCTGAAACTATTTTAGCCGTGGGTTTCCCTGAAAATAATTGCACACCTTAGAATGTTCTCAATCAATCAGAATCAAAGTCAAGCATTCAACAACCCTGTAGTATAATGTGCGATAGTGACCAGCTGACTGCATATTATCCAATTCCTAATATAATTCATTTGGCTAATTTGGATATGTGTTCCAAAGAGAGCTGCCCCGGTGAATCTGGTCATGTTAAATAACAAATAAACATCACAATTTATTCCTAACAATACTCGTGGTATTCAAGACGTCCAATTTGATTTGCTAATTTGCCACCATAACCAGTTTGGAACTCCACTGTGGTCAGTCAGAATGGTGGTTTAGCTCCACTGTTGATTCCCAAAGTAGCTGGTCTGTTTTATGAAATGCATGGCGTGCTTTTCCATCTTTCTGCCTCTTTAATCGGAATGACTTATTCATGAATACACTCACTCATTAGAGCATGGCAGATGCTTGTTGTATATAAACTCATTCTCTCTGGAGTTGTGGCCAATGACAGCAGTGTATCAAAATCCTACATCTGTTGTACAAAATTAAACACATACTTATAATTCATTATTTGTTAACCATTATGCTCTTCAAGAAACAACTTTTTAGTAAGTGTTTCTTCGACAATAGACTAGTCAGTTACTCCATTTATGTTTGTAACTGAAAGGAAAACCAATAGTGAATAACCTGAAAATCCAGTTTAAAGGATTAGTTCACTTTTTAAAGAATTTTTGCTGATAATTTTCTCACTCCCATGTCATCCAAGATGTCCATGTCTTTCTTTCTTCAGTTGAAAAGAAATTAAGGTTTTTGATGAAAACATTTCAGGATTTTTCTGCATATAATGGACTTCAATGGACTCCAACAATTTCAAAGTCCAAATGACAGTTTCAGTGCAGCTTCAAAGGACTTGAAATGCTACCAGATGATGAATAAGGGTCTTATCTAGCGAAAAAATGTATAAAAGTTTAAGTTTTATAAGCACAAATGCTCTCCTTTCTCTGTTCTGTGATGCATGTTCGAGACTCTCCTGTTCGAACTCGCTCATCAGAATGAACAAATCTTCTTTTTTCGAGCCATTTCGTTTCACTAGATAATCATTTTGATTGTCCTTTTTTTTTTTTTTTTTTTTGGGGGGGGGGGGGGGGGGGGGGCTCTTACTGTAATCTGTTCATAGCATACCATTTTTGATCCAAATCATAAATGTGTAGACAGTGCATATCAAATGGATTCTGCAATGTATTTAAGAGACACTACACAGTATAAAATTTCACCCAAACTGAAGTCATTCATATACATTACAATACCTGCATCAGATACCTGAAGAGTTAAACCCCAGTAGATGTCATTAGTCAGAGTGGAGGCATTGTGCCAATACCCAGAAGCATTTACGATAACGCTGCAAGTTATTCCCCTCATTAAAATGGGCATTATTCAGTTTGGTGAGAATTGAATTGGAGAGTTCAGTAGAATTCCTCAGTCCTAGTTTAACATAATGAGCCAACAATTAGACACAAGGGTGATACATCTCATCAATGCAAATGTTATTGTTTTTATTTTTTAAACACTTAATAATTGCTGACTATCATGAGTCAGAATGAGAATGCATTCTCAACTCAGACAGCATGGCACTAGCAATGCCACGGTCATAGTTTTGAAATGTTTTAGGATCCTTCAGAAATCATTCTAATATCCTGATTTGAAACATGTCTCAATGTTGAAAATACTGTAGTTGTGCTGTTCTTTTCTTTTTCACAATCTTTTTTTCAGTATTCTTGGATAAATGGACAGAGAGAGAGAGAGAGAGAGATTACTGACCCCAAAATTTCAAATGGTAATGCTATTGCTTTTTTACACTAGTTTCTTAAAATTTCACATTGCCAGTGTCACAGACGTTATATTTTCACGACATTTGTGACCCCACTCAACATGTCTTCTAAAGAATATTTCACAGTTAATTGTTAAACTTTCAGTCCAGCTTTATAGCCTTTTTTTTACTCACAAAACTTCCAAACGGTCTTGTCGCCAACTTTTTGTGTTTCTTAATGTAGTATTTATTATGTAATGTCAATTTTTGGTACTAATACTTGCTTTTCATTATTTATAAATATAGTTCTAAGCAACCTTGCAGAGACTTTAGAATACGTCTAAAAATTCCATAACAAGTCTGGATCTTTACAAGCTACCGCCTACCTGTCTACATATTGCTTTTTGGTACCACAGAGACATCAAGATGAACTACACAATCCTGCATTAAAGACAATATAACATCAGTTAGCATCATGTCCTGGGACGAGTCGACTAGATAATATATGCACCTCAGAGGCTCATAAAAGATATCACTCCATCAGAAAGTAAAAGAAAACTTTCTTTTTCTTTTTTAAAAGAAAAGTTTTCTGTTTATGTGCAACAGCATTTGAAGGTGAAACGCTATTGCCTTCAAAATTAATGCACTAACAAAGTTTTTCAAATTCTGTCTCTCCTTCCCCTCATGGATCACCCAGATCACAAGTTTTTACCAGACCATGACAGTGTGAGATGAGGAATCTTGAAGGAGAGCTAAAAGAATTCAGGCTAGTGGAGACAGAAGGGGGGATGGGGGTTTACTGAATTATGGTTGTCTGTTTGAAATCGAAAGAGAGGCTCCGGTGGGAAGAACCCCGGAAATACAGATAAACAATGCCTTGGACCTTCCATACTGTAAGGCAGTATGGAAGCCATGGTCCTTATTTTCGCCTCATCCAGGGAACCAATCACAGAACGGGGAGGGAGCAGCAAGACGATGACGACGTCTATGCGACACACCGAACCAGTTTGATTATACCTATGGATTCAACATGGCAGCAGACGCGAAGCTACCTTTTGATACAGCCTTAGATATTGTTCTAAGTGGTTTAGAATGCAAGTTCATTTTGAAAAAAGAGCAACTTTTCCCTAGCCTGGTTTTCCCCATACTGCTTTCCTGCAGCGCGATTTTATTCACGCTGCTAGGTACACACCAAAGCAGTTTGTTTATACTTATGGATCCAACATGGCAGGAGACGCACAGTTACCTTTCAATGCAGCCTTACGGCTGTTTCACACTGCAAGCGTGAGCGGCACTTGAGCAGCGTGTCAGCATAACTACATCGTCACTACAGCTGCAGACGCGTGAGAGTATTCACACCGGAAGCGTTTGTACAGTGTCACAGCAGCGGCTCTAAAGCTATATTAGTGAGCAATTCTTTACAAAGACAACTATACATTTGTTTTTAGAGGTTGGTCATTTATAACATTGTTAGTCTTGAAAGTTTTTTAAAGCCACACTTTGTAATTTTTTAACCTTTCTAATATATTACCAAAACCCATTGAGATGGTACATCGACTTACAATAGGTTGATTGACTCATCTGCCGTAGCCTGAAGGTGTCTGTATCGCTTTTACTAGCACTAGTAGGAACCCGAGCACAAAAAGAACTACAAAATTTGACCGCTTTACGGCATACAGCACTTCCCCCACCACCCACAACTTCCTCAGATTCTGACGTTAGTGTTTAACTCGCGTTTGATTGCCGTCTGTATGTTTTCGTCATGGCTGAACAACAGCTACAAGGAAGAAGGCAACGGTTTTATCAGAGGAAGCTTAAAAAAGAAAAGGTGAGAGTGACAAATTAAAAGCCAGGACGAGGATTAACATATTGGTCCAGCTTTCGCTTCGCTCCCTGGCGTGAGCGGAAGGGTGCTCCAACGATGCAGACGCTTGCCTGCACACAAATGCCGTTTCCAAGGTAACCCAGATAAATTCATATAAGCAGTGTAGTATTTTCGGGTATTCCGGCCACAGCCAATGGTGTTATGAGTGTGATAAAATGCCCAAAGCCCAGTGTTAATTACTATCCACTATCCACTATCCAGCTCAATAATCTCTGCTTTGTGACAGCAAGCCTTTTAGTGCGATCGCCAAAGCATACAAAGAGCTATTCCGACTGTCCGAAAGAGGCAGAATGCTCTAGATAGACTCTGAGAACATTTGTGTCTCTTTCGGAGTCTGGTGAGAAACAGCTACCAGCTACCAGCTAGAGCTACCTGTGCTCTGAACGGAGTCGAGAGCCTTTTAGGAACGTAACCGTACCTTGGCTTAAGGACAACCCTGGAGACGTTTTGGCCCAATCTCAAGGCAGGACGCATTAACTGACATTGCTTGCAAATAGCCCACTCTCTTGATTGAGGTGCCATTAAGAGAGCAGTTTTGAGCAATAAATGCTTTAGGTCGGCAGACCAGAGCAGCTCGAATTGGGCACCTTTAATTGCTTCCAGGACCGTGGAGAGGTCCCATATAGGCACAGAAGGGGGTCGCGGAGGCAAGCCTCCTTGCCCCTTTAAGGAAGCGCACAACAAGGTCTTTTACATTTATACATTTACATTTATTTATTTAACTGATGCTTTTTATCCAAAGCAACTTACAATTGCTATATTTGTCAGAGGTGCAACTGGAGCAACTAGGGGTTAAGTGTCTTGCTCAGGGACACATTGGTGTTTCACAGTGGTTTCAAACCTGGCTCTCTCACACCAAAGGCATGTTTCTTATCCACTGCGCCATCACCACCACTTTTCTTTAAGGTCTTTTCTTCCTAATGATTGTCCGGCCACAAGAGCATGAGATGCTGTTATGGCCGCAACATATACTTTGAGCGTGGAGGGGGTGGGACCCACATCCAAGAGCTCTTGCAAAAAGGCGGGATACTTCTACACATGATACACACGATACATCGCATGCATAGGGGTCCAGGCTCCGTGCTGTTCACCTGCCAGAGAACACCACCCATTTCTGAGAGTAGATGCGTCTAGTCTAAGGCGCTCTTGCTTCAGTGATGGCATTTAGCACCTTATCCGAGAGACACCCAGGTACCCTTCAATACATGAAGGGCCCACAAGTCGGGATGGGAATGCCAGATTTTCCCTGTTCGCCTGCATAAGGAGATCTCTCCTCAGTGGGATCTACCATGGGCTGTTTCCAGAATTACCTGTGATAGCATCCCTGCTTTTTGTGAAAAATGTTCTGCGATGAACATTGTCTTCTGGGATGAAGAGGTCGACCTCTCGCCAAAGATGCTCCATATCAGCTGAACAGTCTGTGGGTGAAGAGAACACTCCCCAGGAGAAACTTTGTCTCTGGATAACATATCCGCACCCTGGTTCAGAATGCCTAGCACGTGCGCGTGGACTCAAAACCTGCATTTCAAATACCTCCAGCTTGAGCTAGAGAGGATTGAGTTCACTACCCCTTGCGTAGGAAGCCAGAGATGGCTGATGAAATAGATCGGCTAAAATTGAAAGGGAACATAAACTTCTCGGGACAGCAACATTTGTCCAAATTTCAATCTTAACCATTCTATTTCATCAGAAACGATCTTAAAATTGGGCTTTAAGTGTAAAGTATCAAACTAACCACTGAGCCACAGGTGGGGTGTGAAAAACAACAACAAAAAAAGCTCTCACTGAGAGAGTCACGCGGGGTCGGCATGGGCTTACCTGTTTTTGAATACCCAATAATACTCTAACCCCGCCATTGTGAACTGGAGGGTGCAAGGGGCGGGGTCACTTTCTGTCCGTAAGGAAGGTGGCTAGCTGTTGGGTGCGAATATCGCTCGTGTGCGTCCGCTCTGGCATCCTTTGTACGTGGTGCTTCTTTTTGCATGGCTCAAGCAAACGGGAGGAAGAGTGGGGTCTTCATCGACGAAACCAGCCAGTCGAGCCCGCAGGGTGGGGAGATCAATCTTGTCGCACTCAGGGCAGCTGCCCTCAGCGAGTGCAGCTTTTGTGTGGTCACGGCGCTTGCAGACAGGAAGCTCCGAGGATGTGATGGTCTCCACCGAAGAGAGGGCCTCCAGTTGAAAAACCAGGAGAGCCTGCGTCTTCAGAACTGCAAGGCAGGTGGCTTGTTCCGTTGAGGGATTTTCGATGGCGGCGAGAAGGCTTCTCATCCAGAGATCAGCGAAATGGTGAGATAAAATCTGGAGTTCCTAGGCGAGGTCCCTTTGTAGTCGTAGACGGGGCTCTATTCTGGCGGGGGTCTCACCATAGGTTTGTGCAGTTGCCGCAGTAAAGCCAATGCCGCGCTCACGCTCATCTGTGTCTGCTGTGCAGCTACACTGTTTAATATTTAATACTGTGCTTCAATATTCTCGAGAAAAAGAGTTTTGCCATTGTGAAAGCTAGCCTTACGCAATACGAGAGACCTCTCGAAAGGGAAATATATTTTATGACATTTTACCACAGATTAGATAGATGGATAGACAATTGAAATAAAGTGTTACCAAGTTTTATTATTATCAATAATGCTCTACTGATTGTATTTTACATGATACATGGTTATAGGTTTACAAAGTAACTTTGAGAAAGTCAAATTATAGATTTAGTTTTCACCTTATTACACCTATTTTACATTATGAAGCCCCTCTTTTTTCCCCTCCTCACACCCCACCCCCACCCATTTTTATCTGAAACTAATGGAATGCTATCTCTTTGCTCTTCACAATGTTAACTGGTTTATTTCAGTCTTTTGCATAGGCTATATGGTTTTGTTGACGGACAGTGTGGCCCTGACCCGTGCAGTCAGCAAAACGCATGAATCAGCGCTTCAGCCAAGATAAGATTTGGAGTGAGCGCTTCAGTCCACAATAAGATCCAATTCTGAGAGAAAAATATCTCCACACCATTAGCCTTGCAGTCAAGCCTGAAAAGACTAGATACCATTGCATTTGAAGGGAAATGTGAGGCACCGAGATAGAGTGTGCCATCACGATCCTTTAAGTTAACTTTAAGGAATTTAAAGCCGCCTGAAGCACTAATTCCACCCGCATCAGTGTCTTCGCATGTCTTTGTGAAACATGATGTTTTGAAGTCTGAAGAGCAAGTGCTAGGTGTTCTTTCTGACTGTCTTTGTGCCTGTCACTGCACTTTCAAGACTTTGCAGGAGGAAGGAAGTGAAAAGATTAGTTGTGGGGGAGAGATCTACCATTCATGCTTTTAAGACTATATACCAGGCGGAAACCATCTATTGACTCCCTGCAGTTTTCCTGAGCTCTTAGCATGATTACCTGAAGAAGTAGAAAGAGGAATGGCTCATTAGTCAGCTGGAGGATTTCAACCCAAAGACAAATCACTTCTCACGCATCCTCCACACCAGCACCGCTTTGAGCATCACAGATCAACACGCATGAGTCAAATGCCTAGCAGTAATTCGTTTAATCTAAAAATGTACAAAATTAGCACTGGAGATTAAGTTTCAAGTACAATGCTTTTAACCTCAATAGGCTTTCATCAATTTAGCTTCCATTCCAATCATATTTACCATGTTCCTTTAAAGCATCCTTTCCGGTGTAATTTCACTTCCATTTCGATTTCAATCCATCACTACAAGTACACTATATTATCCTAATCTAGTATTCAGTTGGTCATGTGATCTCATGGTGGCCCCCAAAAAGCCACCTGATTTGTCTTAAGTAAATCAGCTTGTATTGCTTATGTTTCTCATCTGTAAGACACTTTAGATCAAAGCATCTGCTAAATTAATAAATGTACATACAAATTATTAAGCTATTGAAATGACTTGAGTCTTCATCACATGTAGGATGCTCTAATGTTAAGATTATGTCATGGCCAATAACTGATAAATGGCTGATTTTATTATTCTAAACTATTAAAATAAATCATCTATTCTAAATGAAATAAATTAAACATAACACACCAAAACTTTAAAATAATTATAATGGTTGGAATTAAAAATGGGTATTCAATTTGAAATTTGCTAAAACTAACTTTATCATT
The DNA here is from genome assembly GCA_038021265.1 of Cyprinella venusta. Lineage (NCBI taxonomy): Eukaryota > Metazoa > Chordata > Actinopteri > Cypriniformes > Leuciscidae > Cyprinella > Cyprinella venusta. The sequence continues at coordinate 16,876,145 of CM075871.1, forward strand.
TTTATTTACTACTCAAATTCTTAAAGATTAACTTAGAATAATCTTTATTCCTGATTCGAATAATCAGGAACTCCGTTTCCACAACGATTACGCATTTCCGGGTTTTGGAAAAAAAGGTCTATTCCTAGCTCTTCTTCTTCTTCTTCTTCTTTCGTTTTTTGGCGCGTTGCAATCTAAGTCCATATCGCCACCTACCTTTGCTGTTATGCAGTCATGATCAGATTTTCCTTACTTTATTATTTCTTTACTTCTTCCTCAAATATCTATTCCTAGCTCAAACTTCCCTCTTCCTTTTATTCTCTGGTCTGGAGAGATCTCCCAGATAATGACTCCTTAGTGCCCTCTAATGGCCGGGAGTGAAATAGCAACTTGCAGCAACTTGCATAGTAGACAGGTAACAGTTTACTAGAACTGCATTTATAGGGTTAGTTCACCCAAAAATGCAGTAGCGTCTTACATCAGCAGCGTCATTGAATGCAGATCCACAACAGAACCGGAAGACAATACAATGCTGAATAAAGTCATTGTTTTTGCTATGTTTGGACCAAAGAGTATTTTCGATGCTTCAAAAAATTCGAACCAACTCATGTCACATGGACTACTTTGATGATGTCTTTATTGCCTTTATGGACATTATAAGGTACATACATTTTCACTGGAGAAACAGAAAGCTCGCCGACTAAATCTAAAATATCTTAAACTGTGTTCCGAAGATGAACAGAGGTCTTACGGGCTTGGAACGACATGTGGGTGAGTCATTAATGACATAATTTTCATTTTTTGGTGAACTAACCCTTTAACTAGAACTGTTGCAATGTGTCCTTCCGATATGTATCTTTGTTTTCACATGGGTCCGGTTGCAGTCTGAACAAAGTCTTTTAAGTTTTACACTCATAACTTCAAATTGTAGTTCCCTTTCGAGGGAACTCAAACGGCGTCAAATGACACTTTGGGGGAACGTCCCTCAGCATAGCGCCTCTGAAGTATGAATGAAACTAAGCCAATCTCTGATTGGTGTTGCATCTTGACATAATGTGTGACGGCACATAGGCTATAGCTATAAGCTATATAAGGACCCGGCACACATGAGATGTCAGCTTCTGTGATGAAGCAAGCGCTCCCAGGCAGGGGAAGGCGTGGCCAAGGGATGCAATTCTCATTCCCTTCTCAGGGAACAAGGGTTACAGTCATAACCCGAGGATGTTCCCTTTCGAGGGAACTCAAACTGCGTCAAATGACACTTTGGGGGATTCATGACAGTTTTGTGGATTCATATTTTGTGAATCTCCAATCGTATTTGGCCTTATACCTAGAGCATAATTTCACTTATGCTTCATTTTTTTATGCCAATGTATTATATATATATATATATATATATATATATATATATATATATACAGTATGTGTGACTACTGCATATAATAATAGTCTACTGTAATTGCTGTTATTTAGACCACACAACCTACAAGTTAATTTGTTTGGAGTACTCCAAAGACACTGTCATTAAAAAAAATGAAGTGCAGGCTTAAGTTTTGTCTCATTTTAAAGATGACGATTTGCAGATTTTGTTCACTATTTAAAAAGTGAACAAAAAAGCTATTTAGGCTTAAGTTTGAGAATTACTTGTTTTATTGTTTTAGCAATATTGTATATAAATCTTGCATGAAACATGTTGAACTCAAAAAGTGCTAGAAAATTCCATAAATCTAAATAAGTTGATAAAAACAATAAGTTAAATAATAAGAATAATAAGTTCCAAATTTGAGGTTGATTTCTCAAAAAAACAAGCTTTCAGTAAGAATTTGTATGGACGCAGTACAAGAGTTTCCTCATTAGATACAGCAAAACTCCACTGGGACACAGTACAGCACAGTACAGAGTATTTCGCTCTCAAATATGCACGAACGGATGCACACACACACACACACACACACACGCACGCACACGCACAAGCAGTTATAAACTTTACACAAGGGATGTTTTATCATAGCCTACAACACAATTTAGTTGTTTTATTTTGTGAACATTTGTTGCAATATTTTTGTCTTGTTTGGAGTAACTCACACAGATGGCTGTAGGTGGTGGCCGGCTTCTTCAAGCGTTGTCCTAAGCTTGCTAGATGCACCTCAGACGGCGATCCGGCTTCTGTAGTCCAGCGATGAGGAAAGCTTCACTGAAAAGATGAAAATCAGCCTCTGAACCCCACTTATATACACCAAGCCACACCCAGAGAACCGAGGTTACGTTAGGTAACCAATACGTTACCGCTTGCGGTAATATAGTTGGAATTGCCCCCTTCTTCAGTATGAGACACTGAAAGATTGTCCCAGGTTAGAAAATAAGTCTGTGGTGAAATGGGCAGAGCAAACTAACAACTTCGAATCAAACTGTTGCGGTCCGATTATAGATAAACCTCAACCATGCCTGATGACATTTCTTTTCTGTGGGAAGGATATAAACATTTATTTATATAAAATTGAACTATGCATATTATAGGCTACTGTAAAAACACATAATTATTAGAGATGGGACTTTAACACGTTAATTAAGATTAATTAATTACAGACTTTAACGCATTAATTGATTAGACAAAAAAATAACGCATTTTAACCGCACTTATGTTTGCACCACGGAACATTTCTCACTGGATTAGTTTCGGCTGGCCGATTATACTGGAGCACCAACTAGTGTTCATGACTTTTTTCTTACAGTCTATGCTTCAGACTCATAGCCTGACTTCGTCATACTCATATTCAAGAGAGAATATGAGTCTGAAACTTCTCCATTGGGCTTTGATTATGAGGCGTGCCGTAACCGAACCAGGAAAAAAAAACCTCTGCACTCAATTGGATAGTCGGTAGACCTACAACCAATCAGAGCAAAGCATAAGTCAACTCCTTTGCATAGCGCAGTTTTCAAATACAGAACGTAGCCTACTTTATTTATTTTAGAAGTTAAATAACGAGTGTTCCTTCTTTTACTTACTTCTCCATGAGTGCAACCAAAGGAGAAACCACAACGACCACAGGCTTTTCATTACATCCCGTCTTCTTAGCGACTGTCAGAGCCAGCTGATAAGTTACACTTTTCCCGAATCATGTAGGAAGGACGCCAAAAATATATTTCCGATCGACAAATGCCTTGATTGCAGTTCTCTGTTTGTCTATTAAAATGAATGCGCTGTCGATTTATTTTACAAAAGACGCGACAGCGGAATCTATACATCTCAATTCTCCAGCTGCAGTCATCTTTGACAAGCGCTCTTTGATGACGTGAGGATTACGTTACTGAAGACCACCTGTCAATCCTCATATAAAGCCCGCCCTAGCAATTTGTTTGGCCCGATGAATTCTGAACCGATCATAATTACTCCTCAATGGATCGAGTCCAGACCGAACTTCCCGTCCAAAAAATGTTGTGGGCGGAGTTCGGGCTGGCATCCAGGCTACACTCCCATACTAAAAAGTTTACAGTTTCCCTTCTCAGCAAGCAGGGGCGCCTTTGCCAATAATTGAATTAAAATGATAAAAAATAGAAAACCTTCACGGCACAGAGGATTTTTTTTAACTGCTTAACCCAGTTTGCCTGTGCCTAAAACCACCACTGTTACTTCCTGGATGCGATCATGTACAAAACAGAACGGTGCCTTTATTTAAATTTCCTAAAAACGATCACATCAATAAGAGGTGGATTAATTTTGTGAAAAGCCACCTTGATGGAGAGCTGATGATCACCGCCATCATCTGCCTCTGTAGTGATCATTTTACACGGAATAGTTTTATAAACTTTCGTCTGATACCCCTTTTCCACCGAAAAAAGAACTGGTTCGGAACTGGTGCTGGTTCAAAGTTGGTTCGGAGCTGGTTCAACTTGCGAACCCGTTTAGAACCTGTTTGCTTTTCCACTGACTAGAGCGCCCAGGGAACGACGTCGTTACGTCACTGTTTACGTCGCTTGCAAGTACATTGTTTGGGATTATCTCAACTCGTGTACCGAGAAAACTTTAAAATCAATTGAAATATGTAAGTCTTTTAATCTTTTCGTTTGACATGTAATCTTTTCTGATAAGTTATGTACCCCTGTCTTGTGACTTTTTTTCTTTCCATTTATTTGTTCTATATCGTGACTGTTTTCTTCTTTGCTTATGTTTTAATAAATAAATAAATAAATAAAACGCTTGCGTGTTTCTGCAGTTTCTCCTGGCTCTGCGATGGTTAGAAAATATGTTTAAAAGAACCGAGAAGAACGCATCTAAACCCGCCCCGTAAATATGACGTGCTAAAAGAACGGTTCTAGTCCAGCAAAGAGTTGGTGCCGCTTTGGAACCAGTTCTCGCGGCCGCGAACCGGTTCTTTGGCTGTCGAAACACAAAGAACTGGTTCGCGCGCAGGCACCGGCTCCGAACCGGCTCTCAAAATGCTTTGGTGGAAAAGGGGCTTGAGACAACTGGGATTCACTGTTAATCGGTGTTACTGGTGAATGGGCCCGAACCGACTATCTCCTGCACATTTTTCTGTGGTGTGACAAACGCAAAACACAAACTTAATTTTGACTTTACAGGGACTTTAAATGACATAGACCAGCTGTGCTTGACAAGGAGATAAGTAGGATAAAAAGAAGGATCACCCTAGGGGACACTGATCAGCTAGTGTCAATGGTTTATTGCATTTGAAATGTTGTTCCTGCATATATCCTTGACATTCATTTATTGAAATGTATTTTTCTTTAGGCTCTTTACCGGCCTCATGGCCAAATTTAATTTGAAGGGCAAGGTGAAAGGGGAAAAGCCTTTTAGAGGGAACAAAGGTTTATAGAGACAAAAAATAGACAAAGACAAAAATAGCGAAAAAAACAAACAAACTGAAATTTAATCATTTTCACCCTATTAAATCTAACAGATGCTAACATTGTCTTCAATAGAAGACAATGAGATGGTTAAAATCTCAGAAAATTGGGTTTAGGGTTTCATGACCCTCTAAGTAAACCTCAAAAAACATTAAAATATTAAAACAATCCATGCCATGACCCCTTTATATATAATGGGAATAATGGGGTCTCTGTCCTTTGTCTAATCTCTCCCATTTTTTCCCCCCTTCTCTGCATGCTTTCATCACCGGTTATTGTACTCTACATTGATGAAAGTTTATCATGGCTGGTTCTCTAACTCAATATCAATCTACTCATGTTTAGACTTTCATCAGCAGGGCTCTGAGGCTCAGAGATGGAGAGGTAGGATGGGTTTGGTTTGGGGCGGATTTGAGCAAACAGTCAAGGGAGGGCTGCTTTGTTCTTCAGTTAGGAGGAAGAGGAGGGAGCTGTTTTTCTTTGAAGCAAATTTCATCCCCTTGATCAGCCTTGGATTTATGATCAGAAGGTTTTTTTTGTTTGTTTGTTTTTTTTCACCAAATGTCTTTAATTGTACTGCATATTTTCTCCACATGTCCACAATCTACAACTACTGTATGAATCTGTTTACACCTGGTATTACGATGCATTTTAGTTGAATTTTAAGTGGACGACACTAATATAGGTGTAGACAGGGTTTACGTTTTGAGCCTGTCCACTTTTGTCAAAGGTATTCAAAAATTGTATTCAACCCGACTGCTTAACACTCAACGTAGACATACTACTGCAATGTTGGTCATGTCCCTTTTAGTGTGACTCATTATCGGTGTGATCCGTCTCCAGGTGTGTAATTGTAGGACATACTAGAGCACTGTCCTGTTACAGTAATTTGAAGGAAGCTCAGATAATATTTCTGCAGGATCAATTTAAAGCATGCAACTATAGTTTCTGTTCATGGCATTCACAATCACATGTACCGCATGGTGATCTTGAATGGAATATCTGAAGGCTTCCATGTTGGTATACATCATCATTATAGCTCTGCCATTTTACCTTTACTCTGTGACAAGACTAAAGTCAAACCTCAGAAATGATTGTTTTATGCTACACTTCACTTAATCTATATAAAATGATATGATGCTTTCTGTAAAGTAATCTTTTAGTTCACACTTGACTTTAGGTCACAAGTACAATAACAATATTTACAATCTGAAAACTGCCTTCAGAGAAGCACAGAGGGAATTTTAATTCTCAAGTGTGGAACTGCTGAGAGAGAGAGAGAGAACAAATCTATTTATATGTAAATATAACTTATCCTAAAACAACTGGCTATGTGCTTTAAACTCAAGCATCACATTGTTTTAAAAATTGGTGACAGTTTGGGGGCTCTGGGTTCTATTCCAACCAAATATACATTATTGCATGCTAATTATAGTTTTGATAAAAAGGATGTGCAACTGTACTTTAATGAATGTGTATCAGAAATGCATTGTAACATGCACTAATGAAATGAAACTTCCTGTTCTAGAATTAGACATGCTTCCTCTATATTAGATGCACCCTTATTGTGAACGACATTTACATTTCATTTAATCATTTGGCAGATGCTTTTACTCAAAGTGATTTACAAATGAGGAACATCACAATCAATTTATCAAACAGATGCCAACAATATCCACAGTGTCGCAATGCCAGCAGGTATCACTGTTAAGCTAAAGTACAGTACAACAGCATTGACCAAAACATTTTTTACATTTATAGGATGTGCTTTTTATTGTGGATTAGGGTTATGTTAGTCTTTTCAGATCAGGGGATGGTTATAAACTTGTTCAACCACAGAGATTATCAGAATCAGAAAGAGTGTTGTTGCCAGGTATGCTTGCACATACAAGGAATTTGTTTTGGTGACTAAGGCTATGTTTACACGGAAACGATTCTGAAGAGAAAACGCAAAAGTGGCGTTGCGTCATCTTTTTTTATTCTGCGTTTAGACAAGCGTTTTATGTGGGAAATCCACGTACAAATGGAGACACAAAAGTGTGTGAAATTCAATGTAGTATGCACTTCAGGCGGCTAGGAGTGCATACTACAACAACACCAAGTCCACGCGCTTGCGTACAACCTTCACTGTCAAGCAGACTTTTGCGTTTTTACCGTTTACATGGGAACGCGGCGGTGGAGCGTTTTTAAGATTTCCACTCTGGAGGGTGGTTTCACTTTTTTGCGTTTTTGAGCCTCAAAAATGCCGTCGCCATGTAAACGAAAGGCACATCCGATAAAATATTTTTACGTTTTCACCCGCGAGCGTTCTCCTGTAAACAGGGCCTAAAGCTTCCATGGCACAAAAAAAATTATGACAGTGACAGGACACAGATAATAAATAATAATAATAACAGGATAAGTAAATAGGAAATAACAATATACAAAAGATATTTTAAAAACACATAATATACAAAAATAGACCACAGATGAAATATGCATATGCATGAGAAATGTAAAACAATACGTTGTGTTAAATAAATAAATGCATAAATAGTGGTGTGTATTGTACATGTATTAACTGTACATGAGATGGATTGCCTGAGGGAAGAAACAGCTATTATACTGTATGCTGATGATTCTGCTTTACTTGTCCCAGGGTGTAATGTAAAATACATTGAAAATGCTAATTGCATAGAGCTTGAGTCTGTCAACCAGTGGTTAGTAGACAATAATCTCTCTATGCATCTGGGCAAGACTGAATCTATCTTGTTTGGTACAAAAAGATTAAATAGTTTAAAGGTGATGTGATTTAACATTAGATCAGTCACTTATAGGTGAATCCATTGGAGCCAAGGTTTTAGCCAAATGTTTAGCCAAAACAAAGCTTTTTGATTTCTCTGTAAAGAAATTATTGGTATTAATGCAATGTGGATTTTGCATGCTCTGCATGGTTTTCTGGGTTGACTGTTAAATTTAAAAAAAAAAAAATTCCAAGTGCTGCAGAACAATGTTATTCGGTACATTTACTGTAATATGGATCTGAAAAGAAAAGCAGATGTGAGACAGACATGTGCAAGCAAAAGCTTTGAAGTGTGTGCTGAGAAAATATGACACTGAATATATTTAATTTGGTTTTTACTGTAAATACTAAATAAAGGTACTGAAAATAAAGGGGATTGCACACTGGACAAGAAGCGCAGCGCAGTGTCGCGGCGCATCTAGGACAACTCGAGGCATCGCGCACCAGACGTGCACTTTCTCAGTTTATGGTCTGGAATATTGTTATGTTTCAGGATAATATGAAATTAAGATGTTGTCTGTACTATATTATGTTGTACCGTACACTTAAATACAGTCATTGCTGAGTCTGCATTCTGAACACTTTACCCTTAGTGCGTACATTAACTGAATTAATTGAGATGAGAATCTCACCTAAAAATCCAATAATTTTCATCCACGCAGCGGATTTCTGTAAATTAATGTAAAATTAAATGTATATTGTAGCACAGGGTTAAATCAGTATATACATTAATGCCGATTTGAGATGAATGCAATGTAAATTTAATATACAACAACTAAATGGAACTCTATGGTACAGCAGGATTTTGAACAAGGTCCTGAGCCGTAGCTGGGCGCCATAGACAGATGCCGAATGCCACCGGCGGTGTTTGTACACTCACTCATAGAAAATGTATTATTATTTAGTATTATTTATTATAAGAATGTTTGCATTGTGTATCTGACCCAGTCATTGGTCTGCCCTGCCCTGTTATTGTTATAGGAATATAGTTACTGAGTAAACCTGCCAGGTCTTTTTTATGCAAGGTCAGTTATCATCTATATATCTGACTTGACCTAGTCTGCTACAGTGGCATAACAGATTTAACAGCAGAGTAGTGGATATCATTGTACTTTTAGAATTTTCTTTTATTCTGTGTTCATACGTCCTCGGAATGTTTTTAAACAGTCATTGGTGGGTCATGAGTTAAAAAAGGTTGAGAACCCCTGTTTTATATGATAATTCATACTCAGAAATGTCACATTCATTACAAGATAAATAGTTAAACATTTCAAAATGCACCTGAATTTTGCATTTTGTGACTTTCAGTCAGATAAAAGACCAAACATATATTTCATCATTGAAGATGGTAGTGTTAAAATATTGTCTTGACTCATTCTCTTGAACTCAATATAGTGTATCGTCTCTTCTTGTGAGCTAAGAATATAATCACACACCTAGCTTTACCCAAACCATTCATACGAATTGAAGGGCATTATAAGGCCGGTTTTATTTTTTACGTAACCAGGCGGAAGTCATCCCTGTTGACTCCTGTACAACATATGAATAAAACATGAGGCAGCAATCTAATTCTCTCCATTAGGACACTGCTATCGATGCCTGTCTAGACAATGTCAATATGTACTCCAAGATTCCAGGTGTTCTCAGTGTCTTGGCATGGCCCTTGTTTTCTGTGCCCTGATACTACAGTGCATAATAAAACAGTTTTTACTGAATCGAACAAAGGTGACTCCCTCTATGTGCAGTCACTTGTTATTTTACTGCAGTACAAGAAAGGCAAAGAGAATATCAATTAATAATGTAAACAAATTCCTTCATTAGCACTTCTTTTTCATAATGATGCTAATTTAGCACGGACCATTAACTATCATTAACAAAACAGCCACAGCCATCTACATATTTATGAAACTTTTGCATTTTTTTTAACTGGATATTAAGTGACCTGTCTGTCATAAGACTGAATTAAAAGCAAACCCAACTTATTGGACACATTAGATCTGTCCTAAAACCTTTTCAGCTGACTACATTTAAACCAATTTAAAACATCATACTTGCCTCAGAAGGGACTGTTTCAAATGGTAGTCAAGCAGCATCACAGCAAATAAGGAAGATGAAAAAGGTTCCAAAACAAAGGTATTCATTACATAAAACAAACTCAAGGAAATCAACAGGAAAAATGGCAACGTAACAGCGTGTAGACACAAACATAATACAACAATGCCAGATCCAGAACTGAAGGAAGTTAAATATACAAAAATAACAAGCTCAACAGCCAACAGGTGTGCTGATTGAATGAGTGTCCATAGAAACTAAAGACTGGTGGGAAAAACGTAAACAGAAGAGAACAGGAAATGAAACAATGGAAGCGAAATAAACTACCAGTCCGTGAAAATTAGCCTAAACAAACAGAATATGACAATTACTCTTCCTTCCTAAACATGTTGAGAAAACACTGTTTTCTGCACTGCAAAAGCAAATCCACTTTGCATGCATTTCCAACGGATGCGAACTCTGGCTCAAATTAATATGATAAAAAAGATGCCATTGTTATTGTTTGTATAACTCTGTATATAAGCGCTGAGGATGCCTCCGGGCTGTGTCTGAAATCACATACTCTTTATAGTAGGCACTTATCTTGACTTGAATGAGTAATTACTTCACGACTGCTAAAAAAGTGCATTCATGCTACACACATTCATACTATGAAGAATGTAATTTGGACTTCCTGCATTCACCATGTTGACATTATTATGTAACCTACCAGGGTCAGTTACGTCATTTTATTGCCATTCATGAATCCTCTCTCGTAGCATCATGGTATTGTCACAGTGTCTGGTTGTGTTTCCCTTGTTTATCACTAGAGGTCCTTGTTCTCACGGTGTCCTTCACATTTGACTTCATTTCCCAGCATTCTGTCTGTCACTGTCACTCATCAGTTCATTGCACTCAGCTGTTCCCCGTAATCATTGTTCCCAGCTGTTCTTTGTTAGTCTTGTTAGATACGTGTATATATTCCCTCTCTGTGTTAGCATGTGTACGGAGTTGTTATTTTATGTCACCATCACTTCCAGTCTATATCTGCCTGTTCTTGTTTTTGTCTTGTGCCTTGAATTGCTTCTCTGGATTTTGACCCCTTCCTGGATTACTACGAGTTTGGATTGCCCTTATTTAATAAATTACTGCACTTGGATTTTTCGTCGTCCTGTGTGTTCATGACAGAATGACTCCGTCCTCATAAATCCAGCAGTAATTTTCATTTTTTTTTTTTTTTGTAAGATCTCGTCTCCTGTCACTATGTGGATCCAGTCACCACGTAGCAAACTTTCTCCCGCAGAGAGAGAGAATGGCATCTCATTACTAGAGTATTTTTCTAGGTACACACGAAGGCATGAGGAGATCAGGGCAGTTGAGGCTTCACCACTGCTCTCATCGAGCGCTGGGACTTCGTCTATGGCACAAATCCATCTGAAAGGACAGAGGAGGAGGAGAAGGAGACCTGTGTCTGCCCAGTCAGAGACTGTTCACGTCCCATCTGCCCAGTCAGAGACTGTTCACGTCCCGTCTGCCCAGTCAGAGACTGTTCACGTTCCGTCTGCCCAGTTAGAAACTATTCACGTTCCGTTTGCCCAGTCAGAGACTGTTCACATTCCATCTACTCAGTCAGAGACTGTTTACATCCCGTCTGCCCAGTCAGAGACTGTTCACGTCCCGTCTGCCCAGTCAGAGACTGTTCACGTCCTGTCTGCCCAGTCAGAGACTGTTCACGTTGCATATGCCCAGTCAGAGATTGTTCACATTCCGTCTGCCCAGTCAGAGACTGTTCACGTTCCGTCTGCCCAGTCAGAGACTTTTCATGTTCCGTCTGCCTTCATGGACCTGGACTATCTGGAGCCTCTGTCTCGGATCCTGGACATGCCTGTGTCTGCTGTTCCAGAGCCGGAGCCCGAGTCTGCTGTTCCAGAGCCGGAAGCAGAGCCAGTGCCTGTTCCAGAGCTGGAGCCAATTTCTATTCCAGAGACGGAGCCAGAGCCAGTGCCTGTTCCTGAGCCAGTGTTTGTTTCTGTGTTTGTCTTTGTCCTTGTGACCATTACCGTTCTAGTGGCTGTCCCTGAGTCGGTGTCTGCTGTGCCTGAGCCAGTGCCTGCTGTTCCAGAGCCAGAGCCAGTGCCTATCTCACAGTGTCTGGTTGTGTTTCCCTTGTTTATCAGTAGTGGTCCTTGTTCTCACGGTGTCCTTCATGTTTGACTTCATTTCCCAGCATTCTCTCTCAGCAGTCTGTCACTTATCAGTTCATTGCACGCAGCTGTTCCCTGTAATCATTGTTCCCAGCTGTTCTTTGTTAGTCTTGTTAGATATGTGTATATATTCCTTGTCTGTGTTAGTATTTACGGAGTCATTATTTTATGCCACCACCACTTCCAGTCTGTATCTGCCCGTTCTTGTTTTTTGTCTTGTGTCTTGGATTGCTTCTCTGGATTTTGACCCCTGCCTGGATTACTACGAGTTTGGATTGCCCTTATTTACAGTCCTTATAACTGCACTTGGATTCGTCCTGTGTGTGTTCGTGACAGGTATAATAAATTGTCCATCGAATGCAAACTTCATATTCTCGCCGGAAGAAGTAGGTCATCTGGGTACTTTTTGCCTACTCTTTTATGAGTACTGTTAATTCAGACATACTTCTTTTGTCACATACTTTTTTTCACCTACTATATACAGTAGTAGGGAAGTATGCAATTTTGGATGCAGTCCCTGTGTGTTGGAAGCAAACTCTGCAGGAAGGCAGCCCTCCAGGAGCTGGATTGGACACCCGTGTGGTAGACCAACTGCAACAGACCGGGCCATCAGAGCAGAGTAGGCTCAGTGAGTAATGCTGCAATGTATATTATGAGAAAATTTAAGTTTTGAACAAAATTAGGAACCTTTAAAACGGCATAGTACTGGAACTTTAAACATTTACTTCTAGGTGTTTAGTAAATGGTTTTTACATAACAGTATTTACTGTAGTGCATATGTGACATGTACTATAATATGTAAAGTGTTCTGTTCACCAAAATATAAACATCATGAAGCATGATACCTCTCAAATGCCTGTCTGCCGATCTGAAAGAGCAAGACACCACTGCCATCTTCTGTCTTACTGTTTATTTAGCCCTATTGCCTCGTCTCACTCTTGGGCTGCTCTCCTCATCTCATGATAGATCATACAACCAGGAAGAGCAGCAGACTGAAACTTAAGCTCTGGAGACTCTGGGGAGAGAGAGGCTGCTTTATTGAGCAACATCTCTCTCTCTCTCTCTCTCTCTCTCTCTCTCTCTTCTTATCTCACAGCCTTCCAGTTAGCAAAGAGGAAACTATGTTAGTTTACCTATGTAACACAAAAGCATTTGTGTCCATCTCCACTTGTAATTAGACTCTAAGCAAGCAACTTATCCAGCATATACTCTCACCGACCACTTTATCAGGGACACCTTGCTAGTACTGGTTTGGACCCCTTTTTGTCCTCATTCTTTGTGGTGTTGGAAACATTTGTCAGAGATTTTGTTCCACATGATAACATCACACAGTTGTTTGTTGGCACTCAGCATATCCATGATTTGAATCTCCCATCCCACCACATCCCAAAAGTGCTCTATTGGATTTGGATCTGGTGATTGTGGAGGCCATTTAAGTATAGTGAACTCATTTAGCTCTATACCATGGTGCACCATGGCCATAGGTTAGCTGTTCTGATTGAATGACGATTGGCTGAATACTTTTTGACTATACTGTATATATTTTTAAAAGTAATGACTGTGCACTCCTCAGCACAGTAATAGACTCTTGGCTCAATACGTTAGTACATGTGTGCTTGTGCTTGAAAATATGAAACATTTATAATTTAAGTAATTAAAAAATATAAGAAATATATTACATTATATAAGGTTTTATTTCAATAAGTAAATACCCAAACAAACAGAACAGTGTGCTATTGTGCACAAACAATAACCAGCCATGACAATTGTATTAATAGTAATTGTATTACTGAATATAAAATTACATACATTATTATACGTATATTAGTAAATATATTTTCCCATATTTTTCAATATGTGAAAAGCGGCAATTCCTTATGTATTATTCAATATATTGTAATAAATATATGAACACAATATACAATAATGAACATTTTCAAATATACTGTTAAACCAGTTAACAATTCATCATATATTCATAAAGGGTAATATATACACACACACACACACACACACACACACACACATATATACATATATATATACTTTTTTATTTTATTTTATTTTTTTGCTGCTTTCGCTCGAACCAGTCTAACCATTCTCCTCTGACATCTGGCATCAACAATGCATTTTCACCAACATAACTGCTGCTCACTGTACATTTTCTCTTTTCGGACCATTCCCCTGACTAGACCAGTCTGTCACCAACAACCACACCACAGTCAAAGTCACTTAAAAACCTTTATTTCCCATTCTGATGCTCAGTTTGAACTTTGGCAGATTGTCTTGAACATATAACATGTCTAAATTAGGGCTGTCAAAGCGATTAATCGCATCCAAAATAAAAGTTTGTGTTTACATAATATATGTGGGTGCACTGTGTATAATTATTTTGTATATAAAAACACACATGCATGTATATTTAAGAAAAAAATACTATTTATATATAAAATATTTATATATAATATAAATTATTTATAAATCCATATACAGAATATACATGAAAATATTTCTTAAATATATAGACCTTATGCACCAGAGAAACGTGGGCGCCGTCATCTTTAGAAAATTGTCTTTGAACTTCCGGTTCTGTATATTTCTATGGCATCGCTGTTAGCTGGTGAAGTGGATTTACTTATTGTAAAGTTAACAAAAGTTATCATGAGCATTGTAATGTTTATCATAAGCATTGTAAAGCAGATGTCTTAACAAATGTCGACCGGGAATTTTTTTCGAGCAGTTCATTCATACCTATGCAAGATCGCTGTGGAAATACAGACCGGAAGTCAAAAGACAACGAGCGCAACGCTGAAAAGAGGCGGGGCTACATAAGGTCTATACAAGCATGTGTGTGTATTTATATATCTAAAATAATTATACACAGTGCCCCACATATATTATGTAAACACAAACTTTTATTTTGGATGCGATTAATCGCGATTAATCGTTTTGACAGCCCTAGTCTAAATGCATTGTGTTTCTGGTTCTGGTAAACTGGCCATTGATGTGTGTGTAACAAAAGCATGGCAGTGAATCAGGGTGGACTGGATTTAATGCTGTCTATTCTGGGCCAGTTGAAGACGCCCAAACGGGAACGCATTGAATGTTCCTCAGATGTCCTGAGAGAATGTTGCACTCACATATAAACAGGTTTGACTGCTAAATGCTGCACTCCAGTGGTCCTGATCAACGCCACGGCACTCGCAGATGTCAAGAATAAAAATAAGGAAAGGAAAAAAAGGATTGATGAGATGAGAAAACAGATGAAACAAGATGACAAGAAGAGAAACAAAACCACAAGAAAAAAAGAAAAAGCAGACGAGTAGAAAAAGGAAAATGAAGAGAAGAGAAGAGGTTTAAGATCTTAAATTTTTTAAAAAAATATTCATTACTATTATATTCTCATCCCAAGACGTCATCTAACTGACGCTTTTGACCATACGTCAACATCAGACGTTTTAGGGTACCCTTTAACGTCAGTTAGATGACACTATCTAATCCTAACCCTACCTCAGACCTAAACCTACCCACATCATCTAACTGACGCTAAAGGTAAAGCGTCAGTTAGATGACGGCCTAGGATCGTTCTGTCACAGTCTTCGTCTGCACCATTCTGTCTTTGTCATCTTCACTACACTTCCCAGCATCCTCTTGTCTCCACACCTGAACTCACTCCCTCAATCATACACCTGTTCATCGTCCTGATCATCTGTGTCATCTGTTTCAATCTGTGCTGGTCAGTTCTTGATTATGTTTCATGGATAGTGTGTGTAATCTTCTACGTAATCTCTCTCAGTAGAGAAAACCAATAGTCAAATGCTTGTTAAATGTCAGAACTGCTAGCTCGGTGTTTTACTAGTTACTACAATTTTACCTCTTTTTCACAGTAAAGATTTAAGAAGAGAAAATACATTCTGCAACAAGTTTGAAAAGTCTTTTAAACCAATAAATGGCATAGACAGCTTTTACATGTGCGGCCCTGGCGACATCAGTAAATTTCTGAAGTTAAATAATGGGAGGTCAGAGGTCTGTGCATTAGCATTGTTATTGGTTTGAAGTGTTAATTGCTCCAGTGTTGTTAGAGTGCTGGTCACGTTGAAACAGAGAAGCACCTCAGCAACACGGAGACTCAAAAAGAGTGCATGATTAGACGTTACGCTAATTTTGCATGTTATTCACATAGCAATTAAAATTAGCATCAAAGCGATGAGATGCATACCAAGAAACCAGTCATCATTTGTCATTGTGAGTTGTGGCCTGCAGAAAAAATAAATAAAATACATATTAAATAAATAATAATTAAAAATGCTCTTATTTAGCTACTTCTATTGAAAGAGGACTTGAAATAACAGGGTGCGCCACATGCTCAATATCAATATGGCTACAACTAAAGCTCACAGTGTGAGTTTCTTTCCTGGCGATAAAGCAGTAAGAGTTGTAGGGTGCTATTGAACGTATCTGATAAATTATGTAGTTCTCTGATCTATGGTGTTTGTTCTCGTCACACGCATCTTCTCTTGCTTACAATCACAAAGCAGGTAATGAATGTAGGCTTCTTGTAAACATCCATTTAATATTCCACTGACCTGTTGACATATTCTCTCTCACATAACACAATGTCTAGGAAAGGCAGTTAGTTATCTTGTAAATCCTCAAATGAAAATGATTAATTTCACAGCAGTGTCCAACTCAAATTCACACATCTGAGACTCAGAGTGTATAACACATTTCATTTTATTGTGGCCTAAAATATACATTCTGAGGTAGCCAGACTAGCCAAAGCGAGCTGACTGATGCTATCAAGAACACTGCTGTTCCATTTGCAGAATTACCGCACTTTCACCCTCCCTGTCTCGGCAGTTCATTCTCCTGAGTCGAACTTGGCAAGTCCAAACTTTGCGTACTTGGTATTGAGAAACGCCTAACGTTGGCGGTTGTCTTCTTCTTGTGACAAACAGCTACATGCCGAGAAGCAAGAACAAGATCTGCTGTATGTCCTCCATTGTTGAATACTGTGTCACTTTCTTCTTCACATGAAAATGATGTTGATTGCTACACCATGCCTATCAAATAAGGGTACTGGTGATGGTGGAAACGCAAGCCAGATCTGGGTTTACCGTCCCAAATCTTACTGAACTGTACTGTCCTGTCCTGTACCACTCTGTGGAAACAAGCCATTAGGTAGCTTGACAGAGGATTGGAATGACATATAAAAAGTAGTTTTAGATAGCTTGTACCACCATGGGCTTCCAAAAGGATGGACCTCTAGTGGACTTAATTTATATAAAATCTCATGAGGTTTTCTTATTCTAGAATAATGGCCAAATGCCTAACATACACAACTAAAACAGCATAACATCAAAATTCTTCCATGACCTCTTGAAAAACCAGATCAAAACATTAGCTCACTTTTACTAAAAATTTTGAGTCACATTAGAACTCCACCTACGTCATTCCTCACAGAACTATAGACCTTTCTTCTTGAAAACAAAAAGTTACAAAGAGTTCAGGAGTATGGCAGCATTCCCTGAAGGACTGAAAATGTTTTGAAGGTGAAGTCTGACTTCTACTTGTTAGAGGCTTTAATGGAATAAATAGTTCAACCCAAAACCGAACATTCAATTATTATTTACTTTATGTCACTCTAAACTTGTACAGCTTACTCCCCTCCCCTTACTTTCTTAAGCTTATTTATTTATTTATTTATTTTGACAAAGTTTGCTTCTCCTTTCCATGCAATTATAACAAATAGAAAATCATGGCTTTCAAATTTAAGGCTTCAAAAAAGGGTGCTAAAGAACCGTGAAAGTAGTCCATTCATGCACTTTGTGTGAGGAATAGATCGAAATAAGTAATGCAACTTGAAGCCCATATTACAAGTTCCAGCATCCATTAGATAAAGTTGCGAGCAAAATTTCTGTGGAAGATGAAGGCGATGGGGAAAGAGCATCTCTTTAGGTCTGAAATGTCATGCAGTCACGCATGCATTTTAATCAGGAAGACCTGCGGGAAACTCTGTGTCTCGTTTGATCACTAAGACTGCTGGGGCGAAACCAGTGTTAACATTCAGAGATGAAGCAAATTTTTGACATTTCACAATCCCCAAAATACTATGAACATGTGAAAGCCTAAACATTAATCTACACTATATAAATGCTGAAAGAAAGATAGGAAAATAATACCTCAATACACATCCTCTATATACTGATTTATGCTAGCAAAGCCACATGAGGTCAACATGAAGTCAAGATAGCCCTTACTGACTTTCTTAATGTATGTTCCCAATATTGCTGTCCATGAGTCATTGGTTCACTTTATTTCAAAGTACTAACAAGGAATGGTGGTTTTCATCATATTTATTCTGAAAATGTAATTACTTCCCCAAACTCTGAAACATAATTTCGATTCAGCTTCAGCAAGCCTCCCCTCAACAACCAACCACCAAGTCAACAATACAACCCGTTCCCTACACATAATCTCAGGTCCCACGCAACCTATCATTTGTTTCCTTTATGGAAGCAAAAAAGGTTGCATAACACCAATCACGTTGACCAATTAGAAGAAAAACTCCAAATTTTATTATAATTAAGACAAGCTTCAAAGGTTGGCACAGGCTTGACCCTCAGGACAGGGCTTACCTGAGGGATAAGTCAGAAGCCTTTATATCCTCTTCCAGCTCAGAGAGACTTGCACCACTGAGGGAAGACAGACTGAGGAAGTACAACACAATACCCTGGAGGGGAAAAGCTCACCACAATGAAAGACAACCTTGGGAATCCTTTGTTTTCCTTTGTTCCCTTACTTCCGTCTACTTTGCTTTAGTGCAAGTAGCCAAACTGCGTAGGAAATGTGCGAAGTGAGGACTTATAAGGTCTACAGACTTAACAAGAGGAGGGAAATGGGAGGTACATTAAAGAGGAAAAGAAAACTAAAGTGTCCTTTGATCAGGAAAAAAAAGTGCAATGAGACTTGTCATAAATAGTTAAAAGCTGGAAGGCTGGTTGCCAAAGGCAAGATAAGGGTCAAAGGTAGAGTGAGATTCAAAAGGCATTGTTGTATATCAAATGACACTTGCTCACCGTCTAATGAGGGCCAAAAGCCCCAAAGTCCTATGCGGAAGAGAGCAGAGTTGGCAGTCTCGGGACCGCAGGGTGCCACACACTTGGACGCCGGGCAGAGGCGCCGCAGCACAGCCCGAATCGCCCGCAGTGCGGCATGTTCTCAGCACGACATTGAATGCATGGCACAGTCTGTACAGCACTGAGCACTGGTGCTGCCTCATTACTGAGCCACAGTTAGAGAGATGAGCAGTGAACACCTCTATTCCTGCTCTTTCTTTTCTCACTCTGGCTCTCAGTCACATACCTCCTGCTCAGCCTACGCACAGAGGCCTGATCTTTGATGCAGTACAGTCCGCTCCTGAACCACACAAACAATGGACCTATCACTTTCTCCATTGTCTTTTGTTTTCTTCTCTCTTCTTGTATTTATTTTTTTTTTTTTTTACTTTTATACTATAAGTTTATTGAATAGGATAAACCACTTGAGATGGATCATCTCGTTTTCGAGAGGGTCATAATATACAGCCCGTTCTCACGTATATGCGTCTCTATAACACGCATCGTGTTTTATCGTGTAATTTATACGCGAAAATGAGTTTTTACGTGCATATGAGACACAGTTTTTCGCGTGCAATTGATACGCAGTTCATTTGCGTATAATACACACGCACCCCACACCACTAATTCTAGCCAAACGTACAATACACACGCACCCTACCCCACACCTAAACTTAACCTAACCAACCAATGCGTATCATATGCACGTAAAAACTCACTTTAGCGTATATATTACACGACAATACACATGCGTGCTATAAAGACGCATTTAGTGTGATTGGGTTGTAATATACAATACGATACAAAACAAAGGAAAAATCATACACATTACAATAATAAGACAAATACAATACAACAATCAATACACTGCCATAAAAGAAAAAAAACATCTAAAGGTTTATTAGGTAAATACAACCACTAATTAGCCACACAGGACCTGTGGTGAAATCCAGCAAAAACAAGGAATAAAATGACAAAAAAATGACTTGTGAATTAGTATGTTATCTTCTGAAACATGAACAATTTAGTTCAAAATAAGAAGACAAACTATTTTTAAATATGTGAAATGATGTTAAAGATCATTGAAGGTAAGTTATTACAGACTTAAGGAGCCTTTAAACATTAATGCTCTCTGTCCTATTGCTTTTTTTGTTTTTTGACTATAGGCGTGAAAAATAAGTATTTAGAACGCTTCAGGTTATGTATTGAAGAATATGGTACCTGAAGCTGTTGTAAATATTGAGGTTAAAATATTGAGGTTAAACACGCGACCAAGCGACACGATAACATTCATTTTCAATAGTGAGCAGGCGACTTCCGGCGACAAGTGTGGTCATGATCTTTGGTGACCTGAGGGGCGTGTCCAGCAACGCAACAAAGTTGAGAAATTTTTAACATTATGCAATTGAAGAGCGATTTTCGCGAGCGACAACCAATAGGAGTGAATTCAGTGGAGCGCATCAATCTTCAGTGCTGAGTCTGACCGAGGCAAGTTGAACGAGAAGCTCATTTTAGCAGTCAGAAACTGTCCTATAATGGATGATATATCTCCGTATACAGTGGTGGTCACCATACGACTCCGTGACTGAATGGTTTTGGGAACCCAGATAGACCGGTATTTGCACGTTTGCTGCAGTTAAATAGCCGTGATGGCAAAGAACACTCACTGTTTCTTGTTCATCTTTAATATTATGCATTTTATGTACTGATTCCATTTATATTTAGACTTTTCCTTCCAAAAATATTTGTTTGTAGCGGCAATGAAACACATTTGTTCTCTAAAATAGAGTAACATCCGTGAATGTCACTCACAAACATTTCTAGGCAACCAGTTGTGGGAAACGCCCTCCAGCGCAACCACTGGAGACCTGCATCGACAAAGTCAAATATTGAGTGAGGGCCAGTTAAGAAAATTATACATGACACAATGATGAGTATTATAGGAACATCCAAGAGAAAATCTACAGAGATTATTGTATGCTGTATTAAGGGGTAGAAGGCTAGTTTTAGATGCATTTTGATAAACAACATAGGCAGTCAACAAAATGGCAATATCAGTTGGCTGGCCACTTTTTTTTTTTGGACACTAAGTGTAAAACAGTTTCTGGATCGAAATAAAACACAGGTTGCAAAATTAATTTTGTGAAGGTGGTGGTCAATGTGAGATTTGAATGTAAGTTCAGGATCAAGCCATAAACCCAAGTATTTAACTTTATCAACCTCATTCAGAGAAGTACCATCATTACATGTTATACTTAGATTATTAGTTTTTGTTTTTAGAGTCTCTCTTGAACCGAAGACCATAGTTTTATTGAGCATTAGATTATAAGATAATAGCCATTTCTGTAAGGTACTAAAATCCAATTGAAGAGCAGTTTGGATTTGCAATAAATGTGATTTAAACGTATAAATGACAGTATCATCTGCATAGAGTTGAACAGAGGAATTAGAACAGATTAAAGGCAGATCATTAATAAAAACAGTCAAAAGAAATGGACCCAACGTCGAACCTTGGGGGTAAACCTCTTTGTTGCACAAAAAAAATCAGACCTACTCCCTTTAAGAACAACACATTGTTTTCTATTATGTAGATAAGAATTAGACCATAATAATGCATTTTGAGATAAACGAATTGCATACAGCTTATCTAAAAGTAGATAGTGATTTATATTCTGTAATGCCTACCTTCTGGCTTTTATTCTCCCTCCATTTCCCTCTTTCTTTTTACCTTTTTTTCTTTTGCTTCTCTTCTTCCTTCCTGCCCTTAATCCTTTATCCTTTAATCAGGATTTATTTCCTGCTTTCAATCTTCCTCATTTTGTTCTTCCCACTTTCTTCTTTCTTCATTCCATGTTTTTCCTACAGTACATGCTCTTTTCTGCATGCTTCCCTTTATACCCTTCATTTCCTTACCCCCTTTCTCCCCCTTTGTTTCCTTCCTTTCATCCTCCTACCCTTTTCTCCTTCCTTCATGCTTTTATTTCTGTTCTACATTCATTCTTTTTTTCCAGCCATATTTTCATATTTTTCCTTCCTTCCTTCCTTCCTTCCTTCCTTCCTTCCTTCCTTCCTTCCTTCCTTCCTTCCTTCCTTCCTTCCTTCCTTCTCTTGCCTTCTTGCTTCTCTCTTTCTCTCTTAATGCTTTGTCTCTTTCACTCTGCCTCTTTCCTTCCTTACTTCATTCTCTCTGTTTTCCCCAAGATCTCAGCTCTGCTTTTTAGAAGTTTACAGCCCATAAGAATCACTAATAATCCAATTAAACCCAGCAAGTTCTGCACTCACTGCAGAATTCTAGCTCCTCAAGTCCCTCTATAACTCTTCAAACATACACCATCAGGGAGTAACAGGTGATTAATATATGAATGTATCCTGTATGCACGTGTACCCTGTGGCAAGACACTGACAATGCAGTTTTTGTCACAAAATGAGCCCTTCTGGCACGTACAAAACCCTGACAAAATCCCTAAGCTCAGTCTATGGCTTCTCAGAAAACAGTAGAACATTAGACTTACTCAGCACAATCAAAACCTGCTCATGAAATTACAAAATAGATCTCAAACTTTTAAGAAGATTACAGTAGATTTATCTTCTCTCTAAATGGATGCATTTTAGTCACTCACAATTTTTACTCAGAGGCTAAATTAAGTACTCAAATGTTGTTGTTGTTTTGTACCTTTTTTAAGAATGGCCTGACATGATCCAAAACATAGCCTTTGGTTAATGGATCTTATTTGAAAATGCCTGCTCTGAACTTTTTGGAAGGCCATCAAATGAAAAACATTTAAGTATTCTCGGAACTGAAATTAACATGGAAATATCTCTCTCTATATCTGCGTCCTTCTTTAACATTTAGCCTTTTTTTCCATCTCAATGAACATTACTGAAGTAAAGTCCATTAGGTAACAAATTACTTTTTTTAAGAATGCACTGCATTCAGTATTCTCAGGTGGATTTTAAAGTTATGCTTCATTTACACCTGGTATTAACATGGTCTTGTATTGACATTAAGATGGACACACATTTGTCTTAATTCCAATGCATATCTAATGAGAAAGTGCTGAGAATCCAGCCTTGACCACCTAACATGGTCACTGGAAATGAGTGTTAAAGGGGTGGTTGATTGCGATTTCACCTTTTTCATTTTAAATAATTTGTAATGTTGCTGTTGGTGCATGAACAGTATCTGCAAAGTTGCAGCACTGAAAGGTCAGAGTAAGCAGATATATCATCATTTAAAATTCAGGAAGTTTAATGCCTACAAAAACGACTCGAAAGGGACTACAGGTTTTATATGTAACTTCTGCTCTTCTGTGTTCTGGCTTACCACGGATGTTGTAGTTCGTCAACAATGGATACTATTTAAGTTTGATTTAAGTTTGATTATGTTCCTGAAAATTACAATCGTAATGTAGTTGTAATTTAGCTCTCTGTGCTGTGCATTTTACACAAGACAGCTTCCAGAATCTCCACGAATTCAATACCGGATTCAACAAGAAACTGTTACTAAAACATGAAGCAGTTCCAACTTTAAAACCAGAGGCAGCAGTTGTTGGGCCACAACCTGTAAGTAGGCTAAGACTTAATCATTTTAAATGTATTTGCATGTATAATTTCAGACATAATGTTTTAGTTTTATCAAACGCCAGCGCTGGCAAGTAGCCACTTAGTTATGCTATTTCGTGTCTATGAAAAACGCATACCAACATTTTGGACCTGAATTTATATATGTACTAATTTTGTAAATGTATTTTTCATGTATATATACTTTATGACGTAATTTTTCGATTTGATCAAGAAAGTAAACCAATGCCAATGCTGTTTGTGTATATAAAGTAGCCAGTTAGTTCAATGCTAATTTGTGTAAGACCAACGTGTATAAAGTTAAAAAATATATATAATCGCAGCAAACTTCAACTGTCGTTATCAGTGTACAGTATGGTTTTATCACAGTTGTCACATGAAGGCTACACTTAAATAAAAAGATACACTGAGTAAACTAAGTTTTGTGAATAGATAAATGGTTGTTCATTATATCGATAAAAATAACTTTAAAAAACTTTTATTCAGTTATATTAAATGTTTAATCAGGAGATAACTGTATCTCAAAAGCTAACAAGCAGCAGTAGCATTTTCAAGTAACAACGTATCGAAATTATTATATAATAATAGAAGAATAGATTATAATAATAATTTTTAAAAAATTACCATTCAGAAATGTTTTCTAAGAGCCGTGTTTGGGGAGGTTCTGCTTGACTCTCTTCATCGCCGCTTTCTGGGTCTGATTCTGGCTCAGACTGAAACTGCAGTATTGACACCATTATTTACATTTTACAGGAACACGTAATGCAACTTTCGCTCATAAAGGTAATGGGCGTGAAGTTTCTGGACAACATGCACAGTTTAGCCAATCTCAAAACACCGGCCCAAACTAACCAATCTGAGCCCATTGCCTGTTTCTGAGGGAGTGGTTTCATAGAATCACAATGTAAACTGGTCGTTCAAATGACAGAGGAGAAAGCAGGTTACAATAAAGGTGAAATTGATGAAAAATAAGACTCTTTAAAAAAAGAAAATCCACAAATACATGTTATATTGCACCCCATGAACACAATCATGAAAAGAAAAAAAGCATTTAACCATCCCTTTAATGCAAGGTGGAAAAGGGGACTTTTGTCAAAATATAATGTTTGAGCTTTAGAGAAGCCATGATACAAGCATTCTGTGATATAATATCTCTTCTGCTGTTAAAAACACAAGTCATTAATTACACAGATCATATACATCCCAAATAATGGTAGATGTTCATTACACTACTGGGCATCATTAAACTATGCCTTCTGTTCCCGAAACTTTGATTCAATGAGCTATACAATGACTAGCACAGTCCAATGGTCACAGCTTTTAAGAGAGAGAGAGAAAGAGAGAGAGAAACATTAAACTGTATGGAATGACTAACACTTCTACTGCTGCAACAGCACATTATAGTAGAGTCAAATTACTCAAATAAATACATTCCTAAAATAATGCCTGGTTCAGTTTGCATTTACCACATAGGGTACGTTCTGCTCATTAATACTGTGGTTTACTTGTTACGAAGTGCCTCAAACAAAACCAACCCGACCTCACGAGAATTCGTACGAATTTTACGAGGAGGCTAATTCGTAACAATTTGTACGACTTCACTTGTACAAATTAGTACGTTTTTGCTAAATCGTACAGATTTTGCGAATTGGCCAATTCGTATGAATTCGTACGAATGACCTACCCCTGACCCCGCCCCTAAACCTGCCCATCACGTGGGTTTGGAGAAATCGTATGAGTGAGGTCGTATGAATTAGTACGAATTAGCCACTTTTTAATCACTCGTACGAATTCATACGGATTGGTCGTGAGATAACATAGAAAAAAACAGTATCTTTGACATCACTAACCTGGCAAACAACACTCGGTTACTAACGTAACCTCGGTTCTCTCTATAGAAGTTCTTAACTTACAGTTACGCAACGGGAAAATCCCTTTTTCTCGAGAATACTGAAGCCAAGAAATTTACCTTTAATTTTTATCTATATGTAAAATGCTTTGTTGAAAAGAACAGAGCTAGACGAGGCAGCTTGCGCGCCTATTGGTTGCTCTGTGGCAAATGCTGCAACCTATTGGTGGACTGCTCATGACGTAAGCACCAATGAGTGCGTGGGTGTCCTTGTGCGTCATGAAAATGCTCCAGGGCGTTCACGACCGCTATAATGTGTACTGTAAATGCCTCTGCTGGGCCGTCCAGCATCTGAAGGCTGGTCTGGTGCCCCAGCCTGAGTTGGAGCCATCTTTCGAGATGAGATTGTTTCCAGACTGACACCTGACTGGTACCAGTCTGACGCTCTCCAGGGCTCCAGCGCTGTGACACAGCTCTGGGTTACCCTGAGGCTGTCATAGTGTTGGGTTTGTGTTCCCTAGGTGTCCACTAGATGTCCTCCTTCCCCACGGTGTCGTTCACTATCTGAAACTGCATTTCCCATGATCCTGTTCTTTCACTTATTGCTCTCAGCTGTTCCCACTCACATCATTTGTACCTAGCTATTTATACCCTGTCTCTTTCTGTATTCATTGTGGATTCCTTGCATTATGTCCCCACACTTCCGGTATTGTATCTGTCTGGTTCTTGTCTGGATTTCTTATCTGTATGTTTTGGATTGCCTTATTGGATTTTTGACCCTTGCCTGGACTGGTTTGTGAGTACGGATTAACCATTAAATATACTGCTTTTGGATCTTACTTTTCCTGTGTGTGTGTATCGTGACAGAGGCGAAAACGACCGTAAGTCCATGCTCGTGGCAGGACTTGTGTTTTCAGACAGTGCTGGAGGGGTCGAATGCGGACCAGACCCAACCGAAGCACTGCTGAAGCTGAGGCCATAAGGCCTAGCAGCCTCTAAAAACTTTTCAGAGGGAAGATACTGCCCGCTTTGAATGACTCTGCTGAGCGCTGAATCTGTAGAGGGCGCTGTGACGTCAGCCATGCTGTCATGGACATGGAGTCTAAGTCTGTCCCCAGAAGAAGAGTTTTTATCTCTAAAAACTGTTCAGCATATAACGCTAGACTATGGGGGCATTTAATAAGTAAAAAGAAATCGCTATTTAATACCACTAACAAGGCACAAAATAACCCCACACTAACACTACTACCATCAATTTCACTATAGAGATTTTAGAAGCATTTTAGTCTTTCAGAGCCCTAGTGTTGTACTGAAAAAGAATAATGATTTATAGCTTATGTTTTGTTTTACTTCAACCACAAATTCAAAAAGAATTCTATTAAAGCATGTTTAATGAAGGGTGTAAGGCACCAAACATACAAAAAAAAAATAAAAACTCACGCACACACTGACTGCACAGCACGAAGAAGAGTTGTAGAATGGGAATTAATGGAAGTCATTTAAAGGGCTTGCTCTGTGTATTTCCCTCCCTTTTGCCCAGGGATGTTATTCATTATTTTAATATAGATCCATGACATTCCAGTTCATCCCGGTCCTATCCAGATTCACACACAGACCACTGAGGCATATATTACTTTTATTTTCACCAAACAGACTACACAGATAATCAAGTATATAAATGCAAAGGAGCTTTTATTGTGCACTGCACATTATCAAAAGATGTCACTTTTTTTTAAAAGAAACAAATTGCAAATTTATTGATCTTTGTTATAGTTAAAATAGCCAAATGGAAGCAAAATTAAAATTGATCAGATGCAGTGAACACATATTTTTTTAAATGAATTTAAGAAAAAAAAAAATCGCAGTTGTCACAGAAGGAACATATGGAAGGAGTCAGACAGGTGGTAAGTGAAATAATGTTTATTTCCAGGTTGCAGATCGAGACAGAGATATGGTGAGTATGTAAGCTGACAATATTCAGGATGGTACTTAGCTGAAAGATAACCAGAGTCTTTGTTCACAGATGCGGATGGCGAGGCACTGGGAACAGGCTGATGACCTCAGACTGAACTTCCGTGTGAAGGTTAGCATGTGATCAATGGGTGGAATTTGGGTAGGTTGCGGGATAGTCTGTAGTGTAATCGTAGAGACGAGCCTAGACAATGAGTGTGTGAAGAAGAGTTGAATAGGGAGGTCATGGTGATTAAAACTCAGGTGACTGTGAATGAGTGGGAGGATTGAGTGAAGCTGGTGGAATCCTGATAACAGTATTGTTGTTGCCATATTATAATCACAATAAACCATTAAAAAAACATGATTGTCCTAACCCATATGGCCTCGATGACATCATCTAAAAAGGAAAGTCATTTGAGAGACAAAGCAAAATCTTTAAATTTCTATGAAAGATTACAAATAATTTATTTCATGTTATTAAATAAATAATTCAATACTTAATTAATTCTTTCACAATAAGACTAGGGATATGCATTAGAAAAGTAAAATTAAACATGATTTAAGTTAGCTATGATAAAATTACCTCCACACAATGCTTAAATTGACCTCTTAGAAAAAAGGGGTTTGAAACATCAGTTTGTTCCATTCAAGAACATGTGTATATGGATCAAAATATTTGCAAACTGCCCATCCAAATTTAACTGACACACAAAGAGCATGTCACTTCAGTTCTCTGCCAGATCTAAGCTCTCTGCCAGATTTTCACACCTGTTTGCAAACAGTCAGAGAAAGGATACAGTTTGGTTTGAAAAAAGGTAAAAATAAGAGAAATAATGAGAAGCGAAGGTAAATAACTCGTTTAGTGCGTCCAGGCAGGGAGAGTTCTGTGACTCAGAGGTGTGAGATGATGAATGGCCAGTGTGAATGAGTTCTAACATTGTTTTAACAAAGCAGTTCAGTCTCAGAGACAGGTGTGAAGTGAGGGGTGGGACCCGAGCCAAATGGAGCTTCTGTTGAGAGCAAAGCCCATTTTGGCTAAGCCTTCCTAGTCCATCAAGCCATTAAGATCAAAAGACTGTCAGCTGAATGATCATAATTTGGTTGCTTTATAAGATGATTGGTCCACATGCGGCATCCAATCAGTGGAAGAAGTTTACTCAGTTGCATATGCAAGAGATAATTTAAGTGTTAATTTTTAGGAGGGCCTTTTGTTACCTTGAGGGGTCGATCAGACTTACAGGCACCAGTTTTACAGCTTCCCAGTTTGGCACAGTTGGCCACTCACAGGGTTTGCTACGGTGCCACTTCAGTCTTTGTAAGGTGGGCAGCTTTAAGGGGCTGAGAGTTAAGATGGTTTTATCCAGCCTCCATGGAATCGCTGCAATCAACCTGGAAGGCAGGAAGAAAAGATAGTGACAGTTATTAATTTATTCGGTGTACCTTTAAATGACTTGCACTTAGACATGTGATACCATCGCAGTTTCCCTTTTACGGTTTAGCCACGTCATTGTAACATAGTAAATGCTTAAGTAGTTCTGCTTTATTAAATGCATTATATTCATTTTGATTGAATTATTGTCTGTT
Source organism: Cyprinella venusta (assembly GCA_038021265.1). Taxonomy (NCBI): domain Eukaryota; kingdom Metazoa; phylum Chordata; class Actinopteri; order Cypriniformes; family Leuciscidae; genus Cyprinella; species Cyprinella venusta. The sequence continues at coordinate 16,905,092 of CM075871.1, forward strand.
GCTCATTATGCCAGTCCGGATTATTCATACGGATTAGTCGACATAAGCAGAGAGCAGTCTGTTTTCTTTCGTTTTGAATGGTTTTGTTTAAAAATAAACATTTCAATTTATATATTTCTCAGGTCTGTGAGGCTAGGATACCTTATACGCTGACTTTCAGTTCATAAGACGAGCTTCAGTTCACGTGCCGCCTCCTCCGCGTCGTGATTACGCCTAGCCTATGTTGTCTGCAATTTATTTCTTATTGTTAAATCCTAGTAATTGGACGATGAAACATTGATTTAAATTAAGATAATTATTTTAAAACGAAATTCACTTTAAAGAAAGGCTTTGTGCTTGCTTTCTTTTTAAGCTCGGTGAACGTTTTAGTGCTGCTTCCAGAGAACGGCCACGTTCGGATTGTTTTTTCCTCATAAATGCGAACACGGAAAATGAAATAAAATGAAGATTTTATGTTCTGGAGAGAGTCAACCCTTCTTCATCCGGTGGGTATTACTTTTGGTTTGTGGTTTACATAGGCCAATTTATTAAAAGATTTAATTATCTGGGAATTATGGATCTCCTCCATAACGCTGAAATTACTCAATTTTAAACAATTTAGTAATAATTTAACTAGTTTTGTGGTGTAAGTCTACGTATTTTATAATGTTAACTTCAAATAATACTAATAGTAATTTAAAGATGTGGTAGCATTGGGTCTGGATGTGAATGATAACTTCGGGGAGTTGAAGGGACGTGTCGGTGTCGTGATTCTGTCTTCCCACACCGCGACACAGGTTCGTGGATCTGAGTGTCGCGATCGTTACAGCCTTATATTCTTCTTGCAGATAAATATACTCACACAGCTTAGGTTAGAAGCCCAGTGAGTTCAACGTTTCAGGGGATACCCAGGAAATGCTCAGAGGTGATGAGGGGAGTTGAGAAGAGCAATTGTCACGGTGTGGGTGCAGGCGGAAGAACAGGCTGAGTCCAAAAGCTTCAATTCAAATAACATTTACTCACAATACTAACAGGCAAGGATGATGAAGACGGGAGCAAACACAGGGTAACATTCACATTGACCGACCAAGACTAACTGAAACAGAGCCAACTAAATACACAGAGGAATCAAACATAACAAGGTGCAAACAGGTGATACAGATGAACAAGACGAGGGACAGGTGGCTGATGAGGGAGTGAGTTCAGGAATGGAGACAAGAGGATCCTGGGAAGTGTAGTGCTGATGACAAGACAGACTGGTGCAGATGAAGGACTGTGACATCACTCCCCCCTCCCGGTAGGCGTGACCTCACGCCGTAACATCAATGGGGTGGGGGAGTGGGCGTCCTGGAGGCTGACAAGGGCGAGGCCGATCTGGAGCAGGAAGCCTCCAGGGCGGAGCAAGCTGGGGCGTGGCCAGGGCGGAGCAGGAAGTGGCGGAGCAGGCTGAGGGCGTGGCCAGGGCGGAGTAGGCTGAGGGCATGGCGGAGCAGGATGAGGGCATGGCCAGGGTGAAGCAGGCTGAGGGCCTGGCGGAGCAGGCTGAGGGCGTGGCCAGGGTGGAGCCGACGAGCCCTCGGGCGTCCAGGGCGGAGCTGTTGGACCCTCGGGCGTCCAGGGTGGAGCTGACGAACCCTCGGGCGTCCAGGGTGGAGCTGTTGGACCCTCGGGCATCCAGGGCGGAGCTGACGAACCCTCGGGCGTCCAGGGCAGAGCAGGCTGTTTGGGCGGCCATGGCGGCGAGGACCCTTCGGGCGGCCATGGCGGAGAAGATCCTTCGGGAGGCCATGGCGGAGAGGTCCCTTTGGGCGGCCACGGCGGTGACGACCCTTCAGGCAGCCATGGTGGTGAAGACCCTTCAGGCGGCCGTGGCTGGGACATTGGGCCCAAAAAAAAGTTCACAGGGATTTCAGGATATATGCTTTCATTACCTAGGAAATCAAAATATACTGCTCATACCCTTAAAAAATCGATTTTCGCCATATTTTATTGATTCAAATGTCACATAAATCAGGCCAGGAATGATTTATTAACAAATCGCTTTGAAAATATTTTCAGTATACTGCTTTAAGTGCAGTATACTGTCTATTTTCCAGTTATACTTTAAGTGTATAACTGGAAAGTTTGGTGTTAATTGATGCTACATGCTATTTCTACTGGAGAATGTCAAAAAAAAACTCATTTTGAGAAAAAGGCATTTAGAGATTTTAGTAGGGAATTTAATACATTTCTTTTGGGAAAAATGCTCACAAACAGAATAAAACAGACAGACCGCGGCATGACGCGTTGGAATGTTATAACTTCTTGGTAAAGTCCGGAGAAATTTACTGCCGCAAGTAAACTAAATGTGATAAAATAAACATTTTACTGTATATTTTCAGCATTTTCTTTATAGCAGCTTGCAAGAACACATTGAAGGAGTAAACTAGCCCAAAATCTCAAAACTGATCACTGCATGAAAAATCAATGTTTTTGCCTGCTGTGTCGCCTTAAAGTGTTACGAAACTGAAAAGACAGACCTTCTTTGGCCTCTAAACCACTTCGTTATTAATTTAGAAAATCCCAACCAGTTTCCCATGGTCTTGGGAGTGCACATCATGTTAGCATGTCAGAATCTCTCTTTTTCCCCTGTGACACAGTTTGAAAATGATGCATCTGTGAGTCTTTAGTCTAACTCGCTGCACTGCTGAAAGCTTCCATCTACTCACTTCAAGGAATAGTACATTGCTCGGTGGTCTCATCTATAAAATATCGCCAGAAGGTCAGGATAGTCGATCGTTTTTCTCCTCCTGGAAGAAGATTAGCAGCAGGTATAACAATTAGTACAGGATCTGCATTGTAAAGCAACAAAATCCCTCAGGGATCCTCACCAAAAATCTGACAGCCCTGAAGTGACTCCTGGAGAGAAAAAAAAGACAAAAGGCAATGGTAGATTTGCTCCAATTGTGTGTCTAGATCTGAGAGGTTCATCTCAAATTGTGTCAATCTCATAGTTCTCGTGTTTTATTCAGGGCTGTATCTTAGCATTCACAGGGTAATTATGGGTCAGCTCTCAGGGTTACAGATGGAGCTGTGCTAGAATAAGAAAATCAAAGAGCAAGTCATAGACATTTCATCCCTGCTGGCGTCACACGATGGGAGAACTATGAAGTTCAAATGAAGTCAAAACATTCAAGTCTAAGCTAAACAAATGCATACAGTAACAGTCTAGGCACTAGTGACACACACACACACACACACACACACACACACACACACACACACATTAAAATATAAAGTAAATAAAAATCCAAAAAGGAAATATGGTTCACTCTCATCATTAACTCCTATATCAACTCCAGAATGCTTTATTTTCTGCTTAATTTGGGTCACGTAATCTAAACAAAACTAAACTTTAAACAGAATATTTCTTATTTAAAAGGGAATGTAAAAAGGTGGTTGATTTTTTGAGAAATGGTGGAGCTAGTGAATTTCTTTGGAGCTAGTATTGGATGTGTCTACATCTACATATATAAAAATGTCAAAAGCGCTATATAAATAAATGTTACTTGACTTAAGGATTATTAGGAATTTCTCATTAATGCAATTATCTAATCAAACAATCACATGACAGTTGCTTCAATGCATCTAGGGGTTTAGGTCAAGACAATCTCCTGAACTCCAAACTGAATGTCAGAATGGGAAAGAAAGGTGATTGAAGCAATTTTGAGCGTGGCATGGTTGTTGGTGCCAGACGGGCCGGTCTGACTATTTCACAATCTGCTCAGTTACCGGGATTTTCACACACAACCCTTTCTAGGGGTTATAAAGAATGTTGTGAAAAGGGAAAAACATCCAGTATATGGCAGTCCTGTGGGCAAAATGCCTTGTTGATGCTAGAGGTCAGAGGAAAATGGGCCGACTGATTCAAGCTGATAAAACAGCAACTTTGACTGAAATGACCACTTGTTACAACCGAGGTAAGCAGCAAAGCATTTGTGAACAGTGTTGGGAGTAATGCATTGCAAAAGTGTCATGATCCTGGTTCCTTCTCTCTTCTTTTTGTTCTCGGTCTCCATCTGCTGGTCATGCACACACACCCACACACACATACACACTCTCACACACACTCACCCATTATTGCTCACTCATCTGTTTCAGCTGATCCTCGTTCTTTCATCTCACCTGCTCTCTATCTCTGGTCATTAGTCTCTCTATTTCTAGCCTCTCTCTTTCACCCCTTCTCTGTCGGATTATTACATCTCGTCACGTATGTTGCCTTATGCCAGTGTTTCATCTACAGATGAAGAGTCCTGTCTTGTCTTGTCCTGTCCGGTATTGGTAATTATTTTGCTACTGCCTGTTACCTGTTTTGTGCTGTGTCCAGCGCTGTGCCGCGGAGAATCGCAGAGGGTGCAACGCCTCACCAGTCTTCCTGCTCTACTCTCTCTCGAGGCTTCTGGACCGCCCGCTTGAGCTTCTCTCTGCCCTTCAAGAATATTTTGAGAACCTTCCTTTGTTATTCGGCCGATGCGGCTTTGCCTTGTTTGGATTTAAGACTGAGAACATTCCTTTGTTATACGGCCGTTGCGGCTTGCCTTGTTTTCATTAAACACTGAATTACCTGTACGCCTTTTGGAATTTCTTCCCCAGTGACCGTGACAGTTGACCGTGACAAAAAGTAATACATTACAGTAACATATTACTTTTTTCTGTAACACAGAAGTGTAAGGCATTATTAATCAATTTTCAGTAAGGCTTGCGTTACAACAGAATTTTAGTTTTAATTGTAAAAAAAAAAAAAAAAAAAAAAAAACAGCAAGACCGGAAGACATATTAACGAATGAAAAATGCACGTAGGCTGAGTCACCTGTTCATGGTCAGTCAGTAGTCGCGTGTGGTGTCCAAGTTTGTAAATAAAGATTAAATGGCAGCGTCTGATATATTTGTATAGCGTTTTATTATTTTACAGGAGCGCGGTGAGGCATGATTTCGGCCTTTGTGCTCGCGCTGGCCAGTGGAAGTGGCTAATGGGTGAAGATGGCATGAAGAAGACTACATTCGCGAGATGGACGTATGTGCAGGCTATTCGTTCTGTGTTTACTTTCTAAACAGTTAGGCTATGTTTAGGTGGTATTTTTCATGTTTTTCCCCTGCAATCATGTTTTTGATGCGGTGGTGACGTGTTCATGTAACACGGTGGCCACGGCGCTGTCGATAATTAAAGTACCTAAAAGCTGTCACAAAGAACCAGCAAAAGCAATGATTATTAATATGTCAAATATAGCAAGGAGACATTTTAATTGTTTATTTATAAAGATGAAGTTGACGATACTCACTCGCGATCTTCACAGTAGGCTAGTGAATGCACCAGAGAGAAATGCACATTTCATTTCATAAGCAGAGAGCAGTCTGTTTTCTTTCGTTTTGAATTGTTCTGTATACAAGTAGACATTTGAATATAGATTTTTTCAGGTCTGTAGAGTAGGATATACTTATAAGCTGAGTTTTGGTATAGGCCTATTTATTTATGAGACGCGCTCCACATGTCGGCGCCTTATCTAGCCTATGATTGTCTGCTTTTACTTCTTAAAGGCAACTGTGTCTTCTGTTTGAGGTCTATGAGAAAGTTTTAAAGCAGTCTTTTAGTGCCGCTTCAGAGCGGTCGCGTCCAAAATGGAGAACTGTCATGTCTGTAACATAGTTTTTTTCCTCATAAATGTAAACAAGAAAAATGTAATTCACAGAATTACAAAATATATATATATATTTAGCCTCCTAAAGTCAAAGATTTTTTGTCACGCATGAATGCGTGTCTATTTCTCTAATATTAAAAATAAAACGTTGACTGATTTTGTCTAATGTCTGAACTATATGGATAAACATATGTTTCAATATATTATGTATTTTCTGAGAATTTATATTTCAAGTTTTGACGGCAAATGTCATGTCCATAACGCTAGACTTCCCCAATTTTAAATAATTTATCCTCAACTTGTTTTGTGGTGTAAGTCTATGTATTTTATAATGTTAACTTCAAATAATCCTAGGAGCCTAATTCAAAGATGTAGTAGCGTAGTAGCATTGGATCTGGACGGTAAAGATAACACTGGGAGTTGGTAGAGGTATGTCGTGATTCCGCAGGTTCGTGGACCCTCAACGTTCTACAATCTCCGAGTGGAGTGATTGTCCTCCCATGTACTCGCTTCAATCAGCTGTTACTAGGACCCGCTCAGGTAGATTTAAGTATTTAAACAACCAATTTTGTTTTTCAATTACAAGTTGCCTCTATTTAGGACATGACTACTTATATCACTCTATTTGACGCCATTGGTATAGTATTTGGTATAGTAATATATTGCTTCGGCATCCCATGTTGAACTCCTCCATATCACCAGGATGATAATCATTTGATCTGAAGTGAACGCCACACATGACCGTGTTTTCCGAAGCCAATGCGGAACAGAAATCCCGTCTCTTCCCCTGCACAAACCGCACCTGGAATGAAAAATATAGGCTAAAGCACCGTCCCTTTTCTTGTAATGGAAACTTGTTGACTCAATCTTGAAGTTCTGACAGGCCAGAGTTGCAACCTCCACAAACACAATAATTTTCCATGACAATGATAAATTAAAATACGAAAGTACCGAAAGCACACTGACTGACGACCGCTCTCACTGAATACCAGCCTAATCTGCACTGAGCCTAGGCTGAGGCTTCCTAGCATGACGTAAAATGGCGCAATGTTGAAAAAAAAAAGCCGTTTTTACGAGCAGTCCAAGAAACGCTCACTTTACCTATTAAATTAGTGCCATTATATTGTTTAACTGTTCATATGGTATTTTCATACAAGGTTATCTATTAATTTAGATTTTTTTACCTGCAGTATGCTCTTTAACTGCTACAGCACCCTCACTAATTTGAGAAGCACAATCATTGATTTTTTTCTGCAATGGATGCATCACTCTTATTTATATCTCTGGTTTGTGAAATGAACCCTCATGATGTATCCTAGTAACCAATGTGTCCTAATGATCTTTGACGGTGACAACAGAACTGTTCATATCTGCTGTGACATTTCACAAAATGTAGATTTAATTGTGCACCCCTTATAGCAGCCTGCAAAGTATTTACTGAACCAAAACTGTAATGCAAACCAAACTGTGAGAAATGTGAACTGCTTCACTCCGACTAATTATTCACTCCAACACCACACAACAGCTTCACAGAGGGGACTAATAACCTCATTCCCAATATCATCTATCAGTGAAAGCTTGACTGCAGGAGGGTTAGATAGGTCAGATCCCCCTGTCCAGCATTATAGCTGATCCCCTTCAACACACAGTCTCCTCGATCTGGATGTCAACTGAGGGAGATTTTTCTCCATCATTCCATGTGAGCTGCTGATGTTATTTGGCCGTCCGGCCATGAGGAGTGTAGACATCCGCCTGGACATCACTTGCATGAAAACGACATGTCATTCATGTACTCAAACTCCCAGCCAGTCTCATAGAAGTGTCCCAGACCACTTAAGCCTAGTTCACACTACATGATTTTAAAACATCGGGCTGAACTGTGCGGTTCACACTACATGACTTGCTCTATGTGAAATAATGAGTGTTCGATGTTGAGTTGAGTTCACACCACACGATCGACACAACATGATTGATCCGCAACAGGAGGTAACGCATTACACTAGTTGACAACAACTCTGTCACCCAACGATTCAATCTTGTCAACAAACCACATTTTGTCACGAAAAATCACGCGATAAAATGAATCGGAAATAACGCGAAACAGCACATGCTCCAATACCCAGCGAAGAAGACGAAGAACACAACACGCGGATATGGAAGTCAGACAGAAACTATTGCTGCAAACTGTTTGCGAGATGATTTGCTCTGAGAAAAAATGCAAAAAAAGAAAAATTAAGTTTTACCTGGTGACCTCAACCCATGCCTTGCTCTGATTGGCTGTAGTTCATGACATCACTGAGTTTGAGTCGTGCAACAGCTCTGGATATCTAGCATGCTAGATATTTTTCTGGGCTTGGTGACGTGTCGGGCTTAAACCTGGCTTAAAATCATGTAGTGTGAACTAGGCTTTAGCAGTAGACTGTCGCTCCGCTCATCAGTCAAGACACGGGACTGACCTTCTTTATAACTTACATTTACCCACAAGGGGAGGGATTGGGTTAGATGATACCCCTTATTTACACTTCAATCTGATACCAAATACGATCAAGGCCAAAATCACCGATACAAAAACCAATACAAATAAAACAATTATAGGCATTTAACCTATGAAAAAGTAGTCAGATTTTTGCTTGTTTTTTTTAATGGATTAGTTTAACATGAAAAAGTCAAGAGTGGGGAAAAAACAACTCAGTTATATTCAAAAAGTAAGATGAAATTCTGATTGCTTGTAATGCCAATCAATAATATATGTACACTCGCCTAAAGGATTATTAGGAACACCATAATAATACTGTGTTTGACCACCTTTTTGACTTCAGAGCTGCTTTAATTCTATGTGGCATTGATTCAACAAGGAGCTGAAAGCATTCTTTAGAAATGTTGGCCCATATTGATTGGATAGCATCTTGCAGTTGGAGATTTGTAGGATGCACATCCAGGGCACGAAGCTCCCGTTATCACATCCCAAAGATGCTCTATTGGGTTGAGATCTGGTGACTGTGGGGGCCATTTTAGTACAGTGACTCATTATTAGGGTTGTGTATCGTTTGAATTTAAACGATTCTGATTACGATTCCTATTCCTTGTTTCGATTCCGGTTCCCAACGATTCTCAATTCCGATTCTTTTAAGAGGTAGGGCCAAAAAAGTTTAGCTAACCTTGCTAACCAACGATTTTTCTGAAGGAAATACTCCTTTCTAAAGGAAAGTACTCCTTTTTTGTCACAAATTTTGCATTTTGCTGAGATTTTGTTATTTTTAGAAAAGTGAAGCCACACTTTGGAATGCCGACGTAAGCTACTCATGTTCGACTCGCGCGGTTA